>CM071956.1:6047500-6667500 GCA_036784905.1 Acrossocheilus fasciatus
AGGTGGGAGACCCTGCTGTGCTGCACTGACACTCATCGGGAAAGAGAGTGAAACACAGACTGACAGAGAGCAGATTGTTCTCCTGCATATAGAGAGAGAGAGAGAGAGAATTGACACTGCATAGAGGGGAGTTTTAGAAGTTGAGAGCTGAGCTGTGCAATATAGCTAAAAATTATATTTATATCTAATATTTGTCATCCTTTTACAATATGAAAATGTATACTTTTTTCAGTGACTCTTCCTGCATTGTTATGCCAGTAGGTGGTGATAAATTTAAGGAAGTCTGTTTCTGCCACAGGTTAAAACAATAAAAATAGTAATTGCGGCTTTTTATCTCACAATTCTGATTTTTTTTTTTTTTTTTTAGCAATTGCGAGTTTATATCTTGATTTCAAACTTTGATTATATCTCCCAATTTATCTCGCAATTCAGTTTTTTGTTTGTTTCTGCCACAGAATAAAATGAAAAAGAAGAAAGAAAAGAAAATTGCGACTTTTTATCTCACTTCTGATTTCTTTTTTTTTTTTTGTCAGAATTGCGGGTTTATATCTTGCAATTTTGAATTTGTATCTCACCATTCTGTTATTCTCAGAATTGTATGGAAAAAAGTTGCAATTATCTTTTTTTATTTTATTATTTTATTCACCTTGGAATTATTTTATTCCAAGGTGAAAATGGGCTTCCATACAAATGAGTAAGTCACCGAATCATTAATTGGCGATTCGTTCAAAAACAATAATTCATTTGGGAATAAAACACCAGTACTGCGTGTTTTTCTGAGACACTTAGTGATTCATATTTGATTTGATTTATTTATTTGTCCTAGATTAACCAAAAAATAAATAAATAAATAAATAAAACAACCATTATTAAGAAATCCATTCAAAATATATTCATACATAATCATTTAACATACAATATATCTTTACATATATGTGTGTTTGTGTGCGCGTGTGTGCGTGCATTTATAAACTAATCATTGATTCACAGTTTTGACTAAAATGGTGCTGAATGAGTTCCAACATTTTCTAGACTAATCTAATTCAACACATGCTTTAGAGAACTTAATGGTTGCAATAAAGTCATTGTAACATTTGTGATATTGCTTCAGTTCATGTCTCTAGAAACATTTTCAATATTTGATCTGTCACGCAGCTCAAGTTAAGACATGTACCCCTGGTTTCACAAACAAGGGTTAAGCCTAGTCCTAGACTAAAATGCAAGTCTGAGCTGTTTGAAACTGAAAGAAACTTGCACTGACTGATCTTAAAACATATCAGCGCCTTTGTTTTGTCTTTACATGTACACCAGTAATGTTTTTTTTTTCTAAGGCGCGTTTATAAAAATTACTTAAATGTCCTAATTGAACAATGGCCTAATCCTGGATTAGTCGAAGCCCTGTCTATGAAACCGGGCCTTAGTCTTTACAGCATAGGTCTCGAACTCAAATCCTGGTGGGCCACAGCTCTGCACAGTTTAGCTCCAACCCTAATCAAACACACCTGATCCAGCTAATCAAGCTCTTCAGGATTACTAGAAACTTTGGCTGCGTTTACACTTGGCATTAACATACGATCACCATGATCCGATCAAGCAGATCGGATCATCAGTCAATCAAAACATGGCGCGTTTACCCTTGGCAACATCAGCTGACTTCTCTATCTCGATAACCGATCGGATTTGTCTTTCCCGCGCAATATTTTTGTAAGTCTGCAGAGAATGGCCCCGGTGCAAAGTAGGGGTGTCGCGATATACCGGTATTGACGATAAGAGTGATATTCAAAGCAACAGTTATCGACATCGTGTTAATTTAGTTTGTGACGATATTGGTGATAACCACAATATTTAAAATGAACAGGACTCTTATGATAACACCACATGTAAATACTCCAGCGCCAGTACCTGGTTGACCTCCAGGTGGCAGTATTAACCATGACACCTGTCAAACAAGAAGACGCAGCGCACACAGCTACTCCGAGGAAAGCCATGTTCAGTTACAGAGTATGTTGCGATTATTTTATTAGTCATAGAATGGGAAATGTTACATTAACTTGTTAATAGAGGTTTTCTGTGTTCATATATTTAAGTAAATGGTGATTATTTTAATAAGTACTGCGTTTTCTTTACTCGTCTTATTTTTGTATTTGTAATCAATACGGCCTGTGCGTAGTAACACTTTCTTTGTTCAAATCTATTATTAACAGTTACACGATAAAAACTGAGCAACCACATTGCTATATTAAACTCTGTAAAATGGTAAGTTGGTCGCAGTGCCATGCACTTAATGCCTCATCTGCAGCCGTTCTAGATGCACATTAAAACTGAATTAGCAGCGCTCTTACTGCATGACTTCAGTGGCGCTGGCACAACTATAGGTTAAAGAGCTTAAAATACAGGTATACAAGTTAACAGGTTAAAGTATCAGTTTAGATGTTAATATGGCAACACTTTACAATAAGGTTCATTAGTTAACATTAGTTAATTACATTAGTTAACATGAAATAAGAATGAACAATACTTCTGCAGCACTTATTAGTCTTAGTTCATGTTAATTTCAGCATTTACTAATGCATTATTAAAATCACAATGCACTGTGAACTAACATGAACAATGAGTGGCTGTATTTTTTTTAACTAACATTAACAAAGATTAATAGATTGTGTAATAAATATATTATTCATTGTTTATGTTAGTTAATACATTAACTAATGTTAACAAATGACATCTTATTGTAAATTGTTTCCATTAATATTTATTCATCATACTGTTGAATACCCCTCCCCCCAAGGTTTCTATAGATATCGCGATATACCGATATTGTGAATTCGTATGGCCACAATAACCGTGATATGAAAAATCTAATATTGTGGCAGCCCTAGTGCGAAGTCAACCTGGTGGTAGTTTTTCTTTTGAAAACACTTTACAGTCAAAGATGTAAATCAAAGATAAGTGTAGGAGTCTCACTAGCGCTCCACACAGGTGTTCTCTGTCTCTTTTTCTGACAGTTCGTGAGAGAGGGGCGGCGTTTTGCTTGATGTCGACCTGCGAATGCAGTCACGATGGCTGGATTGCGTTTACATTACACTGAGATCCGATCACAATGCGTCCTCGACTACCTCTGGACCACTGGACATGCTGATCGGATAACATTCTGATCTGAAGCGCATTTACACTTGTCTTTTCAATGTGTATGTGGACAACATCCGGATACATGTCGCATGTTAATGCCAAGTGTAAACGCAGCCTTCCAAGCTGGTGTGATTTGGAGTTGGTTGGAGCTAAATTGTACAGACCTGTGACCCTCCAGGAATTGAGTCTGAGACCTCTGCTTTACAGCAACGAGAAAAACAGGCAGACAGAGACAGACAGACGTCTTGCTGTCATACGCCGTAATCCGCAGACAGTTCAAATGTGCGCGGTCAGGATCAGAGAAGATTAGCTTAGACTCAGAATGATGCGAAAGTCTGGAGACAAACACACACAGCACTTACTCCAGACAGCATTGTACACTCATACTGTCAATACAGAAAACACCTCAAGGCATTGTGGTGTGCCTTGTTTTGACGCTTTCTCAACACTTGTGATGCCAACACGCGTCTTCTGCTCTCAGGGTGGCTGTGGCTTTATCTTATAAACTCAGCAGAACACGATCAGCTACACTTACAAACCCCAGTAGTCAAGTCAAGTCAAGTCACCTTTATTTATATAGCGCTTTTAACAATACAGATTGTGTCAAAGCACTTAACAGTATCAAATTGGAGGACAGAGTATCAGTAATGTATAATAATAAGATTAAACACTCAATTTTCAGTTAAAGGCATTTCATTATTGAATTCAGAGATGTCATTGTCTAGCTCAGTTTTGTTTAAATAGTATCTGTGCAATCAAATTGGGGGGGGGGGGGGTTATGCAACAGTATGATTAATAAATATTAATAGTAACACTTTACAGTACACACTCCAGATGCAAAAATATTCAAACACACACACACACACACACACACACACACACACACACACGTGCGCACATCAAAGCTGCATTTTTTTATTAAAAAATACAGTAAGAACAGTATTATTGTGAAATATTATTACAATAACTGTTTTCTATTAGAATATATTTTATTTTTATTTTATTTTAAAGTGTAAAGATGCAAAGCTGAATTTTCATTTAATTTTTTTCCCCTTTTAGTATTGGTGTTATTTATTTATTTAGACAAAATAGTATTGCCATCTGTCAGTTATTGGCCATAACATGATTTTTTTTTTTTTTTTCCCCCTTTTAACCGTGTTCTTTAGCATATCACTGAAATATTCAATCAATGCAATGGAATGCTGCTCAGGTGTAAAATGAATTCATATTTCTGCTCTTTGAATAAGGGATCCTCACTTATAGTCTATCAGGCATTCAGGGAAGCATAAAAAATAAAAAAAACATCCTTATAAAGGCTTAATAGGTCCTTTTTAACTGAATAGTCATGATAAAGGCTGAGGAGTATGAGTTTATTTAATAAAATGTTACTGTTATTGGTACACTGTAAAAAGTGATTAGTTGACTTAACTTTAAAAAATTGAGAAAACCAGTTGCCTTAAAATGATTAAGTAAATAATAATTTAAAAAAAAAAAAAACGTAAGTGAACTTGACAATTCACCTATTTTTTTTAATTATCATTTATCATCAAAAAAATTTAAGGCAACCGGTTTCCTCAATTTTTTAAAGTTAAGTCAACTTATCACTTTTTACAGTGCTATATATATACAGTATATATTTGCTATACTGAAATGAAAATCATAACAACACTAGTCCCTAGAAATGGCTCTGCTGCCTCTATCTGTAAGTCTATAGATTTTTGTTTTCCTTATTGTCCGCCAAGCCAAAATTGCTTATAGAATGCCATGAAGTAGCATTGGCTTCTCCTACAGAGAGCGCATCAGATACGAGAGGAGAACCTTAGTGCAAGTCAAGGATGGTTTGTTTTATTAATTCATGGCAAAAAAAAAAAAAAGACTGTTTTGCTGCCAGCCACACAGGTGTTTTGTAACTCCACATGAGCCTGGGCAGCCAAACACACACACACTCTCTCTTACTCACTTGTCTCAGGCTCAATTATTTATGCATGCAGTATCCAGGTAACCACTCCATCAGGGAGGTAAGACACTATCTAGTGAGTCCCACTGCTGAGACGGACCCATACATACACATACACACAGGAGGCAAAGACAAAGCCACGTATAATATTATGTTAAATCAGTCCGTCACTGTGACCAACACCTGAGGGTTTTACTTTTTGATGCCAAAGATGCACAAATATGATGATCTCCATGGAAGGAAAGCAAAGACATACACATGCATGTATATTCTGCATGTATATAAAAAAAAATTCATTCAGTAATTGCTAGTAAATTTCAATAATAATAATAATAATTGCTACAATTTTTCTTTCAATTAAATTAATGTATTTTGGTTCAATAATTTTTATTTGAATTTAATTTTTTTTTTTCCGGTACTAAATTATATTTATGCAGTAGTTATGAACCATTTATTTCCTGTTGACCACTTTTTGAGCATAAATTTGAAAATTACATTTCCAGGTTAAACTGTCGTACTGTAAAACTTCAATGCTTTGAAGCACAGACTTAAGTTTAGTCTTTTTATGAGAGATTATCGGTTAAGTGAAAGTTTGTTTATATTTATGAAATTGCACAAAAAAACGTAAATTTTATTAAATACATATATTCCAAATCATATTTACTCTAAAACGCTGAGAAAATCAAAGCATAAATCTAAAGTTACGTTTCAAATTTGAGGTTGAAATCACAAAAAAAAATTAGCTTTCAGTACGATTTAGTTTAGTACTAAACATTTCCACTTGTTCCCAATTCCTTTCTAATGAAGTGTTTAGTTTGTTCCCATTTAACCTTTTTGAATCATGTCCATGATTTTGTTTTTATGTTTGGGTTTACATATCAAGTGTCATGGCCTTTAACAAATTTTGTAACACACCAAAGACGTAAAAAATGAAACAACAATAAAAAACATAAACTTGGTCTTGGTCAAAAATTACTGAAGAGCACCTGAGGGTTAAATGTAATCTTTAGGAAGTCTCAAAATGATTATACATTTTACATAACTGTATAAACTGTAATATTTAAAATTGATTTGTGTTTTTTTTTATTTTTTTTTATTAACTTTTGAAACCATTTTAGTGTATTTATTTTGAGTGTGAAATAGTAAGTGTGATATTAAAGGGGTCATATGATGATTTCCTCTCTTTGGAGCATTACAAGCTGTCTGTGCATAGATAAGATCCCTAAAGTTGCAAAGACTAAAGTCTCAAAACCAAAGAGATATTCTTTATAAAAGTTAAGACTCTGCCACGCCCCCCTAAAACGGCTCATTCAAACACGCCCCCACATGTCTACGTCACAGTGTGCGAAGATTTGCATAACACCGCCCAAACGTATACACAATGAAACAAGGTGTAACTTTTATTCTCGCTGTGGTATTGTTGTTGCCGCCGCGTTGTTGTTGAGACGCTGTGTGTTTCATTGTGAAAGTGAAAGTACTTTCTTTGGGCTTCCAAATGTGAGTTCACAACTAGAAATCAGTGGTTAAGTTATATTTACAACACTGTTCCAGAACAGTACAACGCAAATATTCGAGTGTGTGCAGCACGTTTAACAGAGGACTATTTTTCTGAACCAGGGAGAAAGTAGCCACATTGCATTTCACCAAATACACAAAATAATGTTCTTTTTAGCAACATCATATGACCCCTTTAAAAATTACATGCTGTTTTTGAAACTAAATATTTGGCCTTAATATGTCACTGTACTAAAGCCAAAACCATAAAATTATCATTTAAACATAAATTCTTTCTACCAAATATTAGTGGTATTTTAGATATTAGGAGCTCACCTCAGTTTGAAAAACCCTGACTTACACGAGGACATCTGAGCAGAACAAAAGAAGTCTACTGTATGGTTCTGATTTTCCGAAATCCTCGAACAGATCTGACCTTGTGAGACAAAGTGTATTTTTGGCTGCGATGGGTTCTGAACGAGCTGCGTTTGAATCCGTTCTTCTACTACATGCTTTTCATTCAGGCAACTCAATGAAGGCAATTTCCAGTGATTGGCCTGTATCAAACTGATTTTAGCTTGGAATTGTTCTCGCCTGTCCCTGAAAAACTAGGTTTTTCCCCCCCCATTCAGTTAGTTCACTTCACCCAGGCTATTATGGGAAAAGAATCAATCCTACTGTTTTATTTGAACAGAAAGAAATGCACTTACGAGTGTGAGGAAGAGAAAGAGTGACGGAGGGAGTTTTGCAGAAATGCCGCATGATAGACGTGCCTTTAATCCGTTGAGTAGAGCTGGCAGATGGATCAAATATGGAACGAATTGAACAAACGCTTTTTGCAGAATATGCTGCTCCTCAGAAAAGACTGTTCCTCAACTTGCTGTCAGAGAGTGAGGGAAAGAAAATGTTTTAGACATGTAAGGGATTGGATTAGGTTTCCAAACAACATAAGTAATTATTACCAAAGGATGTATGTCATTCCATGTACAGGTTCGAATGGAAATCTGACTCTTTTTTTTTTTTTTTTTTTTAAGTAACAAACTTAGTAAAGTAAAAATCTGTTTAGACACTTCAACTACCTGTCAAAAGTTTGTGGTCGGTAAGATTTTTTAAAAAGAAATTAATACTTGTATTCAGCAAGGATGCATTAAATTGATCAAAAGGGACAGTAAAGACATTTTATAATGTTACAAAATATTTATATTTCAAATAAATGCTGTTCTTTTGAACTTTCTATTCATCAAAGTATCCTGAAAAATAAATATCACAGATTCCACAAAAATACTAAGCATTCAATTAGTTTTATAAAAGTTTTAGTAAAATAAAACAAAACCTAAAACCATGAAAAATTTGTTACTTAAAATTAAAATAAACTTTAAATGAAATGAAATAAATTATAAAACAAACTTATTTTATCTCAATGTTTCTCATTTTCATTTCAAAAACTAAAACTGAAATAAAAATTAATGAATACTATACAGACATTTTGAAAAAATGGCAAAAACATGCAACAGAATTACTAAAACTTTAATATGAATAAATATTATTAAAAACTATAATATATTAACTTGCTATGTAATATGTGATATTTTACAGTGGTTCTGTTTTTCAGTAACACTTTACAATAAGTTTCTATTAGCTTGCATTAGTTAACTATCCTTGAAAAAATTTATTAAGAATGAAAAATAATTCTAAAGAATTTGTTAATCTTAGTTTGTTCTCATTTCAGTATTTACTAACACAGTATTCAAAGTTGTATCTGTTAATATCATACAGCCAGAGCTAACATGATCAGTTGTATTTTTAATAAGATGAATAAATACTGCCCCAGTTGTACTGTGCATCATTAGTTAATGCATTAACTGATAGGACCTTATTGTAAAGTGTTACAATTTTTACTGTATTTTTTATCAAATAAATACAGCCTTGGTGAACAGAGTTTATTTCAAACACATTTTGGATGGTAGGGCATTTTTTCACTTTGTTTATACCTTATTTGTTTATATACACCAGTCTCAAACCCCACAACCAATCAAAACATTATCTATAAGAGCGGGAACAAATCACAGATGAGTATGCAAATTGGATTGGTGTAAAGTGAAGGTGAGGCAAAGGCAGAAATCTAGCAGCTCACCAAAATAGGAGCAGGGGTTAGCAAAAACACTGTGTGTGTGTGTGTGTTTGCGTTTTTGTGACAAATGAGGACATAAATTTGTATAATGACAAGGGTATGACAGGTATTACAAGGAGAAGGTGACTTTTCAGGACATTACCCCATGTCCCCACTTTTCAAAACGCTTATAAATCACACAGAATGGAGTATATTGAAGATCTGAAATAGCACAAAGTTTCCAGTAGGTGTAGGGCAATAGCACATACAGTACAGTATAAAAACGATTACGCCTATGGGATGACCCCACTTTTCACAAAAACAAACG
Source organism: Acrossocheilus fasciatus (assembly GCA_036784905.1). Taxonomy (NCBI): domain Eukaryota; kingdom Metazoa; phylum Chordata; class Actinopteri; order Cypriniformes; family Cyprinidae; genus Acrossocheilus; species Acrossocheilus fasciatus. The sequence continues at coordinate 6,056,519 of CM071956.1, forward strand.
TGTGTGTGTGTGTGTGTATACATGTAATCCTCTTTGTGGTGTTAAGAAGTGGCCGCAGTGGACTGAGCAGGGCTGTTTTTCTGCATGTGGACAGATTTCAGACTGCACGTCTCAATTATCATGATCTTTATAAAGCTTTTAAGGGCAGCTCAGCACAGCACAACCTCTCCCTCTCTCTCTTTCTAATTCTCTCTCTCTTTCTAAGTCTGGCGGCTAAGTATAGTGGTGGAATGCTGAAAGAATATGGGCGATAATGGGATGAATCAGAAGTCAAGCTGCTGCTGATAATTATTATTATTTCAACAATGAGTCTTTTGTCAGTCCCTCCAAAACGTCCACCCACCTCTTACACTTGTGTGTGTGTTTTAATTTCCTCCTACACAAGCAGAGATCGCCGGCCTTGGGTGACATCGCTAGGAAAAGGCCGTGTAGCAGAAACATGAAGGTGTTGAAAGTTTTTGAGATATTAACAAAAAAAGTAGGAAGAGAACTGACAGTTTAGTTGATTGTGTGTTCCAGTGATGCAGTGCAATGCGGAGTTGTTATTCGTTCTCGTGCTCTACGTCTCACTGCGTTCCTGGAAATCGACAGACTTTTAAAAAAGGTCCAAGTCTGCCTGTTTTATTTCTTTTTGTCATTCCATTGTCTCACTTTATTCATCTTCTCCCTCTCTGAATTTCCTCATTCTTATAATAATGGATTCACAAGAAATTGTGGTTTATTGCTGGTCACGGTCTAGTTTGTTTTCCTCAGACTTCGTTCTAATAAAATTGCAATATTGATGATGCACTCAGTGACTTTTAAGAAGTTCCTCTCAAACAGACGCGAGTGCATCAGCAGGAGCAGAGCTTTCAGCAGTAATTTGCTGGTGGCAGTCTATTTTTTTCTTAGAGCCTTCATTCTAATAAAATTGTAATAGGGATTATTCAGTCAAGGATTTCCGAAGCTCCTCCCCCGCCCTCACAGTTCCCCTGTTAATTACAAAACGCTTCTTAGAGACAAAGTAAATACAGCAGCTCGATATGACTGAAAATCAGCAGTTTCAAACATCTTCACTCAACACTCTATCTATCTATCTATCTATCTATCTATCTATCTATCTATCTATCTATCTATCTATCTATCTATCTATCTATCTATCTATCTATCTATCTATCTATCTATCTATCTATCTATCTATCTATCTATCTGTCTATCTATCTGTCTATCTATTTGTGTCTGTCTATCTGTTCCATCTTTCGTTCTGCTTCTATTTTGTTTTCTCTATCATTTTATTTGTTTTATTTATTTATTAATCTAACAAGATTGCAATAAAGATTCGTGTTCAGCGTTTTATGGTTTGTTGAGAAACTCTACTCGGATGGAAAAAGTGTCACAGCAAAAACATAAAATTGCAATATGGATGTAAATATTTCACATTAAATTGCAAGTTGTTTGTTTAGAGACTCTACTGAAATGAAATAAACACAGCAGCATGAGCTAAACTCAAAATTAGTAGTTCCGCCAGAAATTTTCTGCTTGCACTTTTTTCTTTTTTGGTCTTTTTGTTTTTGTTTTATCTTCATTCTAATACAATTTCAAGGATTTTAATGTTCTCTTCCTGCCCTTGATGTTTCTCATTTAATTGTAAGTCGTTTGTTGAGATATTCAACAAACAAGCAAGCCACACAGCACAAGCTACGACCCAAAATGTACCCAGGCCAAACAAATGCACTGCAAATGTAAGAACCAACCAATAGAGGAAACATGAGAGACAAATTAGTATCTAGACTAAGACGCGAGCAGGGGACTTGAGGAACAGTGTGCAGCTGATTGCAATATATTTTCAGGATTGCACGATATACAACAGCTCTTTGTTTAGACACATTTGTTTAGATTTGTTTTAGGTTGCCTGATCTATGCAATAAACCCCACTGATATATGCACACACACAGAGCAAAACCCTCTCGCTCACTAGAACATTGATAACAAATGCTCTTGTTTAACACAGCACGGTAAAAACGATTGCCGAAGGTCTCATGCTGTGTGGCTATCAGCTTTTATCAAATAAAGAGTTTATTTTTTATTTTTTTCGTTTGTTCGTCTGATCTCTCTAGCTCAATCCTGCTGTTGAAATACTGGTGTTTTTAAGAGTGTCCAATATTGTTTTTCGCCCCCCCTTCAAGTTCCCCGTGTGAGAGCTTTCATGCGTTACTGTGGCTCACTGCCCGGTTTCATCAAGAATCTGTTTCATATTAGAAATGTATGTGTGACTACATGTTGAAGTGTGTGCGTGTGTGCATGCGATGAACACATCTGTTTCTTTACAAGCACTGGAAACAGAGTTAATCTGATCCCTCCAAAATAAGCTGAAATTCACAGAAAGATCACCATTGTGACTTTGCAGATCAAACGTGCATTAGAAATGGCAGCCCTGGTGGACAGCAGCAGTACTGCACTGTCATTTCCATCCAAACACACTCAATCTTCCTGTCCTTTCTTATCACTCCCAGTCGTCATACCTCATTTCAAGAGCATTTTATTGGCAAGACAATGGACAAAGTTTCAATAAAAAGGTTTGGTGATGGCAGTCCCTCTCGTCTATCTTTCTCCGTCTCACTCGCCTCTCTCTCTCTCTCTCTCCCCTTCTGTCTCATCAGTCGCTCTGAGAGCAGTGGGACTTACTAATTTTAGCATACCCACCCCAGCAGCAAGTCTTAGCAAGCTTTGCCTGTGAATACCTCATCAAACTGAGCCGCACTACAAAGAACCTTATCACTCCAGCTTTAAATGTCTAACTGCAAAGGCAAAGATAAGGAGTGGTGGTGTATTAGTTCTCAAAGGGGTTTACTGGTCCAGGGCGCTAAAGGTGGACATCACAATGATGCTGGAACAGAAAAAATAAAAAACTTATAAATATCTCTTTCCACACCCAATTTGGGCCACTTTCAAATGTGGTTTTAAAGGAAGTGCAGCTGGTATCTGGCACGTGGTCATCCGACCTAAATCCAGAGTTGTGCAAAATTCAAAATTTCAACTCATCAGTTGGAATTTTAATTGAAATGGCCACATTCCACAGGAAGTTGAATTGGAATGAAAAGAATGACAGTTTAACACAGGTAATGCATTCTTTCCACAGAAGATATCTGTCTGTCTGTCGTTCTGTCCGTCTATTGATCTATCATGACGGGCCAGTTCTGTGAAGTTCTCTGTGTGGGCCTGACTACGTCTTAAATAAATATGAACAGATGGGGAAAACTTGTTAGGTTTTGCAGTGTAAATCAAAGTTTTCATTCTCATATGTTTGGTCACTCACATTTAGAGGACAAAAAAACCCACAATGATTATTTTTAGTGTCTCTTGCTTATTGTTTCAAATCAACCTTTACCAGCACGAGTCAGCACTGAATCTTTCATTCTCAAGGCCTATAAAACTGTCAACCAAGACTTTGTCGAGTTCATACACTGTATATACATTGTCTTGACAAACTTTGCTTTTCTAGATAAGAAATTGTTTTATGATTTACTTTGAATTAATTTTATTGTACTTCCTTGTATTCAAACTTGAACTGCAATTCTTCATTATGTTTGCTACCGTAATTCAAATTTAGTTTCTGAATTTGCACTGAAGTAGCAAACAGGATGAAGAATTGCAATCTACAGTGCATTCCCTGCTATGAACACTTTATCTGATTCTCTTCAGAATTCAGATTTTCTGTTTTTATATAGTGAGATTGGCACTAAAATCCTCATTGGTGTTCAGTGAACCTGGAAATGCCTGTGTGTGAATCATGGGAGCACGTTTGCTACCATTGGTGAGAGATAAGAGCAAGAACGCTTGATTTTATATGTATTTATTTTAGAAATGTTAAAATCCGCTGCCTCTGCATGTCAAACAACATAAACCTATTACAGTAATCCTTCGTCATAGTCACACAGCCTGTTTTATGTAGTTACCAGCTGTTTGGGAAACCAAATGCTCCAAAAGCGGATCGAACCGTGCTACTGAAATGATCTGTGTGATGCTGACCAGCAGCTGTGTGACCCGCTCAACATCTTTATATGTGTAATCACTGTAAACAGTCGGCTATGTCCAGGCGCAGATATGCACATTTTATTTGTATTTTCTGTGCTGATTTTGATGGGAGAAAATCTGCATATTTAAACATAGTAAAATGTTAAAGGAGGCTGAGAGTACTAGAGTGTTATTGGTGGCTGGAAGAAAAATTCAAATAGCTAAATAAACACTGGGGGTGTGGACAGTTCTGTGAAGTTCTCTGTGTGGTTCTGATGATGTCTGAAAGATGAGATAAACCAATCTATCTATATATCGTTTGTTCATTCTGTCAGTTTGTCTGTTGTTGTATGGATCTATTGTTCTACGTATCATTCCATCATCTTTCATTCTATCTATCCTAATTTTCATAGTTTGTCTTGAGAAACTTTGGCTTTGTAGTTAAAAAGTTTTTTTTATTTTAATTCTTCATCATATTTGCTACCACGATACAAAACGTCCTGATTTCAGTCCTCAATTCAATTCTGAATAACACACAATTGGATATGAACTAAGGGTGGGAGAAAAAAATCGATTCACCTAATTGTCGCGATTCTTTTTAAAACGATTGGTTTACCTCAGAATCGGTTTATTTTTTATTTTATTAATTATTTTTTCTACTCATTTTTTTGAACGTTTAACTAGTATATTCATGTGCAAGTTCAGGGTTTTGGTACATTAAAGTTTCATGGTTTAAGGTACTTTAAATATACACTGTGTACGTGTATGCTCTTGAAATAAAAGTTTAGATTAGATGTGATGCATTGTTTTTGTTAATATGATTCATCATATACAGTCTCTTTTAAGGGTATAATAAACTATTTTCCACTGTCTAGTCTTTAATAAGAAAACAAAAATCACAATATATTGTAATATCGAATTGCAATAATGACTGCTAAGATGTGTGGGGTTTTTTTTATATATATTGTGACAGTCTGAATATTAAGTGTATCATTCAAGTTTTTCCCATAGTCTAGAGTTAAAAAAACAAAACAAACAAAAAAAAAACATTTGCAACACATAGAAATATTGAATCGCAATTCTTGTAAAATCTAAATTCTTAAAAAAATTGCAATACATATCGTATCGGCACCCCAGTATCGAATTGGGAGGTACACTGTAAAAAAAAATAAAAAATACATTGTTTTACCAGCTTCAGCAGATTTTTGAGTTTGCTCAACTTATTTTTGTGGGAGATTCTCAAATTTTTGTTGTATAAACTTAAAACGACAAGTTGAGAACTCAAAAATCTTCTGAAGCTTGTTGCCTTAAAATTTTAAGTTGGCTCAACTTTTTTTTTTTTTTTTACAGTGTAGGTGTATCGCCCCATCCCTAATAGATAGATAGATAGATAGATAGATAGATAGACAGATAGACAGATAGACAGACAGACAGACAGACAGACAGACAGACAGACAGAGAGAAACTAAAGAACCATTGCTAAATGCAACTTTTCACAAGTCGTCATTCTCATATATCTGGTCGCACAAGTGGTTTGTACTTTGAGAGAACAGAAAACCCACAAATATGGTTGTATGTGTCGCTTGTTTCAGATCAACCTTTACCAGCACCAACCAGCAGCTCAGGGCCAGTTGTCGGGGGAATCATTGCTGCCATAATTATCTTGTGTTTGATCGGCGCTGGTGTGGCCATGTACCACAAACGCCGGCAGAGCACAGAGAACGGAGAGTGAGTGTGAACACGCACCCACAAACACAATCACACATTCATGTCAAACATCCATTTTCTGCTCTCTCTTTCTCTCCTGGCTGGAACACCCAAGCTATTTTTGTGCCTTTCATTCTCAATGCATCTTAATTGGTTTGTTCACGGTATAGCATGCATACGCACCACGGTAACAGCTAAACATCCCGTTGTATCTCCTTTCCAGAGGCCCCCCCAAACACAAGCCGCCTCCTCCGATGAAGTCTGGCAGCTCGACAGAAATGGTGAGCGGACTTTTCTCCATCAGTCACCTCTCAGCGCTCACATCTGACATTCTCTTTCAACTCCGACGTATTGAGCTTTCTTCATTATACAATGTTGAGATTACTTACAATTCTCCAGGCTACACGCTGCAATTAAAACAGAGCTGGTGAAAATACGCATATGCATAAACCACCATAAAATAGATCTTTGAATTCAAACCTTTGAAGAACAAGCATAGTTCTGGGATTGGGAGGAAATTCGTATAGCTCAGAATAGGATAATTGCATTTTTCTCTGGTTAATGATTATTTCCTGTTCACTCGGTTGGTACTGGACTGCATTTGAAACAAATTTGTATTGTGAAGTACAAACGGAGCGAAGAGAATGAGAATTCCTAATGCTGCCCTCGGGCCACAGTCAAGAAAGAAAGGGTTAACATGGGGGTAATGTGCATTGATTGAAGCTTAATGTAGAACGTGTGGGTGGAGCTAAATTTGTGTGTGCATACATGTTTGTTTGTTTGTTTGTTTGTTTGTGTGTGTGCACAGGCAAATGAACGCGTACATCATAGGCATCTTTCATCTCGGCTGCCCTAAAAATCTGTGATTAATTCAGCTGTCAGTACCCCTAAAATATGTGATTATGAGATCTCTCTTCATGTTTGCTGAAAATAGCAGCGAGCAGTAAGATTATGATAAGCATTAAGAGGTTATTTTACTCTAAATACTGCCTTTGACAAGTTAAAAACTTTATGATTAGCTTTTTTTTCTTGAAAATGGTCATACATAACCATCAAAAAGATTTTTCCTTTATTTGAATTATCAGCAAGGATGCATTAAATTAATTAAAAGTGAGAGTTAAGGCATTTGTAATGTTTCCAATAATCATTCTTTTGAATGTTTTATTCATCAAAAATCCAGAAAGAAAAATCACTGTTTACACAAATATTAAGCTGCACAACTGTTTTTGTCACTGATACTAATAAGAAGAAATGTTTCTTGAGCAGCAAATCAGGATATTAGAATGATTTCTGAAGGCTCATGTGGCACTAAAGACTGGAGTAATGATGCTGAAAATTCAGCTTTGCATCACAGAAATAAATTATTTTATAATATTTTAAAATAGAAAACTGTTATTTTAAAATGTAATAATATTACTGTTTTTTACTGTATCGTTTAATCAAATAAATGCAGCCTTGGTGAGCAGAAAAGACTTAGTTTATTTTAAAAAGTTGATAGTTGAACAAGATTCTAAATTTTGAAATTTCAAACACTTGACAGTTCTGTCATTTACTCAACCTCATGTTCCGTCAAACCTGTGTGGCTGACTTTCCTCTGTGGAATACATAAGATATTTTAAGAGTTTTTGCCCAAACAATAATTTTTTCCCCCATCATTCATCAAAACACCTTCTTTTGTGTTCTGCAGAAGGTAAAAAGTCTTTGGAATGACTTAAGGATGAGTAAATGACAAAAAATCCCTTAAAGGCAAGAAATATTCCTCTGATCCACAACCAACTCCTAAAGTGTGCATGTTGAAATCATCATTTCATGTGTTTGTTTCTCACAGCTGAATAAACCACAAGACAAGACCACAACCATCACAGAAACTCAGCTGCTCAGCAACTACGAGACAAGCTACTACGAAACCAACTCTGCCGAACCTGTTACGGTAAGAAGATCCCCCTTCCCAGACTTTGATGTGCAATGCTGAGTAAACATTACTTTGAAGAGCTGTGAATCCTGTTCCTGAATCCGGTCCCTTTTAAACATGGATGTGAAAATGAACTATCCTTAATTCATGAACACTTCAGAAGACAGACCTACGTTTGGGCTCTTAAAAGAAGACAATCAGCAGATTATTTACATAGATGAAAACGTTAAAAGTTATGGAAGTTTAAATTTACTGTGAAGAAAATGTACTGTACTAAAAATACCTTGGAATCTAAAATTGATATAAAATCAAAGCTATATGCCTAAGTTGTGTTCCAAATTTAAAAATTTTGGTTCCTGCGAAATTCAAAGCACTATACCAGAAATAGCCACTGGTTGACACCCAAACTCCATTTTATTTTTATTGATAAATTTTCCTGTCACAAATGTATACATTTTTGTCCAAAAATTACATACATGTCAAAATATGTCACCAAATATAGAATCTTGAGACTCAGACCTTTCCAATTATATGTTTTGTCAAGATTAGAGAAAGTTCTAATTAAAACCATTTTTGTAATTGTAACCAGGGGGAGAAGCTGCTAAAAGGATTTAAAGGAACACTTCACTTTTTTTGGAAATAGGCTCATTCTCCAACTCCCCCAGAGTTAATAAGTTGAGTTTTACCGTTTTTGAATCCATTCAGCCGGTCTCCGGATCTGGCGATAGCACTTTTAGCATAGCTTAGCATAGATCATTGAATCCTATTAGACCAGTAGCATCGCGTTCAAAAATGACCAAAGAGTTTCGATAGTTTTCCTATTTAAAACTTGACTCTTCTGTAGTTATATCGTGTACTAAGACCGGCGGAAAATGAAAAGTTGCGATTTTCTAGGCTGATATGATTAAGAACTATACTCCTAGTCTGGCGTAATAATCAAGGAACTTTGCTGCGGCAGCAGGCGCAGTGATATTACGCAGCGCCTGAAAGTAGTCCCCAGCTATATTATAACTAGTTACCTAGCTGGGGACTACTTTCAGGCGCTGCATAATATCACTGCGCCTGCTGCGGCCATATTACGGCAGCAAAGTTCCTTGATTATTACGCCGGAATGAGAGTATAGTTCCTAATCATATCGGCCTAGAAAATCACAACTTTTCATTTTCCGCCGGTCTTAGTACACAATATAACTACAGAAGAGTCGAGTTTTAAATAGGAAAACTATCGAAACTCTTTGGTCATTTTTGAACGCGATGCTACTGGTCTAATCGGATTCAATGATCTATGCTAAGCTATGCTAAAAGTGCTATCGCCAGACCCGGAGATCGGCTGAATGGATTCAAAAACGGTAAAACTCAACTTATTAACTCTGGGGGAGTTGGAGAATGAGCCTATTTCCAAAAAAAGTGGAGTGTTCCTTTAAAGTGTATACATATATATATATATATATAACAAATATGTTTCGAAAATACTAAAGTGCAGTTTTGAACAAGACAAGATGCTGTCATCAGGAATCAGGAGAATATGAGATTGATCTGAAGAATGAATGCTGTATCAGATGCAGGTAATCATGATCGCTCAGTAAATCTCTCTATCATAATACTGTACATAATCCACCACTTTTAATACAGTCAGCTTTTAATGAACCAACTCAACGTTCCTCAAGAATTGGCTCTGTTCCAATCTAAAGTTGACAGTTTAACAGCTGAGCCCAAGCCTCCGTTACTAATTCCAAAACGTCACTTTGGAACTAGTAACGGAGGCTTGGGCTCAGCTGTTAAACTGTCAACTTTAGATTTTAATTAATTAATTCTGTACAAAAGATGGCTTTTAAAGACACTCTGTTGTTATTTTTTATGCATTTACACACTCGTGCCATCGAACTGTTGAATAAATGCAATATCACTCGAGTAGACGTGAGATATGGCTGTATATCGGCACATTGTGATTACCTACGACCGAATCACAGCCATGCCAATATAAAGCCATATCTCACGTCTACTCGTATGATATTGCTCATTTATGACAGTGTACTGATATCACAGTGGGTAGTAAAGACCCCCGTCTTGCAGCAGGCGGTTTATATGCGTATGCTAACGGCGAAAGCTAGTGACTCATAGCGATGTGAGGCATGTGCTAACACTGCCAAAGGGTCTTTTATGTGGATTAATATGATGAGCTGGTTATTTCATCAACTATGATAACCGTAAAGCCAATTACTACAGTGGGTCTGTGTATGAAGGCCAGACTGAGACACGTACCTTTGTGATCAAATCCCCAGGGGACTCGGTTTGGGCTTTCAATAAGTGCCTGCATTTATTGTTTTAGGTGATTTAGCCTGCATCGGCAGGCATTATTCAGCATTTAAGAATTGGCTGTGAATCTGTGTTTAATCTGTGAATTTAAATTGAGTTGGCCACACCCCAAAAGGAAGTTCAGCTGGAACGACAGGAAGAATTTAGTGATTTTATTTAATTTCAATAAAATTACACACAGGCACACATAAAAGGAATAATTGTGTGCATCATTCATGTCATTAATCATGATTATTGTTTCCCTGATATCTAATATATTTATACAGACATATATTCACACACACACACACACACACACACACGTGTATGTATGTGTGTGTGTGTGTGTATATATATATATATATATATATATATATATATATATATATATATATATATATATATATATATATATATATATATATATATATATATATATATATATACATACACACACACACACACACACACACACACACACACACACACACACACACACACACACACAGAGACAGACTTGTTTTTCTATACTGTGCTAGTGGAAATAGTATATTTCTAACATACTGAAAAATGAAATGTATTACTAAAAAATGTAATAATTCCCTCAAATGTTGCATTCAAGAAGTTTACAGGTAAATCATTTCCATTCTGATTGGCACACATCCCTGATAGCCCAGCTGAAGGCTGGGAAATTCGCTGGAATGACTGTTATTAGATCGGTGAAATTGAAATTACCTTCTTTGTAAGACCATCACAAAGAAAAATAAAGCCCTTTCTTTATCCAGACCAATATAAAAAGGTTAAATGACCGGGGCTGAAACTGGCATCACCCTATAACTGAGAAATAAAAAAGAACATTCACCTCACATAATTAGAAACCAACTTTTGCTTCATCGCTCAGACAGCAACACACACACACACACACACACACACACACACGAGATAAACATCACTCTATATTAGCACTTTTAAATTAAATTTGGGCTCACTGTGAGTCAGGAGGTGAAGTGTTCTATCAAACCGTTTTATCTGCTGAATCTTCATTCGGTATCAATTAACTCTAATAAATAAGAATGTGCGCCTCTGTTCTTCAGCTATTATACTGATGCTTAATGACCGATTGAGGAACTATTAAATTAGCATTAGTAGCACCTCAGTGATTGTAATGAATTGTGAATGTGTGTACGTGCAGCTTGTTACATGTGTCTGAACTGGACGTGTGTGTCGTGACAAAACTACATCACTGCTTTTACGATCAGAGGAGCTGTCTGAAATTAATTTACGAGAAATGTGATTCATTGGTTTTAATTTGTTCATTCATTATCCTTATTTTCTAAGTATTATGCATTTAAATAACTTTACACTCTACAGATTTGAACAAATGCAACATTATTTATTAATATATTTATTATGTATGAATTAAGTATAACATTAATTTTAATATTTAAAGGGGTCATATGACGTTGCTAAAAAGAACATTATTTTGTGTAACGCAATGCCGATTTTTACAAAGCTCATCGCTCTGGAAAGTGCGGTGTGCTCTGATTGGCCAGCTATCCAGTGCGTTGTGATTGGCCGAATACCTGAAGTGTGTAACTGAAATGTCTCGCCATATTTGGAAACACACTGAGTCTCCATGACATGGTGGCGGCAACAATATAACAGCGAGAATAAACGTTACCCTTCTTTCTTTGCGTTTACATTTGGGCGGTGTTAAGCAAATCCTCCAACACAGTGACGTAGATTTGTGGCGGCGTGGATGAGTCTTAACTTTTAGAAAGAATACCTCTTTGGGTTTGTGACTTTATAGATCTCATACAGCTTGTATCACACCAAAGACAAAGGAAAACACGAAATCACGTCATATGACCCCCTTTAATGTTTTTATATAATATTAAAATATATTTTATTATTTGTATTTATAAATATGAATTATGTATCATGCTTTAAACTTTACCTTTTCCAACTAATGCAACATTTATTTATAAAAAACCATTAAAAAAAAACTATTTATTATTACTATTAAAATATATTATTATATATTTTCTCAATATATTACTAGTATATATTTTAGTATTTCTAAATGAGTTATGTATTTTACTCTATTAATTTGAACGTATTTATTTATAATAATCTTATAATATTATTAACAATATATACTCACTTATTATATATGAGTCTTGTAACATTGTTTAATATTAAAATGTTTTTTTTTAATTCATAAATATGAATTTATGCATAGTTTTTATTTTAATACAAATATATTATGTTATAATAATGTTTTATATTATATACACTATTTATTTACAAATTAAGATATAGAAATACATATGCACACATATTTATGGGCAATTCGTACTGAAATTGTTTCCTAAAAACTACACTCACACGTCTCTGAATTTAACTGAGCTTGTGTGTGCTTCAGGATCTGGATGATGACAACACCGGCCCTCCGGCTAACGGCGGTACCCCCACTGTCTGGGACGGCTCAGGACACCCTCCCGAAAAGGACGACACGACCGACGAGACCCTTCCACCGTACGAACCAGCTGACCAGAATGACGTCGAAGCTAACTATACTAACGTAGCCCGTGAAGAAAGTTTTGTGTCCAAGGCCATGTTGGTCTAAAGACGTAGGCTGTGCCTGCGGTTTGCACTGCCACCGTCCTGCCCAGCAGCGGACGCCCGTTACAGCACAGCCGGCTATAGTCCACGGCTCGGGCACAAACGCATCCAAAATCACACAGCCTGTGACATTTCTTTCACACGTGGCTAACCTATTCTCATGGTTTTGTGGATGGTCCATAAAACATTTATACCTTTTGGACCAGATCGGATTTTGGATATTTGATCATGTATGACAACAAGTTCTTAGTACTTTAATCAAGCAAACTTTGATTAGCAATTAATGGTAAAACAAAACCATGAGAATTGGTCATTATTCACTTTTGGGCTACCATGTTACATATATTTTAATCCTGGTTATGTGAAAAACATACACGGCAAACACAGTCAGAAAACATTTAATTTTCCTGAAAGGTCTAAATATAAGAATTTGCTTTCAGTATTTTAAAATACACTGCATATACTGTCAAACGTTGCTTATGTTTTATGATCTGTATTTTTTATTTTGCGATCTCGGTGTAGTGCTCTTCTAAGCTTTAGCTTTCGTCGGTTTCGTGCATTAACTTCTGTGATGAGGGAAAAAGTCTTGTGGTATATGCAATGTATTTTACATATAGCAAAAATGTATTTTTATATTTTATATTTGATGTCATTTTGATCGATTATATCACCTAAAAACAGATGTATGCATTATTTTCTTATTTTTGTTTCTTTGGTTGTTTGGTGTGTTCATTGTTTTTGAAAAGTACCAAATAAGTTCTGTAAATAATATATATAGCCAGTCTGATATGCGTTAAAAAAATATATAAAACAAAACAAAAAAGGAAAAATGCAAAGAAATCTCCAGTGGGGTGCAACATGAAAAAGTGTACACTTTCTGAAACTTTCTTTTAACGGGTATTACTAAAGTCGTATGCTGATGTTTTACTTATTGATTCGTGTGGATTTTGTTACTGTATAATCTGCATGGCATGATTGGTTGCTTTCCTAAAAACAGTGGGCACCTGTCGCAACCTTTCCTCGCTCCCCTATTTCCTGGCCATGAGAAGCACAATTTGCATATAGAGATGTTGAAGGGGATAGGATGTTTGGCAAGAGTTTCATTTTCTGCCTTCTGATGCTAAACATTCATGTTAAAGACCTTGTGAAATCTCTCAACGTGCACAGTTTTCTTCTCTATTGACATATTTCCTATTGAAACTTCATTTTAGAAGGTCAAAAACATAAAAAATCAAGTCTGTTTTAAAATAGTCAGTGGGATTTAGTTACATCATGTGAATTGTTGCTAGTCCAGGCTGGTTGTATTGTGGGCGGGGCATTCTCAATCAAAACTTTTTAGTGCAGTTAAACAGTAATATTGTGGAATATTATTACAATTTAAAGCAAGTTTACTATTTTAATATACACTAACATGCAATTTATTCCTGTGAGGCAGAGCTGCATTTTCAGCATCATTACTCCAGTCTTTAGTGTCACATGATCCTTCAGAAATCATTCTAATATGCTAAAAAAAAACATTGAAAACTATTTGCTGCTTAATATTTTTTTTTTACAGAAACTGTAATAAATTACCATTCAAAAGATTTATAATGCTACAAAAAATATATATATTTCAAATAAATGCTATTCAGTGAACTTTCTATTTATTAAATAATCCTGAAAAAATAAAAATGTATGATGGTTTCCACAAAACTATTAAGCAGCAACAACTTTTTTCAACATTTATTATAATTAGAACTGTTATTAATAATTAAGCACCAATAATAATTAAGCTGCAAATCAGCATATTAGAATGATTTCTGAAGGATCATGAGACGCTGAAGACTGGAGTAATGATGCTGAAAATTCAGCTGCGCATCACAGGAATGAATTACATCTTAAAATATATTACAAACGGAAACAGTTATTTGGCATTGCAATAATATTTCACAGTATTCCTATTTTTACTGTATTTTTGATTAAAAAATAAATAAATAAATAAATGGAGCCTTGCTGAAGGTAAGAGATTACTGTCAAAAATGTTTTAATAATCATAACTAGTTTCAAAGTCAACAGGCATGAATTGAAAGCCAGAAAAATCTGATTTTGATTCTACGTGGTCTTTAATGATATTCATATGCACTGTGTATCACTGATTTCTTCTTGGCCACAGCGCTTCAGTCATGTCTGTTTAGCCAAACATTATCATTATTGCTCTCTTATTCCTATAGTTTTTCCTCGAAAAGAAGTGTCAGTTTTGACTGTAAGGATTGGAGAAAATTCACACCTCCTTCTTAAAGGAACAGTTCACTCAAAACTCATTCATATTGTTACAAATCCAAATGATTTAGTTCATGTGGAACACAAAAGGAGATGTTTCGAAGAATGTTCATTCTTTACTGACAGACTGAACTGTAATAAATATTCACTGAAAATCTTGCTGGTTTTGTCACTGTTTACTTTCACTGTATGTGCTTTTGTGTTCCACGGACAAAGAATGTCATATGACTTTTGAAAGACATAAGAGCGAGTTAATTTTTGGATGAGCTATTCCTTTAAGAGACAGATGAGAAACAGAAGAAGTTTATGAAATGGTTGTCTATTTCTTTTTTTTTCACTGGCCTTTTCGCTGGTTCTTGGATGGCATGGCAACTAATTCCATAACTGTTCATGTCTTTCACTCTTGAATGTAATCTTTGCACATCCACTTAAAGCTGTCGATAGATCATTGTGTCATAGTGTCTGAATACATTGTTGTAATTGTGCCAAAGAACTCACATCAAAACCATAGTGATGCAACGAACTAAAGATTCGCTAACAGGTTACAGAAGTGATAAATGGAATGAACGAACAGCTTTTTTAACGGTCGGTCACCTGGAGCGGAAGCCTGCACATTCACAAAGCACATAAAATGCAGGATCTTTAGATGGGTGAATGGATGAGCAGGCGTCATGACAAACACAGACCGATCGATGGATGGACGGTACAGTTCACCTAGATGAATTAACAAGCCCTCCTCATTCTTGATTAGCCATCGATCACATTCACCGCCTGATCTTCTGGCCTGTTGGACATCACAGAAATTACAGATTCTCGCAAAACGTTTATTCTCGACATGACACGACAATCTTTCACCTGTCGTCTCGGTTTAGCTGAGTTGTGGTCTCGTCACTGTTTCTGATAAAGGGAATGTACGTCTGCATGCTGCATGAGATTTGGGGTTCGCTTATGTTATTCTCACGCGCAAACGGGCCGTCTTCACGCAACCGTCATTCGCTAAAATGGTGCAGTATTAGACAATCACTGTATGTTATACATTCATCCATAAGGGTTTTTGTGTTTTAAACTGTGATTTCATTTTTTTTTAAATGACATGTATAATTTAAGTTTCAGTATTTTCGAATACTTATATACTGTATGCATTATGTAGAGTTTTAAATAATATTAAAGTTTTAATGCCATTTTGAATTTTTAAAGACAATCAAAGGAGTCTGGAACGTTAAATGGATTGTTTAGCCAAAAATGACATTTTCTGTCATCTTTACTCACCCTTGTGATGTTCAAACTTGCCATTTTTCTTCTGTAAAATATAAAAAGATGTTATTTTGAATGTTTCAGCTCTTTTTGTCCATAAAATGAAAAGTCAGTGCAGTCCAAAACAACAGAAGAAATCATTCATGCATGTCTAGTGCAACATAAGGGCGAATAAAGGAAGGCAGAAGAATTTCCATTTTCCAATGAACGATCTCTTTAACAAAATAGAGGCCCACTAAAATTAGTCTTTGGTTACTGAACAACTCTTTGTCATTCATCAAATGTACTCTCCAGCAAAACAAACACACTTTATTTGCCATATGTCTATACTTCATTATCACAAATCATATCAGAGACAGTTTCAAAGTCATCTGCCACGTGTTCGCTTGTGCGCTGCCCTGTCATCGTCAAGCCAGATGTGCCTTTGTTACTTTGTTTTGAGCCATTTTACTGACAGATTTGTTTTGCCTGAGGAAATCATTAACTGTATAGACCGCCCAAAGGGGAGAATTGTGACTCTTTTTATTTCAAATGTTCATTTTTGCATCTAATTTCTTTACCGACTGGGATTATTTTATATGCATAAGCAACTTGTTCTATGTTTTATGGTTCATTGTGATGTCTAATAAACTATAAGCCAAATCTCATGTTGTGAGGCATCTTCTATATCATCTAGAACTATTGTTGTTCTGAAATCTCAGTGTAATATACTGCACAGTTTGTGGGATATTACCAAATGCCATAAAAAAGTGTTTGGCATCCGCTTATTGATTTACCATCTGAGAGACCTTCACAAGATCTGGTTTAACTCCTGAACTGTGAAAATGTCAGACTCTGAAGACAAACATCATCCTGCTGTCTAAACTTTAAGAGCAGGACTTTAGGTAAATACAAATTTTATCACAGACAGGGCTTAGACTAAACCAGGATTAGGCCATAGTTCAATTAGAACATTTAAGTCATTTTTATGAACATGAGACAAAACAAAGGCACTGATGTATTTTAAGATCACTCAGTGCAAGTTTATTTCAGCTGAAACAGCCCAGACTTACATTTTAGTGTAGGACTAGGCAAAAACAAAATCTAAGCTTCCAAATTTGTACATTTTTTAAGAAATTCAAATAATAAATACCGTTTTGTGTCTCTTTCAAGCGGCACATGAACCGATACTCTCTTCATCTTTACTGCTATTTATACCATGGAACATACATGAGTGAACATCAGAAAATACGTTGTTTCAACTGCAAAAATACATCAGTACACACCATTTTTCAATTTTAAGTCCACCGTCATTAATCTATTAACATTCCTGTTTGTCCGGTTTGTTTTCGGACAAAATGGAGGATTCGGCGTTCTGATTGGTCAGATAACCTGTCAATCAAACTCCCTGCGAATTATGATTTTCTCTCAAAAGCTTTGATACCTGTGCAAAAGTTAACATAAATGACAGATGGTGGTAATACTTTTGCTGCTATACAAGATCTTTTCATGGCTGTGAGGTCGGGGGCAATCGTAACACAAGTAATAAATAAAAATTGCATGATTTTTGAATATTTAAAAAGGTAATGACCATTTTCATTTAGGTATTTCGCCTAAGGGTGCTCTTAGCTCAGCTGGTCAATTTATATTTTATATTGAAAAGAGTTTAAATCAGTAATTATATGGACCCGTTTAGACGTTAGGTTTAAAGTCATTATACCTGACAGCTAAAAGAATTTGTACCATAAAATGGATAAAAAGTACTCTGAAATATTAAAGCAAGGATATTACTGGGAGTTTTTGTTGTTGTTGTTTAAATAAACTAAGCGAAATTGGAGCTGAACTTCACAGCTTGATCACCATGCATTTCCATTGTATGGAAAACAACTTTGACATTTTGATAATAACTCCTTTTGTGTTTCACGGGGAGAAAGGCATACACATTTTGAGTGACATTTCCAGAGAGCAAATTTTCAGTTAAAAGCAAATGATCTGTAGAAGGTGTGATTTCACTGGACCAAAACATGCGATTTCTCCATTCTTTTATACCAACACCATTTTTAACCTAATAATCAGACATAAATATTATTAGAATATATTTAAAATCCACTTATTCACAAGCCCATATATATATATATATATATATATATATATATATGTAGTGCTGTCAATGCGTTAATCACAGTCATGGACTGTGATTAATCATGATTAATCGCAAATTTAAAATACTAAGATTTACCTGTAAATGTGTTGAAATAAAGAAATGCATGACAAACTAGTTTAAGGAAACACACTTCTGCCAGGTATGAGACATAATCCTTATTATTCTTTTATCATTATTCTTTTGTTTTTATTCAGCCATTTTCCGCCTTTAAACTGTCAATAAAACGTTTACCAAGCCACATCGCTTCAATCCCAGCATACATTTACCCAACTATTATCAAACATATTTCTAAATAAATACAACAAAACATTTCTTGTGACCTTACGTGAAGTATTATGACCAAATGCATTATGAAGAAGAATTGGATCTGTTCTGGAGATGCATTAGAGCTAACATTAGCATCATGCTACATAAGACAATTTATGAGATTAATAGTACACTTTTACTCAGAACTCACTTCAAACCACCATCAAGTGTTTGTAATAACTTCCTTCTGCGATCACTTGTGGAATTTGGTCGTTTACTGTTGTTAAAATATTTATAGACTTTTATGTGCTGCACAAATATGCATTTCAGATGCACACATTCTACTCAAGAAAATCACATACAGACCATATCTATCGTAATCGTGTGTTTATTATCTAATATAATCTATAGTGGTTGTTGTCATGTTTATTTCTGCTGTGTAAAAGCCTGAACATGTGCTCTGCTGAAACTCACGTTGTTTGATGTTACAACCGCCTCTCCGTTCTTACGTTGCCAGGGATTCCAAGTATAATACACATTAGTAAAAGGATCTATTTTAATTTTTATTTGTCTATATACACTTTGGGCAGCCGCGGTACATTAAAAAGGTAGCCCAAAAAAAACACAACCCACGGCTCTGTAATTTTTTCCGCGACAACCTTTCCGCGAAACCTTATCAAACGATTAATCTGCGTTAAAAAAAATATTAACAAGTTAATTTTTTTTTATTAATCGCATACGTTAACGTGTTAACGTTGACACCCCTAATATATATATATATATATATATATTAGGATTAATATAATTATAGGGGTGATCGCAACACTTAAAAAAAATTATATATATATATATATATATATATATATATAAAATTATATAACGATAAAATTATAGAAGTGCTACATATAAAATAAATATGATTAAATAAAAGAAATAAAGGTGTGATGACAGAACGTTTGAAAAAAATAAAACGTATAAAAAATATGTATAAAAATAATATGACTATAAAATTAGGCACACACACACACACACACACACACACACACACACACATACATATATATATATATATATGCATTGTTTTATTTTAACGTCTTTTTAACCAACAGTATAGTAATCACCTTTTATCAAATATACATTCATTTAATATCCTTTTTTTTCAATTAAAAGAATTGTGCAAAAGAATTAGGAGAAAAAATCTTAAAAATGAAACAATATATAAAAATATATGAAACATAAAAATGATATATTATTAGTAACAGTATCTGTAATTTGCAATCACTTTTGTCATTCTTTTTTAAAATACTTTTAAATCATGAAGTGGCAGCCTTGTGTTTTGGCCCATTTGTAAGATAGCAGGAAGACTGTAGTTACAGTAGTGTGCGAGTTCCCGAGGAAAATTGCCTGGGTCTTTCCAACAACCCAACTTTTGATCATCACAATAAAGACCCAGGCCAGGTAGCTTAATGAAATTTAAAACCATTCACCATAGAGAATGCAATTACCTCAATGAGAGCTAGTTCCCTGTTGTCTTTGATTAATATGCTAATTCCATTGCAAAGACATCAACTATCGCGTTCTGCCGTTCGGGTCATTTGTATGCCTCGCGACGCCCTGAAGAATCAGGCGATTGTAGGCTGCTTGAGTCAGACACTGTTTGCCATTTGTTGCCCACCAAAAGGCTGCCTGATTCATTAGCAGCACGTACTCTGTGTTAATACCCATTAACTCTTCATAGCATTCTCTGTAATTGAAACCCAACTGGCCTCAACACTTGCGCGCGACGACTTGACATCGCTTTCACTAGAACATAATGAATACATTGCTAATTTATCCTCTCAAGCGCTCGCGTACCGCACCGGCGTCGTAATGAGGCAGTTCCAGCTCGGTTCGCGACTTGCGCCTTTTTTTAAACGACGTAGCCTCCTTAAGCACCTGTCACCCCGCATTCGTTAGCCCTTTCCTTAATGAGTTGGATCTCAAGGCTCTGTCGCTGATGAGATACAAGCTGAGTGTGGCGATTGTTCCGTGTCAGAGCCTGTTAAGTCAGCTGTGGGCGTGCGGGGATGCGACTGGGGCCATGATTAAATGTTGATAGCAATGATGTGCAATCAGCGATTAAAAACGGGCCATTCGCTGACGGCTAATGCTCGGTTTAACCTCTGACTGCCGAGACTGCGAGCTGAAGAGGGAGACAGAACGACGGGAATAATGCAAATACAATGTATTGTGTGTGTGAGGTAAAAGCTGGGGGGGAAACATGAAGACGCAGTGCCTGCGAGCCATTAGTCCCTGCTGGCTGTTCTTCAATCGTGTTTACTCAGCCTTTGACCTCTGTTGTGTCCAAAGAGCTGACGCAGTGGCTGGGAAAGAAAGCGCGAATAAGGTGCGATACACCGGAGAGGAGGCACATGCAGAGAGAGTAAGGGAGGAAAAAAAGGGAGACAGCGCCACCAGGTGGACATTATACTGCAACGAGCGTCACAAAAGAGAGCAAAGCAATAACTAAAAAAAATCGCAATGATTTTAGCTGTTTAACGACATTCATTCTGAATATTTCTATATTTGCATAAGGGATGTTTTTCTTTTAAATAAGAGAAACCGCACTTTTTATTAAGTAAGGACCAACGTTATTACTGTTAACTAAAACCACATCTAAAATGGCACTGAAAAAAAAAATGGCGTAGAAACAATTTTCACTCAGAAACGGCTAATTAACTAACCTACAAAGAAACTAAGTAACACAAAATTCTGAAGTATTTTCTTGTAAAACATAGGCTACTCCAATAATCTGTTTTATGCTCAATTTCTTTAGGAAAATATTTTTTACAGTCTTATTTTTAAAAAAATACTTTTTTTTTTTTTTTTAAATAAAGCAGACATAAAATGTAAATGTTAGGTGGAATATTTTAATTTAAATAAATTTTGCTTTAGCAACTAAAAATTTACTTTTTGGGTAAACATTCATTTTAAAGCTATAAGTATTTAAAAATACAAAAAAACAGCAAAATTACTCAAATGAATGCTAATTGAAATATTAATAAGTACTAGTATATAAATAACCTTCTTGATTATTTTAGCGGCATGTCAAAAATTTTGATATTTAAATAACAATACAGTATTTCAGAGATAATGGCACTTGTTAAATATACAATATACAGTTGTAAGGTCATATGACAGCAATGTGGGATTGACCAAATATTGCATATTTGTAATAAATAGCAGTCAGTGTATGGTGACCATGTGCCATGAAAGTTTTCCTGTTGACATTTATACATTCCTCATACATTACATGTACACATATTTATATTGCTTTGACAGTTTTCTGTAAACACCATGATTGTTCGATTATGTACAATGCCTGCACGCTGTTGGTCAAACTATTTTTCAGTTATAACCTTCAGCAAATATGAAAACAAAGCCAAAACCCAGACATTTTAGGCAATTTAGCAACCAGGACATGTTCTGGAAAATTGAAAATGAAAATGAAAATAGTATACTAGTATTTTAGGCTGTCTCATGTTTCTCCCTTGTATATTGAAAACATGAATTGGGCACTAACAAAGGTCTTGATTCACAAAACACTGGTAAACTGATGACTCAATTACTGATGTGACACAATTATAAGGTTGCGCATTAAAATGTAGCTGGCATTTATCAAAATCTTCGCTGTGTAACACCGGCCATGACTAATATCCTTCTGGTGTCATTTGATGTATTTCTTGTGCATCTTCATTATAGCTGTTTAAAAAGTACAGCGGCATAATGAAATATGCCCTCGTTCTTCATTTACAATGACTAAAAAAGACATAATGACAGTGAATATAGCGAGCACCTAATGCTCACTGGGGTTTATGGTGCGTTCTGGGAAGTGTGTTAAAGTTTAAAAGTAAACTTGAACAATTTTGACAACACAGTGTGTTTACTACCGAAGTAGTGAGCACTTTCTCTTTACTTAAGCTGATAGTTCACAACATACGTATATCTAAAAATGAAATGTCATTTCCCAGATGTTTTATCCAACTAATGTAGGCCACATGCGGTAAAACAATATTGCATCAGACCACTAAACCAGTCCTTCATTAAAAACAGCCCAGCTGTGAGAAATATCTGCAATCAGTTAGTGATAATAGGCCTCCTACCACAAGCAGAAGCCAGAAGCTGTGTGCAAAGTTATTTGTGGTGCTTTCCTTATGGCTGCAGATGTTCATAAGCAAAATGCTAATATTTATTCACTGCTCACCATTTTTATGGTCTTATTGCCTTATTGAGAATATAGTACCTCTGTGGTACACAGGGCCCTTCCTACTTTAAAAAAAAAAAAAGTCAACAAAAAAAGTTTAACGCATCCCTTATTCACCAAGGGATGCGTTAAATTGATCAAAAGTGACAGTAAGACATTTATGATGTTGCAAACTGTATCACAGTTTCCACACACACACACACACACACACACACACACACACACACACACACACAAAGCAGCACAGTGTTTTTCAACATTGATAATAATAATAAATGTATCTTGAGCAGCAAATGACTTCTGAAGGATCATGTGACACTGAAGACTTGGGTAATGATGCTGAACATTTTGGCTGAATAAATTCCTTTTTGCAATATATTCAAATAGAAATCAGTTACTTTAAATGTAAATAATATTTCACAATATTGCTAATTGTTACTGTATTTTTCAAATAAATGCAGTCTTGGTGAGCATAAGAGACAAAAAAAAATTAATTAATTAAACAAAAAAAAATTTACCAACCCCAAACTTTTAGAGTACTTTCATTTGAGAGAGTTAAGAACTAATCTGGAACATGAAAAACTAAGTGGGCACAAAAACTAGAACTAGACTACCATTATAATTGGACTGGAAAAAAAAGTATGTGAGCCCTTTAAGAAAAGTTTAGGTAGTCTAGTAGTTAAGTGGCTGCCAGCACAAGGAATGCAAGTTTCAATCCCAATGTGGTTGTCCTAGAAACTGGTGAGTTAAGATCACATTCCTGTTTTATCACCATTGTGCCCCTGAGCGAAGCACGTAACCTCTGAGTCACAGCGGAGGGACTATCCATACAATCAGTGTATTCTCAGTTGTTCTGGCCAGACATCAAATGATAACTATTTGGAAAAGCAATGAAAATAGGTTACACAAATGAAGAAAAAAAAAGGGAAACAAGAATTTGGATTTGCCAGTTCCTGTGCCTGTGTGGGGGAGAGAAATATTACACAGCAGCAACTTGGGAATTTCACCCATGGAAGTATTATATTACAACATGTTGCACCAGTTAGTGTTACATAACTATTACCAGATGTTACAATGGGTTTAAACCACACCAGAAAGTTCACAGACAGCAGAAAACAGAGAAACTTTTAAATAAGAAAATAAGGCTCAATCAAAAAATGGAAATTAGATCATTAGATAAATATTAGATAAATAAATTAGATAAAATAAAAACAATGGTGCAATTGATGGATATAGGGTATTGCATTAATTTGATCTCATAGCTACTTATTTTTACTTAATTTTTCTTTGATATGAGATAGGGAAATTGTACATAAAAGGCATGTTATATGAGAAAGGCAAATTAGAAAGTTGTCTGCAAAAAAAATCCTAGTAACAGCAGTTATTGTGTTTTGAAATAGAGCTAGCTGAACTAAGCTGTTCATTAGCTCAACGGCCCGCCACCATATTCCAAAAAACCCGCTGGACCACAGGGTCATATAACTTCTGACCTGGTTGCTGGTTTGTTGCCATTTCAAGGTAATCTACCTGCATGCACCACCAAGTGACCTGCTGTGAACCAACTACTATTCTAAGCACATATAGTTTAAGTTGGATGGTATTTTAATGACAGTGGTTGGATTAATTTGGGATTTTGTTGGTTGGAGATTCTGGCATGCAGACCTTTCAAGGACACTGTAATCAATTTGTTAATCAAACAGGTGAGAAAAATACAGCAAACAGAACTAATCACAAAATACGTTAATCTGGCCAGCCTGAATTCAATGCAGATGAAAACAAGGCTACAGAGGGATTTAGACTTGCCTTTATAATGGCACTCCCTGTATCAAGGTCCTATAACATGTAACTTTCCAAAACTGTTTTATGAAGTTTTTGTCTACATAAATATTTCATGATCTTGAACAGTTGATATGTTGTTTAAAAAAAAACAAACAAAAAAAACAGTACAGTCCATTGAACGCATCGTATCCTTCACAGATGATTTTTATCTGTCAAAAATTAAATATGCCGCTTCCCTGACTTTACGTAATATGTCATTTTATTATTTTGTGGCTCCAGTTAAGTTGCGTTTCCATCCTTATCTATCATTTTTAACTTATAAATCTGTTGTCTTTAAGATAATCCCTTATGAAAATTAACCATGGTCTTACTATAATAACCATGGTTTAACTATGCTTTTTTTTTTTTTTTTGTAGTAAAACCTAGTAACCACAGAATTGACCATGGTTTTACCATAACATTTGCAGTAAAACCATGGTAACTACAAAATTAATCATGGTTTTACTATACAGTAACCATAACTATGTTTTTGAAGTAAAATCATAGTAACTATAAAATTAACCACACATATAGCTTAACTGTGTCCTCTAAAACTATAAAACACAAAATTAAATATGGTTGTATGTGTACTGACACTTTTATACCTTGGGAGAAATGATTAGCCTAACCATGATTTTGTAAAGAAAATGTTTTGTTTTTGTTTGTTTGTTTGTTTATTTTCTCTCCCAAATTAAAATAATATCTTTTATTGTTATAGTGTAGCCTACAGTCAAACTAGTTATTATAAACTCAGCAATAAGATATTGTTTATACCCCTCTTTTTGGGAGGCTTGTGAAGTTAATTTATTAAAAGTTTAGTAATTATCTATACAGTATTATCATTGTTATATATTATTTATTTTTTTCATTGTCCTGTCGTTATTTTTGTAATAGTTATTAGGCTACAAAAAGCTTGCGTCAGTTTCAGTTTCCTTGTGAAGGCGGTGATTGGTGGATCTCTCATGATTTTGGCGGGCTTTTGGCTTTTGAATTTACACGTCACGATCACAGCGTTTCAACTGCCAACTTGCAAATTTTTAGTTTTTTAATGGACGGTGTGTTTCTTTTTACTCGATTATTATTAATTTTTATATATATGTAACGCGGTAGAAATTGGTATTTTGAGTTACTTGAGGAAACACATTCATGGAGAGGGTTTTTAAAAAAAAAAAAATAATAATAATAATAATCTAATAACGAAGAATGGCATTTTTCCAAGGATCGTCAGATGGCCCTCAGGGAGAAACATCAATTCGTCGTTTGCATTACTGAAGTATATTACTATATATATCTAGGCATTTCAACGGTAATAAATGTGACTGTTTCATTCTTTCTGTTCGATATGATTTTTAAAGGCTAAATTCATAGGCACAATGCACCGATTTGAGGAGCATTTTTATGTTGCCATTCGGCCACGAGATGTCGCCACATCTCTTGCCGATAAACTCGGTAAGCTTAGTGAGTTTTAAGTCATGTACAACGGAATTTATAATCAACGTTTGTTTCAGTTTTTTGTTTCTAGAAAACTGTTTGCCAATGAGACACTCCAGCCATTACAACGAGATTGACAGCAGGCCTACAGATGATCAGGAACGGTGTACTATCCTCCAAAAACAACAGAGGGCGCAGTTCCTCACATTAACTTTCACGCAGGTGAGCTCAGTCTCTGCAACAACACCTCATTCTCGAATAATTTATTCGTATTTCGCAGGCCTTGTCCAGGAACGGCCCGTCAAGGTCATTCATCTGCCTTTATATTGTTATATGCATATGCTTGTAAATTCGAGGATTTCGTTGCATCTCTTATTGGCTTTGCTTCAGTTAAATTGAATTGTCTCTGTCCATTCAAAATCAATCCATGTCATTTAGCTCCATGTTCAGAGTGATTGGGATGAGATACAGCTGAGGCTGCTTCAGAGTCCCCAGTGAATTCTAAATTCAATTAGAGATATGCACTGTGCTTGGTGTTTTCTCGGTCTCCCGTCATTTGTGTTTGTTGTGCATTATAATATGAGACGGGTTTGAGCTTTTATCATAAGATATTAAATTGAAATAGGTCATTTTACTATGAAAAAAAATTGGAAAATCATTTGTAAGTGCCTCAAATCTCATGGTGTGTATTCAAGGCACATACAGGCCTACATATTCTATATGTTTAATGTATAATTTTAATTAATTCCACCATATTTTAAGCAATTTGCAAGTTATATTAAAATACATATAAAATATAATAAATACACCTAAAATGAATATAAATATGAAAAATATAAAGAAAAGTGTATACTTTATCTACTGTAACTGGATGTAACTGTAACCTTTTTTATTCTTTCATAATTTTAAACTCTCAAATCGTACAAATATTTCTTCGAAACTCAAAATTTTCTCAAAATTTGTATGAGGTCATAAACACTAAATAATAAATCTAAAATAATTAGCAAAATGCTGTTTTTAAGTAGTTTTAGCATTTATAGCACAGCAGTGCATGTCAACTTCTCAATAGTATTTTGTCAGATAATGCAGTGAAATGAGTATGTGTCCAGCTGGTGTTAGATTAATAATTCATCAATGTGATTCTCTCTCAGATTAATAAAATAATTACTGCCCAAAGACTGACTAATGTTATTTTAATCACATATATTACATATAAACCCTTAAGACCCTTAAGATCAAATGCTGCTCCCAGTAAATGGAGTGATTACAGTCATCCCTAGATTTTTAATGAATCAGAATCGCGTTGCTCAACACATCTCCGATTATTAAAGCCACTGGCTCTGTTCACAGTTAATTATGTGCTTCAGTGCTGCATGAGTACAGGTTGGTCTCCATGGCGAATCCCTCGGTATGGCTCAGAATGATTGATATAGGAAATGCATTTGAAGGTCACTGGACACTAATTAGGATAACGGAGGCCGTACAAACATCAGCTGAATGATTCTATTGGCTTTTTTGTAGTAAAGTCACATTCTACTGGTACTGAGCCCCCAACATCTACACTAGCAGGTGCTAGTGTAGATGTGTGATACAGATACACAAGATCTTATTCTCATTGAACAAATGAGAATAAGATCTTGTGTATCTGTATCACACATCTATACTAGCACCTGGTGTGTAGATGTTGGGGGCTCAGTATCAGTAGAATGATACACAAGATACACAAGATCTTATTCTCATTTGTTCAATGGCATCCTAAATACTTAGTTTCTTTCTATAAGATTTTTAAAAAAAATTCTCTCTGAATGTTTTCCCCCCTCTGGACACAAAAATAAATAAATGCGATCAAAGCACTGCAAAAATAATTTGTAATCAGAATCTATATTTTGTATTCTAGTGAAATGTATTTGATTATTTTTAAAGGTATGTTATTATTTTTTAATATTACATAAAACAATGCAGAAAGGAAGGCCTGGTGATGGAACGAGAGCATTTTAAGCCAAATTACAGAAATGTCAACTGTCAGTGCGTCTGATATTAGCTTATCGAACCTTGATCTTGAATTGTGCTCATTTAGACCAAGGTTATGCAGCTGGTGCAGATTTGGGTTGAAAATGATAAACAAATCAGTAATGTTTTGCTATGATTTTTTAGTGAAAGTGTTGAAGTCATGAAGTTACATTATAGCCTTTTTGTCAAGAAAATGTGATATTTAATCATCTAAAAATATGCCGCTAAAATTATTTAACATTTTCAGCTCATCATATTTGTGGCTTTGTGGTCAGTAAAAATTTTGGCAAGGCAAGCAAAGATCGTTATTATTCAGAAAAGCAAACTAAAAACTGCATTTTCTCATTGTATTTCTCAGTTTCCAATTTTTGCTGTAGGATTACTTCATCAGCCTCTCAGCAGATTCTTTGTATAAACTATAAACAGATGACAATTAAACATAATTAAACACAATATAAACACAATTTCTGAAACCTGACACTCAAGCACCAGAACCACACACCAAATCTGCAAACCTATACACTAATTCTCGGCCTTTGACTCAGTTTTCAATTTCATAATACACTTTTTGCAAAACACAACAATTTTATTTGGAACCAAGGTAGCCTTTTTTGTTTAGCCTTCATCGCCCCTTAATGGGCATTTTTAAAATCGTTCTTTCACTCATGATCAATGCATGGGGTTATGTTGATTTTGAACTCATTTCAATCAGGGGCATCCACTGTAAGAAATAATGTGGCATTTTCTACAATCCATGCATGTTTTATGAAGTTATAAGCGAAAATGCCACGTGATAGCTACATTTTAGTTTTAGTTAGCATCTGTGCGCCTGTGGGGTTTCGTGTGTCGTAATTGCATGAGCAATATCTCGTGATCGATTTATTGGATTATGTTAATGTTGGACTCATTTTAATAGTGATAATCTGCTGTAAATAATGATGTCCAATGTTGTCCAATCAGAGCATGTTTCATCAAGTTACGAGCCAAAATGTGACATAAATGCTACATTGTTTATTATTTACATATGGGTCTTGCGGGGCTTCACGTACAAAAACTCACTCAAGTTTAGTCAAAGCCCAAAACAATTATACTCATTGTAATCTACTCTGTGAGAGCTTTCAAATGACATATGACACATGACTATCTGAGATTTATGATGTTTTAGACATATTACAGTATATAGTACAAAAATAATATTTCAGGAATCATGATTTTTTTCCCCTCCAGTTTATCAGCAAATGACTCCGTCAGCACTACCTATGAGTTTTTCCATTTGGCTACATGTATTGTAAAGTTCTCTAAGATTTCAAATGACACATATATTGCATTGATCAAGGCTGTAGTTTTGAAAATATGATTATTTATTTTTGCACAGCTAGGGGGCGTCCCGCTGACGGTATAGTCAGGTTTAGAGGGACTGATCCGCACTCATTAAGATTACAAGATTTCATTAAAAAGCTGAGAGTCTAAGCTTTAAAATGATACCTAATATATGTTACTCCATGTAGTGTTCGCTGAGTAATATGATTATGAATTTTCCGCCGGCGGAACGCTTAGGTTTTGAAGGGTTAAGAAGTTTCAACTTTAAACCATTGCTTCAGGCTAAAATACAAGTCCTCTATAATATTGTTTTTTACAGTGAAAAAGTCTTCTCATCTGAATCAGGAGAGAAATCTGCACAGAGCAATCCATGTTTACACTGTAAACAGTCCAAAATATTTCTAAAAACAAACGTTTTGGTGGATTTCGATGTGAGAGCAGAACAAGGATAGACTTTTTCACTGGAGAAAGCGTTATTATGGATTATGGTAGTTTGGCCAGAGGCAATGGTTTAAAGTTAAATTTTTTTGGGTGAACTCTTCCATTAAATGTGAAATTTTGTGTGATTGAATTCACCTTCTGCTCTTTCTAGACCTCATGTTCGGTTTTCGTCAATTCACTACAACACATTTCTTCATGAAACAACAGCAGTGGATGCTAAAATATAGAGGGATTTGGCTTTAGCAGCTTATTGATCAGATATTTTGTTCAATTTTTTAACATCAGAATGCCTCAGGACTGCTGGAGGATGTTTCTTTCAGGGTCTCCCACCTGCTTTTCCTTGTCTTTAAACATCAAGTTTTAAAGTTCATACATACATGTTAATGTGATTCATACACATTCACCAGCAGCCACACGTAACCAACCTGCTTCTTTATTCGTCCATCCTTTTTTTGCATCATTACCTTCAATCCATTTTTGTCTCTCTCCCTCTTTCACACACACACACGCACACAGTCCTTACTATTTCTCATTAACCATCTTTGCCCCATCTATTTCCCCTGTGATGGCTGCAGCGGCACCTTCGATAAGCCATCTCCATGGAAACAGCCCAGCAACAGGCTGGCCCCTCATGGCCAATGAGAGCGTGAGGTGTCTCGGTTTCTCCTCCAATGGTGGTGGTGGGCTGCTGAGCTCAAGGTGAATGCTCAGGGAGGCGTGAGCACTGATTTTATGGTATATTTAGCAGCAAGCATCACCACATATTTCTTCCACTCAATCTCTGTCTTGTTCTTCCTGTGCTTCTGAATAATCTAAATGCAAAGAAATGTAATACCTCTTTTTTCTGTTATATGACAATGTTGGATTTAAAGCTATACGTGTTGCATGGAGGCCTGATGTACTTTAGCTTGGTAGAGCTTCTTTCTGATACAATAGTGATGGGAGACCACATTTGGATAACAGCATAATTTTATATTGATTTGATTTTAATTCTCATAACATATATTAGATTTTTAGTGTACTAAAGCCAAAGTATAAAATATTATCTAGAAAATTATGAGTTTGTATTTTTAGGTGTCTTCTACCCACTATTAGAGCAATGTTACATATAAACCTGAAGACAAATTTGTTTCTATTTCTATTGATTAGCTGTATTTTTGAAAGGCAATGTAACACAAAGGATAAAATTTACATAGTAACTTGTTTTACATAGTCACATGTATAAATTAATAAAATCCCAAATTAATTTTAATTTAATAGCAATATAGCAATTGAAATTTGAATCTCAAATTAATTTAATTTATTAAAAAACATTTTGAAACCTAAATTAATTTCATTTAACGGCAATATATATATAGTAATACATTATTATAACAAGTGAAAAGAGTAGCTGATAAATTTCCAGGATTATATTAAATGCTGAATCCCAGATTCTCAGTGTGATGGGACTTTTGGGCCCCACTGGAGATTTCCTTTTAATTGCTGTTACAAATACAATAACCTAATGACAAATATATAATCAAGGTCTCAAATAATACTAATGCATATCACTAAAGTCAAAGCAAGTAGTTCACAGAAGATTTGCCATTTTTGGAGTGTGTCATTTTTAGATGCCTCTGCTGTGAAGACTGAACAGATGACATAATACGACCCACATCCAGTCCAGTTGCAAGGTTTAATGAACTGCTCCTGCAATGACCTTAAAACCCCGACAAGCAGAAGCTTTGTGATTGTTTACACATCTATAAACAGTGCAGTCATTCAATCAACAGCAATTCAATCATGCTCTGTGTTGCTCAATATGCCTTTTGCTTTACTCTGATGTGGAGCAAAATTAATTGTTTTAAAACTGATGAAATATGTGTCTGTGTGTGATTAGTTTTCATTATTCACACTGTGTTGGCCAAAGATTGTATTGCCATCCCTGTTTGTGTGCGTCGATTTGAGCTGGCCCACATGAAAAAATACTATAGTACTTTAGAGTATATACTATAGTGTTTTTGAACCATACTATAGTAAAGTGTATTATACTGTATATATTATAGTATTTACAACACTTTTTTTAGTGAATGCTACTGCATACTGTAGTGTTCACTATAGTGAACTGATAAACTGCAATAAATACTGTAGTATACTTTAGTTTTTACTAGTAAAATCTGTAGTGTATTGTAGTATAATATACCCTATAGTAGAAAACTTGATACAGTATTGGGTAAAGTAATTTGTTTATATTACTATAGTTGTTATATTACCACAGCATCTATAGAATTACCACAACAAATTAAAGTACTTCACTACAGTATGGTTTAAAAACACTATAGTATTTTACTATAAATTACTATAGTATTTTTTTTTCATGTGGGGGTGTAAAGTGACCCAGTCATTCTAACTGTATCAACATGTATTGATCATGTCAAAGACAAGATCTATAGATTTATTAACCCTTGTGAAGTTACACCATATAAAACTGTATGTGATGTGTGTGTGTGTGTGTGTGTGTGTGTGTGTGTGTTGTGTCGTGAGACTGCATTCTATACCAGTGCCAGTCATCTCCAGTCACGTGACCTGCCTGCCAGTGGTCTCCTAGCAACCTCCTCCCCTCCCCCTCCCTTCGGTCCCCTCCATCCATCCCTTGCTAGATTCTGTGACTCTGGAGGCCGTGTGTGTGTGTGTGTATATGCGTGGGAGTGGACTGGATCGAGTGAGCCATCCAGGAACGTGGTTATTTATAGATCTGATGGATAAGTGGTGGGGGAACTTCTCTTTTGCTAAAATTAAACCATCTCTCACGACATCACCTCAGCCATCCCCCACATTTACGCATCTATCTAGTCTTTCCTTTGCATACACACACACCCTCTCTCTGCAAGCTTCATTCATAACGGTGAAGATGGGAGTGAGAAGGTAAATGAAGCAGGGGTGCCAAGAAGAACACAAGGTGCATTAGAGGGCAAAGTTTTTTTTTTATATGTTTGTATGAAAATGTGAGCAGTGTTTTAACTAGTGTCAGGGTGTCGCTATGCAGCAAGACATGATGTTTTGACACATTACAGAATTGCTCGATAAAAAGATGGTTGTTCTGCACTCCAGTTCATTGAGTTCATAGCTTCATACTTTAAAGCAATGAAAAGCTGCTCTCAGCTGTGATGAAGACACAGTATAGTGATTTTAGTTTAGTTAGATCCTGAGTGTATTTGTGTTATATAAATAATATATTTTCTGTAATACTACTACTACTTATATATATAAGTAGTAGATATATTTCCATTTCCATCACCCTTCAAATTGCGCAAATTAAAATTGCGAATTGAAAATACGCCCAATGGAAACACTTCAATTTTGCAAAAACTCCCATATATTGCAAAAGAAAAAAATGACATGAGGTGGTTTTTCAGGCAATTCGAAAAAGGAATATATCGCAAAACTGCAATGGAAAGAGTTTTTTTTTTTCCTTTTTTTTCGCATTTACAGGTCATCCGACATATGTAAAAGTCATATGATCATTCATTAATGTACTTTAACCTCCAAGAAACACCTTCTATGTGGCCACTCTCAAGCATAAGGGGCATTTCTTGCCATTATTGCTTGGATAACCCCTTATTTACACTTCACACGTCTGCAGCACGTTGCAGCTCCGACACAGCTACAGAAGCTGATCGCGGCCACTCTAGTCAGTGCTTGTGTTTATACCAGCCAAGTTACGGCACATTTCAAAAACATCCCAGAAGTGACTCCCCACACTGCTTCATTAAAATTACATGCATTGCATAAGTCTCCTTCAATTAAAAATAATGGCTAGTGTGGTAGCTGCAATATACATAAATCTACGAACATCCATCGCCATGACTTATCGCAAGAGGAAAACATTATGTTTTAGTCACATAACATCAGTTAATTTAATTTGTGCAATTTGAAGGATAATGGAAACGCGGCTAATGTTTGTATTGTTCTTCAGTTGGAAATCGTTCTGAAAGTGATTTAATCAATATCGTTCCTCTGTGTTATATCGTTATAGTTGTGTTACGAACTTCCCTATTGGACTTGTACAGTTATAGTTAAACTACAGTTATAGTTTTTGTCTTTGGTGAGAGGCTGTTTCATGAATCATTCTCACTAACTGAAAGGATCCAGTTCATAAAAGTAATTTGTTCGCGATTCAGACTGTTTGCACTATACTCATGTACAGGAATACACAGAAGCACACTTTAACAGCATGAGACCTGACAAAACCAGATACGGATGCGCACAACGGCGGAACTGTAAGTCCCCTGACCTAAAATAATAGTATGGCTTTCATCAAACATCTGAATGATTTGAAGTATCATTCACAAATGGTGTGGGACGATTTTGTGCATCCATGCATTTTCTGCTTGATAAAACTGATTGTGGTTGTTCTCTTCGTTAGTGTGATCACTGGCATGGAACCATTTTAGATAGGATTTTTTAAAACGGAGCCCTAGGAACCAGTGGGGTGTGAACGAATGTAAGGGTGTAATTAGAGGCCTTTGTTATTTGTGGGAAGATGTTGATTGGTTTATAATGATGGGAGGTTTGCCATCGCTGCTGTTGCTTGTGGTGGCTTGTGGCACATAGCCTGATCAATTGACCTCCTGCAATGACAAAAGATAGGTTTCTTAGCTTGCAATTTCCCCCTTTCATTTGCAACTGGATTGATTTTCATTTCTTAAAAGGCAGTATGTAACGGACATGTAGGATGGGTAAATGTAGTTTAATGCCAACAAATAATCTGTTGATAAGTAACAGTTTTATGCTAAACTAGATTTCTGAGTGGTTTTCAACTTTATTATGCAGCTGCTGAACAGTTTTTAGTGTTGTTATGAGGTTACTAGGATGTTAAGCTAGCTGTTAGGGGGTTGCACAAATGTTTCTCGCTAAGCTTGATTTTAACCACAATTCATCTCAATGCAAGTAGGTGTTACCTTGGGTGTTGCAAGTGTGGGTAATTTCATTTTTAATCCTGTGGACATTTGGAAAACCCAACTCTTTCAAAACATACTTTCGCACTAGTTTCATTTGTCCACAAATAATATCCAAAACTGGACATATATGCATGCCTCATAGGATAAATCTGTAGGCTACTTTCTTTCTGTGTCATGTCCATTTCCAAGTTTTATTATGTTTAGAAAATTCTGTAGTGAAAATGACTGTGATGGCAATTACAGTTTGGATGTTTTTGGAATAAAACTGTTATAGGACTAATAGAAAAAAAAATTAAAATAAAAATTAACTCCTGGGACTTTTGAAACTGCCTTTGAAAGGTTTGGGGTCAGTGAGACTTTTTAAACTTTTTCTTCTTTTTTTTAAGTCTCTCATATTCACCAAGACTGCATTTATGTGATCAAAAATACAGTAAAAATATTAATATTGCTGAATATTATTACAATTTAAAATAACTATTTTCTATTTTAATATATTTGATATTTTATTATAATTGCGATGTTGAAAACAGTTGTTCTGCTTATTGTTTTTTTTTTTTAGGATTCTTGGATGAATAGGAAGCTTTTGAAATTTTATTTGAAATAAAGAATGTAACTGTAAAAGTCTTTACTGTCACTTTTGATCAATTTAATCCAATCTGTGCATCTGTACATGCTGTATGTCTAGGTATTAATTTCTTTCAAAAAATGTAACTGTAATTAACGATAGTGTAACTTTTGAACAGTAGTGGGAAAAAAATTAATGGTAGTGTCCCTTTTTAACAGGACGTTGCATTGCCAGGAGCATTGCTCTTTTTCTACGGGCAGTTTTCTCTTTCTATCATGATGGAGGTTTGCTGAGCAAATGATTTAAAGTTGAAGTGTTACAGCCAGCTGTTTAAAAACACATTAGCTTTAGATTGTATGTGGTTTAAGACATTTTGAAGGTATCTCTATCGCCCCCTGTAGTTTGTTGCCATCATTGCAACAGAAGAACATAAAATATGTGTGTTCATCAGGATTGCATGCTTGCAGTGCTATGGTGTTTGCATATGAGTTTGTGTATATTTTCCCTAAGTACGAGCAAGTGCAACTTTTTATTGCATTGAGGAAATATGTTGAAGTCTGCTTCCATTCCTGCTTTCCACAAAACGCATTTGCTGTTAAATGAGGTGGTATATAATGCAGGCTATCCCTCTGTGTACACGTATGTGTGTTTTTCCTACCTGAACTTGCCAGTAATAATGTACCATTGCTCCGGAA
Organism: Acrossocheilus fasciatus; assembly: GCA_036784905.1. Taxonomy (NCBI): domain Eukaryota; kingdom Metazoa; phylum Chordata; class Actinopteri; order Cypriniformes; family Cyprinidae; genus Acrossocheilus; species Acrossocheilus fasciatus. Next base: position 6,092,415 of record CM071956.1, read on the forward strand.
GACCACCTGTCAAACCCATCCATGTGTAAAACAAGGAGTGGAGGCAAGAGAGAGGACGAGAGATAAAAAGAGGGAGTGAAGTGCGAGCACAGCTCGTTCATTGATGTGTTTTCTTTTTTTTCTTTTCCAGCCTCAAGCTCTCAACTACAAATGCAGAGATTATGAAACATTTACGCACATGGATGTAGTGAGTGTGAGGGGGAGGAGGTGTGATGGAGGGACGTGGAGGGGAGGATGGGGGAAGCCGAGCACAGTCGCCGTCCACCAGAGGATTGGTGTGTTTCCTATCAACATGCCGCCATCAATCTTAGCCCTGCTCCTCGTCTCTTCCTTTTCCTCTCTGCTGAAACCCATTTATCATTGCCTTTCGTAAAGCCTTGTTTTCAGTCATCCTGTTCCCTCTTCATCAAGGTCGTCAGCAAGGACGTTCACAGCATCTCCTCTCTGATTGGCTGAGTCGCTGGCTGGAGCTTAAAGAGACATGAGAGATTAAAAATGCCAGCCATGTTGGATCCTTAGTCCTTCACAGAGCAAACATTTAGATTTTTGATGAAAATAATGAAACCTAAACCCAAAATGATCAGGAGTGATTGAAAGACCATGCATGCTTAACAAAAAAACAGCATGCATCATAATGCATAGAGACTGTAGCATATCTGAAACATTCAAAGGACAAGACAAGGTTATAAAGATTTTGCATTCACAAGCAGACCACAGTATTGATCATGAGGAGAATTGTGTATTACTGTGACCTGATCGTATAGTTTGCAGATGTACATAAGAAAAAGATAAGTTATGTGATTTCTTATGTGAATTAAAAAGCAGGTGTGCTCAGGAATAAGGTCTAGGTTTCATAGTAATAGCTTGAAATACTATAATGGGGGAAATACTGCTTTTCACACGTTTTGCACAGAATCAATGGTTTTTATGGAGAAACTGAAGCTTACACGTTTTGTGCTAGATATATCAGTTTAGCAAACCCAGAGGAATAATGAAGGAGGGAATCAAAGACTGTCTGAGAAAGAGGAGACAGGCTGTTTGACTACTACACACACACACACACACATACATATACATACATACTGTACAAAGTTTTGCCATGCAAAATGAATATCCAGATTCAATGTAACCTTGCAACATGCATGAATCTATCCTGGCTGGACAGAAATGTAATTGCATTCGTTTTGGATTTCCTGCATTCCATGCAAATTAGTTAATGTATGATGGCTAAATTTTTTTACATTTCATGCCTGCTATCAGCATATGGCTGGATGTGCAGTTCAGCCTTCTGAAGAAGAGCAATTTTTTTCCAGTGGCATTTTCCTCTGCATCTATTATGTAAAACAGCACCATCCTCTGTGCTTTGTTTGTCCGAGTTGATCTGGTAACATGTACTACAGTCGTCTTCTCTGCATCATTTGTCAACTTGCAAAAAGAGAACATGCAAATAATCTGTTAATTCTTTTTTTTCAGTTGCTGTAGAGGAAGCGTTCCAGACAAAATGAGCGGAAGGGAGGAAGGAGAGCGAGAAGAGGTGCTTAGCAAGAAAGAGAAGAGGAGGGTAACCAAAAAAATAAAACAGCTTGAAGGCAGATTAGGGGCTCCAGAAAAATGAGAGAGAGAGAGAGAGAGAGAGAGAGAGAGAGGAAAAAAAGAGAGACATTAGCAACCTAGTCATGTACATGTCAGAGGAAGTGTGAACATCTTACACTTGTGGAATAGTCCCAGTATTAATATTAGCAGGGGAAGCACAACAGTTCTGTCTCTGGATGCATAAACGTACATGAAGGCTTAATGAGTCATATCAATATGAATATTCAGACATCGTAAGACGTTTGGTCAGATGCATGTGGTTAGATTCTGCTCTGGTCATACAAACTCAGTTCTCAGCCCTCACTGGTGAGTTATGTAACAGCAGGTGTGGGGGTGGGTGGGTTTTGACTGCAGTGGTCCTCACAAGAATAGTAAAATCTGAAATAACCTGTTCTGTGGACCAGCCAATAGTCCCCATGAGGAAAATGAACATACGTTTTATTAAAGGCAGTGGCTATTTGCACCAGGTGTAAATAGCGATAGAGGTTATTTACACTAAGTGCAAATAGCATATTTTCTTAGCGATAGATGCTATTTACACTAAGTGCAAATAGCAATGGATTCTATTGACACTAAGTGAAAATAGCAGTATTTTTAGTGATATGCTATTTACATTAAGTGCAAATAGCTATAGATTCTATTTACACCATGTTAAAATAGCAGGACTTTCTGCTATTTATACTACTTATTGCAAATAAGTAGTGCCTGCCAACAAGGCACTGTTAGTGTAATTAGTGTAAATAGACACTCCGTTTATTAAATGTTTTAATGAATACCTGAAAATGCACAAAGGGTTTGTTTGAGGGATACATTTAAATGTACTGTAGATGATAGAAAATCATCAGTCCTTTAAAAATAATCATTAGATTGAAGTGGTATTCATAGTGCATTTTCATGAATGACTTTTTCAATGAAACTTGAATATTTATTAAATCATATTCAAAAGATAAAGAGATAATGCATATCTTTTTATTCCATAACCAAAAAAAAAAAAAAGAAATTACATTACACAATTATTAGATTTTTTTTATTAATATTGTCAATTTTGTTTAGTATTGTTCAAATATATTTAGCTGCAGTTTTAAAGAATTTAAAGAAATTTTCTCCATTACATATGATCTTACAGGTATAAATCCTTTTGTTTCAGGCCGTAAGCTTTCATTCATTTATTTATTAATTTATGTATGTATGTATGTGAATGATCGGGCTTTAAAGAACCAAAATTTCCTTACCAATTACCAATTTCCTTCTTAAGGGTCAGTTTGATGTTTACTTGGCAAAATCACCTTAAATAAGGTCAATGCATGTATGTTGGGATGCATTTTTTTTTTTTTTTTTTTTTCACCATCAAATTCTTGTATAACTATTGTATTTATATTGTTTATTATAAATGATTTATCTGTGCTCATCATTATTTTTATTTTTTTTAAATCATGTGCCCTTATAATCTTTAATCAACATAACTTTACTCCGCCTTGCTCCGCATCTCTTCTTTGATTACATGTTGAGCAGTGCATGGGCAAAACAATAACCTCTCCCTTCCAGCAAATTGTCACTCGGTAATAGCAAGCAATATTGATCAAATGATCCAGTCAATTCCTGATTGACAAAATCAAGTGCCACCCACATTTTTGCTCATTTGAGAAGCCATTTCACTATATATGTCACAATAAGGAAGAAAAGGTGATTGCAACTTCTGTTTCATGCTGACATTAATGACAAAATGTGACTGAATTTACTGACAATGCAAATGCACACCTCTTCAGTCTTATTCATGAGTAAGGTGGTGGTGGTTCAGGGCTCTTCAGAACTCATACTACACTACTAATTTGCTGTTTCAAGTCACAGTCACGACACCCAAGCTTATTGATTAGCACCAGAGAGCTGTTGATGTCTTGAGCTGTTGAGAATGGTGCTGCGTCATTAGTTGACATCCTTTCAACCCTTACCACGCTTGCATGAAAATGTATCCTTATAATTAAAGAGTAAATATGAAAACAACTAAGTAAATCTGCAGTTTTATAAAAAATCTGCTTTCTGTAAATAGCACAGCACTCCTCATGTTGTTTTAGATTTGGCTCCACTGTAGAACTAACGTGCTTGAAATATTCTGTTGTGTACTCAACTTCAATAAATATTTCAAATGCCTCAAAAACTAACATGTCGTCATAGGCCTTTAATGTTCTAGTATGGTATCCATTAAGCACTTAGCTTCAGCTCCAATTTCTTGTAGCCACTATGAAATTGGTCTTCAGAAAGCTTTATAAGTTATTCAGGGAGCTGCCCTGTTTGTGTACTTACACCAGAAGTTGGTTTTGCTTCAGAACCCAACACAGAATTCTTCATTTCAAAGATCCTTAAAATGAAGACTGAAATGCATTAAAATTGCTAAGGACTGCACATGCCCAACAATATGCTGTCAATAGTCTGACTAGGAAAACTGATGATTTGGTGTCTAAATATGTTCTCACCACACAAAACAAATTGCATATTTACACACTTTTTGTTGCTTTGAAACAATTCTTTTAACCCTAACTGATACAGTGCATAGCTTTTCATTTCTTAAACAACCAAACGTACCGATGTCTATATTCAGGGATGGCAATGTCAAGATTTTACAGGCTCAAATTGTGAACCAGTGGTTCAGTGAGCATGAGGAAACATTTTCATGTACTAAGAGCTGGCCACCACAGAACCAGTCTTTAGGATGTGCTGGAGTCACCTTTACAGAGTGGTTCGACTCTCCCATTGTCATACAAGATCTCAACCAAAGAGGAATACAGCTCTTGATGGAAATAAATGTTGTAATGTTGTATGACATTGCCGAAACAATGCCACAACTAATGCACAATGTAATCAAAGCTAAAGGCGGTACCAACAAAATATGGACTCTGTGGTAGTCAGTTTTTCACAAATTGAGCCTGGTGAATATATGTTATGTTAACTGTGTGAGTATATGGTTATTTGCATTTAACATTGTTTTTTATCCTAGATCCTATCCTATATAGGCTCCTCACCCATTCTTGGGTTGCAACCCACCAGTTGAGATCCACTGTTCCAGAGTCTGATGAACCCCAGAGGATGCCTTGAGTATGCATTCACTTTAAAATGTTTACAACATTTTGGTAGATAAAAAAGCCTGAGCCATGTTTATAAAGTTTGACATATGTGGCCAATGCATTATTGCACAGTTGCAATGTGTTATTAAGTTAAGAATGCAAGAAGCTGCATATAAAACAGCAGATGGAATTCAACTGACAAATGGAAAGATGTTTAGGCATCTACAAATGGAGTCGCCACCACTGAACCCATTACATATAAAGAGGTTTGACGTTCTTGAATGCAATGTAGACGGAGACAAAAATAGATGTGGCAGTGACTCATGTTAGTTGTGTGTGTATAAGGAACGCTGTGGTTCATGATAGCTCAGTGTGTCAAGCTCTAACTGAACTCTTATCTCTTATGAAGTAAATAACCATTATATTTCATCTCAGGGATCAATAAAGCATTTATCTATTGCATAAATATATAACGTGCAACTAGCTGCAGGGTTTTACAGAGTGGCAAAAGAAAAAGTAAGTAAAAGGAGAATAATGTGAGCCAAAAGTCTTTGGCAACAGCATGAGTGCACTTCAGCCAAAGGCATATGAACAGAGGCTGTTTTTAACTACACTTTCATGCTAAACCGAATGATTAGCCTCATTACCTGAAAAGTCTACAGCAATCAAATTTCAGAAGTATTTTCTTAAATTTAGAAGGTTTGGTTTGGAGAGGTTAATTAAACATGTCCTTCAGCCCCCCGACTGCACCTCCACATATCATTTTCTCAATATCTTACCAGCTTGATTAGGGGGCAAGGTTACTTAGCAGCCGTTGCTATGGGGACCTGATGGAGGATGAAATGAAAAAGAGGTTAAGTATAGTGTGGTTTGGATGCTGTCAGCTAATTTGTTCTCTGAAAAATAAGAAATTTGTTTACCTGACTCAATAGGACATAGATGATGTGAATGGCAAGCTCGGGTTGCTAAAAACAACTGTATAAGATTTATTGATTGCAGCACTGTGGGTTATCATGTGGCCTTGAGAGCACAGTTGGAAAGTAATGTTATGGATTGCACAGTATCTTTCGGTTAATCTTATGTAAATACAGACTGACCACCACTAACCACTAACTACTTATATTTTCTGAAGAAAATGTGTTCATCTAAGCATCAAGTAAAAGGTAAGATCAGGTAAGTTTAACCAAAATTATAAAATTATTTACTTTACATCTATCACATTGTGAGGTTTGCTATGGAAGCTTGTGACTTTTTATCTCACAGTTCTGACTTTTTTTATAAATTCAGAATTGTGTCATATGAAGTTGCAACTGTGTGTTCTAAAGTCAGAATTGTGAGATATAAACTCGCAAGTATGGGAAAAAAGTAGCAATTACCTTTTTTTTATTTAGTGGTGGAAACAGTATTCCATAGGTTACTGACTTAAGTAAATTTAAATAAATATAAATATTAATAAAAATTATTTGATAACACTGATGGTGATAAATGATGCTGCTGTAGTAAAGTTTTCAAGATCCATCTTGGAAATGTGATTCTCAGATAAATGGTGTGACCCTGATTGTTTTAGGCCTCATTAATCTATTCTTAGCACCTGCATGGTGAAACGCTTGAAATCTTCTGTCATCCTGCACTCGTTTCATCCATTTTATTCTGTCTGTACATCTCTTTTATGTTTATTTCCTCTCTCTTGATCCAGACTCTGATTAGATGGCTGACTCATTCTGTCTGTACAGCTCATTTATAACTCTCTCATACCCTGCGTTTGACTCACTTTTTCTCGCTGCATTTAAAAATACCTGATCTCTGTATCTGTTTGCCCTTATCTGCCATCCCCCTTCATACACACAATCACAAATATCCAGTCTTTATGACTTTATGATAGCATTGTCACCTTTTCACTGCAAGAAACATTCACTCACACAACCAGCACTGCCTAAAAAACCTTTAGTCCATCAAATTTATTGTTTTCAGTCCATTATTATATTTTTGAAATGTTATTAGTCATATTTCTCTCTGTTTCATTCTGTTTTTCTCTATCTGTAATACACCCACACAGCTTTGAGATTAAGTCCATTTCGGGGATCAAATAATTCTGTTAAATTGGCTGATCTTCTGGAACATGTGCCAAGAATCAAAATAAGTTTGAGAAGCCTAACAGGGCTTATATAGGCTGCTTTGGTGCATTGGCCATAGACAGTGCCATCCATTAAATGATCTTTTGATCATTTGTTGAACAGATTTATAATACTATGTGAAAAGGATTGTACACTTAAAAATGAAGGTTCCAAAAGGTTTCCACAGTACCATTTTTCATTCCCCAAGGAAGCTTTTAGTTAACAGTTCTTAAAGGGGTGGTTTACTGCTATTTTTCTTTGCTTGATTGTGTTTATGGGCTGCAATATAACATGTCTTCGTGTTTCGTTTGTTAAAAAACACCTTATCTTTCATATATTTCACCTTTATTGTAAGCCGCTTTCTCCTCTGTCATTTGAACGACCGATTGACTTCCTGATTCTATAAAACCACTCCCTCAGAAACAGGCAATGGGCTCAGATTGGTTAGTTGGGCCGGTGTGTTGTGATTGGCTAAACTGCGTACTGCACATTGTCCGGAAACTTCACGCCCATTACCTTCACAGGCAACAGTTGCACATGCTGCGGTCAAATGTAAATAATGGTGTCAATATTGCCGTATGAGTTTGAGCCAGAATCAGACCCAGAAAGCGGTAATGAAGAGAGTCAAGCAGAACTTCCGCAAGCACGGCTCTTACAAACGTTTCTGAATGAATGTTTGCTGTTGTGATTACATATAATTTTTTGAAGTTTGTACACGTTTGTCTTATACACACAAAATGGCATCGAACTAACTGGCTACTAAAACCAAACAGCGCTGGCTTGTGTTTACATTCTTGATGTAAAAAATACAAATTTTGAAAATACAGTTACAAAATTAGTACATAATTACAAATTCGGGTCCAAAATGTTTGTACGTGTTTGTCATAGACACACGAAATAGCTTTTAACTAACTGGCTACTAAAGCCAGCCTTGGCATTTGTTTACGACCTTGATAAAACTAAAACATTACGTCTGAAATTATACATGCAAATACATTTAAAATTATTAAATCTTACTTACAGGTTGTGGCCCAACAACTGCTGCCTCTGTTTTTAAAGTTGGAACTGCTCCATGTTTTAGTAATAGTTTCTGTGTGAATCCGGCATTGAACTCGTGTAGATTCTGGAAGCTGTCTTCCGTAAAATGCGCAGCACAGTGAGCTGAATTAGGATTGTAATTGTCAGGAACATAATCAAACATAAATTTTAACCATTGTTGACGAACTACAGCATCTGTACACAGAAGACCTGACAGCTGGGTGAAAATAACACTGTTTCGACGGCATGGCTACAACTCTCCACTATAACTCTTCCTCTTCGACAAAGCCGCAGAACATGGCCTCGCCCCCTTTTTTGCATGTTCCGGAGGGAGGGGTTGATGGGTTTATTTCGTATGCAACCCGGGAAGTATCTCGTTGTAGTCCCATATGAGTCGTTTTTGTAGGCATTAAACTTCCTGATTTTTAAAAGACGATATCTCTGCTTACGTTGAACTTTCAGCGCTGCAACTTTGCAGATACTGTTCATGCACCAACAGCAAGATTACACACTATTTAAAATGAAAAAAGTGAAATCGCAGTAAACCACCCCTTTAAAATAACCATTTTTTTCTTAAGACTGGCTCACACTACAGGATTTTTAGGCCTGATTTTCCCCTCCCGAGAATCGGAGCAAAAATCTTGTCGACCACCTCGATCGGTTCCAATGTTCGGTGCAGATTATCTGGGTATGTGAGGCGTTCACAGATCGAATCTTGCACCTCCCGATCTGCTGGCACACAAATCAGGGCCACACTGATCATATCAAACATGTTTGATATTTAGGATATAAATCGGGATGATTTAATTAGATGATTTATGATTACGTCAGTACTTTCCCAACAGCCAATGTGTGACCGCAAAATGCTTCGGTTACTCAAGTAACCTCGGTTTCCTGAGATAAGGGAACGAGCAGTGCATCGTCATTGTCATTGATGGAAACTGAGGTTACGTGAGTAACCGGAGTGTTCCCTATCGAAAGGTAACTCCCATTGCGTCGTCATTGACGACTGCTTTGGGGAACGCATCCAGTAACACCATGCTATAAGCAGAAGCAGAACTAAGCCTGCTCCGCAAGCTCAGCTCAGGCACACTCAGTGTGGGCGCCGTGAGTCCGAGCTATAAGAGACCCGAGTGGAATCTGGGGTCTGCTTGTTGTAAGCCTTGTCATAAGCCTAAAAAAAGTAGCATTAAGCAGATAGTACCTGCGTCTGCAGGGCAGGGACGTCCAAGCTGTAGAATTTAATAAAGGTAGATGGCAACGTCCAGCCGGTGCCCGCACAAATCTCCCCAGTAGAGATTCTGCTAGACCAGACCCAGGTGGAGGCCATTCCTCTTGTGGAGTGGGCCTTCACACCTATAGGGAGGGCTAGAAGGGAGATAACCTGGGCTCTGAACGGAGTTACAGTCATTGGGTCCGAACTCAAGACAGGAAGCACTGACAGACAGGGCTTGCCAGTCACCTACTCGCTTGATGGATGGACCGGCCTGGCCAGCCGCTGCATAGGCTCTGTTGGCAAGCACTAACGTCATCCTGCAGGGCTTTGAAGGATGTGTTGCCGTCTTCAGTCCATGGTTCACCAGCGGAAGCAGGTGTGCAGCCACCACCTCCTCGAGACAGTGGTGAGAGCTGCTGCAGTAGAGGGGTTCACACGCACCGAATAAGGAGCTCGCGAGGTTTTAGTGAGCTCCTCGTGGACCTCTGGCATGAATGGAGCAGGTCACTCTCATGAGGAAGGCTGACGATGACTCATGAGGAACCACTCGTCGAGGAGGCCGGGGGCGGGCTGCTCCGGGGCCGACCACTCCAGGCCTAGTTCCTCCACAGCATGCGTGAGAATGCGGATCAGCACAGAGTCTACACTGGGCCGCGCAGACTAAGCTTCGGGCTCTTCGCCGGAACACGCCCTCTCATCAGCATCAGATGCCGTCAAAGACACGGTCTCGTCGATGGCTATCTCCTCCTCAGACACACAGAAGGAAACGAGGGGCGCTGATCCTTGCATGTGAAGCACACCGGCGGCGTGAGGCGCTGCAGGGAGAGCGGAGTGCGCAGGCGCTGGGCCGACGCAGAACTGCTCGTGCCCGAGAGAGAACCCCCGCTGTTCCACTGCTTCTTCCTCCGAGGAGACGGGGGAACGGAGCGAGGAGGATCACCTTTGTGAAAAAAGGCTTTTTTGTTTGGCTTCTTGCAGAGTCAGCGAAGAGATGGTCTCGTCGCTGAAGGAGAAGATTCTGATGAAATGGCTCTCTGGGCCGACTTATATAGCAAGACCCCCCCAAACCCGCCCCCCCCCCCCCCCCCCCCTTTGGCAGGTCAAATGCCATTGGTTTGTACAGTTACACAAACGTTAACCAATCTGGCTTCAGTAACAGAGTAAACAGGCATTTCCCCAAAGCAGTCGTCAATGACGATGTGACGGGAGTTAGCTTTCGATAGGGAACAGCTGCTGTACGGCTCTGTTGGAGACGGAGGAAACTGCTTCTTGACGTTTTGTAGTAACACAACTGTCTATATAATGTGTCGAAAACATATCACATCTATCCGTAAGTGCTGGGGTGAAATCGTCTCGGTTTTGAATGTACTGGGTGATTGCAGAAAGCTGCTAGCACCCTAGCTAACATATGTAAACATCACTGAAATATCAATGACTATCTGCTGCGTTAATAATATCCTGTAGTGTGTAATGTGCCACGATTTTCAAATCTTGTGTGTGATTTGAGGGAAGATAATCTGCAAAGATTCTCCTTATCTGTGTGCTGCAACCAGATTTCATAATCGGTTAGGATTTTTAAACTCCTGTAGTGTGAGCCTGGCTTTAGTGTGAAGAACATTTTAATAATCTAAAGAAACTTTATCCACTGTAAAGAACCTTTTGTGGAATGGAAAGTTTCCATGGATGAACCATAGATACCAATAAAAAACTTGATTTTTGAATGTATCTCAGCAGCATCTCAGTATAAATAATGACAATCCTTGACAATGGGAACTTTTAGGATGTGTTCTCCACAAACTTACCACATTCTTCTACCATGGCATTTGCACTCAAAGAATTTCAAAGTATTTCAAATAATACCATGGTACATACCAAAAGCATCACTGTATAGCACAAGGGTACTAGTTGTTTGTGAAATATTATGTCCATTAGCCTGTCCAGTGGTTCGGCCATGATTCAGCATAATAATCCATTTTTGAATCGAACAAGTGTCTGCTGATATATTTCATTGGAGATGCACATTTGTAAAATTCTCTTAATATAACCGGATTCTTCTGGATCATTATCTCATTGTCATGTCTGTACATTAGAGGCGTTGAAGGGCTACTGACGCTCGCGGATGGATAAGAAGTGCGTGCCGCGGCTCGAAGCACTAGCGGCGGATGAACACAGAGAGGCAGAGTGAGCGCGTCGGGTCTTCATCTCACCGGCATCATTCTCAGCCAGAGACGCTTCATAATCCTCTGCGCTGCATATGCTCTTCTATCATTATATCAAAGGCTGCCACATGTGCTTTTAGAAACCAATGCAGCTTGAGCCATTCTTTAAGGTTTGCTTCATGTAGACCCCCTGTAGCCTAATACATTACTATGCATGGTATCTTCAAGAATATATACATTTAATTTATAGACAGAGGGTCGTTCAAACGCTGCCCGTCGTTATCCGTTCAAGAGCTTCATCTTTCTTCTCTCCCGCTTGACTGAAACCAAACGCAGTTTGACTGACTGAAGAAGACACAGCGACTGACGGCTCCAAAATGGGGGTAAGAATCTATTTTAAATGCTTGCACATTTTGAATGCCATGCATCTTCATAATAATTCGGGGTTATTAGATTTGGATGGTAACGTGTCTGTATGTATTTTGTCAAATCACTGCATTAAACAGGTGCTTTTATCTCTCAATGAACGTATTGCTTACATTGTAAAACATTTTAAATGTTAAGCAAACACTTAGCAGTTATACTGTGGGCGTTTCAGCATTAGACTGCGGGTTTAACATCATTGACATTGTGAAATAACGCTGCTCGATCGTTTGGCAATTGCGTCAAATCGGATGCTTCATTTTAGCACCCAGTCCGATGCGTCATGATGCAGTTAAAGGGAACAAATGAAGAATACTAGTGAATTTATATGCGCATATTAGATATATACATAATAATATAATCTAGCTAGAAATGGAATATATAGACGCTACTCTCATTCGATGCAAAAAGGCGCACTGAGGTAAACGCAAAAATTATATAAAATATCAAAATTATCATTGATAACTAATATGTTTCAAATACATACCGGTTAGATATCATAATAACACATATTCAGAAGCACTTTATGATTATAACGTTTCTGTTTGCGCCTCGTTAAACGTGCCATGACAGCGCGTCAGGAAAAATAACGTTGATGACCGCAGAAATGACCATTTGCGGTTTGCAATTCAGGATTACGTCTGACACAAGAAAACTTGCATTGCTATAAAGTGATCATTTTTGTTGGTCGTGATTTGTAAATTCAGAAGTCTGGAAAGTCTGAGGGAAATTCTGTCAGCCTCCTAAATGAAAGGCGTTAACCACAGATGGGGGTGGGGGGCGCGTATGGATAGCCTACTATCCAACATCTTATCACATTTATGACAAGAATTAAATCCCAAAGCGAGTCCAATTGGTCAGAAAGAGGCGCGGATTCCTGCGTCAATATGGACGTCTTCTGATTCACGCGAATATATCGAACTCATTTGTCACACCAAGCGCCTTCTAGCTTGTTATTTTGCGACCCTGCAATAACCAGAACTGGTGATCTAAAATTCATATAAAAAAAACATATCATTCGATCTGAAATTAAATGGTGATGTTGTGACGCAAAGACCATTTTCTTTTCCATCGCACGCGAGGTTCTCGGTTTCTGTGTCGTTTTGACATTCTGATATCGGTCGTGATGCCCGGAGGGGTAACCGGGCTCGACGGTCGGTGACGGCGTCAAAGTGGAGGCTGATCAATGAGAGTGGAAATTCCCGAACAAGTACCGCGATTGGTCCGTGTAGCGACGGGAGGGCGGGGTCATATTCGCGGTAGCTGATGATTAATTGGTCGTGAGCTAATCAAACAATAGGTAGGATGCAAGGTGCGCTGGGCCAAAATCAAGGTTTGGGATTCGGAGGGTGGAGGGGATGGACTAATACCCAAAGAGAATAAAATGAGCATGGAAAGGGAATGATAGGGTTACAGGAGGGTGTTACCTGGCGTCACCTTGAGAGAGGCAGCGAGTCATTTGTATAGAGGCTCAGGTGCTTGTGGTTGTTGGCAATTTGTATCGAGGTGAATGTCTCTTGGAGACTGACTAGAATAGAATAACAGTTTCTACACTGAAAACATTTTTAGATGTGGAATATTGGCACATAGGCTTGTAACTAGTAACTTGTGCAGACAACTGGGGCAGTTGTGGTTGTGGTTAGAGAGTCAGACTTGTAACCCAAAGGTTGTGGGTTTAATTCTCAGCACCAGAAGGAAATGTGGTGGGGGACTGAAAAAACAGCTTCAATACCCACACAGCTGAGATGCCCTTGAGTAAGGCACTGAATCCCCAGTTGCTCCCGGGCTGCTCCGTGTGTCAAACTCTGAGTATGGGTTACCATACTTGGCCTGAACGTTACATCGTTGTAATTTTTTTAATTTACAAAGAAACAAGTAGGCCAAACACATTGAATTAAGCATGAAAGTTTGAAGTACGAAATAGCATTTTCTTACTAAAATTGCATTATTTTTATTGATTTTTTTTACAAGTAGCATTTGTAAAATGTACTCCAAAAATCTGTTTTATTTACAGCCTTGAAAAATCATTTTTACAGTGTACAGTATGTAGTGTGTTCAGTATAATGTGTGTACAGTATTAATTTATTCTTTATGATAATGTACAGTTGTTCATATAATACTTGTTGGCAGTTGTTTGTATTATCATTGTTCAATCATTATGATCAAAAAACCTGGATGAATGAATACTGATTACCATCTCTATGTAGTTTGGTAAGTAGTAGGCCTATATTTACTCATTTTTGTTCACACAGCACTAAATGGCATTCACTATATAGGGAATAGTGAATGAGTGAACAATTGAGTGATTTCAGACATAGCAGCAAGTAATGAGGTAGAAAAAACTGAAATAGTATTTTCTTGTAAAATGCACTTCAGTAGTTTTTAGTGTTTTATTTACTGTACAACTTTGAAAAATCTTTTTTTTTTTGTGTACTTCGAAATTTCAAAATTTAATTCAATGTGTTACTTGCGGTGTCTTTGTAATTAACTGTGAAATTTGCTTGCAATTTCTGCGTGAAAATTGACCCTACACCAAATTTCTTAAAGCATAGTATACATTTGTACAATTAATAGGTAAATTAAATCAAAATTAAATTAAATTACATTTATGATTACTCCCTAAATTAATCATGCAACGTAATGGATGATATGTTTATAGTTGCATAATGTGTTCTGTTTCACGTGCTAGTTTTTATATATAGTATGCAGTATACAGTATAAGCTGTACAGCATGATAATATTCCACTATAGCCAAGGTTTTGGGCTGATACAGTCAGGGTATAAGGTGAGCAGGGCAGGAAAGGTGAACGATGGGGTAACAGCTGGCGGTTACCTGGTGTCACAGCAGTGAGGCAGTTGTAGGAGGCTCAGGTGCTCGGGGTTGTCGGCAATTAGTGTGACGTGAATGTTTCTTGGAGGGTGACACCGCGATGCCCTTGGGACATGCAACCAAAGACACAAGCCTGTCTGAAGGCTTCAAGGGCACTGCAGGTGATTAGAATGTTTACAATAGCAGGAATGTCATCTGCTGGGGTGAAATCAGGTTTGTGAAGTGGTTTCTTTTGGTTTTAGTTTTCTAAAATTTCGCTATGTTTGCCACCATGTTGTTTTGATAATAAATCACTTTGTGGTTTAAGTAAAAATGGTAACAATGGAGTTCAAATATCTGTTTACATAACTTTTCGTGTTGCATGACTGATAATTGTGTATCTGTAAATGAGAAACAGACTGGTGGTGAAAAGTCTCACAATAGATGGTTGTGTAATGGACGCCGTTCAATAGCTCATTCTCATTGAGTGATTCTGGATGTGTATGTGTGCGTGTACTTTCCACTAAAGCACGTAATCAAGCCTTATTTTGTGTCGAAGCCTGGGGTCATATGAAGCAAAGTTAGCACACACGCTATCAGTCAATTTGCCAGACACCGACATGATGTCACATCCTGTGGGACCTTCAAGGTCAGCCAGCAATCTTATTTGATTGGCCCTCAAATGTCAATAGCAGGTTTTAATCAGTTTGTTCCATGCCAAGGTTGCTGTCCTGTATATTTAGCAAGCCACAGTGACAACGACTGCATCAACAGTCTGGTGTGTGCTAAAATGAATTCACTTTAAAATTATTATGCATTTAAATTCTAATTACTTGAAAATTTTAGTAGCAAAAATAATTATGGTATTTTTAGCTACAAGGAAGTTGTAAAACATGTATGGAATAAAAATATAACACACACAAGTAATTTTTTTTTCATGTTTAAATCAAGGTTTATTTGTAGAATTTTACACTTCATATATTCAAATGAGCTAGTGAACGGCATTTATTTCGCATTTTATAGAAAACATTTCTCATTTGACTCTAAAATTAAATGGGAAAAAAAAAAACATTTAAATTACAGCGGAAAACGAAGCCTATTTTAGGACCATTTATACTATTTTCAAGCAATTAACCACATTTATTATTATTCTCAATAAAAATTTTCATTAATTCCCATTACTTTAATACAGTCATTTTTACTGTATGACTGTATAACATATGCAAAGATTTTTATTCAAATGAGCATATTTGTGTTCATTTATTTATATTTATGCCATGGTCTGTCTGAATACTCGATTCTGATTGGCTGGAAGGTGTTGATTAAATTCGTTGAACTGCACAGGTAGTTCCAGGTCAGTTTAAAGGAACACTCCACTTTTTTTGGAAATAGGCTCATTCTCCAACTCCCCCAGAGTTAAGTTGAGTTTTACCTTTTCTGAATCCATTCAGCCGATCTCCGGGTCTGGCGATTGCACTTTTAGCATAGCTTAGCATAGATCATTGAATCCTATTAGACCAGTAGCATCGCGTTCAAAAACGATCAAAGAGTTTCGATAGTTTTCCTATTTAAAACTCGACTCTTCTGTAGTTATATCGTGTACTAAGACCGGCGGAAAATGAAAAGTTGCGATTTTCTAGTCCGATTTGGCTAGGAACTATACTCTCATTCCGGCGTAATAATCAAAGAACTTTTCTGCCGTAACATGGCCGCAGCAGGCGCAGTGATATTACGCAGCGCCTGAAAGTAGTCCCCAGCTAGATAACTAGTTATAATATAGCTGGGGACTACTTTCAGGCGCTGCATAATATCACTGCGCCTGCTGCCGCAGCGAAGTTCCTTGATTATTACGCCGGAATGAGAGTAGTTCCTAATCATATCGGCCTAGAAAATCGCAACTTTTCATTTTCTGCCGGTCTTAGTACACAATATAACTACAGAAGAGTCAAGTTTTAAACAGGAAAACTATCGAAACTCTTTGGTCATTTTTGAACGCGATGCTACTGGTCTAATTGGATTCAATGATCTATGCTAAGCTATGCTAAAAGTGCTATCGCCAGACCCGGAGATCGGCTGAATGGATTCAAAAACGGTAAATTTCTCAAACAGTTCACAAATATTTCACAAAAAGAAATGGCAAGTAACACATTGAATGATTGACATTTTGAAAAGCTTAAATAGTATTTCATGCAAAACATACTCTAATAATCTTTTTTATTATTATTATTTACAAAAGAAATAAAAATATATATTTTTTTTTTACAGTGTACATCACATTTCTAATCAAACACTGTCTTACTAAAGTAATATTTCACATACAGAACAGAGACATTTTAATTCACACCCATGCTTTAGAAATCCATTGCACACTAATATACTAATTTCGCCTTTGGCTGCATTGAATGCATGAACAATATGCTTCATTTCTGGATGTGACTGACTACATTTAAATTAAACACCCATCATTCTTTTACATGATTTTAGCTTTTCTGCTGCTACATAATGGATAGCTCTAACACTGAATTAGTCATTTAACCTCAGCTTTCATATGTGGTTTGTTTTATAGGTGTCTTGTGTGTAGTTATCCAAAAGCAAGGTTTCTTTAGGGTGTAATCCATTACTGTGTGCACAGTACACAGTGTGTTTCCATGTCCTCAAGGTCGTTAGATGAAGCCTTGGACAGAGATGGAGAGAGATGAGAGGTAGTCCCAATGTCGGCCATGCTTCATCTGGAACCCATTTTGTGATTTATTTTTTTATCTTCGCTCGCTCTTATTACTAGTTCTCCCAGAGATGAATTCATGAAATTAATCATTTATTCACCCTCATGTTGTTCTAATCAAGTTTTAGTAGTTTTGTTATGTGTTCTGGTCTTTTTTAAAGTTTCAGTTGTTTTATAAATATGTCTATGTAGTTGTTATTACATTTTATTTAAGTTGTAGTTTTAGTTATTTTAGTACATCATGTTAAACATATTAAAAATGAGAAATGTTGCCTGAGAAACTAGCTGAAATAAAATAAGTTTAAGTTTTTTATATTTTATTTCAGTCAACGATGATTTTATTTCACTTAACAACATTTTTTAATGTTTTTTTGTTTTTATTTTTTATATTAGTTAACTATAATAACCCTGGTGCAGTCTACAGAATAAAGAAAACATACACATTCATTTCTGAGTGAAATATTTCTGTAATATTAACATGATGGTCTCAGACTCAAGCTCTCATCTAGAAACCTCTTACAATTCAGTGGTGGGTCTCTCTAAGGCCACGTACACACTGAAGCTAAATGCGGTTGTTAGTTCATCTTTTACTCCTTAATCGCATTCTGTACAAACATAATTCACTAAAATACGGGAGTGACAACCGCATTCTACAACCACATTAACTCCCGAAAAATACAGGTAGTGACAACCGCATTTACAGAAATTCTAAGCAGTGTGTACGGACCCGAACTGAACAATTAGTTGTTAATGAGGTTGTAACGTGCATAGATGTGTCTCTCTTCTGTGTGTGATGAATCACAGGGAAAGCTGTACCAGAGCAGCATGAGCCTTGGCTCGTTCGTGTTGCCAGATCTTGCTAGAAAAATCAGTGAACAAGACAATAATAAACCAAAGTAAATCCAAATGCTTTATGCTGAAAATAAGATCAAAATATAGCGACTCGTGTCTGCTCACTTTGATAACTCCATAAACCCCATCGTTTTATGATCTGAGCTTAAACAAGGCCAAAAAGCGTAGTGAGTGATCATGGCAACACAGACAGCACGCACTCTGTGAAGCAGCCTGTACAAGCATAAACAAAACACAATGCCTCTGTCCACTGTACTTTGGTTAAACTGATGAAAATAATGAGCGTTTTGTCACTGTAATATTACTTTGGTCACAAAAACAGATACTAAACGTGCAAGATGCCAAAACGTTGCTATGGTTTTCAAGCTGTCAGTCATCGCAGTTTCGAGAGTGAGTCTTGTTCCGTACATACATGTAACCATCAGGGGATTCACTCCTGTATTTAAAGGGTTAATTCACCCAAAAATGAAAATTAGCCTGTGTTTTACTCACCCTCGAAGCATCCTAGGTGTATGTGACTTACTTCTTTTAGACGAATCCAATCAGAGTTATATTAAAAATTGTCCTGGCCCCTCCAAACCTTTCAATGGGGTAAGCGGGTGTTTGTTGTCAACAGTTGTTGTCAAGGACGTGAAATAAAGTGCATGCATCCATAATAAAATATCCCTCATACGGCTCCGGGGGGTGAATAAAGGACTCCTGTAGCAAATCCATGCGTTTTTGTAAGATAAATATTCATATTTCAAATGTAATAAACATTTTTTTCTCACTTCCGCTGACTGTGATACGCGGAAGCCGTGTAGGCGGATGACGGATGACGTAGGCGTCATGCGCGTGCCTCTGAGAAATGCAGAAACAAAGTTTAGCAAAGGAAAACCAGTCTCCTCTTGGCTTATATTGAAATCCTCCAACATTTTTCTTCATAAATCCTCGTTTTGAGCTTCTAATTCGTGATCGGCGTTTTGTTTTGTTCTCTCTCCGGCGCTCGTCACTAATCACGCAACGCCAATGTCCTACGTCATCCGCCGGAACGACTTCCACGTATCACAATCAGCGGAAGTAAGAAAAAAGTGATTATTACGTTTGAAATATGGATATTTATCTTACAAAAACACATGGATTCGCTACAGGAGACTTTTATTCACCCCCCGGAGCCGTGTGAGGGATGTTTTATTACGGATACATGCACTTTATTTCACATCTTCTGAACTGTTGACAACAAACACCCGCTTACCCCACTGAAAGGTTTGGAGGGGCCAGGACAATTTTTAATATAACTCTGATTGGATTCATCTGACAGAAGAAAGTCACATACACCTATGATGCTTCGAGGGTGAGTAAAACACAGGCTAATTTACATTTTTGGGTGAACTAACCCTTTAAATACAGTTGTCACTCCTGAAACTTACAGTGTGTACATGGCCTAAGAGAACGTAATCTTAGTCATGTCTGAGACGAACCCCACTGGATTTACTAAAGTGGAGCAGCTCCAGTTCTCCACACATCCTACGAGGCCGATGGGCATGGACATGAATGTGCACGTGTGCCACGTCTGATCTCAGGGTCACGACTGAGTCTGTAACTGTGATGCACGTGTGCGTGAGCGATGGAGAGAGAACCGCAGACAGTCAAATGGATGATGTTTAATGAATGACGATACGGCGAGAACACAGTGTACCAGTATATGGCTGTGCTATCAAGATGGTTAGACT
This sequence comes from Acrossocheilus fasciatus, assembly GCA_036784905.1. Lineage (NCBI taxonomy): Eukaryota > Metazoa > Chordata > Actinopteri > Cypriniformes > Cyprinidae > Acrossocheilus > Acrossocheilus fasciatus. Next base: position 6,112,112 of record CM071956.1, read on the forward strand.
ACATTAGACAGCAAACTGTAAACAAAGCTAGTAGATGAGGTAAGACAAAATAAATATAAAAATAGACATTATGTATCTCAAAGCATACGAGCGATTGAATGTAAGCAGGAGCAGGATTACGGTTGTTCAGTAGGGTAATCCAGACTGTAGTAAACAGTCTTAATCCTGCACTGCCATCTCACCCAGAGGATAGAAAGAGGAAAAACCCTTGACAGATGGTCAAACTGTTTCAACACACGGCCACAAGGATGCTACACTCTTGCCCTTTTTGTGTTTTGTAGTGTTTTGGGTTTATTTTTTTAATCATTTCTTGATTTTTTTTAAACAAAAGAAATACTGTCTGTTGAGCATTATGCTGAACATAGCAGGGTTACATGAGTATCTCTGAGATACTCTTATCATTTTTGTTAATATTTTATTTTTATATTTTCTGCTTTCGTGTTATTTTTTTAAAAAATGTGTCTGTATGGTTTTCATCTATTTTATTTCAGTTTTAGTTATTTTAGTACATAAAGTATTTTTATTAACAAAATGAAAATTAGAAATGTTACCAAATGAAATGAAATAAATTTCAATAAAATAAAATATTAAAAAACATAAACTTATTTTAAGTAATATATATATATATATATATATGGTTATAGTTTTAGTTAACTATAATAACCCTGGAACATAGTTCTTTTAAAACAAGCTGCTACTAAAATATAGTATATAATATATATCACCTTTTAATATTTTCAATATTTTTAAAGTCTTTTTAGGGATTGTTTGATTTGTTCCCTCTGTGTATTGTTTTAATAATGTAATCTAATAGTCCCTGAATAATTTAGGTTAACCCTGTGATGAACATAATTTGTTTCAAATAACAAATAATTGTTGCTAATATAAAAGCTACAGTTGGGTTAATTTATATATATATATATATATATATATATATATATATATATATATATATATATATATATATATATATATATATATATAATTTTAATAGTTTTTATTTAATTTAAATTAAGCCTTATAATAAACAGAAATAATTCATTTTAGATTAGAGACTGCCAATAAATTTGGTCTGTTCTAACATTTCTTTTTTCTTTTTTTTTTTAAATAACATTATTAATCAACATTAGAATAATTTATGGAAGCATGTTAAGCATTGCACATTATCATGAAAGCATGCTGGTTTGCTGTAATGGCGGATTTGACAGTAATGCCGTCTGGTTGTGCATGCGAGCTAAAATAGGTCACAGAAGCACACATGGCAAATCAGGGGATGCCACATCAATGAAAAGCCCTAATGTGGATTGAAGTGCACTAGACCACCCTCACACCTCCCCCCGTATCCCGCACAGGGTTCCTGTTAAAAGCTTCACGGTTTCAAAGATAAACAGGATAGTGGCTGAAACATTATCTGGTTGGCATTTCCCTTCTCATCCTCAGTCATCAGTTCCTCAGTTCCTGGACCATGTGTCTCTCGCAGTGCAGCAGAAGGTGCTGCGACATGATGCTTTAATATGAGCCCATCTGTGTGCTCATGTTATTATCGCAGTTTCAGCTGGAACACATTTCGTTAAATTTCTCTGATTTATGAATTTCTCTGTATGCTAGAATCGATTTTTATTTGACAAATTAAAACAGTTGACCAATTGTAGCTTCTTCTGAAAGTTCATACTGCCTTGCTTATGTGTTAAAAATAAAAATAAAAAGTTTTTGTTTTGTATATGGAAATTTAATATATGACATTTTGCCCTAAATCAAGAGTCAAATTGCCATGTTACCTAATAGGCGATATATATAGTTTTCACACGCATACTTGTTTTTGGGTAGATGAAGTTTATAACATATATAAAATAAACTTTGTATATGTTCATATGTTAAATTACTATCTTTTTGATGATTTTGTATGTGGTATTATATGTAACAACTATATGTCAGCAATATATATTTTGTTTATGCAACTTTATTAAAACAACATACAAATAAAAATCTGTATTTTATGTATGTTTTTGTAATCATTTTTCAAAAATACATGGCTATCTTTTATATATACTAATACAATATCAACATGTATTGATGAGTGTTAGGATGGATATATATGTACATGACATATATGTCCAAAAATGTATTACACATACATACCATATATATTTGTATGGGCTATATGAAATTGTCCCCATTTCTTCATATATGGAAATTACAGTAACACTTTACAACAACCTTTTGGGCATGAAGTGCCATTTTGAATTTTTCTGGTTAACCACTGTGTCAATAACCCCCCAATTTCTCCTCCAGTATGGACGGTCGGACAGCTACCGTGTGGCGACCACGCAGGACAAAGATGAGAAAGAGTCTCCTAAAAAGGGAAAGGGAGGGAAAGACCTGGATGACCTGAAGAAGGAAGTACCGCTGGTAAGACACATATCATACATCTTCATGTTCTTGTATGAAACTTTTAATATTTTATACTTACAATCATCAGTGACCTATAGTGAGTAATTTCGTGTAATTTTGCCACAGTGCTCATTGGATGAGTCGTTCAGTGCCTCATAAATGAATTTAAGTACACCATACTGTATTGATTTTCAAATACAAATGTAGCAAGGTTGTCAGTGTGGTCGGTTGCTTTCTATAGCAACTCATCCTTTCTTTGTGCAGAGTTAAACTCTCTTGTTTTTTCCCCCAGACAGAGCATAAGATGTCAATTGAAGAAGTATGCAGAAAATACAACACTGACATTGTACAGGTGAGTTTCTCACATCAGTAATAACCCTAATAACCCCAACAAATACAAATATACACTAAAACACTTCAAAAGAGACAGACTTGTAGATGTTTGTGAAAGATGTTTTCTCTGTTTTGGAGGGATGATCATTTTTAAAACGTATTTATTGCATCAAAATTTGTTAATACTTTACTATAGTTATAGATGGGTTTTATCAGCTGTTTATTATTCATGCAACAATACATATTACTGTTATAGATTTTATTAATAACCATTGCTATATAGTTGATAAATTTGTCTAGTGCTCTTATGAATGTTTTTAGAATGATTTGTGAAAATTATATACTAAAATGAATGACATAGTATAGATTTGTTCTACAGATCTGTGTACTAGTGTTAAATGCTACTGTTTTTGACAGCGTTGATAATGTTTCTGATATTTTTTTTGCATTTCCCTTACCGAATATGCTATCCTGTCAGCAATAACCTGTCCATTTGTTTACTATCAGTTTAAGTGGCAGCAACGCACTGTTGCCAGATATTGCTATTTAAACAAACAAAAAACGATAGGCTAAATAAATAAAAAATAAACTGAAATTATTTCAAATCTTTTGCAATTAAGATAAGATAAAGATATCAGTGACCCTAAACTGCATCGTTCCTACTTTATTAACTTTCTAAAGTGTTTAAAATTAAGTGTAAAAGACAATTCAAAAAACGCTTATAATAGCAGGATCTGGCAACTCTGAGGCCCTCACTCGCAACTCTCGTTCACTCTCGCAGCGATCATTTTCATTCCGACATTCTTGCAAACGGTCTAAACTGAATTATACATGTCAACGCAGACTTTCATACGAGGAGTTTAACAGCAAATTAGTCATTCAGAGAACTAATTTTATTTTTGAACATGAAAAATTTACAGAGGGCCAGACCTCAGTGACCTCATGGCTGGCTACGGACCTGTCAGTAATGAACAATTAAAACCAATTAAATAAACAAGTTTCATATCGTGGCAATGTAGATCAACATTAAAATACATCTTAAAATCCAAAAATAGTATTACAAAAATAAATATTTTTAAAAAATCTCACAAAAGGCTTTTTACTAGAATAAAGGTGTGGTTTTGAGAATAAAGTCATAACATTTAGAGATTGAAGTAATAATATTTAGGGAATAAAGTTAGAATTCTGAGAATGATATCAAAGAATTATGAGATTAAAATAGTAATATTCTGAGAATGTTATGGAAGGAAACATCAAAGTAAAGTGGAGTCAAACACTGGTTGTCATTTAAGATTGCAGAAAAGAGGCAATTTCCTGACTGTCTGTCTGGTTCTTTCGCCTGAATAAATTCAATTTCCTTCATAACTGCGGATGTGTCTGGATGCTAAAGATAACTTGATGCTGATGCACCAAAAGACAAAGGATTTGTTTCTTGGTGAATCTTTTGCTGAAGTTAAATTGAGCTAACTCCTCTATTTCTTCACTGGTGAGGCTACTCTGGTGCCCTATTCCTATAATTGCCTATTTTGTGTATTTTTTTTTTCCCTGAAATTGTTCTGCTTTAATCACATAATATTATATCTTCTGTATCCTGGTTTTTGGGTTATTTCACCCAAAAATGAAAACGCAGTCATCATTTGTTCACCCTTATGTTGTTCCAAACCTGTATGACTTTCGTCTGTGGAATGCAAAAGAAGATATTTTGAAAAATGTCTCTGTGTGTGTTTATTGCATACAATGTGAGTCAATGGAGAGTTTTATTTTACCCCCATTTAGGTTTAAAATATTGAACTGTCCTGAATCCCTTTAATCTTGTAAAATTAAGTCTGTATTGTCAAATTTAAGTGAATTAATTATTGTAATGGTACAATGTTATTACTTGCTTCTTAAAGTTTTTTTTTTTTTTTTTTTTTTTTTAACGCGGCACCAAAACAGTCATTATGTACTGCAAAAAAGTATAGCTTGTATTAACCCTGTATTATATTTGATACTCAAATTTCTAAGGCCTCTTGTTGATAATTACAAACAATCTACTGCATGCCATCTGTTGTCTGATTGATAGTTTGTACTTTTTATCAAGTTAAAGGTCTTTTAGTATCAGGTCGTGGTTCATGTGTCTTTTTGCTGTTATTTTTATTAAGTAAACACAAAAATAACTTTTACAATGTTAGTAATATAAAAAGATCCTTGATTATCCGTAATATTTTTTTAAGGAAAATGATTAAAAATTGAAATGAAGTATCATTAAAATGTGAGTATCAAATATGATGCATTAGGCTTTTGATTATTGCTTGTTTGTTCATCCTTGATTAACATTTATTTGCTCGTATATCATCTTACTAAGACATATTATTAGGAAATATAAAGTGACAACTAACTATGTCCTCAACTATGTGCTCCATATTCTCCTATAGTATATTATATGAGCCATAAAAGCCTGATATATCAAGTATGATACTCAAAAAAAAAAAAAAAAAAAAAAGTCTGCTGATTTTTTATTTTGATGTTTTAAAATATTTAGTCTAAAGCATCAGTGAACTGTTCTATTTAAATAATAATAATTAATAAATAAAAATAGATTTTTCTGATTATTATTTCAAATGCAAAACTTGCCAGTTAACTTGCCCTTTAACAGATTCTCCTCATCCAAAGCAAATTAAAGGGACAGCCCACCCAAAAATGTCACCATTTACTCACCCTCAAGTTGTTCCAATCCTGGGGAAAAATTTGGTCCCCACTGAATTCTATAATATGTAAAAAAAAAAAAAAAAAAAACTACAGTGGAGGTCAATAGGGACCAGCAACTGTTTGTTTACCCAGGTAAACTATCCCTTTAACAGAGAACTAATTTCACCTTAATGAGTTTATCTGAAGCACTAAGGTTTTAGAGCAGGAACTGTGATCTCAACAGATCTCCTAAAACACATCGCCACCATCGCCCTCTAGTGGCAGCGCAGTAGTGTTTGACTCTTGCGTCAGATTTCTTCTCACACTCTCTTGTCCCCTGAAGGGTCTGACTAATGCCAAGGCAGCGGAGTACCTCGCTCGGGATGGTCCCAACGCTCTCACCCCGCCCCCGACCACCCCGGAGTGGGTCAAATTCTGCCGACAGCTCTTCGGTGGATTCTCCATCCTGCTGTGGATCGGAGCCATCCTCTGCTTCCTGGCCTACGCCATCCAGGCCGCCACGGAGGACGAGCCTGCTGGAGACAATGTGAGAACTCACACATGTGCACAAAAGAATACATTTGCACAAAAATATGTGGTATGCTGCCGTTTGGAGTAGGCCAGATTTAGGACAATTTTCCTGTGAGTAGATAAGGCCATGTTTGTGACATAGTCAGCAATCATATTCAGTAGCTAGTCTTTTATTTGGAATCCATGTTTCTTTTTTTTTTTATTATTAATAATACTGTTTTAAATATGATCTGTTCCTTTTATAGTGTCTTTAGTTTGGAGAAAACTATCTCACTGAATGTTTTGCACTTTGTTATGAGGTCAAGCTTTGACTGGTTAGCATGGTTCATTAGCATTTCAAAATGTTCTGTTCAGCTATTCAAAACTGTTCATATATTCTGGCAAAGTCATTTTAGTCCAAGAAACATACTGTATACACTACTGTTCAGGTCAGTAGGATTTTTAAATATTTTTGAAAAAAGTCTCTTATGCTTACCAAGACTGCATTTATTTGATCAAAAGCACAGTAAGAATAGAAATATTGTAAAATATTATTACAATTTAAAATAACTATTTTCTATTTGAATATATTTTAAAGTGTAATTTATTGAAGCTGAATTTTCAGCATCATTACTCCAGTCTTCAGTGTCACATGATCCTTCAGAAATCATTCTAATATGCTGATTTGCTGCTCAGGAAACTTTTCTCTTTATTATCAGTGTTGAAAATAGTTGTGCTGCTTCATATTTTTGTGGAATTTTTTGAATAGAAAGTTCATATTTAAAAGCATTTCTTTGATAAAAGGAAACATTAAATTCATATATATATATATATATATATATATATATATATATATATATATATATATAAAATTGTAAAATTATAAATGTATTTGCTGTCACTTTTGATTAAGTATTAATTTCTTAAAAAAAACAACAACAAAAAAAAACATACTCCACACTTTTAAACGGTAGTGCATTTCATTACTACATTTGCAGTCGTTTATATATTTAGCATACACTTTCATCCCAAGTGACTTATGTTACAAAAATTTGCAATTTGAGTAATATAAATAAACATTTATCACTTTTTCATTATGTGGCATCTTCTGGTTTTTATACCTCAATTAAAACACTGTAATGTCAGCAACTCTTTTAGAATAACAAAATAACAACACAATTAAGATTATTCCCAGTTTGTAATCATTTAAAGGCGTTGCCTACTGTACTGCTACAAACTGTACTAGAATAGACACTGCAACAAGAGAAACAGGGATAAAAGCATAATGATGCATGCAAAGTGTAAAGAAAAATCTGCCTTAATATCATAATCATTTATGGTTGGCTTCAGCCGAATGATTTCTGGTGTGCTGTAATGGAGAATTTGACCATAATGCTTTCCATTTTGGTTTGTGGGCTAAATGAGGCAAACAAGGTGAAACGGAGAAATCAAGGTCAGTGACCTCCTGAGGATTTTCTCCACATTAATTTGATAACCTCTCTCTCTCTCTCTCTCTCTCTCTCTCTCTCTGCTCCACAGTTGTATCTGGGGATCGTGCTATCTGCTGTGGTCATCATCACTGGCTGCTTCTCCTACTTCCAGGAGGCCAAGAGCTCGAAGATCATGGAGTCTTTCAAGAACATGGTTCCCCAGGTACACAAAATAAAAGTTCTTTAATATCCTCAGCTTTGATTCCTAATCCTACTTCAGCCAAATTATAATTCGGTGACATAAATTATAAAGTGACAAAAATTTTCAGTGCATATTTCTAGCTGTGCTCCTCAACTCTATAATAGTCTGAGTGGATCAAAAGGAAAACTCAAATAACCAATAAATCTTAATCCACTGTTTTCCTCTCTGGTCATAATCCTAATTATTATCTCCCCGGACTGAGTCTCTGAAGCCTCCAGACTATATTAATGCTCCTCTAATCTCTCCTTTGGCCTTAAAGTCGTTAGAGGCTGAAATTGACGTGTGTGTGTGTGTGTGTGTGTGTGTGTGTGTGTGTGTGTGTGTGTGTGTGTGTGTGTGTGTGTGCTGTCCACAGCAAGCTTTAGTGATCCGTGAAGGTGAGAAGCTCCAGATTAATGCTGAGGAGGTGGTGGCTGGTGATCTGGTGGAGGTGAAGGGAGGAGACAGGATCCCTGCAGACCTCAGGATCATCTCTGCTCATGGCTGCAAGGTACAGTATCTAAACAAAAACATGGCTGGAAATATCTATTACAACCCCAATTCCAGAAAATTGGGGACATTTTGCAAAATGCAGTAAAATCAAGAATCTGTGATTTGTTCATTCTCTTTAACTTTTATTCATTTGACAATTTTTCACTGACCAACGTAAATGTATTTTGTAAATATGAACAAATTTTGATTTTGATAGCTGCAACACACTCCAAAAAAGTTGGGACAGAGGCATGTTTAACACACATAAACGTGTCACATCAACGGTCCTTTTAACTACAATGTTTAATTGTTTAGGAATTGAGGATACTAATTGTTAAAGTTTTGCAAGCCATATTTTTTTCCAATCTGGCTTGATACAAGACTTCAGATGCTCAGTGGTCTGTTTGTTGTTGTCTGATTCTCCTTTTCATGATCATTGTGAAATGTGATTTTTGATTTGTTTGACACTTCTCTTGTGAAATTTGGCACAAAGTGATGAGCCATGACCCATCTCTGTTGTCAAAGACTGAGATGCTCCTTTTATACCCAAACATGATACCTTGACCTATTACCAATTCACCTGCTTACTGTGAACCGTTTCTAAACAGTTTAACGTGGATATTCTATAACTTTTCACTTTTATTTTGCCTCTGTCCCAACTTTTTTGGAATGTGTTGCAGCCGTTAAAAACTAAATTTGTTCATATTTACAAAATACATTTACGTTGAACTTTGAAAATCTGTTCTTTGTACTTTTGTCAATTAAATAAAAGTTAAAGAGAATGAACAAATCACAGATTCTTGATTTTATTGCATTTTACAAAATGCCCCAACTTCTTTGGAATTGGGGTTGTATGAACACTAGCGATTCACCCCTATTACGATGCAGTGCCACCCAATTTCGATTCGATTCAACACAATGTGATTCAATGCAAATAACCAAATAAGCCAGGCTTATTTCAGTTAGTCAATTGTCAAATGATTTGGTTCCATAAAGCAAATTTAACATAGGCCTAGATCAAGCTTAGTCACTGTGGCAACTTATGCTGGGAAACTAACCTGGTCTAAAGCAGGTTAACTGTCAGGTTAAACTGAGCTCCTCTAACACTGACCAACAGGAACACAATGATATTGCCACTGTCTCATATAGTATTATTTTATTTATTTTTATTTTTATTTTTTATTTTTTTTACAGTCATGCAGCCTTTCTCTCTGGTTTTATGACAGCTACCCATTACAATAGTCCCTTTACAGTTACTGCTATCATAAAAATACACTTATATTTAGCTTTAAAATTCCACAAAAAACACATTTAATGTCCAACAACAAATATTTTAGCAAAATGTTTATTTTACTCAGAATTATTGCACTCCTATTCTATTGTGCTCTGTCTGTTTAGCGTGCATGCGTTGTTGCTCGTTGCTCTCGCGTCGGACTCGTCCACTCCTGGCAGCAAAATAGATATGTTTGCATGACTGTCTAACATTTACAGATGAAAAATATACCTGTGACATGTCAGTTATGCACTGAGGAAAACACAACGTCTCAAATGCATTAAACAGCACAGATATATTCGCTGTTTGCCGTGGTGGATTGATTTGATCCATGATCGACATTAAGGGCTGCTTAAGGATAAGCGTGCACAAATTAGTGAGATTGTGTGAATTTAATTTGTCGTTTATGGAACCGCTTTAGTCTGTCTGTCTGCCTGACTGTAAGGCCTGAAAAACCTCAAACTTTATTATTTTAAAGGGCACCTATTATGCCCCTTTTTACAAGATGTAATTGAAGTCGCAGGTGTCCCTAGAATGTGTCTGTGAAGTTTCAGCTCAAAATACCCCACAGATCATTTTGAAAATGCCTATTTTGAGTGGAAGCAGAAACACAACTGTTTTCGTGCATGTATCTTTAAATGCAAATGAGCACGTGCACAGAAAGCGGCTGTCACACGGCATGTTAATACTAAACTAAGTTCTATTTCATTTCTTATTGCACTTAAACTGTCAAATACACACATAAGTTACATAAACATAGTCTGTGAAGGTATACAGCTGGGAAAGAAATCGCATGTTTATATTAGATCTGTGTATAAAGTGACAGCAGCGTAATATACAGTACCTATACTGCTGTCTATGTTGTTAATATGACCCAAACAATGAAATAAAAGCAGAAAATCACTCACTGCTCTGGTCTGAATAACTTCTGTAGCTCTAATAAGAGAACATTTCTTACTTGAATGCTGCTTTTAAATGCTCTAGCATGAAGATAAACATGGCGGATTGTGGGCGGGGTCTCTGCGGCAGTGTCTGTCAACAGTCGTGGGCAGGGCTTGTAAAATATGACGTCCACATTTTACAAATTCCGCAAATGGCTTGTTCTGAGACACTGTTTATGATTTATGGGGATTTTAAAAAAAAGAGCAGGTGGATTTTTATAATTATAGGGTGGTTGTGCACACACACACTTCTAACACATTTTGGACATGTTTGGACAAGGCTCCATCAAATCAACACTACTTTGTTTCACATGTATATATTTTTTTATTTTTCAAGGTTGATAACTCCTCCCTGACGGGTGAATCAGAGCCTCAGACCAGGTCACCTGACTGCACCCATGACAACCCTCTGGAAACCCGTAACATCGCCTTCTTCTCCACCAACTGCGTTGAGGGTACGGTTGCCATAGCAGCTGCATCACTGCTCCTTATTCTCCTGCATGCTGTCTCTCTCTCGCTCTCTCTATTTTTTTTTTCATTTCCTGTTCTTTATGAACTCATCTTCTCTGATCGATTTCTGCTTTTTCATTTCACCCTTTTTCCAATCTCTCTATTTTTTCCTGGTCGTTTTTCGTCAAGAACGGCCGTAGAGGAAAGATGTTGTCATGACAACAACCTCTCACTTCTGCACCCCGTCTTGCCACTCGTTTGCTGCCCACGCGATTGCTCACACCCTCATTTTTCACTCTGTTAATCCACACATTTCGCTTCGTTTTGATGATAAAACACTAATCAATTCAGATCTGACTGAATAAATGAATAGTACTGCAGGAGCTAAGGACATTTTCTTCACTGTGTCACTATCACTGCTGAATTCCAAATGAGGTTTCATCATTCGCTCATCCAGTCTTTCTGGATGTTTTCTACCTGTGAATGATGATTAATATTCATTATAACAAATCCGACTGCTTTAATAAAAGCAATTACATGTATAGCTCTCTCAGAGATGACTGATGTCCCTCTCAGTCAGTGTTAGTGCAGTATTAATGTGTCTGCAGCTCTTGTCAGTTGTGTAATGCTGTTGTTTTGATCGGTCAGGAGATGTTGCATATGCACACTGCTGTGTGCTGTCAGCAGGGTGTCAGTGTTTCCTGATCTCAGACAATGTCCTTCCTTCAGATTCAGACTCAGCTCCGGGGTGACGCTCTCCTGCCACCGTGTGGTGGATTTACACAACATCATTATGAGGTTTCTAGAATGTGGCACAGAACTCAAGTGAAATGAAATCACTCCAAAACAAGACATCAAATCACTGTCATATTGGATTTTTTTTTTAACTTGTGGTCTGAGATATTAAAAAACTAAATAAGAAACAAAATGGCTAATATAAGACATTGTTCTTTTTTTAAAGAGCTTTATTTGGTCAAATAACCAATTCAAAGAACATCCTGCAGTTGTGGTCATTAAATAAAAATGATTTACACATTTAATTTTTTATATTTTTTTTTAAATAAATGAATGCATTTATTCAGCAAGAAAGCTTTAAATTCATCAAAATTGACAGTAAAGACATTTATAATGTTACAAAAGATTTATATTTTGAATTTAAAAAACGGGTTTTACAAAAAACTAAGCAGCACAAGTGTTTTCAACATTGATAATAATAAGAAATGTTTCTTGAGAAGTAAATCAGCATATTAGAATGATTTCTGAAGGATCATGTATCAGTAATGATGCTGAAAATCCAGCTTTGACTCACAGGAATAAATTCTGTTATAAAATATATTAAATAGAACAGTTATTTTAAATTGTAATAATATTTCACAATATTACCATTTTTTACTGTATTGTTTATCAAATAAAAGCAGCCTTGATGAGCATGAGAGACTTCAAAAACATTAAAAAAAAAACACCGAACTTTTGAACAGTGATTTATATATATTATATGTCATTTGTATTATTTTATAATTCGTAAGGTAAAATAAGTGATTTCATTTGCCCAGTAATAGGAACATTAACTTTAATGCAAAACTTATTACTAAATGTTGTATAATTTGTGTACAACTAGAAATACTGCTACTAAATATTGAAGCTTAAAATAGCAAAAGTCACACATTTTATCACTCTTTCTTCTCACATAATAAAATAATATCAACTTAGATCTCTGTTATCTTCTCCTGTCAGGTACCGCTCGTGGGATTGTTGTTTGCACCGGTGACCGAACCGTCATGGGCCGCATTGCCACTCTGACCTCCGGCCTGGAGACCGGAAAGACCCCCATCGCCAAGGAGATCGAGCACTTCATCCAAATCATCACCGGCGTGGCCGTCTTCCTGGGCGTTTCCTTCTTCATCCTGTCAATCATCCTGGGCTACAGCTGGCTGGAGGCCGTCATCTTCCTCATCGGCATCATCGTCGCCAACGTGCCCGAGGGACTGCTGGCCACCGTCACTGTGAGGACTCCTGCTTTCTCCCTCTCTTTCTCAGTGTCGGAATTTTGTAGTATGTATTGGTGTCCCTGCAAGTGTTTAAGTGTCTTTTTGTGACACGTACATGTTTTTTTATTGTTATTTTTCAGTATAATTTGTGACTTAATGTGTGTGTTTGTCGTCTTTTTTGTTTCTTTTGTTTGTGTCTTTGTTTGGAATGGACATACAACATACTAACATATTTCACAGTATGTACTACATACTGCACAGTATGTACTGCAGACTGCCTACTGAGTATGTGAAATATTATGTGAAACATTACGCCATATGCAACGAAAAACATTTAATACAGTTGTGTGCTAGATTATATTCGCTATATTAATTTACGAGGGGCAATTATATGTGACCCTGGACCACAAAAGCAGTCTTAAAGGAACACTCCACTTTTTTTGGAAATAGGCTCATTCTCCAACTCCCCCAGAGTTAATAAGTTGAGTTTTACCGTTTTTGAATCCATTCAGCTGATCTCCGGATCTGGCGAGAGCACTTTTAGCATAGCTTAGCATAGATCATTGAATCCGATTATGACCAGTAGCATCGCGTTCAAAAATGGCCAAAGAGTTTCGATAGTTTTCCTATTTAAAACTTGACTCTTCTGTAGTTATATCGTGTACTAAGATCGGCGGAAAATGAAAAGTTGCGATTTTCTAGGCTGATATGATTAGGAACTACTCTCATTCCAGCGTAATAATCAAGGAACTTTGCTGCCGTAACATGGCCACAGCAGGCGCAGTGATATTACGCAGCGCCTGAAAGTAGTCCCCAGCTATATTATAACTAGTAGTTACCTAGCTGGGGACTACTTTCAGGCGCTGCGTAATGAACTTATTAACTTTGAACTTATTAACTCTGGGGGAGTTGGAGAATGAGCCTATTTCCAAAAAAAGTGGAGTGTTCCTTTAAGTCGCTGGGGTATATTTATAGCAATAGCCAAAAATACATTGTATGGGACAAAATGATGGATTTTTCTTTTATGTCAAAAATCATTCTTTACATTAAGTAAAGATCATGTTCCATGAAGATATTTAGTAAATTTAAAAACTTAATTTTTGATTAGTAATATGCATTGCTAAGAACTTCATTTGGACAACTTTAAAGGTGATTTTCTCAGTATTTAGATTTTTTTGCACCCTCAGATTCCAGATTTTCAGCCCAATATTGTCCGATCCTAACAAATCGTACATCAATGGAAAGCTTATTTATTCAGCTTTCAGATGATGTATGAATCTCAATTTAGAAAAGTTGACCCTTATGACTGGTTTTGTGGTCCATGGTCACATATGTCAGTAAATAAATTTACACTATCGTTCAAAAGATTTTTTTAAAAGAAATTAATCATTTTATTCAGCAAGTCAAATATCTTTAAATGTTACTTTGGACTTAATTGAATGCATAAGTAAGTGAGAGACTTCTTTCAAAAACATTAGAAATCTTACTGACCCCAAAACTTTAAACGACAGTGTATTTTGTTAAAAAAAAAAAAAAAAAAAAAAAAAAATATATATATATATATATATATATATATATAATAAAATAAATAAAAAAATATTGCCATTCCAAACTAATAATTAGACAAAAACATAAATAGATAATTAAATAAATGCAATAAAATGTTTATGCAAAATCATGTTTGATATTTCATTTATTCATCACAGGGGAAATATAGCATTTTTTTTTTTCAAAGAAATTGAGTGAGTGAATTTTGTTTTAGTTTAGTTTCTTTCTTTTAATTTTACAGTTCTAGTCAGGTGGGGTCAGGTTACAGGAAAGTCAGGCTTCAATTTCTGCTACTGCCACAGTTCTCTAGTTCAAGTATTGTAGTAGTGTGCCATTCTGAACATATTCCATAAGATTATATTTGGACACTTTACTCTGTGTGTACCTGTTGTCTGTCGTTTTCCGTCTCTGGTTCATTTCTTCGGTATAACTCTTGACAGTGTTAGTGAGTGTTGTGGCTTCTGGTCTGTGGTTGTGTGGTGTCAGTGAATGCTCCAGTATTGTCGAATATCATCGTGTGTGTTCTTGAACTGTATTCCCTCTCTCTAATCCTTCATATCTTACTCCTCGTGACTCTATCGCTGTCTCTCTCTCTTTCTCACTGTCTGTTCCTCTCTTTCCCTTCCTGTATTCTTTTACAGACTCACTGTTGAAAACCTAGGCCAATATGAAAATCTGAAAGTATTACTCTGTGGTATCTGTAGTTGCCTGTACGAGCTAGTGGCTGCCACATAGTGCTGTGCTGGGCTGTGCATCGGGGCTGGCCTGTGCCTCTGGCTGGCGTGCACAACTAGGCCTCAAACATACTCTACGCAGACATCGAGCTCGGTTTTGTGCATCACTGCATTCACAAATGTGTAATTCATAATGCAAAGCAAATGTGCATGCTGACAATGCATGCTTAATACACCGACATTGAGACTTTTTACAAATATTATTTGACTGTAAGTTCGCTAATGCTTTTTGAACCAAACTGGCAAATTAAATGTCATATATATGTATTGATTTATATATTATAAATTCTATATGTACATTAAATGTTAATTATTCTTTTAAATTAAAATACATCATTTTATTTCATTAAAAGAAAAAAACCAAGGGTATTAAATTTATTTTCCAGCCCTTTATTTTTTAGCTAAATTTTCTGACAGTAAAAAAGTTTTTGAACGCTTAACTCCACTACCTGGATTTTTCTTGTAGTTTTTGAAAACGTTTTGCAATCTTCAATGCTTATAAATAATAAAAAGTAAAAGTTTTTGTAAGATACTACAATAATATGTTTCTGAAACCCTTATAATTTGTGCTGTAGCTTATAGGCACAACTGTGTCTCTTCTTTTTAAAAGTCTGTTAGGCTGCATTTATTTGAACAAAAATACAGTGAAAACAGTAATATTGTGAAATATTATCATTTAAAATAACTGGTTTGTATTTGAATATACTTTTAAATTGTAATTTATTCCTGTGATGCGCAGCTGAATTTTCAGCATCATTACTCCAGTCTTCAGTGTCACGTGATCCTTCAGAAATCTTTCTAATATGCTGATTTGCTGCTCAAGTAATGTTGAAAACAGTTCTACTACCCTTTATAACTTGCATATGTTTCATTGATTAAAAGAAGCATCTCAACATTGCCAAAAGGGTGTGATACTAGACTTTAAAAAAAGCACAAAATATGGATAACAATTATTAATGTGATATAGAGAAATTTTGATTTTTAAATCTGGTGTTATGCAAAATGCTTGAAACTAGTAAAATGATTTTTTTAATTAAATTTAGAAATTTTGAATGATTTTTATATGAATGATTTTTTTCTCTAAATCTGATTATAGTTGTATAAATTATAGTTCGTGGTCTAAAAGACTTGTTATTATTTCAGTCATGACTAAAATTTGAAAAAAGTACATGTGTAATACCTGCATTTTGCATGTTCTCAGCAGCCAATAATTCACCTCAGAAAAATTATGGTCTACACAAAAGTTGTTGTTTTTATTTAACATATTCTGGGTTATTTATTTGTATATCTTGTATCATATTTTAGGGGGGTTTGGATGATAAGGGCATGTCACAACTGTTCGTTTTGGCATCTGTCTAATTTGACTCGCTCCTAGCAAGTGACAGATGAATTTGTGCAAATATACCTTAGATTGGCTCGTCTTTTGATGTCAATAACAAAAGATAGACAGTATGTAGAGTATGTTTCTGACCTCTCTGCTTCTCGCTGTGCTTGGCTTTGCTCCTCAGAGCCTCTTTTTGATTTCACACGGTTCTCTTACTGCACGATGCTGCATTGTGCCACATTACCAACAGTGTAATGCCACTAAAATTCTGTTCG
Source organism: Acrossocheilus fasciatus (assembly GCA_036784905.1). NCBI lineage: Eukaryota > Metazoa > Chordata > Actinopteri > Cypriniformes > Cyprinidae > Acrossocheilus > Acrossocheilus fasciatus. Next base: position 6,128,709 of record CM071956.1, read on the forward strand.
TTTCTCTTTCTCTCCACCTCCTTTTCCTTTCAACTTCTGCCTCACACTTCCTTTGGTTCCATTTTTCTGTTCCTCTGTTTCTGTTTCTCTCTTTCTGTCGTTCTGTTTGCGTCTCTCAGGTGTGTCTGACGCTCACGGCCAAGCGCATGGCCCGTAAGAACTGCCTGGTGAAGAATCTGGAGGCTGTGGAGACACTGGGATCCACATCCACCATCTGCTCTGATAAAACCGGCACCCTGACGCAGAACCGCATGACTGTCGCCCACATGTGGTTCGACAATCAGATCCATGAGGCGGACACCACCGAAGATCAGTCGGGTGAGTTGCTAGGGCAATAGATGCAGAATAGATCGATTTTACCTTTCGAAAGTTTGGGGTCAGTAAAACTGTTTTTGTTGTAGTTTTTTGTTAAAACAAGGCAAGGATGCGTTAAAGTATTGAAGCCTGTTTCTGCCACTGAGTAAAAAAATTTAAAAAAGGTAATTGTGATTTTTTTTATCTCACAATTCTGATATAAACTCACAATTGTGAATTGCAAGATTTAAACAATTGCGAGTTATAAAGTCAGAATTGTGAAATATAAACTCGCAATTATAAGAAAATATTATTTTTTTCCTCAGAATTGGACTTTATAACTTACAATTGTGAGTTTATATTTCACAGTTTTGAGAAAAGACGTCATACTTGTGAGGAAAAAAAAGTCAGAATTGCGAGATAAAAAATCGAAATGACCTTGTTTTAGTTTTTATTCAGTGGTGGAAACGGGCTTCCATATTAATTGGATAGTTCACCCTCAAGTTGTTACAAACCTGTATGAGTTTCTTTCTTCTGTTGAACACAAAAGAAAATATTTCTGAATGTTGGTAACCAAAATGTTCCTGGTAACCACTGACTTTCATTGTATGGAAAATAAAATTACTATGGAAGTCAGTGGGGTACCAACATTCTTCAAAATTATGTTCAACAGAAGAAAGAAACTCTTGAAACAACTTCATTTTTTTGGGTGAACTATCCCTTTAAATTGATCAAAAGTGTCAGAAAAGACATTTAAAATGTTACCAAAACAGGGTTGTTATAGTTAACTGAAACTAAAACCATAAAAATATGTTACTAAAAAATTAAATAAACGTTTACTGAAAATATTCAAACAGAAAACTATTTCACAATATTACTTTTTACTGTATTTTTGATCAAACAGTTTTAGCCTTGGTGAGCAGAAGAGACTTAGTTTAAAAGCAATACTTTGGAATGGTAGTGTAAATAGATTATCAGGGTGTTCTGGCTGGTTGCTAGGATATATATATATAGATAGATAGATACTATATTGATCCTGTGTGTGTTCTCTAATAGGTGCATCCTTTGACAAGAGCTCTGGGACGTGGTTGGCTCTGGCCCGTGTGGCGGCGCTCTGTAACAGAGCCGTGTTTAAGGCGGCACAGGATTCTCTGCCCATCCTGAAGCGTGATGTCGCAGGTGACGCCTCTGAATCGGCTCTTCTCAAGTGCATCGAGCTGTCCTGTGGATCCGTCAAAGCCATGAGGGACAAGAACAAGAAAGTGGCTGAAATTCCCTTCAACTCCACCAACAAATACCAGGTTTGTGTACTGTCCTGTATCTGGCGTGACTGAATTTTCATCCATTGAGTCCAGCGCCCATTAACTCGGCTAATATTCAGTCAATGTAACCTTCACTTACATAATACTTAAAATAAAATTGTATATTTACTGTCAATGCAAAATAAATTTGTTGTGGTGTACCAACAATTTTATAGTTATTATTCAAATTAAATATTGTGCAGCTTAAACCAGTATTAACCAAATAAATGGTCATGTCCTTTCATATTCATGCCAAAGTTAACACAAGATTTTATGTTGAAATGTATATCAGTGTCTAAGAAAAAAGTGTATTTTGTGTTATGAAATAACACGTTATGAAATACTAATACATGTTTGTTAATAATTAAAATACTTTAATAATTTTAATTTCTTAAATTGTTTATGAATGAAGATTTTTCTTTTAATTCTTACGAATGATTAAACATGGTAATCTTGATTAACAGACTATTCTGTTCTCATTAACACTCATTCTCATGTGCTCGGATGTGTTTTCACACCAGCTGTCAGTGCACGAGTCGGACGAGGGTAACGATAGCCATTACCTGCTGGTGATGAAGGGGGCACCAGAGCGCATCCTGGACCGCTGCTCCACCATCATACTGCAGGGCAAAGAGCAGCCCATGGACGAGGAAATGAAGGAGGCCTTCCAGAACGCCTACCTGGAGCTCGGAGGACTGGGAGAAAGAGTGCTGGGTGAGAAAATCCTTTTAAAAGCACAAACATGAATATAAAACCAAGGCACATGTAAAACTAAAACACTGGATCCTCAAAACTGTAGACTAAATCCATTCTGACAGTCTTTTTTCCTCGTTCCATCCAGGTTTCTGCCACGTGTTCTTGCCCGAGGACAAGTACCCCAAAGGATTCGCTTTCGACACGGACGACATTAATTTCCAGACAGACAACCTGTGCTTTGTGGGTCTGATGTCCATGATTGACCCTCCCCGTGCCGCCGTCCCAGACGCCGTGGGCAAATGCCGCTCAGCAGGTATCAAAGTCATCATGGTGACCGGCGACCATCCCATCACAGCCAAGGCCATCGCTAAAGGTGTCGGGATCATCTCTGAGGGTAACGAGACCGTGGAGGACATCGCCGCTCGCCTTAATATTCCCGTCAGCCAAGTCAACCCCAGGTAGAGTATAAAAACACTCAGACAGCTTTAACCCTATAAAGCCTACTGCATCATATTTGATACACAGACTTCTGAGGCCTCTAAATGATCAACTTGATCAAAACTGTTGTACACAATCTACTACATGCCATCTGTCGTCTGATTGGTAGATTATACTTTTACAGTAAGTAAAAGGCCTTTTAGTATAATTGAAAAAAACAACTCCCTTCAGGTCATGGTTCGCTGTCTTATGCTGTGAAATGTTTATTGTTTTTCATGAAGTAAACGTAAGAATTGATACATTATTAGTAATATTTCAACATGAATACTTACTGGACCTAAGCAACTTACATTTAATTGATTAACTAATTTATTAGAAAAATGACAGTGATTTCTATATTTTATCCATTCAAAAGACTACGTAAGTGATCCCAGATCTGCATATAAACATAGCGCTGTGTTTATGGTTCGCTGCACGATGGCGTCTTTTGTCATTTAATACCTGCAGACTGCAGCCAATAGAAATGCTTCTCTATCGCTGCACGTCCTGCTCCTCACAGCACAGACCGTGAAGGCAGACTGCAGTTGTTGTCATTCATTGTAACAAACAAAGTGTAGAGACGATGTAAATAATATATTCAGTGTGCAGTGTAGAGAGATTCATTCATTAAAATGGAAAACAGTTTATACATTTTTGATTTTATACAAAAGTAAATATTAAGTGACTTACATTTTAGGAACACTGTTGTCTATTTTGCTCTATTTCGTCAACAAAAATATAGTTCAAAAACAAAGTCACAGCTGAGCCTCTGCGCATCTATAGTCTTTGACAGTGCTGTCTCGTTTATGAATGAATCCTTGCTTTTGAACAAATCTAGTGAGTCAACAGACTCGAAGCAGCGCTGCGCAGAATGATCACTGTATGACATCAAAGTACCAGGAGAGTGATAAGAGAGCAGACAGATCCTATGCATTCAAATCGCTCTCTCTCGCGGTACTTTGATGTCATACAATGATTATTCTGTGCAGCGCTAGATTCAATAACCCATTCATAAAGAGAGTCACTTGCTTCATTCCTAAATGAATCAGCCGTTTGAACAAATCGATTGAATGAATGATTCAGTGAAAAAGGCAGTGACTTGCTGCCACCTACTGGTGGTTTCTGTTTCATTTTTAAAGTATAAATTGAGTCTCATAAATCATTGAAATTTCTATATTTAAAACATTAATCTCATAACGTTGTTATTATGAGATGCATTAATGCCACCTCTGAGTCTCTGTAAATATTCCTTAATGCCACATTTGTGCTCTCCTATGCTATAAATTGTTGATGCTGATTTCATTTGACTGGAAACTTATAATAATCTTATTACTTTAATTTAATTTATTGTTTTAGCTTTATGTTTAGATTCATAAATCAAATTTTTTTGGGCACAAAAGATGACATACATTTAAGTTAGAAAAATGGCATCACAAAGGTTTTAAAAAACCCAAAACAAAACAAAAAAAAAAACTTTAAAGAGTCAAATATCAATAGGAAGGTTAATTTCTGGGTCATTCCTGGGATTCGGTAATATTTCAGTCCCTCAGAGTTTCTAAAGTGGTGGTTCACCAAAATGAATTATTAGAAGCTTTTCACAAAACTTTGGGATGTCCATTATAATTAATACAAATAATTACTGCATTTTTATATTTTTTGCATAAAATAATGTCTTAAACCAAGTATTTTGTCATGTCCCTGAGTTTGTACTTAGAAAATTATTAACAAAATGTGCATAGTGTCTGTGATTTTTGGCAACAATGTAAGCATTTACTTGTGTTCCTTTCTTGTAAAAAATATTTTTCTAAAAAAAATGCAAAATATTAGATAAAATACTGACTTTGAAGTTTTGTCCCTCAGTCCCAACTCAACCCCGTCACACTAACCATTCTGCGCCCATAATAATTTAGTCTCCACTCATATGTGACATCATTTACCAGAAGTGACATCATTCAAGTCTCTTTAATAGTAGTGCAGAAAATGGTTTATAGTATCATACTTTTTATTCATATTTTTGAGGCATGTTATAGTAACGGAGGGTACTGTCAAGCTTAACAACTCAACCCCGTCATATACAATGAAGTTGGAAAATTATTACTTTTTCAACATTTTATTTTAATATTGTTTTATATACAATGTATATAAAATTATATACAATGTATATGTAAAGTATATACAATGTGTTTATTTTATTGCTGCCATATATGGTCTACTCTCCTATACTACATGATAAGCAGTGGCCATTTTGTGTGAAAAACCACAACCCCGTCACACTCAACCCCATCACAAATATATGTATTTCTCATTGTTACAGGGTTGTAAACTTGTGACAGGGTTGAGTTATTTGCTACATTTATTAATAATTTTAATGAAAAAAAATATAAAATAGTCGTGGTTTCAGTAAATATATATACTCCAAAATCATGACAATTCATATTTTTGTTGTACATAGAATTTTTGACGTAATATGTCCACTTAAACATTGACAAGCATCACACATCAGAAACTGTGCCCACATTTGCAGCAGAAAGACAGTGTTGACCATGCAGATATGTTGACCCAGAAACAAGGGGACAATATGAGAGAGAAACAAAACCAAAAATTTAAATTTTAGGCAATGTATCCCTTCAAAGGTGTTACAGTCTTCAACCCTGTCACACCTTATCACATTAATATTTTTAGAAAAATATAGGGAATACAATTAAAAACAAAAGCATTTCTTGCTGATTACCATCTGACGTTAAGGGCTAAAACAATAAAATTGTAGTTTTAGTTAAAAGTTTAAATTTAAAATATTTTTTACAAAAATAAAGACACTGTAGACACAGAATTTGTGTATTTTTAGCTTCAGTCCTATAAAAATGTGAAAATGATGATCAATGTTATCATTAAATTGTTATCAGGGACACAAGAGCAGTAGGTAGATGTTTGTTTTATAACGATTTCTGTGTAAAATCATTTTTAAACCAATCCCATTTTGTCCATTATGGGGTTGAGAAAAAAAGGAGTCTAAAGCTGGGAAAAAAAATGATAAATAATGTAGACTAAATAATAAAAGTCTTTAATGCCTGAGGTGGGAAAGTATGAATTCTTGGAGATATGTGCCTAATGATGTGGGGTATTTAGAAGTTGAATCACATGTAGTTGAAAAACATATATATTCCAAGTTGAAATGTTACCAAATCCCAGGAATGACCCTCCTGTCATTGATCAGAAGGTCTGTTCCTATTTTTTATTTATTTATTTTATTAAGTAGGAGCACTAGTGCTCCTGAAAAGAAATGTAAACATAGAGTCCTTAAGAATGTAGTATTAAAAACTAACTGCAAAGGTTTTTGCAAAGTAATATGTGCAAATTCACACACAACGTATCTTTAATTTGGCCAGAATTGCAGGTGCTTGTCTAAAAATACAAGAAGGTTTAGAGAAAACATTAAATAAGTTGTTAATAAATGTTATTATAGATTATATAGTGTTTTATAATTAAATACATCCAAAAGGTCATCTAAAATGACCATTAATACCCCCCACCCCCCGCCCCCTTTCCAAGCTAGAGTCCCCTGATTATATGGTTTGAATGAAAACTCCAGAGCTTTGATCATAAAACTAAGCATTTAATATCAACACATTATTGGGAGACGATCAATAGTGATAACTGTTATTTATGATCTCGTTGATTTACATAACGAGCTATCAGAATTTAATCTTAGTTAATGGCCATATAAATATCAGCAAATACACCAAATTGTATATTTTTCCTCAGTTTGGCCCTCTGAATATAACTGAGATGCTTTTTTCCTCCTTGAATATGAGCTCTAAATTCTTCTATATCATAATACATGAACCATACAATCCTGATGTATCAAATATGATATTCAACAAAAACACATGCAAACTTTTTTTTTGTTTGTTTAAATTTCAGGTTCAATAAAAAGGTTCAATAAACTGTTCCAAAAAAATATTTTTCTGACTATTATTTCATGTGTCGAGATTTACAGGGTTAAGAAATAAACTCCACAGTCCCATGTTCTTTTCTTTCTCCCTATAATTTCATACTATACTATGGATAAAAATATCAAAAATGAAAAACACACACGCTTAGGAAGCCGGTGCTTAACTTTCATGATTATCCCAAGGACGTTTTCCTGGATCAGCATGTTTTTTAGTGCTGGAACAGCATTCCTATCAACCGATCGGATTACTGGGTTGGGATTAAGCTTTAACAACATTATTTTCCACCAATCACTTGCTTTTAGAAGTAGGCTAGGGTTAGGATATGGTGTATGATTGCTTGATAGGAATATTGTGTCTAGGAATGACAAAGGATGCTGATCCAGGAACATGTCTAAATTAAATCCTGCTGGTTTGAACCAAGAATTTCTATAATACTTCTAAATACACCAGGCCAAGACCAAGTGTGGGAGGGAGGAGACACAGGTGCAGCGTGCAGATCTAGAATCTGGTGAGACGCAGGAAAGCTCTAGCAAGGAGGCACCCCACAGTGCTGGAGATTTTTCAGCACCTCAGTCACCTACACCCCAAGTGAGCATTTCCACAGACGCGAAACCACAGCCTGAACCCATGAAGGAGAGGATTAGGTGGCCAAAGATATCAAGGAGTGGGCCAGCTTCGAAGAGGACTTGAACAAAATCCTTGAAGTCACGTCAGGGGGCACAGCTGAGCGGAAAGTGAACACCCTCACGGAGATCACGTATAATCTAGCAAAGGAATGATTTGGCACGATAGAGAGCAAGGGCAACATCAAGGCAGGGAAGCAACTGAACAGAAGAGAGAGGGAAATTTACAGCCTAAGGAAAGAAATCAAGAGCCCTAACAAGAGGTTACAAATCAAGCAGCATGGAGGAAAAGGAAGGGGTAAAGGAACTCACTAGCTGGCTTCGGGAGCACCTTAGGAGACTAAGAAGGGAGGAAAGGATGAGGAAACTGAGCAAAGAGAAGGAGAAGTGGAGGTCCCAGTTCATAAAGGATCCCTACAACATCACCAGGCCTCTACTGGGTAACCCAAACAGCTGTCTTCCCCTAGACGAAAATCCAGAAATTGATATGGCAGAGCCTCCATTATACTCAACATCAACAGGAAGTGGTTAAAAAGGCACGAGCTGCTTAAGCCCCAGGTCCCAGTGGTATACCCTATGGGGTGTACAAGAAGTGCCCACAGCTTCTCCGGCGGTTGCGGAAGCTGCTCCAGAGGATCTGGAAGAAAGGCACCGTTCCACCAAGCTGGCAAAAGGCAGAAGGATGCTTTGTCCCCAAAGAGGAAGCCTCAGCGAGCATAAGCCAATTTTAGGACCATCTCCCTACTCAGTGCTGAATGCAAAATCTTCTTCTGAGTGCTGGCAAAGAGGATGTCCACGTACATGATCGAGAATGGGTATGTCAACACCTCAATCCAAAAGGGCGGGATTCCAGGATTTGCGGGATGCCTGGAACACACAGGAGTCCTGAGCCAGATGATACATGAGGCCAGGGTGAAGAAAGGTGACATGACAGTTGTCTGGCTGGACTTAGCTAACGCCTACGGGTTTATTCCCCACGATCTAATCAGGACAGCTCTGAAGTACTACCATATCCCAGATCACATCAAGGTGATGATCAGCAGCTACCTGGATGGAATCAAGCTCTGTTTTAAAACAAAGGACTACATCAAACAGTGGCAGCACCTCGAGAGAGGGATTGTCACAGAATGTACAGTCTCCCCCACCCTGTTCATCATGGGCATGAACCTCATCATCAAAGCAGGAGAAAAGGAAACCAGAGGCCCAATGATGGACTCAGGGATCCGGCAACCAGCTATCAGGGGTTATACATCTTACAATCTTACAATCACACAATCACAACATCATCCCATGTACAGGCTAGGTGGGTTCTAACAGAGCTTGATAAGGCGGCAAAGTGGGCCAGAATGACTTTTAAGCCAAGGAAATCAAGGAGCTTGGTCATTAGGAAGGGTAACATCTCCTTCAAGTACAATCTGATCATACAAGGCGAGATCATCCCTTCCATCAAGGATAATCCCATCAAGTATCTGGGAAAGTGGTATGATGAGTCATTAAGGGCTGAAGAAAATTGATAAATCAGGACTTCCAGGGAAGTTTAAAGCATGGCTTTATCAACATAGCCTGCTCCCCAGACTGATGTGGCTGATGACAGTGTATGAGGTCCCACTTACAGCAGTGGAAGGAGTGGAACTTAAGATCAACTCACACTTCAGAAGGTGGCTGGGAATCCCGTTAGGCTTCACATCAGTCGGGCTGTACATCAGATCTGGGCAATTACAACTACCCTTCTCTTCCCTGGTTGAGGAGTTCCAAGTAGCGAAGTGCAGGGTGGCCATGACCTTCAGGGACTCAAGAGACAACAAGGTCAGAGAAGCTGGTATAAAAACCAGGTCAGGATGAAAGTGGGAGGCCTCAGCATCTCTGGCCCTAGCAGAAGGGAACTTCAAAGACATCTTCGGAGCATTATGCACGGGAAGGCAAGGCCTGGGAATGATCCACTTTCAAGAGTGGGGGAAAGCCAACCCTGTGGAGAGGAGAGCCATGGTCCAGGCTGAAGTAAGAGGCCTAGAGGAAGAGCAAAGGAAGGCAAAGGTTGTGGGGCTAATATCCCAGGGAGCCTGGACAAGGTGGGATCTCCCCAAGAGGAAGGTGACATGGGCTGACCTTTGGAGGCTCAAGCCATATCGGATCTCCTTCTTGCTTAGGGCCTTCTATGACACCCTTCCAACCCCTGAGAATCTACACAGATGGGGGATGAGGGACGACCCAAGCTCTGCGGGCAAAAGGGAACGATCGCACACATCTTGTCAGGATGTAAGACCGCGCTTGCCCAGGGCAGATACAGATTGGCGCCATGACAAAGTACTGACTGTGCTAGCTGACATCCTAGAGCAGGAGAGGACCAGGAAATGGCAACATAAGAGCAAGCCGCCACCTGGTATAACATTCGTCAAGGAGGGGACAAAGCCACCAGGGCCCAATAAATCCAGGGTAAGCTTCCTGCAGTCTGCAGACCCGCCCTGAGTGTGCTGTCATGAGTCCGCCATTGTGTCAACTCCGGTGCAGGGGAAGACAAGATGTCTCTGATTAAGCGATTGAGGTGCTTTGTTGTTTAATGTCATAATGAATTTAGCAGTCGTCATTTACTCCCCTACATTTGAGCCGCTGAAGATGCAGAGGATTAATGTTACTTTTGCTTTGAAGTGAATGCACCGATCCCCAATCTGCCTAAATGCATTTATGTTTGCGTGAATCATTCGTGATCCAGCCTCACCTACAGAAGAAGTGAGTATAAGGGGTTTTTTATGAATCTATGTAATGTACTAGTTAGCCAGTTTCGCGACTGTAGTTTACAGTCTGCTTGTCACTCCACGGAAGAGAGGGGCGGGGTCAGCAGAGCTCAATAGCATTTAAAGCAACATGGATTATAATGGCTTGTTAAAAACAGAGCTGATTTTAACAGGTTTAAAAAGGTGTTTTTACACTACCATTGAGAAATTTTAAACAAAGTATGTTATAGACTTTTAATTAAGACCCTAAAGTATCATATCAACTTGTGCAAAATGGGCATCCGATGACCCCTTTAAGACCCGATGCAGTCCTTTTCTCCACAGAAGGAAAGAAGATCATCCTAGTGGAGCTTACAGTGCTGTGGGAAGAGGGATGGAAGGAGGCATTTGAAAGGAAGTCTGAATGCTATAAAGTCCTGATGCAGAACTGCAGGGACAAAGGCTGGCAGACATGGTTATACCCAGTCGAGGTGGGATGCAGGGGCTTCCCAGCCCAGTCAGCCTGGAAGCTGATGACAGATGTTGGACTGAGGGGAACTGAGAGAAGAAGGCAGTGCGAAGACTGGGGGAGGCAGCAGAGAAAGCCTCTTGTTGGATTTGGAGCAGAAGGGAGGAGTTGAGCTGGCAGCCAGGAGGAAGTGAGTAGTGGCTGGCCACCACTGCTGACCCGCCAACAGGAGAGTGTTATGGTTAAGGGTCGAAACACTTCATAACCATCTGATGACACAACCTCCTGGCTAAAGGCTCCAGTCATTGCAAAATGACTGAAGGAGAAGCATCCAAAGATGTATGTTACCACTATAATACTATAATACTCTCTAGTCTCTATAATAACTTCTAAAATGGCTCATTGGTAAGACATCTACACTTTTAAAAATAAAGGTTCTCTGTTGGCATTGAGGGTTCCATGAGGAATCTTTAACATCAATGGAACCTTTTAAATACACAAAAGGTTCTTTATAGTGGGAAACGATTCTTTAGATTTTTCAAATGTTCTTCATGTTAAGAATAAATGGTTCACTGAGAGCTTCTTTGGGGAACCAAAAATGTTTTTTAAATGGGATCACTGTGAAAACCCCTGTACTGTAATATAGCGAAATATTTGCAACTTATTTGTGCATCAGTGGAGAAACACGATTTTGCTCCATAATGGTGTTGGTAAAGTATCTACTGTACCTACATGGAAAGTCATCCAAAAAAGACTGAATTCTGAATAATGTGAAAGATATTTGTCTAATACTTCTTGCCCTTCTTTTTATCTAATAACAGCAGCTGTATGTTGGTTTTGATACAACCGGAGAGCGAGTCTTCATTTGGCATTCTTTGTGTGTGTGTGTGTGTTGTCAGGGATGCTAAAGCCTGTGTGATCCACGGCTCAGATCTGAAGGATCTCTCACAGGAGCAGATGGATGAAGTGCTGAAGAATCACACAGAGATTGTGTTCGCCAGGACCTCTCCACAACAGAAACTCATCATCGTGGAGGGCTGCCAGAGACAGGTACACACACCCTCACCAAAATAACACATAATAAATGCATTAAAACTAATTGTAGTTCATTGTTAATCCTAATATCAAGGGAAATAACTGACTTCTATTTGTACACACGCTCTGTCTGTGTCCGTTAGGGCGCCATTGTGGCGGTGACTGGTGATGGAGTGAACGATTCGCCTGCTCTGAAGAAGGCAGACATCGGTGTTGCTATGGGGATCTCTGGCTCAGACGTCTCCAAGCAGGCTGCAGACATGATCCTGCTGGACGACAACTTTGCATCCATCGTTACTGGAGTTGAGGAAGGTAAGAGAGAGAGGGATACAAAGGATATGGGAAAAACAGAAAGAAATCCAGAGCAGGCCAGAAAATGAAGGCAGCCCATACAAGACAATTATTTTCATCTATGACAGGGAATTTAATCTTTATTCTTCATTATTTTGGAGCTCCATTACATTCCACAAATCTAGTGCTAGTCTACCTGAAGTCCATATAAACATTCATAATATAATATTATATATATATATATAACATAATATAATATAATAAGGGGTGCACATAAGTGATAAGCAGGTGCGCATGCGCGACCAAAATAAAAAATGTGCTGTGTAAGTAAGTTCAGACCGCTCATTTGCGTACCGACATGGTTGACAGCTGTTAAAATTTCTATTCGAAACTAGGGGTTGCATCGAATAACCGACTAGTCAACTAGTCGACTTCAATGCTCTGCCATGACGCTTTAAGCTTGATGTCGACTAGTTTCTGGTCCTATAGAGGGCGTAACAGGATGAGAAATCTTTGAAGGACTTCCACATTTACGCTCCGTTTCCAAACAGTTAAAATGACAACTATACTATACTCTGAAAGCGCTCCACAAGACATGGGTGATTATATTACTGGATGCTCGACATTCAACGGGAGAATGCACGTTTTAAACAGCTTACTGTAAATTAATAACGGTAAATTAATCGCTGTTCTAATATAATGCGCTGCTGATCTGTAATGCACACACATAGGCTACAGACAGTAGCGCGTACATCACGCGCAGATCGCGCGCACAGAATCATTCAGCGCGGAAATGTATTGTCAACACAGTTCTGTGATTTCTCAGTAAAATAGCTTAGAAACTGCAAAGTTCAAGCATATATTTCTTAATAACTAAATCCCACAGCTTCAGTACTAGTAGGAAGAATTAATTTACACGCGCAATCGCTCTCACTAATGCATTCATATATGAATGTAATCTTTACTGTGCTACTTTATCTGTATCTGATTTAAAATGAGCAGAAATCTGTGAGAAATATAACGACCCAAAGACAAAAGAACTGATAGAAATGAGCTGTTATAGGAGCAATAGCCATGTGGGCGGCACTGTGTCATATGCCATAGCTGTGCACAAGGTGTTTGTCGCAGCTCCAGACTTATTTGTTCATTAATGACGTCATCAGCGACTAGTCGATTTTGACTCAACTTTCATCACAAAAAAGTCGACTTTAAAAAATCAGAAGTCATTCAACCCCTAATTCGAACTGAAAGCATAAATCTAGGCTATCCGATGCCATTTTCAAAGCACAATGCAAAATTGCGACATTTAATTCACTGACCCAGCAGCGCACTTACTTGCCGGCAACCCGCCAAAATAAAGGCTTGCTGATTTTAAGTTTGAAAATGATGGAAATTCATATAAAAAAAGGTAAATATTAGCATTTTATTTCTAATTAATTAAAATATAATAGTATTATCACACTTTATTATTTTGTTGTTTATTTTATTTTTAAAAAACTAAATAAATAAAGAGTAATAATATTATTATCACTATTATTCATTTATTTGTTTATAGTTATATTTTAATGGGTCACACTATGTGCAGTGTGAGGACCAAACCAAATCTCCAAGTGCTCTTCTGAGAACGAAGCTGAAAAACATATGTGCACCCCTGAATATAATATAATATTTAAACCAAATAACAAACACAATTGAGTGTCTTTCTATAGTATATTTTTGAAAAAAATCATATCGTTTTTGAATTTTTAAATATGTATTAATTCAAATGAAACATTTATTAATTGTACACAATATAACTTATGGTTAACTTATATTTAATATAATATCAATATCACTGTAGGGTGCCTTTTGGTGTCCTGTACATAAATAACTCATTTGCCATGATAACCTAACCTAACATAACAATGACTATGAAAGGGTGTGTTATATTAGGCTAAGTTTTTATATTCATAACAAAAGCATTACTTGGCTCTCTAGATACATTTTCTAGATTTTTTCTTAGTTTTGTGTAAGAGGATGCGTGTTATTTTGCTATGTCTCATGCGCTACTCATTAAATTTGATTGAGAGTAGAATACAGTCAAATCATAAAATTAAAAAAAAAATGTTGTCCTCTATTAGTATTTTGTAAATTTTTTGTCAAACTCAATTTGAGTGTATTGATTATTGGATTCATTTGGTCATAAAAATTATTTTTTTATGAGTGTGTCCATGTCCCTTGAATGCTTATCCACCCTGTCGTATTGGGGAATCCGCCCATTTAAGAAAAGGCCATCCCCTTTAGTGACATCGGGACAACAGATTTTTTTTCTCTTCAGTGGCGGGAATTTCAACCGCTTAGGTGAAAAGTTAGTGACTTTTCAAGTGACAAATTTTCTTCGTCTGAGTTTGCTTACTTGCTTTTCCTAAGCTTAACGTGTCCACCCTGTCGCCATAAAATATGCCAGAAGTGATTAGAATACAGTATTTTCAAAATATGTAAGTTTAAATATACCGAATTGTCTTCAACAACCACACAGTTTGTTAATATGCTGTTATTTGTTAACAGCTAATATGCTAATTGAAGCTCAAAATGTCCACCCTGTCGGCCATTTAGACTTGATAGAGTGGAGATAAACATGACAGGGTGGACTGAATGAAAATTAATGGGGAGGGGGGGTATCAATGTGATTGATGTAATTATATTATTTATTATTATATATATTTTTTTAGAAGTTGAATAAATGTTTCATTTTCATATTTTGACATAATTTGTGTGTTCTGCATTGTGTCCACACCATCATGTGCTGGTCCACCCTGTCATCTTGATATTTTACAATAATATTTTAAATAATAATTCAATCATATCTGTATAATCCAGTGTGTTCAATAGCTAGGTGTGGGGGCAATAACATGCAAACAAAAAACTGCATTAAAATATCAGTTTTCTCCAAATAAGAAAAAATACATTTGTGAATTGTATGAGTTTCTTTAAAAACACATGGTTTACATAAAATCTTTTATGTATTTACCTGTTTAGAAAAGGGACATCATACCTTTCAGAAAATATCATTTGCATCTTAATTTTGCAATGAAAACGTATTTAACAGTAATGTATATTTCCATGACAGAGTGGACATATCTTATGGTTTATGCTTTGAATAATGGCCCATAATTATCTTTAAAACAAAATGTGTGGGAGCTCAGCTAATATGTTTCTATAGTACTTGAGTGTCTACTGTTTATGATATGACATAAAGGGAATGTGAAATTAAAACCAAATTTTTGGAGTATTGTGAGGGTTGAAAGGTACTCTATGGTGATATTGACTCATTTGTCAAAATATCTGAATTGAAATTCAGACAATTACAATAAACAAAAATATGATAAAAAAAAAAGTTTTTTATTTAATTTTATTTATTGTAATTTTGATTTTGATTTTTGTTTTGTATAATATTTATATAGTATTGTTGTAGTATAGCTTTTTAATGCTTGAATAAAAAAATGAATAAACACAAGTGAGTGTCTTTGTATATTAACTTTAAAAAAACAAAAAACAAAAGCATATAGTTTTTGAATATTGAAATATATATTAATTAATTAATTGACAATAAGCATTTATTAAATACAACCATATGGCTGTATAACTTATATATAACTGTATAACTTAGTTATATTATGCTTTCATAAAAAATGTCAACAACAGTAAGAAAAATAGGTAATATTTACACCAAATAAAAAAACGCAATTGAGAGATTTACCAGGCAGCATAAACATAATGCAGGCATTTCTCTGCAAGCAAATTGTCTTGACAAATGCTTGAAAAAAAACAGAAAAAATCTCTGGTAAATGAGGTCTATGTTTCTCTCCCAGGTCGTCTGATCTTTGATAACCTGAAGAAGTCCATCGCCTACACACTGACCAGCAACATCCCTGAGATCACTCCCTTCCTGTTCTTCATCTTAGTCAACATTCCTCTTCCTCTGGGAACCATCACCATTCTCTGCATTGACCTGGGCACCGACATGGTGAGACACACACACACACACACACACACACACACACATTTATTGTCTTTATTTCAATAATGAACATATTCTTGAATGTAACAGAAACTGTTCTGTATCATTCTCACCTTTCCTTTTGTCCGAAAATACACCCCCTTGTTACATTAACAAATCATTGCTTTCCATCTCAGGTCCCTGCAATCTCATTGGCTTATGAAGCAGCAGAGAGTGACATCATGAAGCGGCAGCCTCGTAACCCTCACAGGGACAAGCTGGTGAACGAGCGTCTCATCAGCATCGCCTATGGACAGATTGGTGTGTGAGCTGCTAAATTATCAAAAATGTTGTCTGGTTCAGTTTTGGTTTGATTAAACTGCTGTTGACCCAAATGAACTGAATAAAAGTGACTTCCTGTTATATGTAGGTATGATTCAGGCCCTGGGAGGATTTTTCAGCTATTTTGTGATTCTGGCTGAGAACGGCTGGCTTCCCAGTCTGCTGGTGGGCATCCGGCTAAACTGGGACGATCGCTCTAACAATGACCTGGAGGACAGTTACGGACAGCAATGGGTAAACATGCTGAAGAGATGCATTACACTGCATCAGATTACACAAACTATACACATTGATAGAACAGGTTTGGCAGATGATTTTGTCTTAAGCAATTTACATTGCATTTTACATTTATTTGATGAGCAGATGCTTCTATAAAGAGACGTACAGAAACACCAGCTATCCTGTTTCAAACAGGCTTAGCAAAACCATCCAATTGCTAAGACCTAATCGTATTTTTAGTGTTGGCCTGTCATTGGCGATTGACTTCCATCTTAGCTATTAATGAGAAAACATGAAAACAAAACAGTATAGCAGAAAACACTGATTTTCAAGACAGGAAGTGCATCTAAGATGAATCCAGAAGAATCCAAGTTTCTTCATAAGGGTGCATCTATAGATTGTTGTTCAGACACATTTAGTGAGATGTTTCACAAGTGTTCAACAAATAACAATAGAGAAATTTAAATCAGGGTTATTATAGTTAACTGAAACCAAGACTAAAACCATATAAAAAAATTGTTACTTGAAATAAATTAAATGTTAATTGAAATAAAATATATATATATATATATATATATATATATATATATATATATATATATATATATATATATATATATATATATATATTTTAATTTTTAATTCTTATTTTAATTCAGCTAGTTGCCAAAGAAACATTTCTCATTTTTATTTAGTTCATTAATTTAAAATAACTACTAAAAAACTACTTAAAAAAATATATATAAAAAACTATATAGACATACTAAAAAAATAAAATGTTTATTATTTACAAAATAAAAGACTTTAAAATTTAAAAACTTAAAATTCCAAATTTTATTAATTAAAAACTACAATTTCTATGCTACAATAACACTTATCTAAACAAATCTAGCAAAAAATTAAAATGTAATATGTGACCCTGGACCACAAAACCAGTCTTAAGTGTCAATTTTTCGAAATTGGGATTTATACAACATCTGAAAGCTGAATAAATAAGCTTCTCATTGATGTATGGTTTGTTAGGATCGGACAATATTTGGCTGAGATGCAACTATTTGAAAATCTGGAATCTGAGGGTGCAAAAAAATTCTAAATATTGAGAAAATCGCCTTTAAAGTTGTCCAAATGAATTCTTAGCAATGCATATTACTAATCAAAAATTAAGTTTTGATATGTTTACAGTAGGAAATTTACAAAATATCTTCATGGAACATGATCTTTACTTAATATGCTAATTATTTTTGACATAAAATAAAAATGGATCATGTTGACCCATACAATGTATTTGTGGCTATTGCTACAAATATACCCCAGCGACTTAAGACTGGTTTTGTGCTCCAGGGTCACATATACACTACCATTCAAAGGTTTGGGGTCGGTAAGAAACACAGTAAAAACAATAATATTGTAAAATATTATTGCAATTTAAAATAATTGCTTTCTATTTAAATACATTTTAAAATGTAATTTATTTCTGTGATGTCTTCAATGTTACGTGATCCTTCAGAAACAGCTTTAAATGCGATTTGAATCTCATGAAACCATATCATTATTATTATAAATGTTGAAAACAGTTGTGTTGCTTAATTTTTTGTGGAAACAGTAATACCATTTTTTTTTCAGGATTGTTGAATGTATAGAAAATTCAAAGGAACAGCATTTATTTGAAATATAATTATTTTGCAGCATTTTAAATGTATTTACTGTCTCTTTTAAACAATTTATTGCATCCTTGCTGAATTAAAGTCATATTTTATTTTCCAAAAATGTTAAAATCCTACTGACCCCACAGTTTTGAACAGTGAATATGGAGCATGTGTGAGTGTGTAATCACAAATGTCTTTCTCTCAGACGTATGAGCAGAGGAAGATTGTGGAGTTCACCTGTCACACGGCCTTCTTCGTCAGTATCGTGGTGGTGCAGTGGGCCGACGTCATTATCTGCAAGACTCGCCGCAACTCTGTGTTCCAGCAGGGCATGAAGTTAGTATCTCTCACGATAATCCATTAACGCTAAGATTCTACGTCAGCTGGAAGTTGAATCAGATATTAGCTGAGCTAAGAGACTGTGCTTGTTCTTTGTAGGAATAAAATCCTGATCTTTGGCCTGTTTGAGGAGACGGCTCTCGCTGCCTTCCTGTCTTACTGCCCCGGCATGGACGTGGCCCTCAGGATGTATCCTCTCAAGTGAGTGTTACCTGGATAGAAACCTCCTGATGGAACATTACAAAGCACATTTCAAATGTGCATCCTCATTATCATTGTGCTAGCGGAGAAAATACCGGTTTAAATAATGTGAATTCTCTTTTTCCCTCTCGTTTCTTCTCTCAGGCCCAGTTGGTGGTTCTGTGCGTTCCCTTACAGCTTCTTAATTTTTGTTTATGATGAGATCCGAAAACTTATCCTGCGCCGAAACCCAGGAGGTATTATTCTCGAAATATATTTTAACTGTATCTCTGTATACAGGCTTATGATGATATTCAGTATATAAGTATTGATTTTTACACAAGTGACCCTGGACCACAAAACCAGTCATAAGCGTCAATTTTTCTGAATAGATAAGCTTTCCATATGATGTACTGTATGTTATGATAGGACAATATTTGGTTGAGATACAGCTATTTGAAAATCTGGAATCTGAGGGTGCAAAAAAATCTAAATATTGAGAAAATCGCCTTTAAAGTTGTCCAAATGAAGCTCTTAGCAATGCATATTACTAATCAAAAATTTACTTTTGATATGTTTACGGTAGGAAATTTACAAAATATCTTCATGGAACATGATCTTTACTTAATGTCCTAATGATTTTTGGCATAAAAGAAAAATCAATAATTTTGACCTATACAATGTATTGTTGGCTATTGCTACAAATATACCCCAGCAACTTAAGACTGGTTTTGTGCTCCAGGGTCACATATTTACTCTGCCATGGCTTTTTGTAGCCAATTACATTGACATTCAAAAGTTTGTGTTCAGTAAGGTTTTTTTATTATTATTATTATTGTTTTTGAAGCCTCACCAAGGATGCATTTATTTGATCAAAAATCCAGTAAAACGGTAGTATTGTTACATTTGAAAAAATAACATTTAAAAGATCATTGTAAATCATAATAATATAGTAATTTGGTGCTGAAGAAACATTTTTTATTACTATTACCAATGTTTAAAATTTTTATTTTTGTGGAAACCATGATACATTTTTTCAGGATTCTTTGATGAATAGAAAGTTCAAAAGAACAGCATTTATTTGAAATATGGTTTTTTTGTAACATTATAAATGTCTTCAAAATCAATTTAATGCATCCTTGCTGAATAAACCTATTTATTTATTGTAAAAAAAAAAAAAAAAAAAAAAATCATATCAATCCCAAACTAAAACACAGTAAATATCTAGTTAAAATAAAACAAGGGTTTATTTCTAAACTGTTTCTCACTAAATGAACCAAAAGGAAAAAAATATACATTTTTTTAATTAAAAAAAAAAAGAAAGAAAACTGACCTACATATATTTTTAATAAAATGTTTTATTGCATGAAAGATGCCACATAGACACTCACTGAATTCACTGTAGTTGACAGTTTGAACTGATTCATGATCAATTTTATTCATATAAGTGATGAGGAAGCAATGCAAAAATAAATTGCCTTCAGACATATTCACAATGCTCCTCATATGAATATTCTGTGAATATCGATTGCCCAAACAAGGAATGATTTTGAATGCTGAATCTTAATGATCCTCTTTCTCTCTCTGTTTTACTTCAGGCTGGGTTGAAAAGGAGACATACTACTGAATTGTCAAATACTTCTCTCATCAGTTCTCCCTTATTCCCTTACTCTCTTTCTTCATCACTTTCTCTCTTTCTCTTTCACATTCTACCCATTCCTCCCTTCACTATAAAAACCATGTCACTCCTTCCTTTTACTGAAATAAAAAATAAGAAGATGAGAGGACCAGCCACAGAGGAAGACGACAAACCTCCCGTGTTTTTTGTTTTGTTTTGTTTTTGTTTCTGCCCAAAGACTACAGCTGAATCTGCCAATATGATCGTAGTAAGGTTTACTAATACTGTTAAACACACGCACAGCTTCTGTAACGGATGTCACGCATCACGTCTGTCCAAACCCAGCAGCTGCATTTAGACTCGGTCACGGTCGACAGGGACTCCTGTACAAACACTGCCATGCTAGATTACTGTTATCTTTACCATCCAAAAATACAAATAACCTAAAGATTGTAACCCATTTAGACGATCGCCCTCTGCTGGGGGGAAAGAGGAGCACAGCTTTCCTCGCCCCAATCTGGCACCTGTCTGTCTCTCTTTCTCAGCGTTTTTGTTTTCGGTGTTGTTGTTGGTCTTTTTTGAGTGTTGTTTTTATTAATCATTCATAACTTTTTTGTTCGATATTTTTTTTTATGTTAGAAGTGTGTCTGAGAGCTGCTGGGTTTCATTTTTCTCAGACATGACAAAGCACACTGCCACCCTTTCACTCTTTCTCTCTCTCTCTCTCTCTCTCTCTCTCTCTCTCTCTTTCTCTCCCTCTCTCTCTCGCTCCTCCTCTCCTTCCCCTTTTATCCTGCACTCCCCCTCCCTCCCTGCTCTTGCTCCTTCTGTCCGTCTCTCTGTCCCCGTCTGTTTGTCTGTTCGTGAACGATGTGAAGAAGCCACCCTCCTCTATCCGCCCCTGTTTCCCCTCTTCCCCTGTTAAAAAAAAGAGAAAATACAATCTTTCTGTGTCCTAGGAAAAAGAGACTTCTCTCTGATTTCATTGTTTAAATAAGTGTAGGAAAAAATGGAATAAAAGCAATGTACCAATACGTGAAACAACAGCAAAAAAATGAAATAAAAAAGAAGGATCTCTCTTTTCTCAGCTTGGCGTCGGTTTGTTTTTGTTTCTGATGTCTGGCATGAAATCCAATGAAATACTTTGTGCAAATTTTAAATCCACTGCATTTTCAGGACGCCTAAACATGCATTCACATAGTGTTTGAGCTCAAAATGAACATTTTTATTAATAAATATCAAGAAATAATTTCACAGGGGTGAATTTCATGTTTTGGTGTATAGTTGAATATTATCCAGAATGCATCCAGATGTATTTTCATTTTGTAATTCAGATTATTCTCAGTGATTCTCATTATTCACTCATTTCTGTGTTAAATGAATGAGAATCATCCTGTCCGGATGCAATGCTATTTTATTTAATCAAAACTATAATAATGTACAATAAAATCAATAATATTGATTTTATTTTATTTATTTATTTTGGAGGGTAAAATATGATCCAGGCATGTTTTTTTGACAGGCTTTGTGCGATTCATACAGTTAGCTAATTGTGATGCTGGTCAAATACTGATAGTACTTTACAAATTAAAATTTATATATATATATATATATATATATATATATATATATATATATATATATATATATATATTTTTTTTTTTTTTTTGCAGTATGTTAATAAAAATCTGGGAATGGTGGTGTAATGTAACGAAACTAATTTGATAAAATGAATTTAAGTATTTTATATTATTTTAGTATATATTAATCTGATTAAATGGATTTAATTATTTTAGTATATATATTATAATTTATAATAATTTTTAATGACTTTATTTTCATTTATTATTATGATTTATTTTTAACATTATTGTATTTTGGGGGGGTTTTAAAATATGATTCAGGGATTCAGGTAAATTGTAGTCAGCTAATAAAAATAACACTAAAAACTACTCGCTCGATTAACATGACCAGTGTGAGAACTTTTACCTCTGTAATGGCTCTTCTCTGAACTCTGCAAGTCTGTTAATGGTTTTACTGTCATTAATTCACTCTCGCAGGTTTATAACCTTCTTTCTCATAGCTTTTATGAGTTTTGGCGCTGTGACATTTATAGAGGTGTCTTCACCCAAAATCATATCACAACAATAATCGCATTAAACACATCTCACTCGAAATCATTCCCTAATATTTTAGCAACATTCATCATTTTGAGGAAGTTGTTTTTCAATAACGTTTCAAAACAGCAGGTGGTCATAAATTTAATTTGAGATAAAATTTCCTGTAAATAAATAAATAATATAAAATTGCTTTTTCACAGACGTATCACCTAGAGGTGTGGGTCACCCCGTTTAAAGACTGTCTGCACACACAGATAGAGACCGAGGGCCTATAACAGCTTATATATTTATACAAGCTGTTATATATATATATATATATATATATATATATACAGTTTGGGGTTTTATATGAAAGAGAAAGGAGGAGACGGGCTGCAGTAAAGTCTTTGATGAATTCCCTGGTTACATTCGGCCGCTGTTTCATTTTGATGATGAAGAGGGCTCACACACACACACACACACACACACACAAAACCACACCTCTAAAAACAGAATTACAAACATGCCTTGAAGCCAACTCTCCAAAATAACAGAAATATGTCTCCTCATTATGAAACACACACACATACACACACGCTCCCCTTGTCAGCTGTCCTGCCCGCTTTAATCTTTCTGCTCAATGCAGCCCCCCAATCTCTCTCTCTCTCTTTCTCTCTCCCCCTTTCCCCCTCTCCCTCTCTCGCTCCACTGTTCTGTGTGATAGAATATCGATCGCTCGCCTCGTCTCAGCAGAAAGGGGGAAGGGAGGGGGCAATGGTCAGATGTGCTCCAAGGTTGTCTCCTTGGCAACTGCCGGATAGGTCACAGGGTTGCCATGGCGCCTAGGTCGTCGAGGTCACCGGGCTGACCAGTAATGTTTGGGTGATGAGTAATTGTGGACACGCTCTGTGTTTGGGTGTGTGAGTGCAGGTGGGGATGGCAGTCATGTTCATTACAACCATGTTTTGACTGATCTCTACCTCATACACACAATACAGACTATATATGACTACATATTCCATAAAATGGTGAAATTTGCCTCAATAAAGCAGTCCAATTCAAATAACGACTTTGAATTTTGTTTAAATCCTCTAAAAATAATATCAAAGGCTTGTGTGAGTTGCTATCAGTTGAGGTTTCTGAAATCAACTTATGTTCTTCAACACAGCTTCTCTAATGTAAAAAATTGAGGAATGGTCACCGAAACCTTGATAACCACAAATTAACCATGGATTTGCTATACTAACCATAGTTTAACCATGGTATTTGTGGTAAAACTGTGGTTATACAAATGGTAATCAATCCACCAAAAAGTCATGGTTACTACATTTTTTCTATAATAAAACCATGGTTAATTTTCGTTAGGGACATATATTCCATTAAATGGTGCTCTTTCCCACATAAGACCAGTCCAAATAATCAGTCCTCTAATAATAATAAAGGCTTGTGTGAGTTGCTATCAGTTGAAGTCGCTGAAATCATCTTCGCTAAGAATTTGAGGAAAATGATCGTGAAAATGAACCTGGGTTTTACTACAAATAAAACAAACAAACAAACAAAACGGTTATTGTTGTAGTAACCACAATTGAATCATGGTAACATATTTAACCATGGTATTTGTGGTAAAACTAAATGGTAATCAATCCACCAAAAAGTCATGGTTACTACATTTTTACTATAATAAAACCATGGTTAATTTTCGTAAGGGTATGATTACCAATATTCCATAAAATGGTGCTCTTTCACACATTAAAAGCAAATAAATAGTTTCAATTTTGTATTTAAATCCTCTAATTATAATATCAACAGCTGTGTGACTTACTATCAGTTGAGGTTGCTAAAATCTTCTTTGTTCTTCAAAATTGCTTTAGTAATATATGAATTTGAGGAATGACCACAAAAATTAACCAGGGTTTTGCTACAAATAAAACAAATAAATCATGGCTATAGTAGTTAAACCTTGGTAACCACAAATTAACCATGGATTTGCTACAATTAAACCATGGTATGTGGTAAAACTGTGGTTGTACAAATGGTAATCAATCCACCAAAAAGTATATTTTTACTATAATAAAACCATGGTGCATTTTCGTAAGGGTATGATTACATATCGCTCTTTCCCACATTAAAGCAGTCCGTTTCAAATAAACAGTCCTCTAATAATAAAATCAAAGGCTTGTGTGAGCTGCTATCAGTTGAGGTTGCTAAAATCAGCAGCTCTTCAAAGCTGCTTTGCTAATGAAAGAATTTGAGGATCGAAGTACACTAAATAAGGCTAAAGTACAAGGGCAGGCGTTTTCGCATTCATGCTCGTAAATTCTCAAGGCCTACATATGTATAAACACTTTTTTTTAGATATACTTGTGAAATGTAAATCTACATCTATATTGACACGGAAAGCTCTCGGTCGGTTAACTGTTGCTATGGCTACCTACTTTTCTGTTCGTGCGCGTCCATGTAAGTGCGCTTTAACTAACTTTGTCTAGCTTTTATGGTTACTAATAATACTGAAATCAACTTTTAAGACCTTAACATTTGTTTGGGGATTCAAATCTTAATTCGCACCGCAACACAAGCTATTTCTCCACAAGCTATTTTGAATGGAGTTCATACCGTTGACCCTTGCAGAGAGCAATTCACACCGCTAGATGGCGACCAAACTCGCTAAATCATGTGATTTCTTGTTGATAATTATTTGAACGCCGAGTTGATGTTCAAGATTTGGTTCAGATGGTTACTTCAGATCGAAGTTCATCTTTTCAGCCAGGTGATAACATTTATATTTGCTTATCACACAAATTTGGCTATACTGACAAAGATGTAATCTTAAAAAAGTTATTCCTATGGTATTTCAGTCAACAAGACGGAAATTATAGCTGTTGTTACAAAACATTAAACCAATAGACTGGTTAGGCACTTAGATAATGATGCTCTTACCTGAATAAATACTGTTTAGATTTATATTTAGGTTAATATTTACATTACATAAAATGTGTGTTGAGGATGTCAGCAGACGTTTTCTCTTCAAAACGATTGTTGGCCAAAAAAAAAAAAATTGAGATTGTTTTGTAGCTGGTTTCTAGATGGTCCAAGCTGGTAATTGGGTAGTTGAATAACCACCATTCCCCAGAGTCAACCTTAAACTGATATAACCACCTGGTTAGTTAGTTAGTAAAAAATGACAAGCTAGAATTGAGTTGCCATGCTGCAAAAACACAGCCAGTATTTCCAGTAGTCTCTGTATAAAGCTTTGGCCTAAAGATACAGTAAGAAACCAACACACAAGAAATTAATGTTGATTATTCAGTATCAGTTCATACTAAATCTTAGTGGCTAAAACGTGTCAAGGTGTATCTGAATGCTTTTAAACGGTCAGCTGGTCTGATATTTGATAGTTGGAGATGGAGTTTGCTCCAATGAGGAGCCAGGGTAGAAATAGATAGAAAAATCTGGACTTGGGTGAGCAGGAAGTCTTCGTGTCGAGGGGATTTAGGCGACCAGAAGTGGCTGATCGCAGTGACCAGACTGGGGTGCACGAGTTTGATGAAGGACTTTAGGTAATGGCTCTACGGGCCATTGGCAGCATTGCAGGCTAGGCCCAGTGTCTTGGGTTTAATTCTTGCAGTTACTGGCAGTCAGTGTGGAGAGCTGAGCAAAGGCGGAAAATGAGAGAATTTCCAGAGGTTAAATACAAGTCGAGCGGTAGCATTTTGGATGCGCTCGAAGGACCGTGTAGCAGATACAGGTGGACCAGAGAGGACCTGAGGTGCAGTAGTCTATCTGTGATCGAATAATGCCTTGACAAGCACATGATTAAAGGCATGATTAGTGTTATTTGAGGTATTCAATTCCTTGCGTTTTCTTCATTGAGAGCTCTGAACCATAAATAACTGAAATTAACCTTATTAACCGTATACTGTGATACACAAATTTCGAAGGCTTCTAAATCTGCCACACACCTTCTGTCGTCTGATTGATCGTGTATACTTTTTTAGCAAGCAAAAAGGCCTTTTAGTACCATTTTATAATTCTTTTTAGGTCATGGTTCACGTGTATTTTTCCTGTGAAATCTTTACTGGTTTTTATAAAGTGCATGTAAAACAACTTTTATTTTGTTTGTAATATTTCAATATCACAAATACTGAACTGAAGCAACTTAGGTTTATTTAATTTCCATGCATTCATTTTTTTCTTGTAAGAAAAATGTATTATCAAATATGATACATTAGGCTTTTGAAGAACATTTATTTTGTTAATCTCTCAATTACCATTGTATTGCATTGCATTATGTTTTAACATTTTTATATTATCTTAATAAGACATATTATTGGGAGTGATAAGTGAAATTTATATGCATTTTATGTATGTACTCTACACTGTTATAAAGATCTCAATGATTTACATTTCAAGCTATCAGAATTTCATCTTATCTTTTGGTCATGTTAATGTCAGAAACTGCACCAAATTGCAGACAAATATTGATATAACAAAGTTGAAGCCAGACTTTATTTTATACATTTATGCATAAATTACAAAGCCAGTGCCCCCCGCCCTCCCTTTGGAACAGAGTGCACTGATAATTCTTGTATTAAAAAAATGTAACACTAATACATTTTGAGTTCATGATGACTTTAAGAGGCAAACATTATATCTAATAGTACTGTGCAAGTTTCTTGAGAGTATTATTTAACCTGCGCTTCTATTGTTATACATGCAGAATTATAGAGCTCATCCATTAAGTCGTGTACGATGGATCTCAGATGTGCCAATGTCCATCAAGTGGAGTCCAACCCTCAATAACTCTCAGGCTCCCTCACAAATGTGCCCCTCTTCCCCATCAGTATCTACTCGGTCGTCATGGAAACAGCCAAGATGCTGGGTACAACAAGGGAAAGTGAGAGAAAGAGAGATGGAGGGTGAGGGACGGAGGAAAAAAAGTGTCTGAAGGTCGCTCACAGATTAAAGGTTGGTGATGACAACTGTTTGTGTGCCTGCTTGGGCTAAAATTCAAGTCCTAATGTTAGTAACATTAAACATTTCATCTAGTTAATGCGGTGTTTTTGCATAGTCCTGCACAAAACCCTAAATATATCACGCTCGGTTGTTGTTCCTCCGGTTTCTCGCCATGTCACGCCCATTGATCTTCCACTTTCTCCTGATCTCTCTCTTTCTTTCTGGCTCACTCTTTCTCCCTGAAAGAGCCAGATGGGGTGAGCGTTTTTTATTCTCAGAGGCCCTCCTGCACGTGCCTCCTATTCAGAGCCTTAAAGCGTTTAATTCATGAGGGGTTTGATTCTACAGAGAAGGGGCCTCTACATCCCTCCCTCCACCCGCGTTCTTTCGCCCCTCTCTCTTTCTCTGATCCACTCTTACACCATCTTATTTCTTCCTCTGTTCGCCTCACTTTTTCCCTCTCACCTCCTTTATTCACTCCCCTCCTCTCTTTGACTGTTTCTTTCCTCCATACATTGCCTTCCTGCCTCTTTTGCCGAGTCAATTTCTTAATAAAAATATTTAAAAGCTCTTCATAATGCATTTGTTTGGAGGAAAATACAATGAATGAGATGTGTGATAATATTATGTTTTGTTGTTGAACAAACTAATCAGTCAGATTTTTTCAAATGCACATGCAAACATAATCTTTGGCAAAGAAATGATACCTTTTTTGTTTCATATAAATGCATAGAGTACGTGCAGTATTGACCCTCTCGCTCTCTGATAATTACACATTGAGTTAGTGACCATTATCCTGTCAGGTGCCTGTTTGATAAAGCTGTGATAAACCTTTCTCCTGTCCTTGCTTTGCTCTCTTGCTGTCTTTCTCTGTTCTTGAATTTCAGAGCCAGGTTTCTCCAAAAGCTTTTGATTCGGGGCTTCTTACCTTTTTAAAAATGAAATTTAGAAATTTGGACCTGCTGGCTCCTGAAAATGATCTTTCACACCACTAGCTACTGGTCACAGATAAATATATTTTTTTAATAGCTTGAATTGGAATTTGGTCTATTTTCAAAAACACAAATGTGATCATTCAAATGATGCTTAATAATATTTAAAAGGTCCACAGAAATCAAAGACAAATCATTGACATTTAGAGCAGAGGGCTTCGCCAAATTATTCAAATGAGTTTGTTCCTCAGTGGCTAATATTTAGGATATATATATATATATATATATATATATATATATATATATATATATATATATATATATATTTATATCAATATCAATGTGCACTTCATTTCCTCAGAAAATGGCTAGTCAGACAAAGGTGTGTGCATATGCATGTTTTAATCATTTATGTTATGAATATGTTTGTGTAATTAGCATCATGCTTAGGCTATTTAAATTTATGATCAATATATCTATATCAAACGACAGAACATAGGAAGCATATATAGCCTACGACCAAAATCCAGTTTCAGAATACACGTTTTCCCTCCATTTTGACGACCTCTCCACCTATCTGGGACCCCGGTGCCAGAAACAGTGGGATTATTTAGTGTCTTTGGGCTTTAATTGATATTGAATGTGGTCAGTATTTATTCGGCTTCAGTTAACGCGAAAATAATAAGGCCTTATGTTCGCGAGCGGTGTGTTCCCGGATAGAGAGGCCGATGCGCCGTCGAGTGGAAATCGATGAACACACTGAGTTAATTATGAGAAATCAATTAAAAGGATGGAATTGTGACTTTTATAAAGAGCGAACTGCCATCGGAATATCGACAGGTCGAGAGGGGAGCGAGAGACACTTCCTCCCGGCGCGCGCGTGTTTGAAGTCTGGAGCGCGCGGCTGGTATCTCTCTATCTAGACTAGACACATGGAGAGACAGACAGACAGACAGAGAAAGAGAGAGAGGGAGACGTGCTGACACCAGCTACAAAGATTCAGTGAAAATCTTCCAGGGTTAAACTGCGTCTGTCTGTCTTCAGGGAGCTGTATTGGCAGGGTAAAGGACTTCACGATGAAACGTATTATTTAAGTTAGAATTAAATGATTTATGTAGATTCGTGCATTTAGGAAACCTTAGAAATTTGAGCATTGTGTGTATAAATATTGCAAAGCTTAATTTGTCAAAAATTAACCCACTTTTACATTACTTCACCCTACGAAACCATGCTTGCAATAGGCCTATGCTTAACCTTTTTTCTCACCCTTTCATTCTTTCTCTTTTCCTTTTGGTAGCTATCATCCACCAATTCGTTGACGGGTTTAATCGTAAAGTTGGTCTAAAGACAATATTTGAGGACTAAAAAACACGGGTATAAGATTGGTTTTACGTGTTTAATATTTTCAGAGACCAGCTAGGTTTGCCGTTGTTAAATGAATATGGAATTTAGCAACAAGAGCATTGCTTGTTTGCTAGAAGAAGAGGAAAAATAAACATTCACACACACACATGTAGGCCTGTGTATTTTATGCATGCATGTTATAGTCTATTTATAGTTTGTTTTTTGTTAATGATTTTTAAGCTTTATCATTATTCAGCAAATGCAACATACAAACTTTTCTTGTGTTCACTCTTTTAATTTAGAACGGTATAAACAGAAGTCGTATGTTTCTGTCGTAGCATATTTTAATGGTTTCCGATTATCCCAGTGTTTAAACTAATGTTTTCTGTAGATTTTACTTTATTCATTTCCCGTATGTTGCAACAACTTTGTGGCGTCTAGTGCAGTGCTTTTCGTTTAAGAACGTCGAATTTACGATTGAAATTTAGTTTATATAGTCGTGCGTTGCTTAAAATATATTTACTGCCATTTTATGTATTGTGTCCAAGATATAACATTTATTAATTTATTGCTAAATGGTTAAAATATATAGGCTAATGTGGCAGCATTTGCATTTATTGTTTAATTATGCATTGACATGTTTGCATTTTTGCATATTCAAAATGCAAACGTGCTATGCCTAAAACTTTAACGAACAGATTAAAATCGTGAATTTAAAATAAACGCAAATTTATGTAAAACGTGAATATTAATTTTAGTGTCATAATGCCTTTGAGTTCAGCCGTCAAATTTCGATTAGGAACTAAAAGAATCTTTAATATAGCTTCATTTTTATTTCATTTTTTCGAAGTTAAAAGAACATTCAGATATTTGAGTTTATAAATGCAAATATGCATTGATTAAATAAATGCATGCTATAGAGACAAACATGCGTACGTCGGGTAAGAGTTTTAGTGATGCATGTGCATGCTTTGATAATTTCTGTTATGAATACATTTGTTTAATTTTAATGTTTATTTAGATTTATGATAAATGTACCCATATCAAATGACTGAGCAACTAAAAGGAAATCCATTTTTGACAACTGAACGTGCAGGTGTGGGTAAAAAAACTCCAAATAGAAGATGTGAAATCATGCAGTACAGTCAAGCATTTGTTTTACTCTGCACATCATTTTTTGTGGTGTCACATAGCGTTTTAGCTTTGTAATATAGTTAATGAAATAATTTATTATAATATGCATGCGCATGCTTCAAAATAAATGAATATTTTGACAATTATTATCTTAATTATTAATGTAAAATAAGTGAAATCACGCAAAATGATTGCATAATAAAATAATATACGTTTAAAATGATATGAATTTTTCCAGATATTTAGCAAATATTAATATTGGTATATCGGTCACATTTTCTGACTAAATGGAAGGATATGTCGGTGTGAATCTTATGTTTTTCTGTCATGAAGGACTCGGCAAGTTCGTTATTTTCCCTGATATCTTAGAGAATTTAGCTCACCTTGGCAAAAAGCGGCAAAATAGTAGCTATCGATCTTCCAACTTAAACAACTTTTGGTCCAAAAGGCTTTGACGATCAAAACAAAAACAGGAGAAAAAAACAACCCTGACATTAACGCTAAAAAATACCATTTGTCCACACAATGTGCAAAGCTGTGCAAAGCCCATTAGCTCACGACCTCCGTGTCAAAGGGCAGTTGGTCAGTCTCCAGACGCGCCGGCCGCGAGAGCGCGCATCGGCTTCTGTCGTTATTGCTCTATATTTCATTAGTGAAGAAGCCCATGCCCAGCATACACATCCCAATAATATATAATATTACAAATCCAGAGAAATAGACTTTATATTGGGATAATGTAAATATCCATACCTGTTTATAATTGATACCTATTTTTGAACGAGATCTTAACCTAGACTATTTAAAATATTCTATCACTTATAGGCTACATATACAGTTTTTATTTTCTTATGTAATTGTAGAATATAAAATAGAAACAGAAAATAATGCATGAAAGAAAACATATAAAATATCATGTGTTCCTCCAAGTAATGCATTTGATAGATAATAATGATATTTCATAGTTGGATTTACTTTCAGTGAATTTTGCTGGACACATGGAATGGAAACGGTGTGTAGGTTGCAGTGGATGTCATGTTTGGTCTGTTTGTAATCAATAGCTTTGATTCTCTTGAGCTGATCATTGACTTTTTGATGTGCCATCATAAGGAGAGTTAGTGAGGTATTGACCTCCAACACTGATGCTTTGCTGCATCTTCATTGTGTGTGCTTTTTTATTACACACCAAATCTAGTGTGTGCGTGCATGTCGATTTGCATTCAGACTTTACAGTATTACTTTAAAATATATATATAAAAAAAATAGGAATAGATCATTTCAAGCAAATAGTTGCTGAATGGTTAATTTTTAATAAGCTATGATATTATTGTCTATCATTGCCATATATATTTAGGCTTGAGAATGTATCTATGTTTTTCTATGAGTAAAATGATTTGATTGTTTTGCGACAAACACACATATGCATGCACACACACGCGCGCTCCGTGAGCTCTGTGCTGGTTGGTTGTCCAGGTGGTTAGAATGCGGGCAAGCGATCAAGTTGAGAGGTTGAAGGTCAATTTCATCCCAGACGAATGACCTCATTCGCTGGAGGCTGACCCCTGTGGTCAAACTGGTAAAGGGAGGAAAGAAAGAGATAAATAGAGAGAAAGAAAGAAGAAACGATTGGCATTAGGACCGATCATCTAACAGTCGTGATGTTGTCATCTTTGGTGTTGTGCATTTTCATTGTATTGGTCAGATTCTGCCATTGGCCTTTTATATTAGTAGATTTTTACTCTGTCTATCTCTCTCTCTCGCTCTCTCGCTCTCATGAATTAACACCTGACCTTGACCACTGACACTGAACCTAACCTTCAAGAGTGCCTAAACATCAACCCCCACGGCCCCAAAATACACACACGCACACGCACACACGCACATTAAGAGAGAGGAGCGAAACAAACACACACAGATGTCCAGCTAGAAGCTTGTGTGAGGATGTTAAGTAAATGTCACATCATGAATTGCACTTCAATCTATGGTGGTTTGTCCTCTAAATAAATCTGTTTTTATTGAACACAAAATAGAGATGGCTATGTATATATATATGGTCTCTTTTATAATATTTTTTTGAAGACTGCAATAGTTATGACTCCCCATAAATACGATTCTTTTTCACAACATCTGCATGTTGTCATCAAAAAGGCCTGTAGTGTATTTTTTTTCAGTGGCTAAAAGTGGTAAGTGTGTGTGTGTGTGTGTGTGTGTGTGTGTGTGTGTGTGTGTGTGTATACACACGTATATACATGTGTATATAATATTTATTATTACATTTAATATACACACACACACACACATACATATATACATACACACATATACATACATGTAATTAACGATTTTTATATAATATATATATATATATATATATATATATATATATAGAGAGAGAGAGAGAGAGAGAATTAATATATAATATTAATGTATGCATTTTATTCCTGGTTTTATTGAATGCAATAAAATGCAGATGGTGCTTATCTTTATTTATTTATTTATTTGTATTTTTATTTTATTTTGAAAAAGCTGCAATAGTTACTGTATAGTTAAGTATTTATATTGATATTTTATAACCTCAGTATACAAATAAGAAACAGGCAGGTAGACACAAACGAGGGAATGCAAGGCCAGAAAAGAAAAAAAAACCTACCCACAGAATTCTCCAGACTAAGTATTTACACTACTATAGGTTTTGTTACTTCTCCTCCCCCAAACACCCCTCTTTTTCTTTCTTTCTCCATCTTCCTGCTTAATCCCTGCCTACTTCACCACACGTTTTCTAATCCCAAATATCAGAGGTATCCCCCCTCGCCTTTGAGCCCCTAATGCTGAAACCTCCTTTGATACAACCTTCTTTGCTTCCTCTTCCCCTCTTTTTTTCCCTCATCTTATCACTCACTCACACTCCCTGCGCTTGTCCTCTCGTGCCTTGTGTATTGTTTCGCTTTCTTCTTTCTCTTTTATATTTAGTTTCCATTTTGTTTGTGCAATTTATTTATCTGCAGTGACACGGACCTTTTTAAGCTACAATTAAATGTATTGTAAAATAAAATAATTTGATGGTAAATCTGATAATTATTTACCATATATTTTTATTTATTTATTTTTTTTACACTGTATCTTCATGTCAAAGGAGTGTGAGAATATGTAGTGTCATGTGCAAATTTGTCCACGTTGCCAAGTGTCATATCAATAGGTTAATAGGCATAGTGTCACATAAACTAAGTCGCTGATTAGTTGTTGCTTCACCAATCCATACACTAGTCAGAAGTCATAGACCCTTCCGCATTGATTTCCCCCTTTGCCTTAAGAATGAGGTAGAGGTCAGGATTGGGGTTCAGCTATTGATCGACCCCAAATCACAACCCACCCGCTCCGCGTCAACCTGTGCCACCGTAGCTTTACAGGGCGAGGCGACGGCGCCTTACTTTGCTTCCGATTGGCTCGGTCAAGGTGCGTCGGTAATTGGGCCTTGTTTTGATTGACAGCTAGATTTACATGCTTAACCATGGATGAGCGCCCCTGTGTTCGAC
Organism: Acrossocheilus fasciatus; assembly: GCA_036784905.1. Classification (NCBI taxonomy): domain Eukaryota; kingdom Metazoa; phylum Chordata; class Actinopteri; order Cypriniformes; family Cyprinidae; genus Acrossocheilus; species Acrossocheilus fasciatus. The sequence goes on from CM071956.1 coordinate 6,162,874, forward strand.
CATCTGATGGGACCGTTGAACCAACTGCTACGTTCGCGTATTAAAAACATGGCCGCTAACCTTTGACACCCTAATTTGCTTAGTCACCATTTAAAGTTGTGTGATGGTCCATTTAAGTTGGCCGTCGTCCATAATTGAGTCCTCTCACCGGCACTCGTTCATTATTTGTGTCAAATAATTCCTCCCTTTGCTTCTCCCGTCCACATTTCTGTCTTTTCTTCTCTGCTGGATAATTACACGTCTGTTTTCATCCTCAATTTTTCTTCATCTCCCCCCGTTTCATTGACTCCATACATCCCTTTTCCTCAACCACTTCCCTCTATCAGTGTTTGGCTTTTCAGCTCTCCTTTTCTCGGCACTTCCTGATTCCCAGCTGTAATCTCATCGGCGTTGCTCCCCTCGTTCTCCTTTTTCCCCACTCCCTCTCTCTCGTCTTCACTGTGTAAGCAAGAGAGTAGAGGTTGTTAAACATTTTTCTTCTCTCTTAATTGTTTTGACTTGTGCCATCGGCATCCCGATTAGGGCCCATTGATTTCCTAGTGCTAAGTGCATTGATTTCTACATTTCTTATTGATCTCGGTTCTAAATCTACCCACACACAGTCTCAATGCACAAGGCGAGACAGAGAGAGAGAGAGAGCGAAGAGAGAGGAGCGGAATCTGTTAAGTGTGTCATTGTTAGACAAAAAAGGAGTTCGAAACTTATTGGAATGACCTGGAATGGATAGTTCATAAATGCGGAGTTATTATTTACGTTTGTCAACAAAATTCTCTTTGAAAATATATGTATATGACAGATTAGCTGTTTAAAAATTTTAAATGAAATATTTGATTAATTAATAAATATTATAATTAAATAGAAGATTAATTAATACTATTAAATATAGTGAAAACAAATGTTAGGCTATATAAAAATAATATATAGTGATTTTTTTTTTAAATTAATATTTGTAAGATTTAATACATAAACCCCCATTTTTAATGCACAAATACTGGACATAGCACACACTTATTCACCCCCACGCACTCTTTACCTTTTGCCTCCGCGTAGCCACACACACTTACACACACTCGGCACCCCATAAAGATCACAGACGGGGTATTGGGGCTTTATCCTCTTCTGCTGTAACGGTGGATCACATATTCAGCAGGCCTCTGACGGGGCAAAATCAGCTCCCCCTCTCAAGCTAGTCTGCGCGCTACTGATAGCCCCTTCCATGTCATAGCATTAGGCCGCGGCAGGCCGCTGCGGGCGAGACACATCGCCAGCACTTTGGGGGTCGATGTCTTTTACCAGCACTGACTGCAGGATCTTCAGCTGCTGTCTCCCAAGTCTTTGATCGTGTTAAAACTAGCATAGCGTGGAATGATGGTAGAATCTGTATGAAATGGAAAAGACGTTTTGTGGCGGGCCCTGTATAGGATGCATTAATAAAAGAAGAAATAAAAATCTTGTTTGTGAATTTTAGCCGCCATAAGCAAATGTGTGAAATCGAAATATTGTAAGAGTGTTTGGCAGGCTATGCAAGAAAAGCAACAAAAGGGCAAATGGTGTAAGCAGCCTAGACTGTATCTGAGATTGAAAAGAACATTTGTTGTGGTATTATTCCATTAAAGTAACTATTAACTATTGACAGTTCATTATCTTATTCTTCTCCCTTCATCCCAGATGTTAAAGGTGCAAAAAAAAAAATGCTAATATGTCAAAGAGGAAATATAGGGCTAATGATAAATCTGTTAAACGAGGCATATGAAGAACTACAAATCCCAACATTCCCTTGCATTGATGAGCAGGCTATCTGTCAATAAGACAAGATCTGATGTCGATTGGTGATAAAGAGAAGACAACATTAGCACCGTGCAATTATTACCCTGCGTGTGTGTTAAAAGAGAGCTACGGCACAGAGGATGGATTTGTATTAGGGGTATTGGCAGACTTGAGCTGGATATTGACAATATGTCAGCACTGATCATTAGATCAGCTGAAGAGAGAAAGTGTGCGAGTCCCTTCTTGAATCACTTCTAACTCCATCATTCAGGAATTAAGTACATTGGGTGAAGTATAGTAAATGTTGATTCTTTTTCAATCTTTTTTTGTGTTTAGAGGCATACATATGCTGAACATGCAAAGATTGCATATAGAAAGTACATTACATTCTGTATGTGGTTGTGTAAGAGAAATCTGGAGTTGTTTTGTACCTGTGTGTGTCGGTGAGAAGGAATGATATTGTATACAAGGGTTGCACCACAGTGGGAATGTGTCCTAGCCACGGTATTAGCTGCTTGTTACAGCAAGAGGGGGTGTTGATATAATTGTAAGCTGGTATTGATTGGGGCGCCTTGTTATTGATGAGAGAGAATTTAATTCAACCAACGCATTTGTCAACATGACATTGCCATTTAACGATGAACTCTTTCACTATCGCTGTCTGGTTCACCCACCCAGACACACACAGGAGGAAGTTTCTTTTTATGTGTGCACTGGGTAATGATTATTTCTATTGATCGCCAGGTTCTTTACTTTTTTCTTTTTTCTTTTTATCACAACAGGAACTTAAATAATGATAATGATGCCAGCATTAATATTAATATCTGTAAAAAAAAAAAATTGCATAATTTTAAATAATTTTATCAGTGACTTTATTTTGTTTTCACTTTGTGTCTTGCATGTAGTGATACATTTGCAATTGTTTTTAAGTTTTTGTGCATTTGATTTCCCCCATTTTTTAAATGATGGCATGTCAATGGTGATGCCTATTGGATACTGTAGTGGACTATGAGCTGACCATTGAATGTAACCAAATGGAAATGTCATATTTGGAAACTGTGTTTCAGTCTGCACACCTTTCTTCCTTCTCCGCGCTATAGACGCGCAAAACACACTATATTCTACAAGAAATAATTGCTTTTGTCTGGAAGGAGTTTGGATGGGGGGGTTCGCAACGCGTGCCCTTTCAGGCGAGGGGGATTCGTGAAGGACAACTTGTCGCTTCTTTTTTTTTTTTCTCTCTTCCGTTCCCCCCCTCTCGCTCGTTGGACACGCGGATGTCATCTGTCAAATGGAGGGGGTGCTTGGGGACAATAAAGCTCAAGGAACCATTGTGAGTCTGTTGTGTTGCAGGAAAATATGATTTTTTTTGAAGCAAATAAAATATGCGTGTGTATGTTGTGTTAATCAAATAGCCATTAAGGCATATTTCGAATCAGTTTAAGTGTTGTTGTTTTTTTTTACGATTATTAAATATTTTTCTTATTTTCTTATGATACGCTGGCCAGTAATTGATCTATATCACCTCGGATATAGTAGAATAGATAGACAGATATATAGAGAGAGACAGGAAGATTGGGGCGAATGTGAGTTGGGGTGAGGGTGGTGGGGGAATCAGGAGCTGAGCTTTCGATTTTTCCCGTATTGACTGCGATGTTTAGCGTATAGATTTTTCTATTTAAAAAATCTATGTCGGCAATAATCTGGAGTGTAAGTGCGCGGCATAGATTGTAGCTTTATTACTGACAGCATTCAGTGTGTCGGAAAGAGGGAATGAAAGGTAGAATGGGAGAGAGAGAGATATAGCCTAGACTAGCAATAGACCAATGAAACTTTTGTGAGGTAGCGAAATCGGGTTCTTTTTGTTGCTTAGCTTATTCACAGTATACAATCCGTCACGTTAAATAATCACCATAACGTATCAATGGCTTCTCCGTAGACCGGTCGCTTATATCGCCCGTGTTTTTTCCACATACATATACCTGAATGTAGATGAGGATATAATCACCTGATGTAAGCTACTCGGTGAATGTGTGTAAGCCTATCGATCAGCGGCCCACCGCGATCATCAGAGTCATCATAATGAAGAGTAATCAAGCGATCAATACGCAGGATAGCTTGCCTTATATGGGATTAGTAAAAAAAGGGAAGGGGAGAGGGGGAGGTATGGATGGAGGGAGAGAAAGGGGGGCGGGGGGAGTATAGCGGCTGCTCCTCTCGTTTCAGTGTTGCTTTCGTACCGGGAGGCGGACAGAGCTCGCAAGCTACCGGGGTTCCCAGATAACGGGACTATCGTAACGGACACACACGCACACACAGACGGATGGTGGTGGGACAGAGCCAAAGAGCTGAATTCCGCTTAACGGGTACCGTGTTGTTTTCTTTTCGTTCAGTTTTAACATTTCGTGCACAAGCAGTGTTGCTCCTTAATTTATTTATCGATTGATTGCGTTTTAATTACCGGCTCGTGAGTGGAAACGAAGGGGGAGCGTATCGAACCGCTGCGTAGCCTTATACGTACGTGATTATTTAAATATATTAAGCGATTCTATTATATTTTATACAAGAATTAAAATGCTGCTTGAAATGCATGCAATGCGCGCGAGATAAACCACACAGGAGAGCTAGAAACCAAATAGAGAAACCAAATATTCCTGTTAAACCTTTGCAAACCGTTTTAAAGCCAGCAACCGCGACTTGATTGTAATGTAACCAAATAGTTTTTGTACTAAAGTGAACACGATTTTGACTCGACATTTGTTTAAAAAGCGAAACCAAAGTGGAACCGGATCGCGGCGCGCGCAAGGCCATTGTGACGTTTACCGGCCGCACACCTGGTCTCGCGCGGGATACGCAAAACCCAGGAAACGTTATGACAGTTAGGACAACAAGTGAGTTTTGAATTTTAAAAAGTCACAGTTTCAGCCAGCCAACCGTTCGTCGTTTGAAAACGTAGGTCTTAAACGTTCTGTCATTCTAATTTGTAGGATAGATTAACGGATTTTTTTCAGCCAAGCCAACAGAAAGACAAAACAAACGTTAAGTGACCACAAAAAACACTTTTAATATATATTTCGGGGATATTTAGACCGCTTGAAAAATCCCGACTATCCGTCTGTGTGTCAGTCCGAGATAGAGTATCCCTGAGGAAGAAGTAATGACTGAGAGGCACAATACCAAAAATGTAAAGATAGCTTCAGAAATCTACTTAGGTTATACATTTTAGACCAAATAGTAACTATTAACCTACCAAAAAGAAAAAAAAGTAACAACCTCAAAACACAGTCTACTTGACAAAATAAGCAACCAAAGAAAAAGAAACTCAAGACGAGCGCCAAATACAAGAGACCATAGAAGAAAAGCCCAGACGACAACGGATCATGTTTGTTCCCTTGCCGGTGCCGTTGGTGTTTCAGAGAACCGCTCCTGATTTCAGCGCCTGGCGACTCAAGTCTCCGCTGCCTCTGCGCTCCGGTAACTCCGGTAAGAGATACCTTTTACCTCCCTCTGGTTAATGATTCTTTTTTTCCCTCACACTGAAAAAAAAAAAAATCTAAACGTGGAGCCGAAACACCTGTTCAGCCTCAGACAGTCGTCTGAATGAAATCCATATTTTTGTATTTCTTACAAAATACGTTCAGATCCTTTTACTTCCGTTTGTGTATGTATAGGCCTATATTTTATAAAAATGTGCCACTTTGAGTGTGAATTAATGAAGGCTGGTTGAGTTGGAAAGACGTCTGCCCATAATTGCCCTTGTTTGAATGGTTCGTCTCGGCCTCTTTTGGCTTCTTTCATCCTTCTGTCCTCCCCGTATCTGCTTCTCCATCTGCCGTCTGACTCTCTTCTCACGACCGGTTCAGGAATATTCATGGTAATTTATCGATTCCGCCGAGATCGATACACGCAGACAGCGGGGAAAAAAAGAGTGTGTGAATTTAACGACAAGTTTCAGAATGATGAGAATGAATGTCACTTTATTTGTTGATGTTTTTGTCGATTTTAAGTGCTTTTACTTTAGGCATAAATAACGTAATAATCTTAATTTAATTTTAAATTACAGTCATCAACATCTAACTGTAATTTAGCTAAGAAAATATTAGCCTACTAAAGCTTTGAAATTTACAGATAGGCTATAACTTTTATTTTTAGTAAAGACTTTTTTATAGACTTTGCATAGTTGTATTCGTGTTACAAATAAACAACATATGTGCAGTTGTTTATATTTTGTGGAGCTGCTTGAAAATTAATTAACCCATTTCGCAAAATTATTATGGTATAGTAAATGCATGAAAAGTGTAACATGACTCTGTAATGCGAAGTGTTGCCAAGAATGTCAGTTTGAGATGAAAGAGCATAGTATTTTTCCTTGTATAAGGAGTGTTGGTTCTGAAGTACTGCATTAGTGAGGGGGCGGGGGCGCGCAATGTGTGCGCGCAGCGTCTGGCGTTCAACGAAGCGGAAATTTTCCAACCAGCAGATGGATTAAACGTATGCGCCACTTATAGATCATGTGTCACCTTAAACACATGTCATACACCAGCACACAATGACTAAAATATAAATAAGGAAATTAAAAACTTCGCGTTGGCACCGCTGTCTTTATCTCTAAGAGCTAGGCCTAAATAGTAAGAGCTGGATACACCAGAGACCTTACTGAAAGTGGACGCCATATTTATTTAGTTAGTTAGTTAATGAAAACGAGGCTGAGGCATAAGGTTATGCCCATAGTTAAAGTTTAATTTTCGTATCACTGGTTTCCCAGAGTTTTGTGGATATTTTTTCCTTGTTGCATCCGCAGAACCAATTGAACAGACCTCACAGCTTCTTCTTCATTCACAAAACGTAAATATGGCGTCTGCCCTGAATAAGGTTTATACCTCAAGAAATGAGAGCAAGAGCCTTTAATTACTTACTGGCGCCTAAATGAGCAAAGAGCCAGACATGAAGCTTTCATAAGCTACACCACATAATGGGCCCACATGGTGATGTGCTTTCTTGAAAGGCAGGTAGTGTTAAAATTGGATTGGCCTGCTTGTTTGGTTGGGATTTGTCTTTTAGGTCAGAAGTCTAGTGAACTGGAGGATATTGAGGGAGGAAAAGAGAGAGGGGGGTTCTATATCATTCCTGAAAATGATAGAGACCTTGATTCTTAAATTTGCATTTTAAAAAACAATGTTAAAAAAAAAAAAATTACAGTGAACAATTAATTGTGCGGCAAGTTCATTTTGAACAGGTACTTACAGCGTTTTCATGTTTTTATTGATGGATGCATTATTGATTGTGTGTGTTCTTGTGTTCAGTGTTTGCTTTGTCTGTTCTGTGGGGTAATTAGCGTTTTTAATGTCTGGTGATGAAATAACATTATCACTTGATGTGTCACGTTCTATATTTTCTTATATTGATATTTGCTTTTTCACTAAATGGAAAAAATTGTGCTGAATTTATTTGACGTTCTTCTGCCACTGTAAAATTATGCCAAAGGTTAAACCTTTCACTTCTTTGATAATATAAGACTCAAAATGGACACCAGGCGCCACAGCTGACATTAAATGCTGCAGAGGTCAGAGTGACAAGCGGAGCAGCCAGTGAGGATCTTTATGTTTGGTGAGGGAAACTACATTTATGTTCAGCCTTATTTACAGATGATAGACACTATCGAGGGCATTGGTTCAAAGTTTTTACTAGTTTTTTCCTAGCCGATGACCATGAAGATATCTAACAGTTTTTACTCTGTGTGTTTACTGTAGAATCTTGGCATCAGGGAGATTGTGATAGTCTGCGCACTATATTTATAATGTAACTTTGAGTGCCTAGGCTTCTGGGAAGCATATATTTTCTAGCAAATTCTGCACTGTTATTGATGCATCAGTGTTCATTTTAGTAAACATCAAAAGTTAATATTGCGAACATTATCTTTATGGCTAATTTGACAATCTGCCTGTAATTTTATGTCAGGTATTTCATACATGTTCATCACGTTGTGTAACACACTCTCACAAAGAAATGCTATGCAGACCACCAAAACAGCTTTGGTTAAATGTAGCTAATAAAATCAATGCCCTCAATAGTGTTTATCTGTAAGTAACAATGAAAATAAATGTATCCTCCCTCACTATACTCATATTGGCTGTACAAGATAACATCAAAAATATGTTTTTTTTTTTGTTTTTTTTATTAAATTAACCCTGTAGATAAAAGTTTTAGAATTTCATATATAAATAAATAAAAGTTGGGTAAAAAAAATATTCTGTACTATTCTTTTCAAAATATAAGAAATGCATGATGTTGGCCCTGGTGACTGGTGGAGTCCATGCAACCTCAAGTGCATGTAATCATTAAGGTAAAAAGTTGACATGCAAAAAAATAATAATAATAATTTAGCTCTCAAATTATACTGTTAATATAATTTGTAATCCAAATTAGAAAAAGAGAACCATTTTGACTAGTTGTCTTAAACTTTTGAACCCAGTTGCATTATGTGTTTTTAGCTCTAAGAGGTCCACCATTATTTTTAGGCCTTATTTCCCTGGTGCTGTGATTAGGAACCACATTGTTGTACTGTTGTTTTTTTTGTGCAGTCTCTAAACCCCTTTCAGGGTCACTTTTATGGAATAATAGTCTTATACAATAAATATATCCACAGCCTAATCACTGCGGCAAAACCACAAAATAGTTTTATGCTGCTGTGTAAATCCAAGTAGCTGCTCTTTAGGAGAATATAGGGGTGCAGTTGAGGTTAAAGGTCAAATGCGATCAGGTCAGTCTGTGGCTCAGTCGCGCGTCTGTCTGCGCTGGCGAGCTGTGTTTACACTGATACAAATTTACAGTTTGATGCGCCGCAAAGTGTTTTAACCTCAAACAGGTATTGATTAAGGAAGATCAGCCCTGCCGTCCGCAGCCAGAGAGCGTGAGTGTGTGTGTGTGTGTGTGTGTATATAGATCGGATTTGAGCGGGAACGTCGGCGAGTCCCAGTGCTAACGTGATTGCGAATGACAAAATGTCCACCCGGGTTTGTTAGGGACATAATGGGGAATCAATAGACACAACAGAGATGTCAATACAACATGCTTTATTGCATTAAACCACCTCTCTCTTCCCCATCCCGACACCTAGGCTTACCCTCTGCACACGCACGTGTGCGCCAGCACACACACATCTACCGGTTTGCGTCTTTTTCTTTTTTTTTTTTGATGTTGCACTTACAGGAAACTGAAATCATTTGAAGTACTGCACTCATTGCACTAAGTATCTCTGAACACATACACACACATGCATTAAGCCAAACGCACTCACACACGCACGAGAGTTCCCTGCTGAGAGCCTACCTTTCCGATCGGAGCCATCTCTGTCCCTCCATCCATCTCTCTCTCCGTCCTGAGTATCCATGGAGACATTCATAGGCCATTAAGCAGATGGTAATAAAGGGATGTAGGTAAACACTCTCTCCCCTGCGCTGGCCCTCACCTCTGCGATGGAGACCACCATCAAGACCACTGCCGACTAAATGGACCTCATTCGGACTCCAATACCCCATATCTGACAGGGCCAAGTGGTTTTTTCATGCTCTGGTGTGTGTTTGCGTTACCTGGTGTGTAGGTGAGGACGTATGCGTAATGATCGCTGGAGGGACAGTGTGTTGGCCGATTTCTGATAGCTCTTAACACACTGAGCGCTATTATGGCCCAACCGTGTGAAATGGGATCCGGTGGTCATATTGTACAGGTGGAGCAAGACATCGCAATCTCTCCCTTTCTCTCAATGTACCTTTATCAGACTCATAAACCAAATACACGGTACGGCCATGTTAATACACTCTCGCTGGTCAACTGTGACCTGTGCCTTTGTTTTCATGCCTCTCTTGTTGGAAAACCAGTTCATACCAGTTTAAAAAAAGAAAAAAAAAATGAGTTCACGTTAAAATTTCTTAAACTTATGTCGTTCCAACACGTGACTTTAATTTTTCATGGTACACAAAAAGAAGTTTTGAAGAGTGTTAAAAAACGCTGCTTTTTCCGTAAAATGATAGTAGATGGTGACCAAAAACTGCTGCAAATAGTGCCATGAAAGCTTCATAGAAGTTTCATGTCTTAGTTTAATGTGAAGAACAGCTTGAATAAAAAGGAATGTAAAAGCCGTGGTCCACATTCACTTTCATTGTATGGAAGAAAGCAGCTTGGACATTTTGCTTAAAATAACAAATTTTGTGTTACATTGAAGAAAGTAGTAGTTTTTAATAAATTATGAATTTTCTTCATTTTTTAAAATAAAGGTTCTTCATTGGCATTGATGACTCCACGAAGAACCTTTAAGATCCGTGGAAACTTTTCAATTCCACAAAAGGTTCTTCAAAGTCAAAAAAGAATATTCAATATTAGGGTTGCAAAGGGGTAGAAAATTTCCGGAAACTTTCCAAAAATTCCCGGAAGATTTCAAATAATCCTGGTAAGTTTCCAAAATGTCTGTAATGTTTTCGAAATTTACAGGAAATTTTCCACCTTTTTGCAACTCTATTCAGAATATTAAAATATTCTACACGCTAAAAAAAATGGTTCTTCTAAGAACTGTTTTTTAGAGAGCCCAAAATGTTTCTTTTATAGCAACACTGTAAATCATATTGGAACCTTTATTTTTAAGAGTGATGGGTGAACTACTTTAAAGCCTGAAACATGTTTTGGATGAGAAATGTATGTAACTTTGTTTATGAATACTTTGTCTGAACTCTTTTTATACTCCAATGCAAATACAGTGAGTTTGCACTGAAATTGTAGCATTTGTTTTCCATTTGAACATAGATTTTGAACATTTTTCAAACAATTAAAAATAATGGTATAAAACCGATGAAATCTTTAAGGTACTGCAATATTTTTCTACACATTAAGAATGTACAGTGGGACATGATTGCAATGCATTGGCCATGCATTCACATCCATGCTGTTGCATAAAGTGTGTTTCTAGCCTAAGGTGGTCAAGCTGGTTTGTTGCTGGACTAGGGTGGTCTACCAGCCCAAATAAAGATGACCAAGACAGTTTACCCAGGTCTAACTGATATAAGTAACTAGCTTAGACCAGTTAGAAACCCCAGAAGCTTCATTTCTTAATCTGTCCATAACCCTTTAACTCTTATAGTTGTTTGTACAGTATGTATACAAATACCGAATACATTTGCCTTATATCTGTAAGTGTAAATCTTTCTTTCTTTCTCTGGAAGTGGTGTGTGAATAGCTGTAGGGCTCGTCATTGAGGTCAGGGTCTTACCGCCTCTTAATTAAGCTCAGGTATTAGAATTCACCACACACACACACACACACACACACACACACATTTCCCCATTTGAAACCACATACATTTATACTTGTGCGCAGCTCTTATTATGGCATCCACAATATGAACCATCTTGCTTTCACTCTCCACCTCACTGTCATTCCCACTTTTTGAGCCCTTATCAAAGGAAATCCCGCTCTTTTGAAGGAAAAGAGTCAGGGTTCACACATTTTATTATGGGGAGAAAGAGACCGTAGCCTTCTGGTCAGCTGTACGCCATGTAGAACAGAAATTTTTGGCTGTCGAGTGGAAGAAAGAATAAATGTGTTAGATGAAGACCAAGGGCTGACGGAGTGTAAAACAACCATGCACGCATTCATATTGATTTTTAATTTTAACTTGCTTGAATTAATATTCGCTTTTAAACTTTTATTGATCGATCTGGGCTCACTGTGCATGTCTTTCACAAGTATCTACATTGGACCAGCCGCCCGTGATGTGGCCATTTAAGTAATAACTTGGACTCGTAACAACCAGAGCTTGTTTGATTGAATTTGTCCCCCTCCCCTCCATTTCATATCAGCTCCTGGACCGAGAGTGTCCTGATTTTGGGCGGGTTTTTCACCACCCAGTTTAATTTGATGGACAAGCTGTATGAAAATGAGCACGTGCATGTATCTGTGTGTGTGTTTGGACCTCAGGGACATGCTGCCCTTCCCCGTGGCTGCGCAGTGGTTACAGTTGGGTTCGAAGGGAGAAATTTAATATCCCTCCACAATGTATACACAATGAAGGGGGTATTGCAACAATGGTGCGGAATAAGCGGGAGAGAGAAAGAGAGAGAGAGGGAGGCAGGCGTGAGCGGCAGCTTTTAATAAATCTGAGTGCTTTTGCGCTTCAATCTTCTCAAAGTAACCGCATCTTTACCCTACACCCCCCTCCTCCAAACACACACATTCACACACAATGCGAACATGTACTCTTTCACACTTTTGACAGTAGATGTGGACAAATGAATTTAAAGAAAGACATTCAAGCCCACATGTTCATGGAAAGATGGGCAGAGAACTCTTTTGAATTTCAACCTTCATCTATAGCAATCATCTGCACGTTCTTGCTTAAAACAATTGAAAATTCAACACATGCGAGTGTCTCCGAAGGAATGTTAAGAGCCGGTCACACTCTGCACGTACACATTGTTAGGTCAAGGTGCTTGTTTATATTTTTACACAAGGACATGTGCCCAAGTTGAACATTTCATTTTCTTGTTGTATGTCCACTTATTTTTTATTCTTTTCTTTCATGGTCTTTTCATTCTTTTGATCCAGAAATGAAATCAATCTGCCACCTTACAACCATCTTTCTTTATATTTCTCCCTTTAACACTTTATTTGTCGTTCTGCTTTTCTGCTGTTGCTTTTTGTATTCACTAAATACGATATGGAACTGAGGTCTTCCGACTCTTCTAAATTCTTTCAACTCTTCCAACCCTGAACCTATACTTAGAAATGTTTTGTAACATTGTAAATATCTTTACCCTCACTTTTAATAAATTTTAAGTGTGCCCTTGATGAATAAAGTAATCATTTCTTTAAAAATAAAGTCTCACCCCAAACTTTTGAATGATAGAGTGCATAGACTAACATTTAAAAATGGTGCAGATGGAATCTACCTACTTCAAAAAGAATTACTAACTCTGTTGCAGAATATAATGCTGTGGACTGTAGGCCAGTGATTTAATGATATATAGACTTTACTTTTTGCCACTTTTTTTAATGATTAATTTGATCCAAATCTTGTTATTTGGATTAAAGAATGAAATAGTTTGATAGCACTGACAATGGTACAAGTATTGTATAGGAAGCAATGTTTCCAATCTCCTAATGCACTTCTGTGTTTACTCATGACGACACTTCTGATTTGTGTATGTATGAATAATATGTATTTGTTAAGAATAACTAGGTCAGGTGACCCACCCCATCACTTCTGCTCCTCCTTACGTCTATCCATCTTCCCCTGTTCCATATGCAGGATGAATATGGTGAGTATATGTGCCGGTCAGCTGCATAATTTTATAAAGAAATCCCGCTCTGATTACCCAAGAGGGTAACCACGGGAACGGTGCAGTTGGTGCGGGGTGTGGTTTACCTGACAGCCCGCCCGGCTAATCCCGCAGATAAGATAAATAGCTAGCGTAGCTCCAACCGTAAGTGGACTTGACCTCCGCCGGCAAGGCAGCGGTGCATGTTTTAAGATAATGAGGGAGTTGTGACATGCACTCATGTGCGTGTACTGCGTCTATATTTAGAATGAGATTTGTTATCGTTTTCTTTGAGTCGTAACGCATGGGCAACAAAGGAAATCTCCAGTCGCATTAGCGTATTCAAAAGAGCCCACGTGCATACGTGAACTTGTAGAGCGGCTCTTGAAAGGGAGACTCTTGTCAGGGCGGCTGTGTATTCAAATTTCTCTTTTTAGAGACCTTGAAAGGAATCCAAATGTCTCAACTGGTTCAAACGCCCTCAAAAGGATGTGCCGCGAGTCTGAAAGACGCTCTTTTCTGCATGTGGCTAAAAAGACACCCCCGATTGGAGTGTGTTCACCAGTTGTCCATTCAGCCGTGCACTCTGACCCCTCTTGCCTCCCTTTGTCTGCCCGTCAGGGGCAGTGGGGGTTGACAAGTTGACCCCTGACCCTCGCCTCAGCCCTACCCCTCCTTCCATCCCTCTCTCGTGCCCCCTTCCATTCACATGCAGCTACTCATCATCCCCCCTCTATTTTTTTTCATCTTGTCCCGTCTTTCTAAAAGCACCGTTTTCTTATTGACTCTCCTGCTGTCTCAAGTTCAAGGCCTTGCGGGCCGCTTGCACTGAGGCGGGAACCTCTGCCTAGTGTCTTAATGCTTTATTGTGCTTGGATTGCAAACAACATTATGATGTGCATCAAAAGTGGCTCCAAAATTTGGAGGCATTGTACATTATGTACAGTCTTTATTGGCTTCTGTGGTTCCACGAGGAACCTTTAAAGGTTCCAAAAAGGGAACTATTTAAAAACCTTTTTTGGTTTTTCAAAGTTCTTTTAAGAAAACCTTTTTTGGAATATTGGGTATTACCAACTCAAATTTTAAGAATGTGGAAAATTTCCATTTCAAAACAGGTTCTTTAGGTTATTAAAATATACTTTTAAGAACTGTTCAGTGAAAGGTTATTTGAGGAATATTTGCCTCCAAATTTATATCCAAGTAAATCCAGTTTGGTTTGAATATGATGAAAGTTCATAATGATGAACAAAGGCACAATTCTTGTGGTACATGTGATGTTTTGTACCGTTTTGGTGATGTATCCATTATAAATGTTTGTGTGAGGTTCCTGTAGATTTTCTTTGCATATGCACTGATGTGTTTTGAAAGTGTTTTTGAATATTCATTATGAATGAATTAGCACTCACAAGTTTAATCAAAACACACAATGACAACAGCAAACCTGATTGAACCAGTATTATGACACACACTAAAAGCGTCTCCAAAATTTGGAGATACTGGATATTGTATAATGTTAGTTGCAATGGATCTTTAAGATTGCTTTCAAATTTACCTCCAAAATCCAAGAAAATCAACTGTTGTTGGTTTGAATATAATGACTCATTTGCTTTTTTATCCAGAGTTGATGAAAGTTCTCAATGATAAAACAAATGCGCAATTCTTGGGGTGCATGTAATGTTTTATGCAGTTTTGGTCACACAAGAACTGCAAACCTGAATGAGCCAACATTATCATGTGCACAAAAAGTGCTTCTAAAAGGTGGAGATACTGCACATTCGTTTGCAATAGATCTTTGAGACTGCCTTTCAAATTTATCTCTAATATCCTAGCAAATCAACTGTGGTTGGTTTGAATATAATAACCTGTGTTGTTTAATTTTACCAGAGTTGTACCATAGTTGCATGATTCTTGTGGTATGTATGATGTTTTATGCCTTTTTGAATGCATCCGTTATAAATGTTTGTGACGTTCCGATAGAATTTCTTGACATGCGTATTGATGCATTTCAAAAGTGTTTGACCTCAATTTCCAATCCTCATTATTAGTCCGTCAGCTTTCACAAGATTAATCAAAACACGCAAGAATAACACAAAACACTTGGCTGTTAGTAAATACCACAATACATCGCAAATGACCTTTCGCATGTCACGGAAGCACAGACTGTGGAAACATGCGAAAGAAACACAAAAATGTGTCATTATTAGCAGACATGCATTCACAAGTTCTCCTTCCGTGTGGTTCAATACAGTGCAAAAGGTGGAGGCGAGCGACGCGTGAATCGTTGAATCACAAAGAGACACACGTAAAGGGTGAATATGAATCAAAACATTGAACGACTTTGTGCGAATGTGGTTGTAGTGTCCTTTCTTTGTACAGTGTAATTGAATGACTATCAGAGTGGCCTCAGACTTGAGGACTGGAGATAGAAAAGAAAAGAGGGGAGGATTGAGATCGGAACAAACCCAACAAGACCGAATTTGTCATATTTGACATGAATGAGTTCTTAATGTGGTATCAGAAGTCGCTGAGCTGTAGAAAAGACAGAAATCTCAAGGACATGATATACTTTTTTTTTTTTGGCATTAGAATGCCAGTGTAAGTCACAGAAATGTGCAGTCTTCAGAGTTTTTGGTATACACAGTTAAACTTCATTAAAATATTAAGGGAACATTGTTCAAATTGTTCATTGTTGCTTGACTACAGACTGTCTGAATGCTCTACCATGGATGATGATAATAGTTTATTGTATAGCTGTAAAAGGAAATGAAACATTACTGTGTACGTGCAATCTGTAGAGGCAGTTTTTAAGACCCCTCTTTTAACACACACACACACACACACACGTACACAGATGCGAACTCGCATACACATACACACCAACTGCGCTTTCGGCCCTAAAAGCCCCTTTTTACTCCCTCAATTTTGTCCATTTCTCGTCCATCCTCTCGGCTTTTATATTAGAAGGCGGTGAGAAACCACATACAGAAAATAACACAAAAAGATGTGCTTGTCAGAATTATGAGCCTCACTGCATGTGTCTTACCTTGAAGATTTGTCCTCACTCTTTTATTTATCTGTCAGAAATTACACAGATGACAATTAGGTGTAAATGCTGGTAAATTGGAGTATGTGGTCACTCACTGTATGGCTGTGCCACTGTAGTAATGGTATATTGTGCGTGCCATTTTTCACTGCTGGAATTATTAAAACATTTGTCACTCTGACGGAGTGCTGGGAGATTCTTCTCTCTATCTTTGTTATGCTTTAATGTTATTTCAGCGGTCATTAGCAGGGAGTCCATGTTTAAGTGTGCTGAATGCTAGACCATTTCCAGTCTAATTATTGTTAGAAAAATGTCACATGAATACAAGTAATGCTAATAAGTTGTCATAAAGCATAGTGTTTATTGTGTATGCATTATTGAATTATAGCTACCTGTTATTTTCCAGGCTAAGGAAATGAGCTTTTTATTAATTTAATAGCAGAAAATAAAAGTTTGGGATCAGTAAAAATGCTTTTAGTCTGTTATGGTCACCAAGGCTGCATTATTTGATCAAAAATACAATAAAATACAAAGCAATATTGTTAAATATATTACAATTTAAAAGACCAGTTTCTATTTTAAAATATTGTAAAATTGTCCTGTGACGCAAAGCTGAATTTTCAGCATTATCACTCCAGTCTGCAGTGTCACATGATCCTTCAGAAATTATTCAAATATGCTGATTTGGCGCTTAAAAACATTTGTTGTTGTTGTTATTATTATTATTATTATTATTATTATTAAAAACAGGTGCTGCTTAATATTTTTGTTCTTAATATTTTTGTGGAAATCAGATTTTTATGAATTATGGATTCTTAGGCAAACAAAAAGTTGAAAAGCACGGTGTTTATTTGAAATATAAATCTTTTGTCACATTACAAATGTCTTTACTGTCACTTTTTATCAATGTAATTCATCTTTTCAAAAAAGTATTATTTCTTTAAAAAAAAAAAAAAACTTATTGACTCCAAACTTTTGAACTCTCCTGCGTTATTCCTATTTTTTTATTATTTAATTTTTTTATTTTTTGAATCTATAATTAACTTTAATTAATTTGCATCATTACATCCTAAATATGGTGCCAGGTGATCAGATTATTAATTAATTTAATTAAAATAACACAAGCTTGTGTAGAGTCACACACATGGTATCGATGAAGAGCATCCAGAGGGGTCGTTGCGTGTTTCCATCCGTATCGTTCCTGCAATGAGAAGGCTAGTTAACAGAAAGGGGGAGGTGAGCGTCCAGGGTTCGGAAATGAGAAATGACCCAACGCCACACCACCAACCCCTCCACCTCTCCCCTCCATGACTGTCCCATCCCCCTCTCCTTTATCCTTCCCCCAGGAAAGAACGCAGCAGAGGGATGGGTCAGGAGAAGAAGGGGTGGAAAAAAAGGTGGATGGGGGGTATAACAGAGAGAGAGAGGGAGAGAGAGAGAGACAGAAAGCATTAAAATTCATGGCCTTTTTTATTTTCCCCACTGAAAATCAATACCGTCTACTATGGATGAGGTGAACAGTGGACAACAGTGGTTGTGGGCAGGGGTGGATGGGAGGGGGTGTTGGGGGGGTAGATAGATGGATGATGGTGGGGGGGGATGGATAGGTTGTTGTTCATTAAGTGTAAGCTGCAGCGGTGGGGACCCTCAGTAAGGGCTATTGTCCATCGGCAGTGACATAAGGAAAAGCGGACGATGGGCCAAAGCAGGACCATTGAACGGGCAGGTACAAACGGAACATGCATGATACCCAATAACCATAGCACTAGGATACTGGGCATTACCGACATGGAAGGGCTGGAGAACATCTGAATTCTAAAAAAAATAAAAATTCAAAAGCTAAGAAAAGAACAACATAAATGATTTGAAACCTGTTTGCGGGACTTATTTCTGTGAAACACAAAAGAAAATATTTTGAACAATTATGAACAAATATCAAAAACAGTTGAAACATTCTTTGAAATATTTTCTTTATGTTCCACAGGACACAGTCATTTATAAAGGTTTGGAACAACACGATGGTGAGTAAATGATGACAGAATAGAATGGGGGAACTATGATGTCACTTTGTAGGCGAAAACTCGGAAGCGAGTGCATTTTAGCTCTTCCGGTTCCATCGTCCCAGAGTCAATGGGTTTTTTGAATGGGATTTTGGTTAAATCCCTTAAATAAGGTCTGTGGTTCACACAAGCTCAAGATACTTTCACGTTTTATTCTGCGACATATAACACTGGTTACACCCCACTCGTGATTTTTTTTTAAAACTGTTGTTTCTTAAAAAAGACGGTTGCTAACAAGCTGCTAAATGGGACTACAGGCGCTGTCGGAGACATTAAATGTCATCACGCCGGACAGTTTATCAATTTAGTATTTTGCAGTTGTAGTATAATTTGTAATACAATTAATTTTAGAATAACCAATGAATATTTTCCCGCATTTTATATTGTTGTTCGACAATGTATTTTTTGCTTTGCCTCGAAATGCGACACATGTCTTCGGAGGGAAGAAGCTCGTTTTATCGCTTTCCTACTGATACAGAGACTCTGGGTTCGTACCATAAGGTAAACTCATATTACGATTATTACATGTAAACACCACATTTACCGGCTTTACGTGGTGAAAGTGAAACTTTAATGATGCATAGTGCTTAAAGCCACGTTAAAATTAAATGTTTACGGCAACATGAAGCTGTTAGAAAGCATATAGATTGAGGATTTCCTAGAAGCAAGGATAAAATAACATTTTGTGTATTCACCCTAACAAAATGAGAGCTGAAATATGGTACTTTGTTCACTAAAATAAGTTTAATCTTACCATATCTAAAAACTCGCTCACTCTGCTGCTATTTAAAAGAATAAATACGCGGGGATACGTTTTAAATGAAAATATTCATATTAATCAAGGATTTATTCACTTTTAATGCACCTTATTTCGAAATGTACAGAAATACGTGCTTTAAATGTCCTTTAGTTAAGATTATTTCATTTATTCACTATACTATTTATTACTAATGTCTCATTTCAGTTTTAGTTTGGCTCTAGTTTTGTATTTATTCCAGTTTATATGAAACGGTTCATGTAGCGTGGATTAACATTCATATACAGAGTAAATCCTTTTCACTGAACATGTTAAAAATAAGTTTGAAACAGTTGTCGGGAGCGCGGTGGTGGTGATGTTGAAGGCGAGCGACCGTGGTGCTGTAGTTTGTTTATAGCCTAAGTTTAGCTTTTCAGTTCTGGCGCTTTTATTTAGGCTTCAAAATTCGTCAAAGTTATATTATTTTGTGAAGATTATCTTGACGGACAAAACTTGTTTCATGAACTATGATTGAACACAGAGCTTATTTTTTTGCGACTATCCAAAAGCTTATGGAAAAATCCCATTGACTTTTTGTCGCAGAACCAGTTTCATGCTAACAGCCGATCCGCCTACAAAGTGACGTCATAGTACCCCCACTCTATTATGAGGTTCTGCTATTTATAAGGTCAGATATGCACATTTGGAACTGTGTGAACTCTTTTGTGCAGACAATTTTGAATTTGAATCAATGTAATGTCTGTAAACCTCGAATTAATTTGAATCAAAAAAAGCACATTTGTGACCATCAGATGCTCAAAATCTATGAATCTTGAATCACTGCCAGCTTTGAATTGAATTCTAATCAAAGCGTTAAACTGAATTTGAATCACTGTAATTTTGAATCAAATATGAATGACTGGAAGATCCAAAACAAATCTGAATCATTTCAATCTTCTAATTAACTTTGAATCTCTGAAAACCTCATAATGGATATGAATCATTCTAAACTACTTGTTAAATTTAAACCACATTAGTGACCATGTGATTTTCAAAATCAAATTTGAGTCACTGTAACTTTGAATCAAATCCTAATAAATGCAAGCATCAAAATGAATCTGAATCATTGCAACTTTGAATAAAATTTATAAATAAATAAAAATATACGAATGCCTTTAACATTCTATGCAACTTTGACTTTCATTGAAACCTCAAAACAAAGTTGAATCACTCTTAATTTAGTTGAATTTAAAGCGCATTTGTGACAATGGGAAGCTCAAAATCTAATCTGAATCACTACAAGTTTTGAATTGAATCTAAATCACTGTATATGGAAAACTGAATTTGAATTGCTGAAAGCTCCAAAACAAGTCTGAATCACTCCAGCCTTTCTTGTTGGCTTTGAATCACTGCAAATTTAAAACACATTTGTAACATAAAAATCAAATTTAAATAATTGCAAGCTTTGAACTGAATTCTAATCAATGCAAGTGTCAAACTGAATTTTAATCACTACAACCTTTCAAGATCCAAAATGAAATGGAATCCCTTCGACCTTGTAATTTACTATGAATCAAAGCTCCGAAACAAATTCAAATCACTGAAAACTCTTTCCTTTTAAACAGATTAGAGACCATGTGAAGCTCCAAATCAAATCTGAATCACTGCATGGTTTGAATCGAAGTGGCAAACTGAATCTGAGGCTCCGTTTACACTAGTGCGTTTTCGTTTTAAAACGGCGTTTTAGAATGAAAACGATCAGCATTTACACTGTCGTTTCCGCTGCGTTTCAGAAATGATCTCCGTTTACACTACACAACCGAAAACGCATGTCACGTGACCATTCATGCAGGTACAACCATAGATATGTATAGGTAGATCCCTATTATTTCGATCGCGGACGCGTCTGCGTGCTTGGATCTCTATGGGTACAATACAGAGCGTTCTGTTATTGTTTACACGGTCGTCAAGGATACGCAGTGCGAATGTGGGCAGCCACGCCATCGTTTTCAAAAGTCTCCGTTTTGGTCCGTTTACACTGAAACGCTATGCCGGAGTTTTCAAACTAAAACGGGGTCTGCAGCGTTTTCAAAAGTCTCCGTTTTCGACCTTGAAAACGCCGGAGTAGAGTAAACGATAGGCATATCCGTAGCAAAAGTTATGCGTTTTAAAACGAAAACGCACTAGTGTAAACGAGGCCTGAATCACTTCTGCATTCTAACTGACCTTGAATCATGGCAAAAATGAATTTAAATCACAATAAATCACATTTGTGACTGTGAACTCCTTTTGTGTATGCGATCAGATGTTCTTTCTTCCATTGAAGCACAAGATGCTCTTTGAATCATTCTCAAATCAAGCTGGAGAACATGATGATTAGGTTTTGTTCATGTAGCTCCAATGCTGCTGTCTTTAAAACAAAAGAGATGCACCAGAAATTCGTGTAAATGCTGAAACCTTATTCTATATTTATATATAATGTCCTCGTGTGCAGACTGCCACTCTCCCATCAGATGTGACAGCTTCTTGTCCCAGCTTGTTCACACTCAGCGGTAGTCTGGTTTCTCACTCCATTCTCAGAGGTATCGGGAGACGCTCACCTCTCACACTTCCTCCGCAGGACACCGGGAAGCCCATTACGATTGTGCATACATGTATGTCCAAATACGCACACACACATACTTGTGTATATGGTATGTGCTCTGTGAGGGGCTCTCTGTGCATATACTGGACTTGTGAGGCTGGTTACTATGGGGATAGGTGTGGAGGTGTAGGCCCATGCTTTTTTCTGACGTGGGTAAAAGAGTCATAAATAATGAAAAGGAAACTGCATTGAAATGCAAAGGCTGAGGCGTAGACATGTGGGTCGTATCGACATTTGTGAATTCTGGGATCCACACAGTGCAGAGTTTCTATCTCAGACCTGTAGAGCCTGAAAGGGACTGAAATGTAGCAGTGTTTCTACTGATCTTGATAAGTTGTCGCTTAATATTTATGTCATGAATTATAAAGGTGTTTATTTAGCTAAAGAAAAATGCCTGAGGGGTTTCTGTGCATTTACAGTAGCACATTTTTATTGCATTTAGCCAAAAAACTGATTGAATATGCAAATTTAATCATTAATTTATTAATTTTACATAATTATTTGAGAAGCATGTTTATAGTAACAGTTTTTCATGTTGCTCTAAAAGAATGGAGCATGTTATTGCATGCATCTTTTGTTATTTTTCATTCATATGTCATTTAACACTTTTTTTTTATTCAGGAAAGTATTGTAATAAGCATAAATTATTATTTTTTTCCTTTTAGAATATAATCCTTTTTTCATACTATGAATTATTAAATGCTTTTATTCTTTTTACACAAGTGCAAATATGAACTAAATTTTCACAACAATCTTTGAATCAAATTTCAATCAATACAGTCTTCAAACAGAATGTGAATAACTGCAAAGTTGAATCGAGTTTGAATCACTGCAAGCTGTAACTGAAAATCAGATCAGTGCATGCTTCAAAATGAATTTGAATCACTACAACAATGAATCGAGTTTGAATCACTGCAAGCTTTCTCAAATTCGAATTACTACATGTTTCAAATAGAATCTGAATCACTACAACTTTGAATCAAATTTGAATAACTCAACGCTCCAAAACAAATCTAAATCACTCCAACGTTCTAATCTTCTTTGAATAATTAGTTTGAATCACTTTAAACTTAAATTGAAACAATGCCAATTTGAATCCTATATTCAAATCCTAACAAGTTTTGAATTTCAATCTAAAACATTAAATCTGTGAATTGGTTCTAAATGACGGCAAGCTTTAAATGAAATTCGAATCCCCGGAAGCCCCAAAACAAACCAAATCACTTTGTGCTTCGAAACAGCTTCGATTATTATGGGAGTGTTTTAGTTTTGCCGTGTTACCACTCGCTCGCAGTATAGATGGGGTTTTATAGACTTTCAGATGACAGATAGAGGTTTGAATTGCACATTGAATCGTACTTTGAGTGGCCTTTTTTATATCTAAGATTACACATGGAGGTGGACATCACGGATATAGGCCTAAAGTACAGATAGAGGTTGGAGTGCATTTCATGCTCACAGGTGAGGACGAATGTATGTGTGTGTTTGTGTGTGTGTGTGTGTGTGCACGTGTGTGTTTGTGTGTGTGTGTACGCAGACCCTTTGAAGTGGAAAAGGCCTCTGGTTGGCAGTAGGCCAGTGCATCAATAAAGGCAACTGGAGTTTGAGAGCCAGTGAGAGGCATTTAAGTTCCATTTCTCCCAGGCCTTACAGCTCAGGAAAGACCTGCTCTCTCTCTCTTTCTCTCTGTCTGTCTTTCACGCACGCCCTCACAGAGAGAGAGTAATCAGGCCAGACTTGTGCACTACAATGTTGGAGTGTGCCATAATTGAATATGTGTGTCCAGCTGTTTATGTGTGTGTGATTGGTTGCTGATTTTGAAGTGGCTTGTTAGACACACTAGCACAGTAGGGTTGACTTTCAAGTTTAATCATGAAAGATGTATTTTTGTACAAGGTACAAAGCACACCGCTGCAGTGAGAGACGCAAACACACACTTCTTTCTTTAGTTCTTGTCTACTAATCTGGCATCACGTTGTCACTAATAACCGTGCCGCCTAACCACACCTCTTACTTTGTCCACCTGTTTCCTCAGCAGTGATTTGCTATTTAGCATCAAGAGGTGGAGACCTGTGATTTATGCAGAACTTGTATTAATAATAATCAGCATTGCTTAATCCACAGTATCTCAATTTCTTTCCAGAAATGTTGCAGTTTAAAGGCTTTTTGCCATTTTTATTTATTTTGAGTGTGACTCGAACCCAAGTTGCAAGGCTTAATGTATGTGCGGTACATGTATAAGGCCCAAAACATAGTTTATGCCAGGGGTCACCAAACTTGATCCTGTAGGGCCGGTGTCCTGCAGAGTTTTTTTTTTATGCTTTTTTTGGTCATGCATTTTTTTTTAAATTTAAACTTGCGGTTAACTTCAGTACTAAAATGGTCATCTTAAAACATCTAGAACGGGTTTTTGATAAGATTTTTGTTGCCACAAACCCTCATATAGAGAATATATAAACAACTATAGATACACATATAAATGTATCAGTATAAACAGGGCCGCATTAAGACCTCACTGGGCCCCGGGGCTATGACTTAATGCAGGGCCCCCATCACAATAATTACATATATAGCTTTAAATAGGATTTTTATCCTATCAACATTTTTGATGCACTGATATTTTATCATTCTTGTTACTAAATACAATATCACAAAAAAATAATACTAGCCTAAATAAAACCAAGCTTACTAAAGACAAGTAAACAGTCACGAATGACAAGAGAACAAAGAGACATAACAAATCGACCTACTTGGAAAAACTTAAAGCACTGAATAAAAAATTATATTGTAGAAAGTAAATGTGCAAATAGACTGAATAGTCTTCACTGTATAAATTCACTATAGATTAAATCTTATTTTACAAAAGTGATTCAGTCAAGGACATGGAATGATTTTCTTTCTGATGTTTGATTCACATTATTTACACAAATGGTAACAACAGCTACATTAGGCTGCTTTCGAGGAATAGTTCACCCAAAAAGTTCATCCTTCTGCTGTCGAACGCAAAAGAATATATTGTGAACAATATTGGTAACCAAACAGCTGCTGCATGACTTTCATAGTATGAAAAAAAAAAAAAGAAAAAGAAAAAAATACACTATTGGAGTCAATGGGGACCAGAAACCTTCTGGTTATGAACATTCTTCAACATATCATCTTTTATGTTGAGGTGAACAAAGAAATTCATACAGGTTCAGAACAACTCAAGGCTGTTGATGTAAATGTTGACAGTATTTTCATTTTTGGGTGATCTATCCCTTTAAAATCTCATCATACACAGCCTACTACACTTCACATGCATGCTTTATCTTTAACTATAATGTTCATGTAAGACACAAATGACTGTTTACGAGGATACTCGCAAGGACGGGCATTTTGACACATAACTGTGTATTTGAACGTTTAAGTTCAAGGCACGAAAAAGAACTCAAGTTTAGGCAGGTGCTTTACACGCAGGTGTGCGCCGCGTGTTTTAGGCTGTAACGCGTGCATTTGCCAAAATGAATTCTGCCCCGCTTCTTAATGTCCCTGAACAGTTCAATTTGTTTTTAAACCACAATATTTAAATGATGAGATAACATCATGATGCGCAAAACGATTGACATATTTCTACCAGATTATTTCTCAACCCAAAAGCGAAACTATAGAGTTTGTTCAAACACAACAAGCAATATACATCCATCAAGTTAATAATCAATCTAACCTAAAATCTGTGGCGACGATGACGCAATGTTTTTATCTACTCCATGTGTTCGGTCCACTTGCTGTGCCACAACTTCCACTCCATCATCAGCTTTAGTAAAATAACCTGATAACTGGGAATTTTACTGACTAACTTGTGCTTTTCTCTCTCTTCTCATTTTTCTTTTTAGAATAGCCCCTCTTTCACTTTTTTTTTTTTTTTTTTTTTTTTTTTAGAATAGTTGACATTTTTACTTATTGAAGACTGTTCTTTGCATGACTATTTCCAGATTACGCCAGAACGAAGTGAGGAGAGGTGAGTGCAGACTCAGCGGTCACCTGATAGATACACAGGTCGTTCAAAAGCAAAATATAAAATAAATGCATTTGATTGGTAAAACAAATTCAAACGTGAATGAAATTTATGGAAAAGCTCCACTAAATACTAGCGCTAATAAGTGGGGGGCGTGGTGGGGCTTTGGCGATTGGCGCTACCAATGACCAGTCTACTCCACAGCCAATCACGAGTCCCTTACTTGCTCCGGCCCCGGGGCTTCGGCCCCACCTAGCCCAATGGTTAATACAACCTTGAGTATAAAGACCCATTAATATTGGGAAAATATACAGTATGTTATAAATATGAGCATTATTATAAATATCTGGTAATGTTATTTGGTAATATTCACTTTATTTACAAATATTTACTTAAACACACCTTTAGAGTACTGTTAACCTAAATACATATATAAGACTTGGGCTGTGAACATTTTCCTGTTAAATATTCAATAATTCATCTCATAATTTCCAACCTTTATTCCACAGAATGTAACAATGGTAATGATAAATTCTGTGCATTTTAATTGATTTATTTTAATATGATCATGATTGTTTGGCAAATTACTCTTGCTCCTGTTTAGCAAGTCATCTGCTTAATGCATACATGTAAATGTTTTAAATTATGTATTATTTTTTAACCTTTTTAATTTCTGGGGGTTTTTTGTGCAAACCCTACACCCCCCGCCTTTTTTTTTTTTTTTTTTTTTGGAAAACCTCACATCATTGCATTATGGTTTGTAACCATTTTTGAAAAGCAGTGTAGTGGGAAATTGAGCTTGCATTTTAAGAGGTGTATAGGTTCTGAGTTTTAACCACTAGCCCAAAGTTTAAATGCTTTAAGTGACATCAAATTACAGACAGAATGAGCAAAACAACTTTTTTCATGTGTTCACTAACAACACCAAATACTGGTATCGTTTTTACTCTTTCATTGACCTAACAAAACACTCTCCTCTCTTTGTCCACCGCTGCCCTGTTTTCTGTCCCGTTTGCTTCGTACAACTGTTGCATCACTCAGCTTTTTTTTTTCTGCCAACTCACAACCTATTTGCAGTACCCCCACAAAACACGCAGCCGTCCTCCCTCTCTCTCTGCCTCTCTGTGTGTGTGTCTCTCTCTCTCCCCTTCTCTCTATTGATCTAGTCATAGTTTTCTGTCTTCAGCCTGCTGGCTGGCTGGCTTTAATCAATACAGATAATTGTCTGCTTTCTCCCGATGCCAAACAGTCTGTGTTTTTTCTCAATGAATCCAGGTCTTCCCCCAACTTACACACACACACACACACACACACACACA
Source organism: Acrossocheilus fasciatus (assembly GCA_036784905.1). Taxonomy (NCBI): domain Eukaryota; kingdom Metazoa; phylum Chordata; class Actinopteri; order Cypriniformes; family Cyprinidae; genus Acrossocheilus; species Acrossocheilus fasciatus. The sequence goes on from CM071956.1 coordinate 6,189,743, forward strand.
CACACACAGGGCCCACCTACCCGGGATTCCCCCCCATTAATGACGGGAGATAACCTGCTTTCCTTACCGATTTTTCCTCCACCCCCCCCCCCCTCCGCTCCCCCTCTTATCGATTGCCGTGAGATATCGCCCCACGTGCCCTGCTCTCAGTGTGTAAACATGGCGAACACGTGGCCCAAGAACTACACACGCTCGTGCATAAACAAATATGCCAAGCGTGCATTAGCAAATATGCGAAACGTTACATTTATGTTATGCTGGCATTGCCCCAGTTTGCTCTGTCTGATTAAAGAAGGCACAGACGTCACTGTATATTCATTTGAAAGTCTTGTTCATTGAAGTTCATTGCCGTCGTCGAATAGCGCAAAGTTTCAAATTGCTTCAACATCAGGCTTGTAAATAATTGTTTACTTAGTGAATTCAACTAAGTATCTTCTGATTTCATTGTATGGACTGAGTTGATTACACACGTGGTATGATACATAATCAGTAAGTACTGAACCTAGCATTGACCTTGGATAAACAACTTTTGCAGGTTATTGTGTGGGCTTCGCATCCTCAGTAGGGACCCAATTTATCAGAGTCGATTTGAAGTTTTTGAGCATTTTCGTACAGAGGCGGTTACAAAAACCCACTCATTCAGACGTTCGCCCTGCCGTTGCTTAAAAAACCTGATGACAAACATCACAGGTCAGTGAAAAGGCAAGGACGTCTTTTCCAATAGCAGCATTCCTCTGGATATTGTCAGGCAAGATTTTGTAAATCTTTAAAAGCGAAGGTCTTATCATATACATACAGAGCCGTTTTGAGTTCAAGGTCATCGCTTAGAAATGATGCTGACGAAATTTGGAGACGGTTTGAATGGAAGCGTTTGCTTGATCAAAACCGCATTTCTATCATGAAACTTTTTTCTTTTTTTTTTGCAGATGACTTGAATGATGTTCTTTAGATGGTTCAGCGTCATTAAGCATGCAGGAGAATCTGTTTCTTTGTCAGGTTAATGCTACATATAATAGCGTTCATGTGTTATAGACAACATGAAATCAATATCGACTCCATTTACTTTATGAATAAATGCCCTCTGGTCTTATTGTGTTCGATTCATCAATGCATGCATTTTTAAAGAGGAAAAAATTGTATTTTTTGTAATCTGTCATTAATTTCTCTGTGTGTGTGACTTGATTAACTTGATGTAACTTGGGCAGCATGGTTGGGGAAAATAATATTAACCAATAACATCACAGTATGATATGTTTTTTCACAGCACTAATCCAATAAAGTCTGTCAGAGACGCAAATTGGTTTGCAGCCAGAGTTTGAGTCTACTGTAGCTTTCCCAGTTTTCACTTGTATTGCAAAAAAGTGGCAATGATGGATAAAATGAAGTCCTGTCTACCATTATTTCAGTTTATTCTAATATTAAATATTCTTTCACTTTAAAAACATTGGTGGGTCGCTGCACTTTGCGTGTTGCATTAATATATTCTTTATTGTGTTATTACGCTGTTATAGTTCACTTTGTGATACTAATTTGTTCCTCTATCCAGTAGTCAGTGGTCCAGTGTCCAGTATTGCGGTACTGGAGATTCAGCCATTTTGTGCGTCTGATTTTTTGCTGGTGCAATGAGAACACGGCCTGATCCAATTTGTGTTGGTCACCAGTGTGAAATGGCGGTCGGCCGGGGGACCGGCGCTCTCCAAAGCCTCTCAGCTCTCTTCCTCTCCTCGTTTTTCTCTCTCTTTCAGTCTTTCTCTCAGCTGGTGATGTGCCACTCACCCAGCACCTCACTACCCTGGCACCCAGCACGACCACGACCCAGCAATCAACACACGCCACACATATATACATGTGCATACACACACATACATGTAGGCACTGACACAAAGAAGCTGAAGAACAAATCAGACTAAAGAAGAAATCAGGCTATGGATTTTTTTTTTTTCTTTTCATTTTTTATATTCACCAAGATATAAATATTTTTCAACTTAGGTTACACTGTTAAATAATGATAATACTAATATGTATATGTATATATGTATACTAAATAGGTTATACTGTAAATTTATTTAAAATGTAAAATTCTATAAAATATTATTTTAAAAAGTATATATTTTAAATATATATTTTAAAAGTTAAATTTTAAATAATAAGAATTATTATTATGAATATATTATTAAATATAATATCCATTGAAAAACATCCGTATTGATGTAACACATTTATTCATTACATCAACATCATATATAGTTTTAGAAAGATCCGATACAATTCTTACTGTAACTTTGATAAGACATATAGAGGAAGCTGTCTTAGGGTCTTTTTTAAAATAATCAGATTAATGCAGATTTTTTGTATGAGCAAATTATTTAAAAATAATTACTTGGATATAATTTTTAAACTTAGATTTGTAAACAGGTTACACTGTTAAATAATAATAATAATTATTGTTATTATTATTATCATCATTTATATATATATATATATATATATATACAAAAACAGTACTGTAAAAATTTAACAAAATATTATTTAAATCTATTTAAAATTATAATAGATTTTAGTTTATAAAATGTGATAGATATTATAAAATATAGTGTGTGAATACAGTGAATATTTAAAACAAAACCAAAAAAAAAAAACATCCATATTGTCCATATTATGATGGTATTATGTTGATGTAACGTCATCAGTTGACATATACAACCGTTCGTAACTTTGATAAGACAATCTTTGAAGACTTTAGTTATTTTTAAATAAAGATACACCTAAACAAATTCCATAAGTCAAAGACTTCAAATTAATTTTTGATTCATGTTCTTAAAATGACTTTATGAATAAGATGGTATCAGTAGCCGTTCATTTTACACATTTTCATGACTTGAATTTATTTTTACATCCAGAATAAGATCGGTTTCAGTTCTGTCTGCACCTTTTGACAGAAAGTGCAGTTCCCTAACACACTACAAATCAAAAGGTGACTTCACAAAGTACTTTTAAGCCACATTGAGCACACACGCACTCCCCTTTCAACATCTTTAACACAAAAACACATATCTTGCCATTTCCCCTTCAAATACACACACTCACTGTGATTTTGGCAAAATTGCCATGCTTGACGACCATATAGCCGACGACGTAGCAACAAAGAGAGTGAGCGAGCGATGGATGGATGGGGGGAGATGGGGGTGTTTGTGTGTGTCATTTGGTGAGTGAACATAAGTGGCACTGAGGCGGTGGAAAGGTAGGCTGATGGAGAGGGCGAGGTAAAATTAGACAGCAGAGTGGCCACCTTTTTTTGCACAGCCAGAGCTTAGGACGCTGTCCGAGAACGAATGTGGCCATGAGCCTCACCATTCAAAATGGAGTTTGGTTAAATAACCTGCAAAAGAAACGCAGGTGCCACGGCCGAAATGGACGGGCGAAAAGCACAGAAAGACAGAAGAAGAAGAGGTTGAACACACCCCAGGGAACCATGGGTGAAAAACCTTGCCCAAGGGCACAAGCGAAGGGTAGAGGGGGCCTTCATTCATCCAACTATCCCTCTATTTCTCTCCTCCCTCCATTCTTCAGGGGAATTGTCAGTCAGTGTATTTCCACGCAGCCATCCTAATGTTTCCCGATGCTGAGGCACTGTTAGCATCGCTGCCGCACTAGCCGACGACAACACACCTACCTTACAAAACAGCCTTCGATCCTCCGAGAGCAGCACGTATCTTCCTGCGGATTTCTCTCCCTCTTGTCACTTTTTCACAGGAACGCTGACATTTGTTGAGCCCACATCAAAACTAGCGCTTAGCCAAGTGCGCGAGGTGATAAAAGAGAGACGGGAATGGAGAAATTAGGCTGAGGACGAGGGAATAAGAGATCTGTAAGTTTGTGTGTATTCATCCATGTTTGAATTGTGAGGCCCGGTGTTGATTCGACTCCCCGCCGCACTCGCGCAAGAAGCGCTCGGGTAAATACAACCCGAAGCGTCTCGAAACTGATTTTTGAATCCCCAGGCCACATAAATGACACAGAAAAGAGTGCGTGAGAGAAAGCGAAGCAGAACGAGAAAGAAATATAAAGAAGAAGAAGTAGTAGAAATGAGAGACAAGGGGGGAGGTTGTGGGCGTTGCAAAAGTGCCTCCAATGTGCGCGGGTCTGAGCGCCCTCCGAGAGGGGCCCCGATCGATACCAACTCGGAGCAATAAAGCTTTCTCCCTGTCATCTCCACAGAATACAAAGCAGAATGGGGGAGAGAAGGGGAGGGTGGTGGTGGAGGGGGGATAGAGGGGTGAAAAGCTGTTCCGCTAGCCAGACCAATTTCCTAACCCTCCCTTCTCCTCTCCCTCCACCTTTTTTAGCCCTCCAACTACTACTACTACCACTACACACACCACCTTTTCTCTCCCTTTTCACGCACCTCTCCCTGTCTTGAGGTGTTGTGTCTGCTTATATTATTAATAATGTTTGAATAAATAAACTTAATAATTGATCTCCTCAGTTTTAACCGGATTGATAGCGGGTGAAAGATTCCACAGGATCCAGCCCAAATGAAAGAGGCATGTGGAGGGACCGGCCCGCCGGGCTGAACGAGCAGGCCAGAACAGGTTTGAGGTCGTAGCCTTAGCATGTGAGAGAGATGGATGTGCAGGTGAGGAAAGAAAAGCAAGAAAGACGTGCGGCGCAGGCGGCGAGGAAGAGGTCAAATAAGTGTTCTCTTTAATTGAGAGCCAATTTAAGTCCAGTGCAATCGATAAACCTATACACCGAGCAATCTGCCGTCCCCCATAACACATACATCATGCTGTTTAGTTGCTTAGTAGATTCTGTCACGGACGGACACCGACCCCCAGATGGGATTCGTTCGGATTGGCTCGGCGCTCATTGAACCTGCCGCACGATTTGGATTTCTGTACATTTTGGCCATAATTATACGCTGCCGCTCTCCACGTCTGAGCCTTCCCTCTTATCCTTTATTAGGAGACAGCTGTGTAAATCTTCTCCTGTCATTCCCTCCTTTTATTGTACGATCACAATGCACCTGCACTCACTTTTCTTCTCCTCCTCTCTTTGTCTCTCTACCCGTCCTGCGTTTACTCATATCTTAATATGGTTCCTGCCACTTTATTTCGCCCGTCTTCCACTCCATCCCTCCATCCCTGACACCTCCTGTCGGGGTGAAATAATAGAAGGACAGAGGGTCGGGGTGGATGGACAGAGGGATGGAGGAAGGGTGGAAGCGTCGGCCTCCCTCCCTGTTTTGCGCGTTCCCCCGGGGAGGGTGGTAATAATGGTAGCCATACAGGGGAGGGGGGCGAGAGGAGCGATTATTGTCTTGTAGGGAGTCAGAGGTATCGATCGGCCCAGAAATATGTGGTGCGCGAAAGAGGTACTGTATCGGATATAATATACACTCCTGAGACGGCAGGCGCAGAGGCGCACACACACAATAATACAAAATACCAACCCAGAGACACTCACATACACACACACAAATACAAAATACCCACGGCCGGAGAGGCTTACGCACACTCGAGCACAAATATATTTACGTAAATCCGCTCTTAAAATGTGTGCAGCTAAGATGCACTCAAAACACACACACACACACACACACACACACAGCTAGAGGCCAAGAAAATACTCTCGACATGCTATCCAAAAACACACACAATACACTAATACAGATGATTCATATGAGATGAAAAAGCTCTTCAAATTGCATGAAATTGCATTCACGGAAGTGTTTTGTTAAGAATAGAAGAACATCATTTTGACATCGTGTTGGTAAGGTCCACTACATGGTATATTTCAGTTACACTATCTGGCCTGAATTTGCATTGCTTTCCTGTTTGAAGTGTGTGTTAATATTTAAATTAGGAAATTTGTTTGTCCAAACAAGAACAAACCAACTTATTACTTGGAGCCAGAACATTTCAGGTTTTTAGTTTGATTATCACACACACACACACACACATACATACACACACACACACACACACACACACACACACATGCAGGTCTTTCACTGCTGTTGCCTGGCAACGTGGCTAGGTGTCCTATTGGAGAGCTGTGCTGTCCAGTGATGTCATGACCGCAGCTGACCAGCACTGCTGCACACGCTGTACAGAGAGAGAGAGAGAGAGAGAGAGAGAGAGAGGGAAATATACTGAGCGACAAAGGCCTTGAGTTACTATAAAGTTTTGTTGTAGCATTTATATTTCTTTTGTGTAGAATTTTAAAATATAATATATAAATAAAAAATAGACCTAATTATAGATATATTTATATACCACAAATTATATATATAGTTATAGTTATATATAGTTATATAGATATAGTGATGCAGCTAAGTGTATTATTAAATTATACCATGGCTGAGGTGAATCTTGAATACAAAAGCTTGGGCAGCACATGATGCAACTTTATTAGTATATTTCGGTTATGGACCGAGAGAAAGTGCGAGAAAGGTCTACTTTTATACCTGTACCCTCCATTGTTCTGCTCTATTGTCTTTAAATCAGGTCAACAGCCGATAAGATTTAACACCCTAACCTGCCTCTGCATCTCTCCTTGAGTCAAGGGGGAGTCACTGCTGTGCTTGAAGTATGGGTGTGTGTGTGTGTGTGTGTGTTTGTGTGTGTGTGTGTGTGTGTTTGCACTGCATCTTTAGGGCACTGTGTTTGTTGAATTGGTGTTGCATTAGTTTTGGTTAAAGGAATATTCCTGGTTAAAGCACTGTGGATGGTGACTGTGGCATGTTCAAGATTGTCACAGAGAACATTTCTGACACATACCTCAATTTGTAAAAAAAAAAAAAAAAAGTGATTTCACTTACAGTGAAAGTAAATGATTAGCCTCATAGACTCCCATTGTAATTTCATTTTCATACATGCTTTGTTTGTTTAGCCAGAAAAAAAAGTTCCAATATGGGCTTTATGTGGTAACACATAAATTAAGAAAAAAAAAAAAAAAAAAAATATATATATATATATATATATATATATATATATATATATATATAATTTTTTTTGTCATATTATGCTATTTATTAAATATATCTTTAAATAATAAAATATTATAAATATAAATAATATCATGATTTTAATAATAATTATTACGTAATAAAGTAAAATTAAGTGATGATAAAATAAAAATAATAATAAAATAATAGGGTAACACTTGCCAATTTAAATTTAAGGGTTGAATCAGGTATTTAAAAATTGCAGTTTATCATTTTTTATAGTGTACTGTACAGTGTGAGGTAAAAGTTTGTGATTGATGGTTGTGTGGCTTGGATATTTTACAGATAAATAAACATATTTCTGTCTTTTAGTGTTAAATGTTGTAGTGTAGTATTTGTACTGTGTACATTGTATATGTTAGATTCTAAATCTTGGCAGTAATATCAAACCAAAAATTATGGCATAAAGTATTCCTTTTTACATTTTTATAATATGACACTTTTTTTTTTTTACCTTGCATGTCAGCTTCACATTAAAATCAGACTCAAGGAAAGATATACTGTGTGTATATACATGTGTTTGTGTACACGTCGTTTGGCACCTAATTACATCAAAACTAATTGGGGCAGCGCAACTAGTCTGTGATCAGTGGGCCACCGTTATTTATAGAGCCGTCCCTGCGAGAAACGCCGCCTCCTGTTCCTCCGAGGCAGACGTACCCCTCACTGGCCTCCCCAAAGGTCAAGGGGGGCAAGACCAGGGGGAGGGGGGATGAGGGAGGGTGCGCAGCGGACTGACCCTTGACCCTAACACACGCCACCCAGCATCCCTCTTTCAGTCCCTTGCACGGACACACACACACACCCACGCGCCGTCTGTCACGGCCCTGACAGGCGTTACTGAGGAGCTTCGGGGGCACATAAAAGGGGGCGCCCGAAAACTTGCTAAACCCCTGACCGTGACCCTGAGAATTACACACACACACATATTCACAAGACAGATCCATTATGAGCGCTGGGGTAAAAGGCTTAAACTAGGGGACGCATCAACTGTCCTGTGGGTGAATCAGTGTGTGTGTGAGGGGTCCGTGTGGTGAAGAAGTGTAGAAGTGTGTGTATGCACTTTCAAAACAAATGCATGATGGTTGGATATTGCACGGTTAAATCATTAGTGTGACACACAAAAATCAAGCTTTCAAACACTTTCTTACATTACAGCTAATATTTGTAGTAGGCTATTAGTTTATTAGTAATATTTGTACTATGTACAAGCAATATTTTGGATCAAAAACATTGGCAATAATATTAAACTAGAAATATTCAATTATTAAACTAGATGGACAGTTAAGGGTAGACAATATTTCGAGAGTGAAAACGAGGTTGTGCAGAGTAGACAGCCAGGCTCTTAAATTATTTACCAGATTCAACATTGAAAGTAAATCTTATTATTATATTATAACATTTCCCGATGACAAAAAAACGGATTGTGAAAATTAGACGGCTTATTAAACGAATATGAAAACCTCGTTTCATGGCGACGGTACCGAATAATGTCTGTCAACCTTTAACTGGCATCATGGTTAAAACTCTTAATAATATAATTGTATCTCTTTTAAGTCTCAGAACTCGACATCGACGTAATTTACCCTGAACAAAATGGCTTTCCAAATATAAAAAGCTCAACCAGACATAAAAAAAAGAAACGTTCAATTAAAAATCAGAGAAAGAAGTTGAAGCAGACTTGTGATATCGTTCATTCGCTCGTGTATTAGCCAGTGATTTAGTTTAGCAATCATTATTTATAAGTAGAACCTATAGGCTATATATCTACATTGAAATTAAGCGCATGTCAAATTATCATGAGGAGAAAGTTGGAAATATCAGGAAAACATCCGTTCGGTCGGTTAAGACTCCCGTGCTGGTTTAACATCGGCCTCCCTTTTAAGCTAAAACCTATTCACACTTAAAAAGCAGCTTTGTTAATCAAAGCCATAACATGTAAATATGTAAAATGAACAGGACAAAAAGTTGAAGTGAAAAAAAAATCAGCAGAAATCGCTCGTTGGATCCGTAAAGCCGCCTGTGAAGCAGGTTTCTCGCCTGATTGTTAAAGGCACTGCTGCCCTCTTGCGGTTCATAAGCGCTACTTCAGTTTCATTTTCGCTGGGCAGATGTGGTAATTTTAGCGCATTGAGACCAAGCAATGGAAAAGAGAGGCGTGTGAAGAACGAAAATGAGATATGCATGTTTTTCATTCTTGTGATGAGCACTTTCCAGCCACCCCAGCACTTTCTTATGCTGACTTGAGCTGTCTCTCCCTCTTTCTCTCTTTCTGCCTCCTTCTTTCTCAACACTGAGCGACACCACTTCAAACCAGCCTTGATAGCTTCCCACAACAAAACAACAGAGAAATAACCACCTGCTTTACCTGATATATGTCTCTAGATAATAACTTTTTCCTTTTTTGTGTGAGCGTTCACCCGTACCCTCGTTCAGAGATGTCAGAGGAAGTGTAGGGGTGACATACAGCGGTGTTTGGGGGTGGAGAGAAAATGTGGGAGGGAAGTGAGGAGAGAGTGACTGTATGAACCCATATCTCATTCATTCTTTCATGTGACAATTAAATGTAGCTGAGCGAGGACTGCCGTACACTTCTCAAGCTAGAAGTTTGAGTCAATAGCCTTGTGTTGGGTATGGAATCTAATATTTAAATAATAGTATGAATATTCACTCTGTAATTTGCATAAGTTGATCATTGAGAGCAGCGATTGGTCCGCTCGTTAGGGCGCCGTGAGCTGGACTGAAGTATTGCTCACTGATAAACCTGAGAGACTCAGACAGACGCAGACAGAAGGCTGTGGTTTATTTATAAAATGGCGGCTATGGCGAAATGTCTGAATTCCAGGTAAGTCAGTGTCTTTCTCTCTCGCTTTTCCTTCCCTCTAATGATCTCTCGAGAGGGGGCCGCAAGGTTAATTAGCTTCGCCTTCGCTAACAGACTCTGCTAATGAGAGGACATCAAAACTAACTGGACTGAGGCCAAAAGTAATGAAATGTCAGGAGCAAATCTCTGGAGGAATGCAAGAGACTTGAATATCAGTGTGTGTGTGTTTGTATATGAAGTGTATGTATGTTGGTGTGTGTAGAGGCCTGGTATATGCAAACAATCTGTACGTGCTCCCATTACTTTTTAATACACGAGAATATTAGAGAGATGAGGCAATAAGTGTGAAAAATCAGTGGAGGTCATGTTTTATTTATATAGCAGCTTTTCTATACTTATAGGTCACTCTATAACCAGAAAAGCTCCTGGTGTTTCAGTCATATTAGATTACAACTAAATAAACCACAACCCAATAATACAAAAAGCCAGATATTGTTAGAAAAAGATGATCTTCTAGATTTGAATGTGTTCCTACTATGACATGTGAGCAGCTCTACTTAGCTTTTACTGTACTGTTTTAAAGATGTTCATGTAAGGATTTACTGTTGTGAATTAAGTTGTCATCAGGGCAGTGTTGCTGTCTTTTTTTTTGCTGTGTCTGCATTTTCTCTAGTGCTTTACTCCATGCTATAGCGTCAAAAATAATGAAAGAAAATCATTAACCCACTTTCGAGGCTTATATCTGTGTTTGAATCACAACCTTTTTTTTTTTTTAATTTATTCGAATATTGTTTTTCCACAACAGTACACCTACATAACCATAGGCAAAACATAAATCTTAATATCTTTAATAATACAACAAATTTTTGTTGTTGTTGTTCATTATTTTACTGTAACAACCCTTCCAAAATGAAATTACATGCAATTCACATGCCTCTTAGATTATTAAAGTCAAAAATTTAATTATAGCTTAAAATAACTTGCCTAAAGCTATATTTGAAATCTAAATGGAATCAAGTTTAATTGAATTAAAAAGGGTAATTTCATATTCATAATGAAATTGTCATTACAAACACACACACATATATACATAACATACTGTGTGTGTGTGTGTGTGTGTGTGTGTGTGTGTGTGTGTGTGTGTGTGTGTGTGTGTGTACAAGTATATTACGTATAGTACAAGACTTAGTGTTTTTTAGGTATACATATCAGTTTTATCAATTAATTAATAGGTGCATTTTAAAAATACAATTTGAAAAAAAAAAGTAAAAATCACAAGAATTTTCATTTTAAGAACACGGTTTGTAAATTTGTTTCCCTCGGCCAGTTTTATGCCCTTTAAAAAGATGTGTCTGATGCTGATTGATTGAGATTTTCCAAGAATATCTCTCACTCTGTCGTTCAGGGTGTGTGTGTGTGTGTGTGTGTGTGTGTGTGTGTGTGTGATGAGAGTGAGTGGAAGGCCACACGCTTAAACAGGAAATGGGGGTGACACTGACTCACACAGCACGGAGGTTTGTGGGTAATACTGACACAGAATCGACTGCATGTGAATCAACCTTCACGTTTTTCACACTATTTTATATTTCATAACAGTGTCATTGGAATGATATTTCCATTTGGGCTTTGTGAGGTTTATGGTTAATTAGTCATGTTTGTTGTGTCCTTTGAATAAAAAGGTCAGTCATTACTAAAATAAACCACAGGCTTTCAACGAACATGTAGCTATAATGTAAAATACCTTTTATTCTATACTGCTGAAAACAGTATTTTTTTTTTTGATAAAAATTTTTGAAAGGCAAATAATTTTTTATGTCACATAGGCTTCTGAAAATTAAATGCAAAAAATGTTTTAACCATCAAACATGTTCAGTAATATTTTTAAATATTTATTTTCAGTTTTTAACTTTGGTATGATGATATATTCAGTATAGTGATATATGGTAAAATAAGACCATAATACAATAAGATGGCTATAATTGGCTGATGTGGACTAAAATGTGAAGACAGATTTTACTGCAACATACCTTACAAATGTTAATATTTTAAGGTTATAAATTTATGAAAACCAAACACACTTCAATATTTCTCAAAGTAACACACAACCCAGACAACCACAGAAAACAACAGAAAAATAGCACTGGTACTTGTAATTTCCTGCCAGGTCATCATAACGTTAAGTTTCCGCACATTTTCTTTAATCCTGAACCATGTATCATTATCAGCCGCACTTTTGTTGTGAAGGTTTCTTGAGGTTTATGGTTGCCTAGAGATCATAAAAGTTCTTTATATCACATTATACAGCAGGTTCTTCAGATCAGAGTTTCGCATTCGTGCAGCAGAGCATCCGTGTTTTCTTTAAAGAAACTGATAGCAAGAAGCTCTTTGTGGATCTCAAAAAGGTTCCTGAAGCCTTTATTTTTAAGCGTGAAGGGTCTCGAGTCAGACGCTCGGATGAAGGAAGTGCCAGACACTTTTATGCAACTGGCACGTCACATTCGCCTCTAGGCCTTTCGTGGCTTTGCATCATGACAAAACAGCTCGGTGGCACTTTGACTGTGATTTACACTGTGCTTACGATCGCAATCTCGCTCACCTCACCGGTGTGATTGTCTGGAAGCAGGTGATCAATCTTTTCTTTCATTTCCACTCATTTGACTATCAATATCAGTGAGTAATTCATCCTAATTTAGTAACTCACTCGAATGAGGTGGGCGGCGGAGGATGGAGGTTTCGTTTGACTCGGTTGGAAAGTGGCTTTAATTTGTCTTTGCCTTCTATGACTAAAGCAAGTGAAATTTGTGAACCACCAAAAAGAAAAGCGCCCACGGCCGGCATAGTGGCATATAGAGTGCAGGAGCTGTTCTCATCGAGTGATCGGAGGACAGAGAGAGTAGAGCAAAAAACATTCCGGTGAGTCACAAACACCGACCTGCAATAACTCATAATATATCACTAGTCACTAAAATACTGCTTATTCTAATATTACTTGAATATCAGGTTAAAAATGTTGCTTTGTGTGTGTGTGATTTATTTTGAGCTGGTCAGTGTTTGTTTGTAGTGGAAGTTTAGTTCTTTAGATTTTTCATTCATTTAAGTTCCGATCAATTTCAGTGTTTAATTTTAAATAATGAGGTTTGTTGTCTAATTGAAATATTTAATATGCTGACAAACATTTTGGTGTAGAAAGAGTTTTCATTCAGAGATTGCTAGTAAATTTCAAGAAATGGCAAGTAATACATTGAAATAAACGTGAAATTTTGAAGTACTGAAACTGATTTTACTAATCCATTTTATTTACAAAACATCAAAAAAATTATAATATTACAGTTACAAAAGTTACTTGAGAAATTGGAGTTTTGATTTTATTTTGACAAAATTAATTTCAGTTAAATATATGCAATTCAGCAAAACCGCGCAAAAAAAAAGTGTTTAATAAGAAAATACCGATTCAGTCTTTCTGCTTCAAAATTTCATGTTACTCGCTGTTTCTTTTTATCTGTAAAATAACATTTTTTTTCAGTGCATACAAATCCATGTTTTTAGTTACATTTATGAATGTTTGTATAATAACTGTTCTTGTTTACATGAATGCCTGTGAACTTCCTTTTTGCTAATTGACATGATTGCTTCCATACAAATAATCTTTGCGATAGATCTGATGTCCAGCGCACACATTCCAGCCTTGTAATATGAACTTAGTTAACATTAAGTAAACTGGACAAGGAAATCAATTTGTTCTTGGAAATGGCCGTGTAGATGGTCTGAGGTGGCCATCAATTTCACCGTGAGTAAGAAAGAGAAAAGCTGTTATCCTCCTGCGAAGTGCAACACGTGCTCTCGTGGGATGAGATCCTCTCCTGTCCGCATTAACAGCTATTGCTGGTGTGTTTGTGTGTGTGTGTGTGTGTGTGTGTGTGTGTGTGTGTACGTGAGTGTGTATCTGTATGAATGATGGCGTGCAGGGTGGGACATGCCCCTCCATCCCTGCTGCTCTCTGGGAGGCGCAGGTGCTGTATTAGGATGAAGAGAGTGTCAAACAGGACCAAAACAGAATGAAATAGAAAAGTAAAGGACAAAGGAAAGACAGATAGAGCAGTTGAGCTGCTCGCTGAATAGTTTTGCTGATGGAAATTGACTTTTGATGCTAAGGTTTTGGTTTGATTGTTATCCACTGTTTGGATGAGGTTGTTATTAATATTATGATTTTAATGTTATTTTATAATGTTAGATGTCATATATTATTGTATTATATTCCAAAAATGTTCTTTTGTAATGTTAAAATAGACTTTTTGAATGCATTGTATGATATTTAGCTATAAAGTTATTTAAATTTTTTTTTTTTTTTTTTTAATTATTCTATTGATGAAGAATGTATGAAAATTAGGATTTGGGGATTTTAAGATGAGGTGACAATATTTGCACTTTTATTTAAAACCTTAATTGAGCTACTAAAAAGTTCAAATTGGCTAAATCTTAATTCCATAAAGGTCAAACTTGAAACAAATGCATAAATTCATATTGTTTTATCAAACTCTTGTTACGTTAGTAAAGTAGTTATTACTCATAAATAGTCGATTAGATATTTTAAAGAATTATGTAAATTTTAAAAAAGTTTTCTTTTATTTGTTTTTGAAATATACTTTAGCATGTCCAAAAGTGTAATTCCAGTAACAAACAATGTTTATTTACTTATTTTATTCATTTTTATGCAAACGTGTCATAAAATGCCACTAAGCTAACTGGTTTCGGCACCAACAATATACATTTAAATGTTTTAAACCATGACTCCTCATGATGAAAACAGGCTGTTTGTCAACTACACTTTTATGTGGTTGATGATTTAAAGCGGATTGACATAAAAGCTTCTCAAAGCTAATGCCAGAAGTGTTTTCAGTCGGTTTCTCTCTCTCTGTTTCAGTAGATATCAGGATGTCTAAAGCCGTCGAGGACGACAAGATGGGGACTGAGCTTCCAGTGGACAGTACAGGTAAAAATCAATATGACGATTGATTATTGAAGGTCTGTGTGAGCCTGAATGCTTTAAGTAGAAATGCATGTTATGTTGTCATCTGTATAATCAATATAATTATTGTTATTAGTATGTGAAATCATGAAGATGTAGAGGTTTGTGTGTAGGAGTGATGATATTGTTGGAGAGAAACACTGCATGTGTAAGCGTGTTTTATCATGTACATTACTATGATTCATGATTATTCCTAGATGTGTTTGTGTGTGTGTGTAAGTGTGATGAGATTTTCTTTTGGCATAATTCTCACATTTTCCACTTGGTCTGAATCACACACAGAACACTTTAGTCAGCCGTGGCCCCAATCTGACACACACACACACACACACACACACACACACACACACACAGCAGCATACAGTAACCCAGGTTAAACGCTCCATGGTATTCCAATAATGCAATGCCTCTGGCTAACCAGACCACACTTTTGTTGATGTGAGGGCCGGCGCCTGAGGCATTATTCTGACCTGATGTGTCCTTCATGTATGTGTGTGTGTGTGTGTGTTTCTACAGACTCTGAGAGGAACAGTCCAGAGGCCAGCGATCAGGTGTGTGAACGTCTTTTAGTCCATGTTTTTTTTATTAGTGGTTCGATTGTCAATGAATGTGTTTTAGTAAAAAAATGAAAGACGTTCTTGAGAGGTTCTCCAAAGAAACTTAACCATCTAGATCGGGGTTGTCAAAGATTTGATTTTTCAGGAAAAACAAAATACGTATATATTTGGTGTATGTGGCAAAAGATGTTAAAAACCATGCATGTATGTTCAATCAGTGTCATCAACCAACGGATCAAACCTTTCTTTTAATAACACGCAACATTCGTCATTTGCAAATGTCGTCCCAGGTGAATGCAGGGACAGTCCCGTAGCTAACACGTTCATTTTCTCTCTTTGAAGTTTGAAGTTTGTTACTTACTGCTTTTACAGTATGGACAGATGCAATGAAAAATGTGATGGTTACGAAGTGAACTTCACAATTGTTTTTAAGTCTCCTCTGAATGAATATTGAACATGGTGTATTAATGCTGATACACTCTTAAAAATAATGATGATTGATGGTTACATGAAGAACATTTACCATGCATAGAATCTTTCCATTGCAAAAAAGGTTATTTATAGTGGAAAAAGTTTCTTTAGATCATAATTCACACCAAGAAAATAACAATTCTTTTAAGAACTAATCACTGAAAGGTCCTTTGAGGAACCAAATATGCTTCATCTATGGCATCACTACAAAAACACACTTTTGGAACCTTATAGAATCGTTAACATCCATGGAATATTTCCATTCCACAAAAGATTCTTTATAGTGGAAAAGGTTTTTTAGCATATTCAAATAAAAAATTAAAAAACAGTTATTTTAAGAACTGTTCACTGAAATTCTTTTATGGCACTGTTGCAAAAACCTTTTGTAACCTTTGTTGTTAAAAGAGTGTATTTGACTGAGAACAAGACCTCTAATTCAACACACGGTTACTTTCTATGCCTAAAATTGTGATGTGTTCTGTTTTAGATTATTTATTCAAGCTAAAGTTATCCAGTTTAGGCCAGTGAGATTAATCCATTTTGCCCCTAATCAATTTTTCCCGTCTCGTTCAGACCCAGCCGATGAAAACAAGTCCTTTCTGCCTGTCTCCTGCACCCAGCAACACAAAGGTGTGTGTGTGTGTGTGTGTGTGTGTGTGTGTGTGTGTGTGTGTGTGTGTGTGTGTGTGATTTATTTAGTTACATCCATTTTTGCTCAGATGGATGCCCTCAGGTAATTCTCTGTTAACATTGTAATATGCAAATGAGATTTCTTTTGTCATTTTGAGCTGCATTCCTAACAAGATGCCAGAAAAGATACGGGAGAGAGAGAGAGGGAGAGGGAGGGAGAGAGAGTGTTGACGTATGAAAGGTTTATAAGGAGATGAATCAATCAGAAGTGAGGTAAAACGAGACAGATCGACCAGTGCAGGACAGTTGTAGTTAGCAGAGAGGTAACTATATAGATGGATATTTACATGACTAAACAATTTGAACTACTTCTCTTCTCTTAAATCAGTGAGTAATCAAATGAATAACTGGAAGTGTGTGTGTGCGTGTGTGTTTACATATGGAAATGGACTTTGTTTGTGGTTTTTGTCTTTGTCAAGAAAAGACAGTTGTTGGCGTAATCGGTCGTTGACATTTAGTAACGACAATTTGCATATCAGTTACAAACTAGCTTTACCAGTAACAAATGATTCACTGAAATGATCAAAAATGAATAATGCTTAGTATTTAGTGCATTTTTAATGGATTTTTGATCATTAAATTAAAATACTTTTACAGAAATTAAATGATTAATAAATAGCACTAAAAATAATTTCTATTTGTTTTATATTGCAAGATGCATTTTTGTGTGTTTTATGTTGTTGCTATTTATGTGATTTTGTGTGTGTGTGTGTGTGTGTGTATACCTGTTTTTCTATTCAGGTGGGGACTTAAACCTGAATACACACAGACTCATGGGGAAGCTAATAAACAAGCTAATAAATCTAAATATTGAATCTAAAAATGCCTGTAGTTTCCTGTAAGGGGTAGGTTTAGGTGTAGGGTTGGTGTAGGGCAATAGAATATACGGTCTGTACAGTAGAAACAGCATTACGCCTATGGAGGATCCCCACAAGGATAGCAAACCAGGTGTGTGTGTGTGTGTGTGTGTGTGTGTGTGTGTGTGTGTGTGTGAAGAGTGTTAGTGTATTATATTATCAATGTTAATGTTGGTGTTTATTATGTGCATATACACACATACTGATGTATGTGAATGTTTGATAGGTGAAAGCCGAGGAGGCCACTGAGATGACCAGTGTTCACGCTCCTCCACCTCCTCCAGCTCAGCCGGCTCTGCCACACACACAACTCATGCTGGCAGGCAGTCAGCTCGCAGGGGTATGAGCTCATACACACACACACACACACACACACACACACACAGGTCTGCGTGATGAGACAAACATGTAGGCTAGTGAAGATTTTAAAAACTAAATATGTGACATTTTTGAGCGGAAACAAAACAGCACTAAGCAGAAAGCTGCAGTTGAAGCTGCATTGTCTCGTTTTTATTTATCTCACTTGCCAAGTGGCCTATGGCCTAAATTAATATGTAAAAAAAAAATTATAAAATGAAAAATAAAAAATCTCAGCACCACCCAGATTTTAAGTGCTTATTTTTTAAACTAAATATAATAAATTATACATTTAATGAGTTTGAAAAATGATCAGATTAAAATGTTCTATCTTGATTGTTAATGTGGCATTTTTACAAAATAGTGCAACATGCAGCAACTTCAATTCAATTCAGAAAACTTTATTTGTCCCCAAGGGGCAATTCAAAAGCATATTGAGCAGCACTTCAAAAAAACAACAACACTATTTCAGACAGATACATAAAAATTATTACGATGATAATATTTACAACTGTAAATAAACCATGTATACCCTGTAAAAAAAAATTTAAGTTGTAAATCAAACATTTTATAAGAGAATACTATTTCAGTCTTTCTACTTCAAATTGTTTAATTCAATGTTTGTTTGTTTGTTTGTTTATTAGTTTATTTATCAGGGACAATGTACAAAAAACATTAATCTTACGAAAAGATGCTTTGTACCAGAGTTAGCAAATGCTAATTTCCATCTGCAGTCCCCGGGCAGGTGCACATACTATAAAAACATTAAATTACAAATAATTGTCAATAGTACTATTAAATACATGCAATATTAATTGAACAGTAATCATTTAACTGTACATTTATCATGTGCTACTTGCCAATTCTTTGTGAAATTTACTAGAAATTTCTGAGTGAAAACTTATTTTTATTCGTTATATTATGTAATAATTAATCTCAATGAAAACAAATAGAGATGATATATGGATACAAACAGTGGAACATACCTGGCAACACCAAGGTCATGGGTTTGATTCCCAGGGAAGGCAAGAACTGATAAAATGTGTTTCTTGAATGCGGTGTTAAATATAAACCCATCTGCCAAATGCATAAATGTAAATAGATACATGGATCTCTCTCTTGCTCTCTTTCGCTCTCTCTCTTTTGCTCTATGCTTGTATTAACTAAATGCAACTGCATGTCTTTGTAACTTAACCGTGCTGTGGATGCCATCTTAGGCTCTGCTTGATTAAGAGAAGGTGCTACAGACGGCGCCTTTTCTGCTTGGTGACACTCTTCTTTTCTCCACTTTTTCTTTTCATCCCTCGCTCCTGTCCTTCCTGTCTTCAGCTGGCCGCTCTCCTCCCTGCACAGCAGCAGCTGTTGTTGCAGCAGGCTCAAGCGCAGCTGTTAGCCGCAGCCGTGCAGCAGTCGAACGCTGCGCATGCCGCCCATGCAGCCGCGGCAGCCAATCAGCAGCAGCAGACGCAGCAGCAGCAGGCCAATCAGGCAGCAGCACAAGCCCAGTCTCAAGCCAAACCTGAACAAGCTCCGCCTCCACTTTTGTCACAGCCTATCCAGCTCACTGCCCAGGTAATGTCGGTATGTAGGTTTTGAGGAAAGCTCAGGCCAGATTTGCATTTTCCTTTATTTCACTTACAAGAACATTCCCGGTTAAACAAACGTCTTCAGCAGCATCTGTGGCATGCAGCCAGTTATGAACAGAAAATACGAAAATGCAGTTTGCCCATTAGTTTGTGAATAAATAAGAAACATGTTTACATTGGAATTCTTTCAACAGTGTATTTAAATATTTAATAAATATATAAAGTAAATAAAACTATTTAAATTTGAAAAATCCTAATGCAAAAATACGTCAGTTTTAATATAATAGTTTTAATATAAAATTTTTATTTTATTTAAATGTATTTCATATGAATTATATGTATAATCCTAATACAAAATAAGGTCATTTTAATATAGTTTTAATATAATTAAATTATTGTGTTATGTTATTTTGGTATTAAATGTATCATTAAATAAGTAAACATGTTTACAGTGAAAGCCTTGCATTAATACTGCATCTAAATATTTAATAAATATATAAAATAAATAATTTGGAAAAAAAAAACTAATACAAAAACAAGATTAGTTTTATTAGAGTTTTAAAATAATGTAAATTCTTATATTATTTTGTTATTTGTCTGTATTTAATACAATTTGATTATCATTTGGAAGAAATTTAATTTCTATTATGCATTATATTTAATTGTGTGTGTGTGTGTGTGTGTGTGTGTGTGTGTGTGTGTGTGTGTGTGTGTGTGTGTGTGTGTGTGTGTGTGTGTGTGTGTGTGTGCGCGCTTGAATCTGATTGGCTGACGGACGTTCTAAGGTGTGCAATTATTTTCAGGGAACTGCACGGCAAACGTAGTTCCAGGCAGCTCTTGACCTCATTACATGACCATATCACTTCGCCAAATGATTTCTGTTATTTCAAAGGTCTTACAACAGCAAAATAATCAAAACCCACAACGACACTGGCCAAATAAATAAATATAGTAAACAATATGATAAAAACGACAGATCTTGTTCATGTTTTTGCCACAAAATTACGCTTTATTATGCACGGAAAGCACATACTCTATCTCTCCCGCTCTCTCTCCCTCACAGACCGCACATACATAACAGTTTGCACACACACTAGCATACATCACGCTAATGTTGTTAGCGCTACTCTGACGATTTTATCAGTAAACAACTTAAAAACTACATGACTTCTCACAAGCGAGGTAACAACAACGGCGTTGTTCGTGAACAAAAGGAACTAAGTTTGACTATAACTAGAGACATTGCTGCCGAACACTATTGAGAGACGCACAGAGGATCTCTCTCTCTCTCTCTCTCTCTCTCTCTGTCTCTCTCTCTCACAACTTAGTTATTAACTGCATTAGTCTGCTATCAACGGCTCAAGCCTCCATTACTAGGTTTAAAATGACGTTTTGGAATTAGCAACGGAGGCGTTGGATGAAATGCGGAAGAAATAATCGTACTCACAATAGCGATTTAAATAAAAATACCGTACGAATGCCATGAAATATATCATCTGATCGATGTCTTGAGGTGTGGCAACCGTAGTATAAGTGGAATAGTTGACTTTGGTCCATTGAATTATTAGAAAAATAATGCACACTACCTCGGGTGTGCATTATTTTTCTAATAATCCAACGGCCTGTCGTCAATTATTCCTTACATATATATCATAAGACAAAAATAAGATAATTTTAATATTGTTTTTATAATTAAATTATTATACTGATATTTTATTTAAATGTATTTAATGCAATTTCAATATAACTTTGAATGAATGTATTTAACTTTTTATACATTTTTATTTAACTATATACAGTATATTCAGTTAAATGAACTTTTAATGCATTTATATTATGCAAATACAATTTGAATATATAGTCATACAGCCATGGCCAAAAATATCGGCACCCTTGCAATTCTGTCAGAAAATGCAGCCCTTCTCTCAGAAAATTGTTGCAGTTGCAAATGTTTTGGTGCTCACATGTTTATTTAATTTTTTTTTGTTTGCAATGGAACAACACGAAAAAACAGAGAAGAAAAGTCAAATCTGATACAGTTCCACACAGAACCCAAACAATGCACTGGACAAAATTATTGGCACCCTTAACTTAGTATTTGGTAGCACCCCCTGTTCAGTTAAAAAATAACTGAAATCAATCGCTTCCTGTAACCATGAATGAGTTTCTTACACCTCTAGAATTTTGGACCACTCTTCTTTTGCAAACTGCTCCAGGTCAGATTTGAAGGATGCCTTCTCCCAACTGCTGTTTTGAGATCTCTTCACAGGTGTTCTCTGGGATTCAGATCTGGACTCATTGCTGGCCATTTCAGAACTCTCCAGCGCTTTGTTTGTAACCATTTCTGAGTGCTTTTTGAAGTGTGTTTCGGGTCATTGTCCTGCTGGAAGACCCATGACCTCTGGTGGAGATGCAGCTTTCTGACACTGACCGCTACGTTCTTTGCTAATCATCAGATTTCATGACACCGTTCACACAGTCAAGGCATCCAGTGCCAGAAGCAGCAAAGCAACCCCAAAACATCTTTGAACCGCCACCATGTTTGTCTGCAGGGACTGTGTTCTTTTCTTTGAAGGCCTCATTTCTTTTTCATGATGTCCTTTACCAAAAAGCTCTACTTTTGTCTCATCTGTCCACAGTACGTTCTCCCAAAAGGATTGTGGTTTTGTCACATAAGTTTTGGCAAACTCCAGTCTTGCTTTTTTATGCCTTTGTGTCAGCAGTGGTGTCCTCCTGGGTCTCCTACCATAGCGTCCCTTTTCATTCAGATGGCGACGGATAGTGCGAGCTGACACTGCTGTACGCTGTGTCTGCAGATCAGCCTGAATTTGTTTGGAAGTTAATCGGGGTTCTTTATCCACCATTCGAACAATTCTTCTTTGTAATTTTTCATTAATTTTGCTCTCCCATCCACGTCCAGGGAGGTTAGCTACAGTGCCACGGGCTGTAAAGCTCTTGATGATATTGCGCACAGTGGACACAGGAACATTAAGATCTCTGGAGATGGATTTGTAGCCTTGAGATTGTCCATGTTTTTCCACAATTTTTTCTCTCAAATCCACAGACAACTCTTTACACTTCTTTCTTTTCTCCATGCTCAGTGTGACACACAACACAAAGGTTGAGTCAACTTTTCTCCATTTTAACTGGTTGCAAGTGTGATTACTTATTTGCCCGCACCTGTTACTTGCTACAGGTGTGTCTAAATACAAATTACAGGAGCATCACATGCTTGAAAAGCAATTATTTCTTACAATTTCGAAAAGGTGCCAATAATTTTGTCCATTTTTGAGTTCTGTGTGATATTTTATCAAGTTTGACTTTTCTTCTCTGTTTTTTTGTGTTTTTGCAGTGCAAACAAAATCAATAAGCATGTGAATAACAAAACACTTGCAATTGGAACAATTTTCTGAGAGAAGTGTTGCATTTTCTGACAGAATTGCAAGGGTGCCGATATTTTTGGTCATGATATATATATATATACAAATTAAGATTTACCTGAGCCAGTTGTTTGCAGTTGACTTGTAGAATAACTGTATCTTTTCTCTTGTTCCCCCTGTCTTTTGTTGCTCACATTTCTTTATTTCATTCTCATAAGGCTTTCTGTCATTCTCTGCAGGACATTCAGCAGTTGCTGCAGTTACAGCAGCTGGTCCTGATGCCCGGTCATCATCTACAGTCTCCAGCTCAGTTCCTGCTTCCTCAAGCCCAGGCTCAGCAGAGTCAGCAAGGTGAGACGCACCTGTTCACACATCAGTTCATTATTTGCCTATGGGGTCTCTGTCACACCAGTAACATTTGTGGGCACTGATGTCTTTAGTGAGAAATTGTCATTCATTCTTTCAGGTTTGCTCTCGACATCAAATTTGATTCCACTACCTCAGCAGAGCCCAGGGAGTCTCCTGACCTCCCCATCCAGACTGGGCCTTCAAGCACAGGTATGAAACCGAAACGGGTTCAAACTACATTGTTGTCAACGTCATTATTGCTTATTTAATTAGCAAGTGGTGTCCAGTTATCATCTCAGTAAAAAAATATGGTTATTTTTCGTTTTTTATCAGTGTCAATGGCAGTTTTCAACAGTCCAATCAAATAACGAGTCAATAGAAGGTCAAGCACATTGCATTAGGGGATACAGCATGTGACGCAGTGTGCTCTGCTATGTATGGAAAATGTAAAATTGTATATATTACCATTCTAAAGTTTGGAGTCAGTAAGATTTTTATTAAAATATTGGTATTGGTTTGATCAAAAATACAGTAAAAACAGTAATATTATTACAATTTAAAATAACTGTTTTCTGTTTGAATATATTTTAAAATGTAATTTATTCCTGTGATCAAATCAGAATTTTCAGCATCATTACGCCAGTCTTCAGTGCCATATGATCCTTTAGAAATAATTCTAATATGCTGATTTGCTGCTCAACAAACATTTCTTATTATTATCAATGCTAGAAACAGTTGTGCTGCATCATATTTTTGAAAGCATGATCTTTTTTTTTTTTTGAGAAAGTGAAAAAACAGCATTTATTTGAAATATATTTATTAATTATATATATATATTTATTTTATTACTGTCACTTTTGATCAATTTAAATCTTCCTTAATAAAAATATTAATTTAAAAAAATGTAAATCTCACTGACTCCAAACTTTTGGAACGTTAGTGTATGTATCGCATACTTCTACAAGTTTGTAGTATGCTGTAGTATGCCATAGTGTAGATTTGTTCCCTTTCAGCTCTAAAATGTTGGAAAAGATAGGGCTAGAAATCAATATAATGTGAAACTTGAGGGGAATCATTAGTAATACGTTTGAAATGGAAGCGCTGTCTGTCTTACACTACACCCGTGTTTGAGAAAGTAGTGTGTTTCCCCAATCTGTGCTGTAGCATCATCTTGACGACAGGCTGTGGTCATTGCAGAGGGAGAAGAGCGTGGAGAGCGTCGTGAGCTCCGCCCCCTCCTCAGCCCCGCCCATGAGCTCCGTTCCCACGGTGACAGCACACACCGAGGAGCCCAGCGATCTGGAGGAGCTCGAACAGTTCGCCAGAACCTTCAAACAGAGGAGAATTAAACTGGGCTTCACACAGGTGTGTGTGTGTGTGTGTGTGTGTGTGTGTGTGGTGTGTGTGTGTGTGTGTGTGTGTGTGTGTGTGTCCTTGTTTATGCTACATTGAGGGGACCAAATGTCCCCACAAGGATAGTAAAACCAGTAAACGTTGACCTTATGGGGACTTTTTTTAGGTCCCCATGAGGAAACAAGCTTAAAAATCATACAGAGTGAGTTTTTTTGAGAAAGTAAAAATGCAGAAAGTGTCCTGTAAGGGGTAGGGTTGGTGTAGGACAATAGCACATACAGTAAGTACAGTATAAAAACCATTACGCCTATGGAAAGTCCCCACAAGGATAGCAAAACAGACGTGTGTGTGTGTGTGTGTGATTTATTTCTGATATTTTCTGTCACAGTTCAAAAGATGTTCTTAAAAATCTAACTTAATATATAAACTTTCTTTCAAGACACTTTTTTTGACATGCAGTTAATAAATACAATGAAATAAACATAATATATTATAAACAATACTTATTTATCATATATATATATATATATATATATATATATATATATATATATATATATATATAAGGATATGTATATAATTAGGAGAGGCATTAGCTTGCATTACATTTTTCATTAGCTTTTTAAAAATGTTCTTTAATTAAATGTATTTTTTTTTATTAAAAACCATTTTAATGCAAATGGAAAAATTTTATGCATTAATTTAATGGATTATTTAGGATCCGACTTTTGATTATTTTTTTTTTTTTAATTCACATGGGATACCAGCTGTACTGTTATTTTTAAATTGACACAAAGATCTGAACCATAACGTAGATGCAAACAGTTGGCCCAATGAGAATTTAGCTTTAATTATGCTATCCATTGACAGTCAAATAAATGAGGAGTTGCTTTGTGAGAAAATAATACGGTTAGCATAGACATTTCTATCTGGATGAGATTAAAACTAGAGGATTTGCTCTAGATTTTCTTAGAGGATATGTAATAAAAAAAAAAACAACATAAGTTGGTATTGAAATAACACATGTATGTGAAATGTAAACTGTCCTGTCCTGACCTGTCCGCATGGGGAAAAATTGCTAAAACAAGCGAATGGTAACTCTGCTCCATGTCTTCCTGCAGGGGGACGTAGGTATGGCCATGGGTAAACTCTACGGCAATGACTTCAGTCAGACCACCATCTCACGCTTCGAGGCTCTCAACCTCAGCTTCAAGAACATGTGCAAGCTCAAGCCCTTGCTGGAGAAATGGCTGAGCGACGCAGGTGTGTGTTTCTGTCAGTTTTCTTTGGCTGTTTCACAATAGCGTTCCCTGTAATTCATGTTACAGTGTGTGTGTGTGTGTGTGTGTGTGTGTGTTTTTGTGTAACAGAAACCATGGCGATAGACAACATGCTGCCGAGCCCCAGTTCGCTGTCCTCACCTCTGCTGGGCTTCGAAGGCTTGCCTGGTCGCCGCCGAAAGAAACGCACCAGCATCGAGACCAACGTCCGCATAGCCCTGGAGCGCAACTTCATCTCGGTTAGACACACACATCAACACATCACATGTAGCAAGATTTTCATTTTCTTTCCACAGAAATTGTATTTCGTTCACATGACTTGGATCATTCTGTACAGCACACCTCAGCTCAAGAAATGACACCTTTTTTGCTGTCTCATGATAAAAAATAATATATTGGTTTTTGAAAATGCTGATGCCTTTTTTTTCCCCTCTCTCTGGAGAATCAGAAGTCTGCCGCAAACTAATTTATTGCAATATACAGTATAAGAATTATGTCACTACATTAAACCCTTATACATCTGGCATGATTGTAGAAATATTACTCAGCCATTTTTTACGCATTAGACATTAAATGATATGCATTAAACAAATAATATCAATTTACTTAACTGTTCCAGAAGGCTCTCTTTGGAAAGTGGAGTGATTTGACAGTGGTCCCCAATTAAAGAAAAAGAACTAATAAAAAAGAGAATAATATTATATTATAAATAAATGACAAAATAATTAAAAATGCAATGATATATATAATATAGTAATAACGATGGTCATGTTTATTGTATCTTATTACAAACTGCTTGGAATGTTGTTCATTTTAAGGTCTATTTGGATCAAATAAAATAATAATAAAATATAATCCCAAAATATACATCATATAAAATGATCAAATATAATTCCAGAATATAATATGTAATATAATATGATAAGTTAATTTGGATCAAATAAATTAATGCAAATAATAAAATAATATTCCAAAGTATAGTAATATATAATATTATAATAATCATGCATTTTATTGCAATGCTTGCAATGTTCATTTGTAAGTTAAAATAAAATAAGTTCTTTGTTTGTAAGTTGATTTGGATTGAATAGACAGACAGACAAACACACAAACAGACCAAATCAATCAGTCAATAAAACTGTGTATTGCTTTACACAGTGAGTGGAACACCAAGTAGCACAAAGAGACAAAACCCAGACTACACTCATTTCAAGATCATTTTAGTGTCTTACCACACAATACTGATTCATTAATCCCCAAGTAGTTTGGCTGCACTTGCATCACAAAAGCACTGCGTCACATTTCTCTGGTAAGCACCACACCTGTGTTGGTAAGCCTGGTGTGTTTTTCCGAGGAAACCCATCTAAGATCAAGTCAAGGCAAACAGCCAATACACTTGAGTAACTCTACTTGTAAGCATTATGGTCAGTTCCTAAACGTTCTTAACTGTATAACTGTTTTTATATGGCTAAAGAACATATTATCTCACTGTATTGTGCCACTGTCTTCACAAAGAAGTGTTTAGAGTCATGAAATGATTATGTCTGGTCATCAACTATATTTTTGTCCTGTTTTATGTTCAAGGCTTTTTTTATGCAGGCCACTAATCACTTTTGATAATGGTCAATATAAGCTAAACAAGCCTGCACTGACAACAAGAATTAGAAGGAAGTAAATACATATTTGGGTGGTGTAATATTATACTACAATGTCATTAGTTAATATATTAAGATATGAAAATATAATCATATTCGATAATATATTAACTTATGTTATCTAAATTACTAAAATAGCCAATAGACAATAATGAGCAATAGTAATTCACCACACTGCATGATGCGATGACAAATTCAAGCGCACACCTCATTAATTATTAATTTGTTTAGTTATCATTTACAATTTGAATAAGAGAACAACACCAATAAACTTCGGGTAATATCAATAAAATGGTTTTATTCATTACATTATAAATCAGAATTTTTCTTCTTCAGGAAATGGGCAGACTAAATAGCACCACAGAAGTGAACAATAAACGATAGAAATGGCAAAAAAAACTTATATAATTAATCCAAATTTTGAACAATTATGAGTAACATTAGGCTAAAACAGAAATTATATCTTAATGGCTGTCAGATGCTGAGCCGAACCAGGACGTTTTACTTATCTCCCCACCATCAGACTCTCATCGCTCATGGTATTTAGTGCTTCTTATACCTCTTCGGCATCCATAAATAGCCTTCTTTTACTCATTTTGTCTTTATTTATGAAACCGATAACCGCTAATTCAGTGAGTGAAAGGTGTTGCCTAGCAATGTACAATGTTAAAACATAAGCGGCAAGAAAAAATGTCACGGGCTCCTCTAAAAACGGCCAGCTGGTGGCGCTTGAGAATGCTTTGGTGGCGCAGTGTTTTTCCAGCTGTCGGTTTGGTTTCTATGATGTGGAATATCCACAGCAGTAACGTATTACTAGTAACTCATTTTGAAGAATATTACTGAATATAAAAATGCAGTAAGCAGCGATATTAACTTCTCTATTGTTGTTCAGTTGTTGTACAAGTACGATGATTGACAGTGACAAGCACTGCGTTTTAGCCAAAGCTAAACACTTATCAACTCTCAGCTACAAAAGAAAAAACTGAGCAAACGACCTTGATGCACTTAAGATGGCAGTGCATCAAAATTCAGTGTCATCAGTTCGCCAAAAAGAACACAGAACGTTTTACGCACCATTTACGCGTGGTAGGGAGCAGGCGTACATTTATTTCGTACCAACTAACATTTTGAAAATACGAACACTTTCATGAATCCGAAAATTTACTTTACTTTACTTTACAGCTTTACGAACAGTTTACAGAAAAATTAGTTCTGCTCGTGTTTCATGAATGGGGCCCAATGACTGGGAGACTTGAATATTCCATAGAAAATCTGTTTATGTACATTTTGAAAAACAGCCAAGGGGAAAATTTACCCCTTGGCGGTCCTAGTGTTAAGGGTTCTAGAAATCTGTATTTACATGCATATTTGAGTACCTGTTGCTCAACTGGCATTTAGCATTTCATGCATCAACATGAAATAGTTTTGGGCCGAAACCTGGTCTTGGTCCAAGTGTTTTTGTCATATGTCATGTACTCATGCACCTCATCTCACCCCCAGAACCAGAAGCCTACCTCTGAAGAAATCCTGCTGATGGCCGAGCAGCTCAACATGGAGAAAGAGGTCATCCGAGTCTGGTTCTGCAACCGGCGGCAGAAAGAGAAGCGTATAAACCCCAGCAGCGCCACCCCTCCTCTGCCCAATCATCCTCCGACGCACAAACCGCCCTGCTACAGCCCGCACATGGTACACCCACTCACCGCTTTAGCCACTGATCTGGCCCGAAGCCGTTTCTGCAGACGGCTGTGTTCAAATGTTGTTTGTGTGGTGCATGGTGAGAATAGGCACAAAATGCCATACCGAGGAGACATGTCTGGTCATGACGTGTTTGAATAGTGTTTCACCAGAAAATGATAATTGGACCTTTGGAAGTAAAGGAAAATATTAAAGACCATCATGAGGAGAAGTACTTTGTTAATTAGTCTTATTGCTTTTTTCCTGTAGATGTCCAGTCAGGGACTGGCTCAGGCCGCTACCAGTCTCAGCACAACAGGTAAGAAGAGCAGTTCCAATGAATAATGTACACTTCAAATTTGTGGTTATTAGTGCCGACACTGAATCCTTCCTCTTGAATCTAGCCGTCAGTCCCACACCTTCTGTGGCCTGCTCTCTCAACCCCAGTGGACATGCAGCAATGAGCTCCGCCCCTTCCTCTGTGACTCCGCCTCCTCTCAGCACAGTCAGCCCCACTCCGCCCAGTCTCAGCAGCCCTGGCCTGAACACAGGGTGAGAAGCTGCCTCATCTCTTTAGGGCAGGAAAATGCTCTTTTGATGCTGGTTTTATAGTAATGATGAAAAACTTTTTAAAATTGAAACAATAAATAATAATCATTAGTAATAGTATACATTATAAATTATTCTAAGGGTGTTATGAAAATAATAACGTAAATGATTTTAGACGAGGACTGCTCCAAATGTAATTAATAAGAATAACAGTAATAAAGACTATAATTATTATTAATAGATAATCAATTAACCCGAGCAATATTTGTTTACATCTAACATATTGAGCGATACAATATTACGAATGTTAATTTTTCTTGTTTATTATACTTTAACATTTGAAACCACGTTTGGAAATTTGCACAAAAGTACAAAATCTAGTGTTACATAATGTAAATAATCTTTGAACAGAATTGCTACAAATATGTTTAATAATAATAATAATAATAATATACAGTACCAAAAAATCTTTTTTTAGGTTGTTTCAATCAGTTAACTATTTCTGAATCATAAAATATTGTGAATGTTCATTTATTATTATTTATGATACCTCTGATGTGCAGGAATATTTGCATAAATCGGGCATCCAGTGTTCTGCGTTTTGCAAAATGTTGTGATCATAAATGATCATAAAAGCTTTCCTGTAGCTCAAATAGTAGAGCATGGCACTAGCAACGCCAAGATCATGGGTTCGATTCCCAGGGAGAGCATGAGCTGATAAAATGTAAAGACTGTAACTTGAATGCAATGTAAGTCGCTTTGGATAAAAGCGTCTGCTAAATGCATAAATGTAAATGTAATGTAAATGTAAATGGTTGAGTTCATGAAGCCTGTGATTACAACAGAGTATATTTCTGTCAGCAGCTTTCATTATGACTAATCATTCTGAACTGAAATAATTACAGCTTTGCTGTAGTCTTATCATACCTGTTTTTGCAATGCTATCTCTATTCTCACTTGTGTTCCAAACCTGTCAATTTTAACCTAAACCGCATTTTGCTGAATTTCTTGTTCATGAGTTTTCTTGCTTTGTCTGGCTCGTGTAAGTCTTTCCAGCATGTGAAATGAACACAAACTCCACGATGAACACGGTTGCTCTTGAAATGTCACTAAAACTGCTTGCTTCTCTCTGCATGTATGAATGGCGTGTGTTTGTGGGCATGTGTAAATGACACCACACACGTTACAGGAACACAATGATGGGTGTAAGCACAGGAATGAACCAGGCCCTCATCAGCAGCAACCCTCTGGCCACAATGCAAGGTTTGTCATAGTGAAGAGGACGAGATAGAAAAGGCTTGGAGAAAAAGATGGCTGCATGAAAGTGTTTTGATAGAAATATATGGAGCAGGAGAACATATTTAGAGATCAGTTAGAATAACATGAGGGTAACCTTCCCATCATTCACCATCAAAGAGCCTGCGGCTGTACTCCCACCGCATATTCATCACATCTTCATCCTCACTACTGATGTAGTGTGTGTGTGTGCGTGTGTGCGTGTGTGTGTGTGTGTGTGTGTGTGTGCGTGTGTGCGTGTGTGTGTGAGAAAAACTGTGTTTGTTTATCTTGTCTGTCTTTTTCAAAAGCACCTGCCATTTCTAGGCTCTTGTCATTGAACTCATCATTGAACTTTCATCCTAACCACTTAAAACCCTTTGCCACCAACACAGTGCTGGAGCAGATGCACAATCTAGAACCGTTCTGTGTATATATATTCAGTCATTTCTTTTTGAACCTTGCCTTATACACAGAGGCATTGTCATGTTAGAATAGAAAAGGGTCCTGTCCAAGCTGCTGCTTTAAAATTAGAAGCACACAATTCCCTAGAATATCATTATATGCTTAAACATTAAGATTTGTACTCATGGAAATCACTAAAGTAGTCAAACCTGTTCATTAGAAGGGGGTGACCCAATGCTTTTGGCAATATAGTGTATGTATATAAATATATATAGGGTAAACGTACCTATTAAGCTCACTTCCATTTTTGATGGCATAAAGGTACTTAATGTAATTACTTTAAATGTTAAAATACATTCTAAACACTAATAAGACTCTTCAATTAGTCTTTTTTCAATTCTCAATTAGTAGAAAAAACATCTGTTTCCAAGCACCAGCACCCTTTTGGTGGAAAAGGGGCATCAAGCAGCCATTGTAAGATTTTGGTGAGAGTGTATGTGTTTTATATGCCCTAAATTTAAAAATCTCTTTCTTTCCCTCTATTCTCTCATCTGTTTCACAGCCCTGGCTGCCAGTGGTGGCCAGATGCCCATTTCCGCTCTTGAGGGCAGCGGTCAAATGTTCCTGGGTGGAGCTGGAGGTCCAGGAGCTGGACTTCGTCAGTCCCTCTTCCTAAACCGCCCCACTTTACTGCCCCTGGCGAGGAGCGCAGGCATGGGTCTGGTCGGCACCCCCAGGGCTTCTCCGCCTCCTGGCGCCAGCGGCACAAGCCCAGACTCCTGCTCCGTCTCCCCCTGCTCAAGCCCCGCCTCCTTCTGCTCGTTAGGTGATGCCTCACCGCCCCCTCTGGGCGGAGCCATGGCTGAGTGACGCCCACACGAACCTGCTGCACTTGAGGGGAGTCAGAGGAGCGGAAGAAAGAAGACAGACAAGACTCGCCTTTTCAACCAAAGCCATCTCTCACTCCCTCCATTTCTCTCTTGTGCTCTCTCTCTCTCTCATTACGTCTTTTAATGCCAAAAATACAGAGAAATGAGCAGAAGAGAACAGGGATAAGGAGAGAACAGGATAACGGGGACTGTTTAAACCAAAAAAATTGACCTACACAGCGTGGAGAGGTGGCTTCGACGGAGCTACTTTGAGAATGTACATTTATTCCTTTCCATATGGAAAAAGACAAACCCACACGAACAGATGAATTTGAGGGCAGGGTCGAGAGCCAAAAAACTTTGCGAATAAACAACAAGGAAAAAGGAAAACGGGTGGCAACGAATGGAACAAAGGAAGGACATTTGACAAGTGTCACTGGACGGTAGAGAAGAGAAACCAAAAAATAAACACATGGAGGAAGAATGGAAAGACTCACAAAGACAAAAAATGCCAAAACCAAAATACCAAAAACCAAAACCAAAAATCGGAGAGAAAAGCTTTACCTAAGACTTTGAAACCTGACTTGTCCAGGATCAGATTAACTCTACACAACACCAAATACCATCTTTCCATGCACCCCTTATAATTTCAACTTTTTGTAAATGTATTTCTCAATCTACCTCTGCTACCAAGTATTTAGATTTTCTCATTCTTTTCATTCCATTTTCACTTTTGATCCATGACATTTTCAGCATTTTTTCCTGTCAAACTTACAATGAAAAACACGACGGCAAACGAATTTAGACTGATTTTTTTCCACTTTCGACAGTATTACACACACACACACACACACACAGGCGCTTACTGTGACACATCGTCGATTCCCTTTCCATCACTGATCATCTGCTGGAAGCGCATCCATGCCTCAATCTTCAACTCACTTTTCTTGGATACCAAAGCGTTTGTCTGGCCTTTTGCGTCAGCTGAAAAGTGCTCAAATGACAAGACCTCAGACATGTCAAAAAAAAAAAAAAAAACATACACAAGGAGAAATTGTGAAAAAAAAACGAATCCCCCCCCGAGCCCCCAAACCCCTGCCCTCCATCCTCTCTAGACCCCCTCTCCTGTGCCTCGGACAAAAAAAACGCGGGCCAAACGAAGAAAAGCAAGAGGAGCAGCGACTGAAGAGGATCCGCAGGGGGAAATCCAACAACCGAGATGCTGAGGGGAGACATGTGATGTTGCCGCTTTTTTCTTTTTCTTTTTTCCAACTCACGGATTAAACCAAAAATGAAACCAAACCAAAACCAATGGACTAAAACTGAACTTTACTCAATGGAATGAAACCAAATACTAGGAGTGGACCACAGGAGGTGCACGAGGAGGAGGTTTTTAGAGTAGCAAGACTCACGAAAAGACTCGACGTGGTTTCGACCCGAAGATCATTCCTTCACCTCCTCCCTCCTTCTTTCCGTTAAGTCGATGCTTTCACTCTCCTTCCTGGACGGGGAGTATATTTATTAATCTCATCGAACTGAACTTCAGAATATATATATATACATATATATTTTGTTTTATTGCTTTTTCCTCTTGGTCTGTCTGTTTATGCTGTATGACTCGTCTCATTGCTTTATATTTTTGGGATAATGGGGTGACGTATTGCCTATTTTCATATTTCGTGTGTTTCGTCATTTTGAATTGATCGTGCCGGGGTGGGGGGGTTCCCTCATCAGGCGGTTTGAAACAATACTGTGAACATGTAGCTTCCAAGTTTTGCTTCGATTGCGAATGTTGTGAAACGATAAGCCAAAACTGAAGACATACCAAAAGCGAAAACTTTTCTTTTTTGACACCAAATAGCAACCTAACCAATGCACAACGCGTGGAGAAAGACCGTATTGGTGCTAGGTCTCTTCGAAGAGAGATAGGGAGACGTGTGTGAATGTGGAAGCTCATCTCCAGCATGGAAACCAAACCGAAACACGACCGATAGGCCAACGTAACTTTCGCCCGGCGTGTCGGTGAAACTGTTTTTGACTATGTGATCTTAGACGCATACAAAAACGCAGACAAACGAGAAATGTAGAGGTGGGTGGGACGGGGTGGGATGGGGGTTTCAAAGAAACTGGAAATCCAGTTGATGTTACACTTCTAGAGGGAATGTACCTGTTAGTGCTTTGATAGATTTTGTAGGAAAAAAAAAAATCTATGTTCAACTGCTTACTATTGCTAATGTAAAAAAAAAAAAAAAAAAGGCTGTGATAAAAATAGTCCTTATGAAATGTTGATAATGATGATGATGATGATGATGATGATAACTTGATTTTAGACCAAAAGCTTTAAACTGTCTCTCTTTGATTTTTTTTCCCTCGAAAATTTGTATTTATTGTGTGAGGGGAGGGTGTATCAATGATTTATATGTTTCCAACTCTTCATCTTATTTATTGGCTTATTTATGTATATTTATAGCGTTTTAATTTATCAATTCGGTCTTTTTTTAATCTTCGTAAAACCAAACTGGGGAAAATGTGGGGTAGCTTCAGGAAAAAAGCAAGCGTCAATGTTTAACTGATGACAAACTTCAGTTTTTGAAACCAAAACTAGCTACTAAAAGTGACTGTTGTTTTAGTGGGCACCTTTTCAAAAAAAAAAAAATTCGTCCACCGCTTTGGAGAGATGACAAGTTTCCAAACTATATCTCTCACACTTAGCTGATGTAATGTATAGTTATGGGCTAATTTTAAGTATAACTCTCGTCCCAAGTGTTTCTTTTTATTTCGATTTTGCTTCGGTTTTGTTTGTTTTTTTAGATGCGTTGGATGAGGGAAAAAGAGTGAGAGAGATACGCTTCTGCATATACCTCATGTTTGATTAGAAATGCCAAATAGATGGGAAAAAAGCTTTAAGAATTTGACAAAGGGGAGCAGAGGAGATGTTGCTCAGGAGAGGGTCTTTTTAGCGTCTTTTTCGCGTGAGTATAAGGGTTCACAGATTTCCCCAGATTATCTATCCTACGTCCGGTTCAAATATCTGGCCCACGATCGGTTTTGAAGAACAGTTTATGGCAGATTTTGTTTTCACATCGGTTTATCTACGTGTACGTTGCTCATGTGATTATTGGTTTTTGTATATATATCTGTGTGTCGGTGTGTGAGGACGGCTCTGCCGTAGAGGGCCCTGAATGATACCAAAGTTAAACCTCTACCGCGGGACCTCTCACATGCTGGACGCGCTCAAATGCATGGACGTTCTTGTAGACATGCACACGAAAACCTGTTCTTCAACCATTTACAGCAGGAATGTCCACGACTGCATCGCTGTCATTGTGCGCAGTATGTTCTGTTGTTTTGCATTGCCAAATAGAGGTAAATCTCACATTTAAATGGAATTAGCTACGTTCAAATAGAACTTATTTTGACTGAGTTTAAATTAATATCCAATGCAACATGTCATTGCTTTTCCTGTTTGTTTCCCTTCGGCTTCTACAGCTTCAATCCAAAGGTAACTGATTAGGTCAACAAAGGAAGATTTTCATGCTAAAACCTCAAGAGTTGAAACCAAAGAGTTCTGCCGTAACATGTTGTCAGGAAACATGCAGATGCTTTTCCTTTTGTTCTCAGAACACATACCCGCTTCTCTTTTTGACATTTGATGTTAACTCCATGACGATGGTCACTTTCGACTCTGTATCTGCGTTTTTGCGAAGATCCTTTTTCCTCTCTGTCGGTGTGTGTCTCGCTCTTACCTCAGAAGCTCTTCATGGAATTTGTAATCCGCTCTGGATTTGAATCCGGATTTTGTTTCAGAACTGTTGAACTGTCTGTTACTCATCGCTCTCTGTGTGCCTGTTGTATGGGGAGGGAACGGGGTGGGCAAAGAAGGGAGGGGGCCAAACAGCCAATAAGTGTTAGGATTAAAGTGCAACTTTAGACCAAAAATGTGTCCATGTCTGGTTCTGTCTTCTCCTTTACCTTTTAAAAATGCTCGTGTGTATGTGAAAAGAATTTTAATTTAATTTTTTTTTTAACCCTGGGTTAAGTAGCCTAACATTACCCTCTGCTGTTAAACTCTGGGTTATGAAGCTCTTTTGCAGGCCAAAGGCATGCAGTGTCAAAAAACGTGTTGCTAGAAAATCACAAGTTGTTTGCCATCCAATCATAAGGTAAACGATGCCTGCCTTTTTAAATATGCATGCACTTTCATGAATGTGGTCACAGAAACTCACGCACTGGGTTTAGTTTCAGCGTCTGAGGGAAATATGTAAAGTGCAGCAATGGAAGAGTTGAGTCAAATTAATCACTTTTAAGTGACAGCTTCATTACTAAATCAAGTTGCACGCTCGTTCTGGCATGCAGTTGTCCAATTAATGATTTTACTTTTATAAATATGCAGATGCAAGATGCAGATTTTGTAAAACCCTGACTAGTTGGGTTTTATTGTTATCCAAGGGTGAAGTATGAACCGAGTGCAACTTGGGACAAGATAATCTATGTTGACCCATAGTTAAAATGAGTTTAGTTTCAAGTGTGAAAAGCCCAAAAACAATATTTAACAGAAGTTCAATCAACAGCATAAGTGGCATAATGTTAGTTATCACAAAAATAATTTCTATTTGTCCCTCCTTAAAAAAATACAAATAAATAAGGCTGCAGTGAGGCATTTACAAGAGACTGGTTTTTGGAATTAAGCTTTAAACAGAAATGTAAAGTTTAAATTTCTACACATTTTTTTTAAATTCTTTTAAAAATTGACGGTTAGAATGCATTGCTTGAGCTGTAAAGCTGTTTAAATCAGTTTACAGTCATTTTGTGGTTCTAGGGTTAATGTTGCAAAAATTTGTAAAACTGTTTATAAGTTTACTCAAAAGAAGGTATGATTTTATCAAACTAAAATCATGTCGATTTGCATATTAAGTCTTGTGGCCATATACTGAGTATTTTAACATTTACGGATTGGCCTTATTCACTTCCATTGTAAGTGCTTCACTGCATCCCAGATTTTTGTGATATTCAAGCATCTTGTTCTGAACCTGTAATATTCCTGGTGTAAGTATTAGAAGAATGTGGTGGCAGAGGCTAGAAGCAACTTTAGTTTGCAAAATTGATGTTGCTCACTTCTGGCAAACTTTCAGATCTGACACAGTTTTATATACCTTCCTTTTTATACATTGATTATTTTTGGAAAACTATCCCAGCTGCTTTTTACAGACTAAGTGTTTGGAAAAGCTGTTTTATTTTAAACTAAATTTAAACTCTGGAAGTAGAGTGAAGGCCTGGAAGGCTAAGTTGCACTGTAGGTGAACTCTGTTTTCAGAGTTGTTCTGAAGAAACCATGTAATTATTATTCCACAGAACAACCTCACATTACTCCAGAAGGACGTATACATCAGTAACTGTCTTCTAAATGACACTTAACTGACAAAAGTTAATTTTACATTAAGGAATGGTTAGTTCTAAAATGAAAACTTTCATATCACACCTGCCAGCTGTCACGCAATGGAAATCCAGGTCCTCAGGAAAAAAAACATTAAGCATGGGAATGCAAGGCATTAAAGTTCAAGTTTTAACACTAACAAGCTGATGATTTCTCAGACTGGAGTCTCTAAGAGCCACTCTTTTAAAAGCTGGTTATGAGGTGTTTTGAGAAGTCAGTCAAGCAGCACTTTTTAACATCTACAGCAGTTCTTGACCTCTTTTGCTGTGTGACGTCGTTGTGCTGTCACTTCTAAAACTCATGACATAAATATTTGGACGTTTTAAAATCCCTATAACAGTCTACTTAACTACCTTTAATGAAGCACAACATAGCCTCAAATAGCCCACTGTGGCAGCACCATACAGTAATGGTATCAGTGTCCATTTGGTACTAAATAAGTACAGTATTCATGTAGGTCTTAAAGGTTCATTAAAAAGGTAGTAGCCTACCTCCACATTTCATAAAAAAAAATGAGTTTTAAACAAATAATTAGAAACTACCCAGCTGAAAAAAACAATAAAAGCCATCACAGAAATTCTAATGGTTTCCACTACAAATAGGCCTACCGTTACAACTTTTAAGCATTAAATACATTAAAAATGGTTTTCTGTAGTGTGACATATTCCATTAGGTTTTAGTGATTTTAACTAGCCACCA
Source organism: Acrossocheilus fasciatus (assembly GCA_036784905.1). Lineage (NCBI taxonomy): Eukaryota > Metazoa > Chordata > Actinopteri > Cypriniformes > Cyprinidae > Acrossocheilus > Acrossocheilus fasciatus. Next base: position 6,228,041 of record CM071956.1, read on the forward strand.
ACAGAAGGCGACCAATTACCAGTAGAACCCACAGTTTCCATTAAAACAAATACAAGTCCCATTATAACCAGTAACATCTGCAATGGTTTCTATTGTTTTTTTCCTTTTTTTTCAGCAGGGTACCTACAAAATAATTTGTTTATAGACCCACTGTTTTGGAACATATGCCCCGGTTTCACAGACAAGGCTTAAGACTAGTCGTAGACTAAAACATAATTCTGAGCTGTTTCGACTGAAATAAACTTGCACTGACTGATCTTAAAACATATCAGTGTCTTTGTTTTGTCTCCAGATGCAAGCCAGTAATGTTTTTTTTCTAAGGCATGTTAATAAACATTGCTTAAATGGCTTAATTGAACTATGGCCTAATCCTGGTTTAGTCTCATAAACCCTGTTTGTGAAACCAGGCCATGGTTTCTAACTGGTTCAAGTGGGTTGAGAACAGCCAACAACACCCTTTGTTCCTGGTTTACTATCTTGAACCAACTAATGGTAATTCATAAAACAAGTTTACCAAATAAGCCAGACTTATTTCAGTTAGTCTGACTTATTTTGAACCATATCAGCTGACAATAAATCAGACTAACTGAAATAAAACTGGTTTATTTGGTAAACTTGTTTTATGAAACAGGCCCCTGGTAGAATACAGCTGGCTACAAACAGCACAGAGCAAACAATTTAAACAACATTGTTCCGTTGTGTTGTTCAGAACGTGAGGAAATCGTCGCGATTCGCACACACGTTTTCCCGCCTTTTTTCATTCTGACTGGATTCATTTGAATTGAGATGTGCAATACCAATATTAACCACTAGATGGACACCAAACTCTATCTGGTTTCACACGGCGACTTTCAGCATCAAACCAAGCAGATTTTACTAGATTACGGAAAGATTTCCACCTGCAAAACCGACTAAGTGTCTGCGGTGAGAATTCATGTAAATAACCTCTTGACTGTTAACTTCCCATTTCGTGACAGAACCCGGTGAGTTATTTTGAATACATATTTGAATGTCAGCTAAGAGTCTGAATAGTGGTTTGAAGCTCTGGGCCTACTACAAACACGTTCTCACGACAGACAAACTTATTTTTAGCATATTTAGTTGGGTCTTTCCACCGAATGGGTGTCATTTGCTTCCAAAACTCTTCAAAACAAAATTTAATTTTCTATCTTTTTTAAAGACGGAATCTAGTAATACACATATAACTATTCAAAATCTGTATTGGTCCATCTCAGGTAACTTTATTTAATTTTTAAGTGGAAGATGGATGCGTTTTACCTCAGTCCTGTTACCAAAACTCTAATGTCTTTTAAAAAGCATCTTTAAGATTATGGCAACAAATTCCTTCATTTCCGCCTCAGGCAGGTGTTTATTTGAAATAAATTGTTGGTTTCATGTTGCAAAAAACATTATTTTTATCATAAAAAGTCACTTTTTGTCTACACAAGGTGTATTTTTCTAAAGTACACAAACCCTTTTTTTTTTTTTCATTTTAAAGGCGACTCAAACCTCAAGCTTATCAATTTTCTATGATACAATTTATTAAATAATAGGATAAACATTAGTGAGCTGGCATCACTGCTAAAAAAAGGCCAAATCATGTTTCTGTTTAAATCTAGTGGTCTGTTGAGGTTTTTGTTAGGGTTATGTTTAAGGGTAGAGGACAGGTTATAAGATAATATATAAATAACTAAAAAATATTAAATTAATATTACAAATAATAAACTTTTTTTTGTTTTATTTTTCTGTGGATATTGTTTTCTTAAAGCACAGCTCACACTCAAATAATAATTGCCACAGGTCAGAAATCATACATTTTCTGTCATACTTGCAGGAAAGTGATATAAAACAACAATGCAGGAACAACCATAGGTTTTCTCTGGGAAAAAAGCATTGCCTCAGTGTGGACAGAAGGCCAAAACGTTGAGAAAAAGATGCATTTTCAAATTTAGATAATATGGATGTAGCCTAATATTTACATTAATAATTCTGATGACACTACTCACTCCTGGTACTTTTACTCAGTTACTATATATAAGTATAGGATATATGAGTATATGAGTAACAGGACTGAAAGTAACAGGATTGAGATTTTAGGATAAAATTAGCAAATACATATAATCTAGCCCCATGGAGTACATGATACAATTATGAGAATACTCAGCAAATTATAGTGATTCACAAAGATTTGTATTTTTAAAATAAACAAGTAACATCTAAGAAATAATTTAGGTAACAGGATAGTATGTTTATAATTGACGCTCCCAGCCACCGTTACAATATCATCAAATATACAGAGAAAAAAATGAGACCGCATGCTTTTGCTAATTTCATTGTCTTCAGAAGATCCAGATGTTGCAATATTATGTTGAAAATGTGTCTTGTGGAATTTTCCCAGTTTTTTAGAGGGGGGAATGTGTTAGGGTAACAGGACTGAGTGAAAACCAGGGGACACGACTAAAATGTGTTTTTTATCCAAAATATTATACATTTATTTTGAAATAAATGTATGTAAAGCACAGATGGGATATGGAGGTACACAAAAATGCAAAACAAACATGATTTCTGAAGGATTTTAAACATTATATTTAATGTTAAAACGTAGTATTAGACATCAGGAGACATGTACAAATGCTATATTTTCAGTATTTTAGGTAGTTTTTGAATAATTTTTTAAATTATATATTTTAAATTTTCAGTTCGATTAATGTGCAGGACACTTTGCTTAATAATAAAATGTATTTATTTGTGTGACACAGAAATGGTGCCCATTCGGCAAGTTACAATTAAATGACAGAATTTATTATATTTTACTTCTTTACTTAACGTTAAATCTACATGCAATAGTCTTCCAGACTATTTAGTTAAACTTAGGCTAAATGACAGAATTTATTATATTACTTAACGTTAAATCTACTTCTAATTAGCTATAGTCTTCCAAACTATTTACATAGCCTACATGAAGACAAAACATGCCTTGTGATGCAATTAAATAAGAATTGTCTTAAGTTAGTGAATTTACAAAGAAACAAAAATCTCTAAATGGTCGATTTTGTCACAAGTACACTTGAACTATTTAGAATTTTGTCATAGAACACCTTCATTACTCAGATTTTAACATGGGTCTGGGGTTTAGCCTAACTAGTGGTCTCAAAGGTTGTCCAACTAATTGATTATTGAAGCAGACTAGTTAAAAGCTCCTAAAGAAAACGCGTATAAATCGGAGTGAACCTGAAACCAGCCTAATTATACTGGGTTTCTGTAAAACTGATCAGTTGACTTGTTACGCAGGCAACCCACCAACTAGTTGTTGTGGTTGTTTTTCACATCCCTACTAAATTGTTGACAATGTATGTATACTTGATTAATGTAATGAACTTTCATTTGTATCGTTGAGCTGTTGTCATTGATGAAACCTTTTATATCAATGATGAAAATGTATTTCATAATATTGAAGTGTACAATGGCAGACACTGAGAATCCTTCAATGAGCGTATAATGTTGAACATGCTGATTCGTATAAAACCACACAAAGGCAAGACATGAGAAGATATCTCACTCTCGCTAATTTACTCATCCATGTCCTCCGCATTTAAACACAAAACCAACAGTTCCAGCAAACAAGGTCGTTCACATTCAATGCCTTGTGTTATACATCATCCGGCCAAACATGTAGGCTGGAGCAATTGCAGAGGCAAGAAAACAAGATGCGGAAGACATCGACACAATGCATGTCAGCTTACAGTTTAAAATGTACAGACTCTGAAGCAGTTGGCAGAATCCAAGGCTACATCCACAATGCACACAATATCCTTCCACAAGAATATCTGAGGAAATACTCATTCCAAACCTGAATGACTTTATTTCTTCTGCAAAACAAACAAGAAGATATAGAATTTGACTTTCTTTGTCCATATAACGAAGGTCAGTGGGGTCCAAAACAGTATTGGTTACCATGGACTTTCATAGTATTGACAAAAAACACTTTTAAAAAATAACTTCTGTGGTGTTCAGTGGATAAAAATGAGGGTGAGTAAATGATGAAAGATTTTTCTTTCTTTGTTAACCCCAAAATTAAAGTTTGCTGAAAATGGGCTCACTCTCAGGCCTCGGAGTTTGTTTCTTCATCCTCTGCAGTGAATGGGTGCCGTCAGAATGAGAGACTGAATAGCTGATAAAAACATCACACCACTCCAGTCCATCAGTTAACTTATTGTGAAGTGAAAAGCTGCATGTTTGCAAGATCCATCAAGACGTTTTAAATTTAAACTATTGCTTCTGGCCAAAAATACGAGTCCATAATAACGTTTCCTCCAGTGAAAATATCCCCTGTTGTCCTCTCGCATCAAGATCCACCAATATATTTGTTTAGAACCATTTTGGACTATTTTTGCTGGTGGTGCTAGATCTGTTCATATTTCTCTTCTGATTTAGATGAATTTTTCACTGGAGAAATCTTATGGATAGAGGATAGAGGACTCGTTTTTTAACTGGAAGCAACTGTTTGAAATGAAGAATGTCTTAATGATGGATTTGTTTATTACAAACACCCAATACGTTAATTGTTGGACTGGAATGGTGTGGATTACTTGTGGATTTTTGTGATGTTTTTATCAGCTGTTTGGCTCTCATGCTGACGGCACCCATTCGCTGCAGACGATCCGTAGCTGAGCAAGTGGTGCTAAATTTCTTCAAAGTCTTGGACGGCAAATTTTCAGCAAAGTTTCTTTTTCAGCACTAGTCCTTTAAGTGGTAGATGCGTTTGACTAAATTTCACAGCCTTCGAAAGGTCACACTGCAATTACATAGCGCTCAAACAAAAAAAAAGGCCTAAGTTTAAAAGTGTTAAATATAGTTACTCGAATCCTTTGTTCAGTATGCCAAACTGCGACGTAGGCATCACGGTGGCTTGTCATTATAACAGAGTTTAATGATTATGTATTATTATCTTGGCTTATATCTACGTGCGGTTGGAGACTAATGGCCATAGCAACAGACACCGCGAGGTGTTTCTCGACACCCGACGAACGTGATTGAGGTTGGAGCGTTGGCAAGCTGTCGGCACACCACAGTCATCCTGGCACTGGGTACGCAAACACATATTCTCACCCTCTTTCTTTATTTCTCTCCCCCTCACAAACCAACACTGTGTTCCTCTCACTGCAACACACACACACACACACACATTTCCTCCGTGTTAAAAGGCAGGGCCGAGACTTCATTGCCAGTGAGGTAATGAGGCCGCAGTTGCCACACAGTCTGCAGTGTTCAACAGACTCACCCCGGGCAGCGTTTCACTCTTTCCGAACCCTGCGCTCCGTCCCACGTTTACTTTATACCCCGTATATCCCAATGTTACCCCATCATTTCTATCCCCTCTCCATTTTTTCCTCATCCCACTGTCCTTTCTTCTTAAATATAACTTTGAGCTTTGTTGCTTTAATATGAAACAAATTATCTGGAGACTTTGAGGACGTCTCCAACCAAAACAAAGTGTAGATGTCGGTTTGAAATTTTTCACTCCGTGACTATTTTGGGCCGAAGGAAAGATGGAAAGAGTCCGCGTTTATGCACGGGAGGGAGGTAAAAGAAGAGTAGGAAGTCGTGAATAGTGCGAATAGGAGTAGGAAGAGCGAGTTCCTAGCTGAGATACAGGAGACGCTGTCAACACGCACATGCCGGGCCCGATATAGACCGACACCATACCAGTGGCCCTCGCAGGCGCTTATAAACACGTGTACGCTCTCGTAGCCGTTCGGTGTCCTCTAACACTTAACCTCGCTCATGTTTCTTGCGGCTGGTGCCCTGTGTCTCTGCTCCACAATTTACTTCTGTTCTCACTTTTAATTCCTCACCCTCATTCCATCGCTCGCTCTCTCTCTCTCTCTCTCTCTCTCTCTCGTGCTCTCATAGGCTTGGCACACCGCTTGGCAAAGTGCCTGAAATGGGTCAAATATAACTCCTGCATTCCTCTCCTTCAGTCTCTTTTCCTCGCTGGCTTATGAGGCCTCACACACACACACACACACACACACATACAAACAGTCTCGCTCTCTCAGGGATTACAGTCGACTTTATTTACACCTAATCAAGTGGTTGCAGGGCACCTGGTTTTACCGCTTTTGAAATATTTACTTTAAATAGCTGGAGGGTGCCCATGTACGCGCTGCCTGACGTGTGTGTACGTGTGTGTGTGTGATGAATTACCGCTGCATTCTCATTGCATTTGCTTATAGGAAGGAGCTAGTCAGCATCACAAGCCCCACATGAGTACAGTATCCACCTGTTTTTTGAAACGAATTGATCTGTGTTTCATTTTTCATCACTTTTTCAGTCTATTTTATTTATATTGCTCATACTTGGTGGTAACCCTGAGTATTAAATGTCAGTGAGCGCTCACAGCACAGGTTTCCATTGAAGGAGGGATGTGAGCCATATCTAGGGACTAGGATATCATTAGCTTTTTCATTTTTCCATGCACGTTATGAATGTGATTTGTGTGGAAAAATGGGAATATTTGCAAAAACAATTGGCAAATAAGGCAGTGCTTCTGTCCCATGTGTTAGTGGATGATTTTGTTTGATTTTAGGGCAATAAATGCAAATTGAATAAAATTTGAAAAAAAAAAATAGCATAATAAAAATAGAAGTTTATAGAAGCAGCCATTGCAGATCTTTGTGGCTAAATTTCAAATAATTTTAAATATATATTTATTAATTATTCAGTCATATACAGTTTTTTGATGCATTGAATATATTAGTTTAAAAATGTTTAGATGAAGTATGCATTTTTGACTGTTGGTAAGTAAACAGCTGGCAACCAACCAGAACACCCTAACAACCGCATTTTAACACTCTGACAAACACCGGGAACACATTAGCAACCACCTTCAGAGCCAGCAATGTCCTAGAAGTCAAAAACACCATAGTAACTGCATATCAACCCCCTGGCAACCACCCAGAATAGCCTAGAAATAGCCTAGTAACCACCTTCAGGGCCAGCAATATTCTAGAAACCAAAAACACCATAGTAGCTGCATAGCAACATCCTAGCAACCACCCAGAACAGCCTAGCAACCATCTTCAGGGCCAGCAACATCCTAGAAAGCAAAAACACCATAGTAACTGCATAGCAACCCCCTGGCAACCACCCAGAATAGCCTAGAAACAGCCTAGCAACCACCCTCAGGGCCAGTAATGTCCTGGAAACTAAAAACACCATACTAACTGCATAGCAACACCCTAGCAACCACGCAGAATAGACTAGAAACAGCCTAGCAACTAGAGCCAGGCATGTCTCATGCCACCTCGTTCATGTTTCAGCTATATCCTAGAAACCAAAAACACCAGAGTAATTGCATAGAAACACCCTGGCAACTGCCTAGAATCACCCTAGAAGCCACCTTCAGAGCCAGCAATGTCCTAGAAACCAAAAACACCATAGTAATTGCATAGCAACACCCTTGCAACCACCCAGAATAGCCTAGCAACCACTTTTAGGGACTAGCAATGCTCTAGAAACGAAAAACATCATAGTAACCACATAGCAACACCCTGGCAACCACTCTGAATACCTTATCAAAATGTAGTTTTGCATATGCAAGCACCACTCCAGTTCTCTCTCTTCCACATTTAACCCCATAAACTGCTTTCCCCACCTCGTATCTTCCACCCCTTCATCCCTCGTATACTGTACATCTATCTGCTCTTCCCCAAAGTGAAAGTGTGCTAATCCTATTAGAAACGTGTGAATACCAGCTGGGACAAGGAGAAGCAGAGAGCGAGGGGACACTGAACAGAACGAGAGGGAGAGTTTATGTGTACTTGAAAGAGAAAACATGGACGTCAATTTGCACGCTCCTCATCAGGAATCCCTTTGAGATGTACATGTGCGTTTGAACAGGAGATATTGTCCATGGGATCGCAGCACTGTAAGTCTGTCTCTGGAGTTGTGTGTGAAGTCAAAGGTGTGCGTCTCAAGGTTAGTGTGGCAGACGGTGGAGAGACGGGCCAAATGTGTTTCCTGAAGAGTTCAAGCGCCGAGAAAATAAACAAGTCTTTTGATCACAAAGAGTCTATTCACACGCTCCTTTACACACACACACAGATGTATACATAAACTCTCTCTCTTTTTTCTTTCCCCCGATGCCCTTCCCCCTCCATTTTTGGGCTGCTGCTTTTACCCCTTGCACTTTCAGCATTTTAGCCCCACCCCTTCCTTTCTCTCTCTCCCTGACACTCTTTCCTAATCCCTGATTCCCTTGAGAATTCCTCCCTGTCGGTCCCACAGCACTTCTATATCTCTCTCGGCCTCTTTTTCCTCTCTCTCTCAGCTGGGAAGACGAGACCTCGGATGCCGTAGTTTAACTGTATTTTTGAAAACCTGGTGAGAAAAATGAAAAGGTATGCCATGCCGCTGACCTTTAAACACCTTGGTAATAGCAATTACACATGCACACACACATAAGAACCTTCCATCATTGGTGCACAAAGCTCCCTTTGTGCAGCTGAGTGTGTGTGTGTTTGGATTCTGCATGCGTGCATATGTGGATGTGTATATTGGGCCCCCTTCACGGGGTCAATGGGGGGCATTTACTACTGGAACTATAGTTGTGTTTGGGAGATGACTAAGAGAAGACGCTTTTGCCTGCCGAACCCCAATCGCATTATCATTAGATTTCCTTCATCAGAAATTGCAGAAACACCCTTCCGCCCCATTCTGCCTTACTCAACAAGCTTCTATTTGCTGTGCTGTAAACCTGGCCACAACATGTACGAAGTTGCTTTGATCAGTCCTTCATGAAGTTTTAATGACCGCTCATTAATCAGTACTTTTAGCTGTCAGTGATTAATCTTCCTCATTCATTCTGAATCCTTGGCTGAGTGATCATTGGCCTCAAATGTGTGGGAGATGGGATGCTAATTGCAGTGATTGTGGTGTTTTGTGTAGACTTGTCAGTGGGTGAGAAGTTGAAGTAAAGGACAACAGGCTGAAGGATCACTTTGATTTGTTATGACATCTATCTTGTTTCTGTGTAAGACAAGTAATTTAATGAAGCATGACTGAAATTAGGGATACGCCATAAGATGCAGTCATGCGTAGGAATAAAGAAATTGGTAATTGTTTGAATTTGTTGGTTATATAATTCAAGGTAAAATTATTTTGCTAAAATCTATTCAAGTTTGCATTAAACTCCCATTTTACTGAATTCACACCTGATTTGATTGCTTGGTCTTTATGTCCTCAGTTCCCTATATAGTGATCATTTTATACCCATAATGCACTCTGATTTATAGCTGAAGCTATATTGCATTTGAACTGGTGCTGCTCTTTCACTTTTTATCATCAACTGATTAAAGAAACATTAAAATTTATTGAGTTAGAATTATTTATAATGTTTGTTTTAGCTGTTAATTAAGTTTAATGCCATGTGTTTATCTTTTTTAGATGCTGTATTTAAATTTACCCAGTTATTTGTAGTGAACTAAACCATTGTTCAAAAGTTTGGAGATCTTTAAAATGTTTTTGAAAAAAGACTTTTATACTGACCAAGGCAGATTTAAAAAAAAAAAAAAAACACAAATACAGTAAAAATTGTGAAATATTAGTACAATTTCAAATATCAGCTTTCTATTTTATTATATATTAACATATAATTTATATCTGTGATGCAAAGTTGAATTTTCAGCATCATTACTCCAGTCTTTAGTGTCACACGGATGATCAGAAATCATCCTAATATACTGTTTTGGTGCTCGAGACATTTTTTCTTTTTAAATTTGAACATTTTAATCAATGTTGAGAACATTTGTGCTGCTTAATATTTTTGTGGGAACTTTTTCAGCATCCTCTGATAAATAGAAAGTTCAAAAGAACAGTATTTATTATGTGTCTCTGCTGAATAAAAGTATTAACTCCTTTCAAAGCAGTAAAATACATGTAGAAAATAGTGATTAAGTGAACAAGTAAGCGATTTCGGACACATGTCAGAGTTCAGATTCGTGAACGTGCAAAAGTGTTCTGTGCATCTGAGAATACCATGGAAAAAACAGCACATAAATTACCTCTTTCTTCTCCCTACGAATCCATTTTGGAGTAATCTTTATGACGTACTTACACTGCTATGTCCTTCCATCGCTTTGATATTCTTGGATTCCCAAAAAAGGGTTATTTCTGTAAGCGCACGGTTATGGTTTTCATTAAGTTACAAGAATATGTGAATTGCCCATTAGTGCTGCACTAAAGAAGCACTACAGTTCGTCCTGTGCCGTGTACCACTTTGTATGTTCCCAAGGCCCATTTGCTTTGAGTATGACTCCTCTTTTTCTCTCTTTTTTCTCATCTCCATCTCTCCCCCTCTCTTTCTCTCCTGCGCGTCTGTCTGTCATTCTGATTAGAGACGGCGGGGTCGTGCCACAAAGGAGAGGAGCAAAAGAAAACATCTCCGAACGAGGCCACAAACCAGATCTCTGTCTCTTTCTCTGTCTTGCTCGTTTTGAGTCATTTGCTTACGCACCAGCAAATGGCTGTATTCAGTGTTTCACACCCAGAGCCGTCTTCAAATTAACATCAGTTACTGGTAGACGTCAGTTTTTCCTCCGGTGTTAATTAGCGTGTAATGATTGAGGTTGAGCATTATGTGTGAAATGTATCATGGCTAATGAAAGACAAATGTTGTTTATCATTTATTTTGCCATCGCTTACATTTAAAGATTAAGTGTGGGGTTTCGTCGCGTTCTCAATATTTGGAAGTCCCCGGAGATGAGGTTCGCATACAAGAAGTCAAGGCCTGGCCTGTGTGCGTGTGTTCGCTAGTAGCATTAACGCTGAACTGGTAATTTAGCACTTACGTGCAAATGCTTTACAAATGTCATCTACTACCCTTGAGTTTCCACTGACAACTGCTCCTGCTCTGAGAGCGAGAAAGGGAGGCGGTGGAGGAAAAGAATGAGAGATAAGGAAAAGAGAAGGCCACCTACAGACTCACATTCGTTTCTCACTCCAGCCCACATTTAGCACTCTCAATAACAATTGCATTTTTCTGAGTAAACAACCTTGAAGAACATTCTGTCGCGTTCAGTCCATATGCTACGACACAGTGACACTTCGCTTCGCACAAATAATAAGCTATAATTTCAGCATCTGTTGGATCCATGGCTTTTTCTGCAAGAGGTTATTGCTTGTTCTATATTTACGGTCCTTAGCTTATATTTATGTCTGTTAAACTTACTTTCAATGCCAACAACGTTGGTTTCCTATGTTACTTTTTTAAGCAAGCTCATCCTCAAACTATGAGTCATATCAGCAGGGGCGAAGGAACATACAAAAAAAAATCCATGAGCGTTTCATTGGTGGAATAACCTTAGTTGCACTTTCCCACAAAAATACAAGTTGTCAAGCTTCAAAAAATGACTAAATTAATATCAAAGCATCAAGTATGCACAAGTTGTACGCGCTACCTCTTTGAACTCCATTCACGAACAGAGCAGCACCGATATTCTTCTAAACCGAGCTCCACTGAAGAATGAAAGACATTTGGATTGGAAACAATGTGAGGATGAGTAAATAAAAACAGATTTGCAGTCTCTGTGCGAGCCATTATTCACGAAGTAACACAACAAGCCTTAATACAAAGCTCAGCAGTGACAACTCTGAGGAACGTGAGACCACCACTGACGACAGATTTTATTGGCTTTCGCTCTTTTTCTGTGGGACAACATGTCATCGGCACCTCGCTATGTTAGCCAAGATTTTTTTTTTTATTGCATCAACTTCAACCAAGATTTTTTTTTATTGCATCAACTTCAGTTCAGTATATAACCCATCTTATTCAGCCTTGGTTGAGCATAACCAAAAACAGAACAAAAAAAATTGAAAGAGTCAAAATAACCCAAATTAAACCAGAAAGAAAAAACAAAGTAGTATATAAGATGCTTCAAAAATAAAATACAACAAAATGGGCTATTAAAGTAAATTATACAAACCCAAGAGAGAGTCCGCTTAAGGGCTTTCTTGCTCTCGTTTAAAAATGTGTGACCCCGGACCACAAAACCAGTCATAAGTAGTATGGGTATATCTGTAGCAATAGCCAAAAATACACTGTATGGGTCAAAATTATATATATTATGCCAAAAATCATTAGGATATTAAGATCATGTTCCATGAAGATAATTTGTAAATTTCCTACAATAAATATAGTCTATCAAAACTTAATTTTTGATTTGTGATATGCATTGCTTTGAACTTTATTTGGACAACTTTAAAGGCGATTTTCTTAATATTTTGATATATATATATATATATATATATATATATATTTTTTTTTTTGGACCCTCAGATTCCAGATTTTCAAACAGCCTTGTTGTATCTCGGCCATACATCAATGGAAAGCTTTAAGATGATGTATAAATCTCAATTTAAAAAAAACTGACACTTATGACTGGTTTTGTGGTCCAGGGTCACATCTGAATAAGACATGTTAGCCAAGATCGGACGGCGTTGGCGGTCTCCGCAGCAACGCCGCAGTGACGGCGGTACAAATGGCGAGTGGGCGTGGCTACGCGCGCTCTCCGCCCCTCCTTCCCTCCCTCCCCCGCTTCGCGTGGGCTGGAAGAACGAAACACGACACCCAGATAGAGGAGGAGGAGGAGGAGGGAGAGAGAGAGAGAGAGAGAGAGAGAGAGAGAGAGTTACACGGAGTGAGTGGAAAAAGAAAAAGTCTGTGGAAAGAGAGGGAGAAAAGTGGATCGGGCATTTCTGCCTTCTCGTTTGTTTTGATTTTGTCGGCTTCGCCTCGTGTTTCAGAGAGAAGGCTTGAATATGCAACTTCGCAGCGTATATGAAGTAATCAGGAGTTCAGCGCGGACACGGTCCTCCTCCATCGGCACGACGCGCTCCGATATCTGACCGTAAAAGAACGTTTCTGTCCGGCCACAAGGCAGCGGCGAGCGTCCTCCACGTTGGGGAGGAAAAACAAAACGCGAAAACTCCAAACAAACCGGGGGAGGACGAGTGAAGGGGCTGGATTTGAGGAGGAAAAGTTTACAGAGGAGTTTTGTGTGCGATCCTGAGCTCACCGAGAGGAAGAAGTTCATTTCATCTCTCTCTCTCTCTCTCTTTCTCACTCACTCTCTTTCTCAGTTAGCACGACTGCTAACGAAGCGGCTATACTCTCCAACATGAAGACCCCGGGCGATACGGGTAAGTTTTCCCACACAACAACAACAACAACAACAGATCGGTTTAATCCAACTTTAGATTACAGTTATAAGAAAGTCAAGAAGCCAGAAACGTGTTTTAGAGAGTTTTGTCGTTAGATGAGTTTAACTCTGGTTATGCAGCCCGCTAATTCCGCTCGGATTGGGTGATGTGTTTATAATATTCGTATTTTTTTTGTTCACAGATCTAAGTCAGACAAGTGTTAAAAGTCACGGTGTGCCGTACAGTGTTGTTTTGAAGGGTTTGTAAAGATGAAAGTGTGAACAAGCTAGTTGGCAAAGTTAGTTTTAATGAGTTTTGGGTCTTTCGTCAGTTTTTCTGTTGGCTATACAGATCACTTCCATATTGTATGACATTTACTGGTATTTGTGGGTAGCTGTCATTCTGACTGGCTCGTTTACCCCAGAAGTTTGCTTATAGGGATTAAAATCGATATTTTGGAGCTCACAAGTTTTCACAACTTTTCAACCGTCCCGACTTGGACAGTCAAGACTGTTTTAGATATAATTCACACGGTAAACGCGTTTGTTACGCTCCCAGGTGCATTAATCTTTATGAGAAAATGTGAAGGTGTTTAAAATGGCTTTATAACCGCTTGTGTTGATCCAGTATGGCATCCACCATTTGCGAGCAACTTTCAGCCATTTGGCCCTGAGAAAGTGGCATCCCATCACAGCGCCTCTCTGTGTGTGCTGGAGGATTTTACACAAGATATTTCACATTTCTGCTTTGTTTGTGTTTACTGGTGTGTTCAGTTCATTTAGAGGGTCTTGTGTCTATAAATGTAAAGTTAACGTATTTTAAATGTTTCACGCGGCTACAGCTCTTTAAGTGAGTCCTGCTTTTCTTTGTTTACTTTGTATGGCGGCTCATTTTGGCTAAGCTGACAATCACTTTTACTTGCTTGGTCTGGTTGATTGACAAGCTAAAACCACTTTTCTGTACCCTTCAATTGAGCAGGAACGTAATAAGATTTTTACTAACAGTTTTACATTACGTAAGTGTAATATAAACAACAACACGGCATGAACATTTACCTTGAGTTCAGTTCGTGTTACTACTAGATCAAGACTCTACTACTAGATGAACTCATCTGACTATTTGTAATATCACCTTTATGCATCTGTTATCTTAAAGTAGTCTTGCATTGTAATCTACGCTTTACAGCAGCTTGATTCATAATAACCTGGTGAATATTCATCTGCTTGTATGGAAAAATGCTGCCGGTTCATGTCAGTTCAGTCTCTGTTGGGTGTCTGAGCTCCACCAACGCTGAAGTCGTGGTCTTATGCATTAAACCATTAGCTAATTCTTCCATTCGTCCTCCCCCTCATTTGGTCTGCAGTATAAAGTAAGCCTTCTTATGGTATGGTAGAAGTTTTCCATGTTGTGCGTCGTGTCTGGGACACAAGTCTGCGTTTTCGCGTGGGCGTGCAGAGGTGGGGTTCTGCACACGCTTACTAGCTCATGTCAACTCCAAACAGAGTGGGATTTTAAAGGTAGCAGAATTCACAAAGTCTCTGATCTTAGTTGTTTTCATTGACCCAGGGCATTTCATTAAGTGTTCCTGCATGAGAAGTGCATTGTGGGTAAAAATGCCCAACATGTAGGTCAGGTATGTCCTGGAATTGATTTTATCCGTCACCCAACCCTTTACTTTAAGATTGGAAAATAAACAGAAGGTGAAAAAAGTTTCTACAAGCGGAAATGAGCTGTACGGTTAGTCTTTGTGCCATATCAAATTGTTCTTTTTAGGCGAGGTGTTCCCGCCCAGGTCACCTAGGCTTTGTGTTGGAGCGATGAGATCGGCCCCTTTCTTTTGAATAGCTACTTTGCCACCCAAGGGATTAAAGAGTCACCTAAACCAGCTATTTTACCTGCCGGTTAATAATATTGTGTTGGAATGAAGTCACTGCTGTACTGCTTTGATCACATGTGAGTTTTTCTACTGTATCAGAATTTGGCTTGGATCATCAAAAAAAGAAACATGCACATTTATTTTGTATTAAACCTGATGTAGATGTTCCAGTGTGCTAGGGTTTATGCAAAAAGATACACCGTTGCATCAGTCATTTGCACTTTGGCACTCTTGTTTGGCCGTCAACTCTCGCCCAGCTAAGCATGATATCTGTCTGTCTGCCTTGTAGGCCAATAAGTGGCCTATTTTTGGTGCCTTTTTCCAATTGCGTTATTCATTATATCAACAGTTTGCCACATGTGGGTCTCACATCTGGAAGCGGGCTCTCTGTTGTCTCCTCCAGCGTATGAAGTTTAAGGGACCCACATGGGCAATTAGCCAGCGCTTTGGGAGGGTGGCGGTGGGTGCCATTATTTTTCAAATAATGGGGTCTGGGACAGGGTGGGCTGAGCGTAGATGTTGGTGTTTAATTTCTCCTTCACTGCAAGGTATGATTCACTGTTCCATGGGTGTTTCTTTTTACTGTTTGGATGTTTTTGCATATTTTTTTACTCTTTGTAAGCAGAAGTCAGTGAGATGAGTGTTAATGCTGTGCTAAACTCACCCTGAAACCTTCAGTTTGAAAATGCAGCTTCTCCATAACAAACTATTGAGTATGGGGGAACCTTTTGTTTCTCTGTTTTAAATGTTTGGATTCCTTTTAGACAACTAGTCTTGCTTTTTGAGTTAACATGTGTAATCAGGCCCTGCTTACTTGTGTGACTTAACCTGTCTAGAGTCGCTCAGGAAGTGTGCATGCGATTGGCTGGTGTGTTTTATGTGGCTCGGCAGATTGGCTGTGTTTCCTGGCCTGTGTTTTTTCCTGGAAACACTGTCTATAGCAAACATCTAACCCAGCCACACAGCGAGACTCGTATACTACGATTTGACCTATAGTGACACAGTTTACTTTCTGCCTAAGTATTAAGCTTCTTTTCAGAATATTTAGAAAATGATTCTTGCAGAAGTGAAGTTTAGATATCAGCTACCAGATACTTTGAAGCTTCCTCGTCACATCTGTAAACCTTTTTTCCTCCCATTAAAAAGACACATGAGTTATTATTTTTCCGTTTGAATAAGGATGACTTCTGCCAGAGCTAAAGTTAGTTCAAACAGAAACCTCTGTCCTAAATTTTCTGCTTAAAATATAGACAGTAATATATAGTAGGAAAGCTTGTGATGAGCTCCTGTTGTCAAAGGACATCCTGTTGGGTTTGTGCAAGGCATTTTCCGGCATCTAAAGATGGATTCAATCACTGTGACCTGAATAATACGGCTCATCTTAGTACAAAAGGGCTTGAATTATCTTCTTTTTATCTTTCTTGATTTGTTTTCCTGTTTGTAGTCTCCAATCAATACCTGTCTGTCGGATTCAAGCTAGTTTTCTTGAAAAACAGGGTTGATCTTATGATGAGCAATGCTGTTTGTAACTGTGTGGTCATCGCATATGATTTCTCCTATCTTTGTTTCTCTATAGTACGCAGGTGGTGTAAAGTTCAGGTGGCGCTTTGTCATCTGGCGGCACACCTTTCTTTAATCTGCGTTTCAGGTGCCCTTGTATCTAATGCCATGCACGCTGGATCTTTGTGCCAAGCAGGTTGCTAACCGAGGTTTGAGCTCAAACGACTTGTGGAGTGTTGTGTCTAGTGGAGACCACAGTTTGGTGGGAACTCTGAGGTTTTGTCGAGACTGTGGCTGACAGTTTTTCCCCCCGTGTGTGTTTGTCTGTGTGAGCGTGTGGCTTTGGCTGTCCTTTTGGTGTGTGTGTGGTCACGCTCGTGTAACAATTTGTGAGTTTGCGATGTGTATACTTTCCCTGACATTTTCAAGAGCGTTCCCCTTTGGAGTGTGTGCCCGGGCTTATGGTGAGGAAAGTTGTGAAGTGTTAGCGAGCATTCGAGAGTTTATTTTCAGTTTAGAACTCGATCTGAAAAGGAAAAACGGGGCAAAAAAATAAATTCCTGGGTTACTAGGTCGGGAAGATTTGTTGGCGTCACAAACACCACAAATCAGGTTTTTATGTCACGTCATATTGCACACTGTAGGCAAACAAATTGTGGCAAATAATCAAACACGCTTGTCTAAACTCTGTCTCTCATATGAAGTATTGCAAAGTCCTATTTGTTGTAATTAATCAGTTTGTTTGGATTGTTCATTTCAGTAACTACTTAAAAAATGATATGTTCTCTGTGCAAACGCTTGTTTCATGTTTTCTTTTTGTACAGGATATTTGTGTCTTTAAATACAGTGTTTTCAGTGATAATTATAAAAATTAGAGTGTTTTTTGGTATGCATGAGTCAGGATGGACAACTAGTCAATTTATTAAATATTAATTTATAAAATATATTTTTTTCTGTTTTCTAGGTTTAGTCCATGTTTTAGTGCACATTTATCTGTTTAGAATGTTTCATTTAGAACCTTACAGTTTACATGCAAGACTTATTGATTATTATGTATATATATAGCCTATGTTTAAAAACTGTTTCCATTTTTCTTCATAGCTTGTTGTGAACTAAGTTTTCCAGAGTAACGTTGAACAACTTTTAAATATGCAGCTTATAGTTGTCATAGTTTTAAAGTACGGTCCCCAAATCAAGTGGATTGCATCTTTGAATTGGTTTCATAGATTCTATCATTTAACTATTATTTTGGTGACCGATATAAATCAGGGTGACTTTGTGACAATGGCGCACCCTATTCCCGTAATATGGTTGTAATGAAGACAAGAAGTCGTGGTTGAAGTGTGTGTTTTGTGTGCGTATGTGTGTGGAGCACATAGTTTATTAGTGGGGCCCAGACCCCCCACATTCCGCTTTAATGGCTGCTGTCTGTGTTGCATTACACACACACACACACACACACACACCAGCCAGCCTGCGCTCAAGGAGGCGGCACACACACACACACACACACGTTCCTAATTCTCACAGTTGCGAGCTCTCTCCGTCTCTAGAGCTGCCATCTTTGTGGTGACGCCACTTTGACTCGCTCCCACTTTTATTTTTATGCAACCAATTTATTTTTGCAGGCAGGATCCAGTGCTGGTGCAGCACGGCTGGGAATACAGAGACAGAGAGGAAGAGACTCATGATTGATACTACATAAGGGGCACGCAGGTTCGATCTGGGCTCCTGATCTGAGTCACGGAGGTCTGCGTGGAGGAGAGAGTACTTTCAGAACCTGTCAGTGGGTTTACGATTCCGTGTAGGCCACTGAATGTGGCGGTGGAACTTTTAGCCACTTTTGCAGAACAGTGGAAATTAGAGTATTAGCAGACGAAATTATTCGCGAACTGAACGTTTTCAGTGGGATTCTGA
Organism: Acrossocheilus fasciatus; assembly: GCA_036784905.1. NCBI lineage: Eukaryota > Metazoa > Chordata > Actinopteri > Cypriniformes > Cyprinidae > Acrossocheilus > Acrossocheilus fasciatus. Next base: position 6,246,534 of record CM071956.1, read on the forward strand.
TGTCTCGTGGCTCTTAGGTGATTTCCAGACCTTTAAAGCGTGTGGTTTTGAGTAGAACGACCTATAAAGTCGTGCCGGCCTCAATGGGACATTTAGCCTAATTCTAACTTCATCGAGAGCTAGTGGCTGTGACTGACATGTGGCCGTGCATAGTTTGCGGAGGCCTGATGTCTGTGCGCTAATGGAAAGCTTGTAAATGAAAGGCCCATTAGCAGCGAGGGAAAGGATTGGCGAGGGTTCCTGGCCCGGGGTGGGAGAGAAAACAGGGAGCGACCGTGGAGACGGCGTTCTAATCCCACAGCTGGAGCCGCGGCGTGTGCCGTCAGCAACTGTGTGTGTGTCTGTGCGTTCGTCTTTGGAGGAAAATGAAAGTGAAGCCTGAGTCTAGAGACTAAACCACAACACAGAACTTGAAAAGAGGCAATCTATTGACTTCTCGTTCTCGGCCCCACACCGCCACCTCTTTTTCCACTCCATCATGCTCTTGATCTCTTTTGTGATATTACGTTCTTGTGCGTTCTTAATTCTGTTTCATTTCAACCCTCTTTCCAGATGGGTGGTATCGGCGCTGAATGCGCAGCGCTCTTTAGTCATTGTGGTACTCTACAAAATAGTGTCTAGGAAACTACGTAATACTAAACACTGATATGGAGGTGGAAAGTGGAATTAAAGTCAGTATGAAATCAAAATTGACTCCCATTTACTTTCTAAATACGCACTCATGGTTTTAATGAGCTCAAATGATTCATTGAGATGTCTTAACTTTTTTTCACCAAAATGCATACTAAATGGAGCATCAAATTGCACCATAAATCCATTGTAAAGAGACCTCAAAATAGTTTCATTGCTCTCAGTCTTACTTTTTTAAGCTCCTTTTTCAATATTGTCTAATATGTTTAGATAAAATTGGTTGCAAATGCCAACTCTTGTTGACTTTAGAGGTGAGATGCAAGTCATAGTCATTGCCTGCTGTGGTTGGTTAATGGGGGAGGTTGAACACACCAAACGTTGCCTCCAGGGTCCCCATGGAGATATTCAGACACCTAGTCTCCTGTCTGCCACACTTTCAAACTCGTTCGCTTTTCTTTAGACATTCCACAACACGCACACACACTTCTCAGCCAGGTCACACACACATACAATTTAGAGAATCACCTGGGGCCCAGATGACTGTCTCCTGGCCAGCCTTTGGGTTTAATGGTGCTTTCTTGCAGTTGATGTGGACCAATCACAGCTCACAGCAGGGTGCCAGGGCTTGAAATCAGACAATCACGTTGCCGTTTCACGTTATCAGACGTTGCATCATTGGCAAAACGCAAGCTTAGGTTTATTTCAATGCTGGCTCCACCCGTTACTTCAAATACAGCACTCAAGGTTTGAATGATGCTGTTATGGCAACTATTTTTTTGGTATATCTTTGAGTCAACATTAGCTAACTAGACCGATTTTGCATATCAGTTGAGTACTTGTCCCCATCCCCCAATCGACAGGTAAATCTCACAATGGGGACATCAACCGAGAACGTCTTCAGACGTGCTGCAACAAGTTGCAGAGCTTTGTGTTGAATGCTATCTTTTAGATGTTGTTGCTGGAGAATTGTCTTAAATCCTGTTTTCAACATCATGGAAATTGCAGGGTACACCAGCGAATACGCCTCGTTTTTCAGCAAGACAGAAACTTGCACAGCTTTGCATTGCTGCAAGGGGTAGGTATGGCGTCTATCACCAGTTGCAGCCACGTGGAAATGTCAGTAATAGAACAATGATCTCTGACAACTGGACGAGGAAGAATCGGAATCAAAGCCCACAACTGGGAGGGAACATCGTAGAGAATTTAGTAAGCTGTCTTCTGAACAGACCAATAATAGGGAGCGCAGTGACGGGGCGAGACAGACGCACACCATGTTTATTGCTCAGCTAAGTCGGTTTAAGTTTGTGTTGCTGTTTTCGGCAACTCTGGAGAAGAGTTCTCCTGGTCCTGCCCAACCCTGTATAATCTGGCTCAGGCTGGGTGATGGCAGTTAAAATTAGCTGCTCTGAATGAGCTCGGAGCATCAAGGAGAAAACGCTGAGCTTGATGATTGTAGCCAGATTCAATCTGGCTGACTTCCACCTGCCCTCCAAGACCAGGAGGGTGAGGTTCGCTTTAGTTTCCCTCAAGTCATGCACAGTGTCGCTGCTCTGGAGTATCTCAGGTTTGAGGGGATAGTTTACCCAAAACTTAAAATCCTGCTATCATTTATTCACCGTCATGTCATTGGAAACCTATGACTACTACTTCTGTGGAAGTAAAAAAAAAAAAAAATGTCTTAAAGTCTCTCAGTCCTTGTTTTTTTTTGTCTATAGAAAGTCAGCAATACTTCAAAATGTCTTCCTCCTTTCTTCAGGTTCGGGTGAGTAATTGATGACATAATTTTGGTAAACTTGCTGAAAAGTTCTTTTTAACTTGGAAGAACATGCAACGTAGAGGGAGCATTAAAAACAGCTAGGTTGAACTTTGTGGCATAGACGTCTTATAAGTTTTTTGGGTTTTCTTATCTAGAACCGGTATCTGGAACCGGAAAAATCAAGCAGATCTGCACTGGTTTTCCTTTGATTGATCTTCTCTGCCCATGACTAAGTGCGAACAGAAGTGGGGGAAGGAAAAGAAATCGGTGAAAAGTTCATGTAGAAGTGGCTCCCAGCAGGAGATAAAGCCAGGATGAAAGCTTTACTCTGATAAGATATTAGAAATCCACGTCTCGCTGATAAAACGTAAAGCCACTATCACCCTTGCAACCTCGGCGGTTCTAATGACTTTTGCTCGGCTGCCTGAGCGAAGGCCACTGGAGTGTGTGATTTAACACTCTGATGAAGAGAACATGATGGCTGGAAGACTTTTAAGATTGAATCGTACCAATTCCACATTACCAGTCAACTAAAGGGCTTGCTGTTTTTCTGTTTCTTTTAACTTTGTTTTTTTTTTTTTTGTTTTTTTTTTTTTCCCACACTGGTAAATCATGTTTTTAATATCTTACATTGAAGGAATTAAACTCTGTTTTCTTTCAAGAATAATATGGGTATAACTTACGTTTCCTATTGAGTGGCCAATACCCATTTTGAATTCTTAAGAGATTGCATCGAGTATAGGCTTATAATTAGAGGCCGACTTGTAGGATGATTTAAAGGATGGTGGCTGGCATTGATTAATTGACCAATTTACCACATACTCAATCTTTACTGCCCTGGAAAATAAACTGATTGTTGTATTAACTGTAATGTAGTAATTTGATTAGTGATTTATGATAACTTGATTATTATAGTTTTTAATTTCTTTTGAAGAATTTTCACAAAATTATACCCAAAATAGATAGTTTTTAGCAAAAATAGAGTTCTTGTTTTTCGTTGTTTAAGCATTGGTGTTTGTTTAGGTTTAGTTTTTTTTTATTTATTTTTTTTTTCAATGTTTTGTTGTTTGTTTTACCTCTGCTAAAGTTAAATTAATTAAATGTTTCTTAAGTATGGTTACTTTAATTAGTTTTGGTTTAGTTTAGTTTCGTAACGTATTACATCGTATTTCAGTTCTGTTTTATTCATTCAATGAATTTGATCGAATTTCATTGACATTTTGTTTTCCTTTTTGCAAATCATATTAGCGGCACTGAGCATAAAGTTTATATGTGCACCATGTCAAACAACAAACCATAAGCTGTGCGTTTAATAGACTCGAGCATTTGCTTTCTATAGTAAATCCACAATTATTTCTTGACAGACACTGAACTTTTGTGCAGCTAAATCCCTTTCTAAGGTAGGAATAATACAGCTCATGTTTCATGCCATGTTCAAAAAAACATAAATATCGGCCATGTTTTAGGAGAAAATGCATGCAAAAACGTGTAGTCTTCAGGTATTATGTTCATCTTACATACTGAACCCAAACAGCCAAGTTTTGGTGTGTCATATGAGGCACAAGCTAATGTTTCAGAGAGGTTTCTGGTGATGCTTGCAGGCCCGGTTAGCGAGTGCACACGCGGTTCAGGAGACCTGCACAGGCCTGTTGGTAAGGATTGTTTGGCAAGCGGCCGTTGCAGGCTGCTCCTCATGCTCGGCAGTCCTCACATAGCAGGAAAATTGGCCCAGAAACTCGCCCTGCCTGACCATTTATGGTTGATTTAATCATATCCCTACGAGGAACTCCCCTGTGACGCGTCTGGTTTCTGTCTGGGCAGAGTTGGCCGTCGCGCTGCGGCGTCCCGGACATCTGGAGCGCTGTCTCCACCGCCGTGTGCCGGTAACTGGAGTTTTTGGTCTCGCTGGTGTTGACATGAAGATTGTAGACATGAAAATAACAGCTACTTGATGTTTAGCTTACGGAGCCACAGCTGTGAAAGTATTAGACATAGCTAATGGCTCCTCCTTGGCGACGGCGTTTGGGACACAAGGAACTCTTCAGTCTCTGCTTGGGTGGGAAATACCCTCATGGTGTGACATGGGTGGCAAAATGACCTAGAGTCTTGCGTAGTGCGGAGGATAACGCGCGTGCAAACATAATCAAACACTTGATCCCTTTTGCCCTCGCTTCTCTCGTATTTGGGTTAAAGTGTTCCCAAAACACCTGTCCAAGTGCGCAGTATCACACACTTTAGATCAAGGAGACAGATTATCTGTATTTTGACTATAACATAGAGTGTTGGCACAGGTTGCCTGTTGCGTTATTTTCATACTATTCGGATAGTGGAGTCTATGCTTGTGTGTGGAAATTTTTTTTCAGGGTTTTAGTTTGCATTTCACATTTTAATGATTTAAAAATGGTGTTTAATGTTAAAAATGGCAATATTATATTAATAAATAGGAATGACTATGTGTTGGTACCATATTATATATTTTTTTCCCCTTTTAATTTTATTATTATTATGATTTTATTCATTTTTTTAATGTATTAGTCAATATTGTGTTATTTTTAGTGTGCATGCTCATTTCCCCAAGTTTTGCATTTAGATTATTTTTCCCTCTTTTTAAACTTTCTAGCACTCACTCAAGTTAAAATCTTACACTAATCTAACATTAATAACTTAATAGCACTGTTAAATTCAATTTATACATTATTGTTCAATTGTACATAACGTGATATGTAAATTCTGTTTGAGCATTTAAATGTTTGATTTTTATTTATTGAATTATTATTAAAGTATTTAAATGAATTAATATGGGAATAAAACTGATTTTATTTTGTTTATAATTTTTTTATTTATTTAGTTCAAATGCTATTATTTTAATATTGGCCATTTATCGGTGTGCATTCGGTGCAAATCTTTTATCGCTTGTTTATTATGTCTGGCGTGTTTCACTCTGTCAGCTCTGAATTAGCTTTCCTTTATTCTAGAGATGCCGCTATCTGTGTAAACCTGTTGCTGATGCCAGTTCTGTCAGTGCTTTTCAATTTCGTTTTGCACGTTGTCATGCGTCTGTAAACTTCAGCAATGGCCCTGACGGAAATAGCCTGCTGTGATCAATCAACCTTGACTTATTTACAGTTAAAGTGATAATGCCACACTCGTGGCACTCAGGCAAGTATTATTGTTCAGTCAAATGAGCGAGTTGTGCTGTGTGTCGACAAACACATCCTAAATTAAAGCTCTGTCGCAGTGTTTACCTAGCAACCACACCATTCATTTTTAAGTGTTGTTGAGAGAGCTTATTATTTACTCGATCTTGGTCTGTGCATTGATGTTAAAGTGATATTGACGACATATTTGGTGAATTTTGTTGCAATAAAAAGGTGTTTAGAGTGTCGGGTTGAAGTTTAATGTTAATGCATAAGTAAGCCTTCTTCATTATATATTAAACCAGCATCCATTTTGCAACCAAGTGCAACTGTAAACCTTTGTGCTTTGGTGGTGGAACTTTATTAGCGTAGATGGAAAATCATGAAAATTCATTTGGAAGCATGTAAACTGGTTGTAGTAATTATTGGAGTCTTCCTCAATGCAGTATTGAAGTCAATTATGTAAGCAAATTTCATTGGATGGTCTATGTATCTATGTATCATTCATCCACTTTCAGACAGTTTCTCTGCCTTTTTCCAGTCTCATCAGTGTCCTCAAGAAACTCACACCGCTGGCCTGACCCTTCAGTAGGTAACTAGAGATTAACTAGCAGAGTATCAGCACACCTTCTCCAGTTAGCGCCGCACCGGCGGCTCGAATGCATCCGAAAGGTTGTTATTTGCTTTGGGGGTTATAGAAATGAAGCGGAGGGATTTGCTGCCTGTTAGGGGCAACAACCCTGAACCTTTCCCGTCAGGGTTGGCAAGAGGAGGCATACAAATACACAAACAGCGTGTTATGTAAGAGCGCATGGCGGCGATCATGTGAGGGCTGCAGGCTAGCGCTGTGCATCTACAGATGACTGGCCGACGCTTTGATCCTCTCCTCTCAACCTGAGTGTTTGTTCTCTCTTTCTGGTTGACTCGCTCTCTCCATATCCTCCCCTTTCCCTGTCTGTCTGGCTGTTGTCCACTGATTTTTCCTGTGTAAACGTCCGTTCACACTAAGAGTGATAACTATAAATATTAACTATTTATTTATTAATGCTTTATTAGCATCCACACCAACGGATGATATTGTTTCAATGCTCAAGCTCTTTAAAGTTTGATGAGTTCTGATTGGCTGCCAGTATTTGTATCATTCTTCAGTAGGAAAAATTAGTTCTGGAAGTGATTTATTTATATGATTTAGTTCCTCTGCAGCATCAATGTGGACTTGCCTAGTATCATAGAATTAGAGTGATTTATTAAAGGGATCGTTCACCCAAAAATTAAAATTTGATGTTTATCTGTTGACCCCCAGGGCATCCAAGATGTAGGTGACTCTTGGCGCTTTTCCACTACATGGTACGGTTCAGTACGGCTCACTTTTGGGGGGTTTCCACTGGGTACAGTACCTGGTACTTTTTTTTAGTATCACCTCAGCTGAGGTTTCAAGCGAACCGTTACCAAAATGTGACATGTAAACTCTGCTGATCACTGATTGGCCGGAGAGAATAGTCACTGCTTGCATAATTGAACTAGCGGCACGAGACACAACAGACCCGCTAGATTTAAATCAGCACAGCCAGCAAACGATCAAACGTGGCTGTTTTGAATGAGCGCACCTTTCTTTTAACAACTAAAAAATGGCTGTTTCGTTGTCTGTTGAGGAAGTACAGACGTTCCTCTTGTTGGTAGCCGAGGAGTGGATTCAGCGACAGCGTGATGAGCGATGCGGAATTAAAAAGTTTTTCAAGAGTCACAGCAGTAGAGGCGGTGCAACTATAACAATCCCGCCCACTCTAAAGCGGTGCTAAACTGCAGTGGAAACGCAAACCGAGCCGTTCTGAGCTGAGCCGAGTCGTACCATTTGTTTCTTCAGTAGAACACAAACGAAGATTTTGACCTCAAACCGTTGTAGTCTGTCAGTCCTATAATGTCAGTCAATGGGACCCATGGCTTTGAGAGTCAAAAGAAACATACACAGACAAAACCAAATTAAACCCTGTGGCTCGTGATGATACTGTTGTGATCGCGCTTAGGACAGTTGGACATTGCGGTGGATCAGAGGTAAAAAACGATATAAATGCTGTTCAGTTTCTTGCACAGACTGATCGTTTTGTCTTAAGACCTCAATGTATCGTCACAAGCCGCAGGGTTTAATTTGGTTTTGTCTGTGTATGTTTTTTTCTTTCTTTTCTTTACTCTCAAAGCCGTGGGTCCCATTGACTGGCATTATATGACTGACAGACTGCAACGGTTTGAGTTAAAAACCTTCGTTTGTGTTCTACTGAAGAAACAAAGTCACCTACATCTTGGATGCCCTGGGGGTAAGCAGATAAACATCACATTTTCATTTTTGGGTGAACTATAATTATTGTCATAGTTATCGTCCTTGGTACTGTTGTCACGGTACCAAAATTTCAGTGTTCAGTACCAATACCAATTTCGGTACCAAAGCAAAACACAAAAACATGCTAATTAAAAAAACACATTGTTTATTAATAAAGTTAAACAAAAATAAACCATACAAAAATCAGTGCCATTCTTTATGCTTATTTAAAATTGTCTCAAGTTTTTCCATAAGTAATAAGTTTCACCCAAAAGTTTGTCTCATTTCTGCTGGCACTGAAAAACAACTGTCCACTGTTGTCTGTTTTAGGGTTTGCTGGTGTTTCATGATCTTCCTCAGCCTGCAGATGTAAAAGGAAAATATAATATACTTGAGTAAAGAAATGGGCAGAGTCTGACCAAATGCAACATGAGATTATTGACAACAGCTAAAATATAACATTTCAGTAAATAACAAACTTCGACTTTTATGATAAATTTTGATAAGATTGCATATATTTTAAGACGAGTGTATATAAAATAGTGTATGTCAAACTGTAGTATTAAAAACTTTACAATAAGATTCCATTTGTTAGATAACATGACCTATCAATAAACAATAGTTATATAGCAATTATTCTTCTTGGGGTTCATTTCAAAATTTACTAATACATAAAATCAAAAGTTCAATCTGTTAAAATTATTTAATGAATGAGGAACAAACATGAATAATCAAGTGTTTTAACTAAATAACATTCAAAAACATGAATGATAATAAATATATATTGTTCACTCACTGTAATTTGATGATAGATAATAACATGAAGTCATGTCAATGAATGGTATCTTATTGTAAAGTCTATACAGGAGATAAAATTTGACTGTACTTTCATTTAATCCAAACTTTAAAGGGCTTTCAAAACCTGCTAGAGTTACCCAGCCAAGAATAACAACTAAGTTAACTAAATGTTAACCATTTGTACATTCTCTAACCCACATATTTTAGATTCATAATTCATTTAAAAGCCTCTGGTGTGCAAAAATAGTAAATACCATCATGTCCTCTTTTTTTTACCCCCAATAAAAGTTATAGGAGCATTAAATAGTTAATAAAGAAACTTCATTCTAATGCTCATTATATTAGCGTTAGCCGTGCTTATGCTAACAATTAACTATAGCTATAACGGCAATGTGTCAGATTGAAATAAATTCAAATTAAAATATGGAATAATGATCTAAATATTAAATTGAAACTTACCTGCTTGAACTCTATCATTTGATCCGGGTGTTGATCTTTAAAGTGTTTTGTTGTGTTTCGTCCTTTTGAGGTCGCCCTGTCTCAGTCCTTTTATGAAGAGAGCGCATCTGCGCACCTTTCAGATAGCACAGCAAGAACCGGGCTGACTGGTACTAAAGAAACCTGGTACCGTGACGTTTTCAGTTTTTTAGTACCGACTTGGTACCGAAGTACCGGGTCTTTTAACAACACAAGTCCTTGGTGTGAATGGCCATTAATACAGCTAAAAAACTGTAGAATATTTAAATAATTTAATTTATTTATTTTTGCTAATGGTCTTATTATTAATGGCACTTTTTTTATTTTTTATTTATTTTTGGCTTTTTTTGTACTTATTACTATAGGACAGTGTAGAATTGACAGGAATGCGAAGTGGGAGAGAGAGAGGGGGGTGGGATCAGGAAACTTTCCTGTAGCTCAAATAGTAGAGCATGGCGCTAGCAACGCCAAGATCATGGGTTCGATTCCCAGGGAAAGCAAGAGCTGATAAAATGTAAAAAACTGTAACTTGAAAGCAATGTAAGTCGCTTTGGATAAAAGCGTCTGCTAAATGCATAAATGTAAATGTAAATGTAAGGTCCTTAAACCAGGATTCGAACTCGGGACGCCCGTAGCGCAACAGCGATTATATGTTGGCGCGCTGCTCACAGAGCTATCGGTGCTCGTGGCAGGGTATCTTAGGCTTTATTTATCATCTTTTTTAAAAAAAAAATTTTAATGGCTTAAAAGTTGTTGTTTTTTTTTTTCAATCAAAAGAACCATAAGTTTGACCAAACAGCCTTTGTTGAAAAGTGATTAATCAGTGAAAGTCTTATTATTGTTCCCTAAATAGGTTTTTTGTTAATTATATTTTTGAGTGATGATGCAAACAAATTGCTGAATCAGTGATTCGTTTAAACAGACAGTTCAAAAGAACTGATTTGTGGAAATGAATCACAACTCCACAGACAATGTTGGCATTTTTTTTATTTTTGAGGTTTAAATCAGAGATGCTACAATAAATAGCACAGTCTTGACACTTCCTTGTAATTTGTGACCAGCAGCAGGCACAAAACTGCTGGTAGAATTGTTAATTATCACAACTTTCTTGGTAATGATTAATTTTGTACCGATAACAAAATAATATTGAATATGTCATAAATATTTCTCATATCTCCAAGCTATATTGACAGCTGAGTCGTTATGTCATTGTTATATGACTGAATATGTGTATCTAAACAAAGCCTCCAGGTATCACCCAGATGAGTCGTCTTAACGCAAATAATAAGGTGAGATCCGTAGCTTCCCGAGAAAATGAGAAACACATAAACATGCAGTTGCAGGGTTTTGTTGTATTTTTCGTCGGGGGCGTTCTCATTAATGCAAAACAACACTGACTCATTCCACGCAGCTCGGATCAGTGCAACCAACTGCCGAACGTACGCGGACCGACGCCAACGTGCCCCATATCAATCGACCGTCAGTATTTTTCAAGGCAGAGTGACACTGTCGATTGTAAGTGGAACATTTAGGCATCAGAGCGGCTCGTGGTTCTTTTGTATTACTCATCCTGCACACATTCACGCTGGCACACACTCGTACCCTTTTTTTTTTTTCCCTGTCGCCACCATCATTAGTAGATGGAGAACGACCTTTTCCTCTGCCTAAATATAGAGCCCACAAAGAATAGGAGGAAGGGAGGGAAGTGGGGGAGAGATGGAGAGAAACAGAACGAATGAGCGCGGGGGCCCTAAACATTTCTGAGCCTTTAAATACAGACCAGAGACGCAGAGGACGGCGTTTTTGTTTTCTTTTTCGTACTTGCGTCACAGCCTCGCCATAAAAAAGAGCTGTTGCAGCTGAACGCTAATCGCAAACAGAGACGACGGCAATAGGTGCTGTTTTTAGAGACTTTACACACAGAAATGGCGATGCCAAGGCGGATATTAGGGTCCAATTTCCTCTAACTTGCGTGTAATGTTCGGTCAGATGTTCGTCAGCTGGTTTGTTTGTTCGTGCCGGTACAGTTTGTACAGGTGCTATCATGTAAGGCTTATGTCATATTGTTTTTGTAAGCGTGTGTACAGGGCCCTGTCAAGCGAGGGTTTCGTCTGGCAGTCTCCTGACTCCTTACCCATTAGTGACAGTAACCGTTAGAGAAACAGCAGTCCCAGCAGAACCCACAGACACCAGGGGACGTGCCTGTTTTAGCTGTTATTGCGCTTTGATTGAGCGTGTTTGTGTGCACGCGCTAAGTTGTCTTGTGGGCTTGTGGTCTTATGTGAAAAAAAGAGTGTGTTATGGCACACTGGTTTGTTTGAAAGTACCTCAGAGCGGTTTCTTGTAAAGTCATTCCTCGGCCTTCCCTGGAGTCTGACGTTTAGCCCTTGTCTGGGGTTTATTTTATGTCCCTTCTTCTTATTAAGAGACGTCTACCTGTTGATTGTCACCATATTGCCAGTTGTGGCTTTCTTATTCATTCTGTTTGAGCGGTTACCCCTGAGCGTATGTATTAAAATTTGCCACAGAACTCATTCCACTACAGTCGACTTGTGCGGCTTTTTGAGTACTTTTCAAAGATTTTTGATCAAATTAAAAAAAAAAAACATTTAAAAACTGATTTTGAAGCAACCACCTATATAAACGGACTCTGATACTGTAAGGGAAAGTTCACCCATAAAAGAAAGTCTGTAATTTTACTTCATAAATGATAAAATCATAAATTAAAATTATAATGTATATAATCATGTATAATTCATTCTTGCCATTTCAAACCTCTATGACTTGTCTTTCTTTTGCAAAACACAAAAGAAGTTATTTTGAAGAATGTTTTTGTCCATACAGTGAAAGTCAGTGGGGTCCAAAACAACTCTGGAGCCCATTGACTCGTGTATGGACAAAAAACACTAAGATATTCTTTTGTGTGTGTTTCAAAGAAGAAAACGTCATACAGGTTTGAAATGACATGAATGATTTTTCATATTTGGGGAAACGGTCCCTTTAATCTCTTTGTTTGTTGGAATCAAATGTACTTTGGATATTTTAACTTGTACGTTTTGATTTCATTAATTGATTAATTGCATTCAGTTTTTTTTTGTCTCTGCTATACGTGTATTTATAGCACCAAAGTGTCTTGTTGCTAGGAGATGGTGTGGGAGCCAGGGACCCAACGCACGAGAGAGAGAAAAAGGTAGAGAGTGGAGGGAAAAGGCGCACTTTTTGTGAAAGCTGAATGACAAATACACTCACGCATACGCCATGAGTCAGCGCTGACACGTACGCGCTGTGGGATGCTTTGTGTTACTGTGTGCCCACTCGCTCGGTGGAGGTCTGGTCCCACAAACACACAACTAATCATATATGAGCCATTTAATGTGACATATCTTGGTAAAATTGGCATGAATGGTAATGAATGATGAGAAGACTTTTTGAAGTCGCGTTCCTATACATCTCTTTGACAAAGGTGCCAAAATTGCAGGCCCAGTTGGTGGGGTGCATTTTTTTTAATCACTTCTGTTGTGGTTATGCTAGTGTTTCCTGCATTGCTGTATCCTCAACACACAGCAAAAGGAAGCCTTTGAGTTTTACTCCAGTTGCAAATACGAGTTTGCAGTCTGAGTGTTTTTACTCTCGCTGAATAATGGCGAAAACGCATCTTTCTGTTGGGTTGATTCAATAGCAAATGACTCTTATGAGCTGGATCTTTTTAGTGAATCAAAAACACGCGGGGCAACCTGTGTAGTCCATTCACAATTGAATGTCTCTTATTTGCTGGAATCAGAAGCATTGTCTGATTCACGAGTAAATAACTCTCATGAGCTGGTCTGAATCAACCTGACGTATCCTGCACTGAATGAACTCGCCAAGTGCTTACTGAATCAACATCTGACTCACTCACTGAACTGCAAGTAATCATTACTTTATACATGAACCAAATTTTTTTGTAACTTAAATTCAGGATGTTCATATGACTCCGTGTTGTTTACCTCAAGAAATGGAACTGCTCTGCTGCTTTTCAGTGGGTCAAGTGAGTTGTACATCTCCGATCTGCCAGCTCTCTCAACCAAACATCTCAATCATGAGTCAAGCCGCATTGCCGACTGTTCAGCAGTTGTCACGGACAGTTAGTACCAGCCCACGGTGTCCAAGTCATCCTACCGCCCCCCTGCGCAGCGTGGGTCCCGCAGCACATGTGTGCGGTTGGCGGTGGCGGTAATGCTGAGCTGTTCTGTGTTCGCTGCCTAACACGGCGATAGGCTTTATTAGCAGCCAAGCTCTAAACCGTCTGAAAGGGGCATTCCAGTGAGCACAACAACACGTCGTGCGCCAAGACCCTCTTTTTCTCTTTTGTGTGCGAGTGTGGGAATTATGCTGTTATTTTCGGTCGTTCCCACCTGATATAGTGCGCCTGAGAGATGGAATCTCGGTTCATTGTTTTTTGCTCTGATTTTGTTTTTTCTTTCCTAATAGGACATTGTGTCTAATTTAGAGCCAGCAGAAATACTTCACCTCGTTTGGGTTGAGTCTGCAGACTTTGTGTCCAAGTGCGCTGAAGGCTAGCGTTCTCAGGTGTTTCTCGTGCTTGTTTCAAAAAGCTCTTCCGCCGTCTCACGATGTCACGTTGACTCAGTGTTGTGCATGGATTCGTAATAGGTCTGTCACTTAGCATGTTGTGTAACCGTCTGTCCGTGTTAACGTCTCAAAGCACAAACAGTTCCTGTAATGAGACAAAAGACCCTTAAAGTCACTGCCGTGTTTTTGTCTCGCCTCCAGTGGCCTCCTGCTTCTTTTTCTGCAAGTATTGAGTCTAAAAGTAGAGACTGTGTACCATCTCTGTGTGAGTGTTATTTTGACTACTGCTTCAAGGATTCTGGATCGAAGCGCTCGTTAACTAGATGCTAAGGAATTTCTTACAACTTATTCAGACTTGGAGGTGATTGAGAGATAAACAAAAATCGCATAAACTTTTACCAAACTAAAATCCAGAGAGTGAGTCTAAATGCCTACAGCCTTGGAAACGCATCGTTCCCTTGGCTTAATGTCATTTAATAGACAGCAGAGGTAATCGAGATAAGATGTGGTGAAACATGCCCTCACTTTACTCTCACCAAACGTTGGCTAGATTGCATCGAAGAGGCAAGACTCTCAAGTGTTTTGTGTCTGACCTCTAGGGTTTGCCTTCCCAGACTGGGCCTACAAGCCGGAGTCGAGTCCTGGTTCCAGACAGATCCAGCTCTGGCACTTCATCCTGGAGCTGCTGCGGAAGGAGGAGTACCATGATGTCATCGCCTGGCAGGGGGATTACGGCGAATTCGTCATCAAAGACCCGGACGAGGTGGCCCGACTGTGGGGCGCCCGCAAGTGCAAGCCCCAGATGAATTATGACAAGCTCAGCCGAGCGCTCAGGTGAAGACTACATCTGCTTATTAAATCCTTATTAAATCGTAATCTGTCATTTTCACCCGCTGATGAAAACCTGCATTAGAGTAACTGAACAAACTCAGGTAATGGCTCCGTTCAACAACCAAGTGAGCTGCCTACCCAGACAACATTGATAAGCGCACTACTGATGCAGTGACCACTGTAGATGTGATAAAATGATTGGCTAACATCTTTGATAAGACATTTCCAGAACGAGCCCAGTTAATATTTGATCAAAAATGGTGTCAAAAAACATATACATATATTCCATATTACACATTATTGGTGTTTATTTACACCAACCACGCTAACTATATTAACACTCACACCAATGGACAATAACATTATGTGTATTATAAGTGTGCTGTTACAATGTCTGCCACTTTAAATACTCGGGCTTTAAAGTCGGGTAGACTCTGATTTTCTGTCAATGTTTTTGTTGTTCATCAGGTTAAAAAAACGTTTCTGTTTCGTTATCGTTATAGAAGTAATGTGGATGCTGCTATTGTCATAGAATTAGATTGATTACCGTATTGTAGAGCCCTGCACGGGCCTCAAATTTAGGCCCTAGCCCGGCCCTGGCCCAAGATGCTCAGGCCCTAGCCCGAGCCCGTCTCCCTCACCAACACCCCCCCCCCCCCCCCCAAACGGCTCATGTTTCAGCTATTTTGTATGTAATGGCAAGTGATTATATTTCGTTTTTTTTTTTCCTTTTTTTTTAATTTTGAAAAACGTTTGAGCATTTTCTGTTTGTTAAACAAGTTATTTCTTAAAGTAACGACCAAGCAGCCAGCGGCAGACCGGCAGGCTGATCATAGCATGTTTGATCAATTTAGCCTTCTCAAATCATCAAGACTTTCCTAAAATAAAATCTATAGATAGGCTATACTAAAACAGTTCAAGCATATAACAATGTTTAAAGGTTAAACCTAGATAAATGTGCGCTGCATCCAAAAGTTTGTGCGGAGAGTGGAAGCTAAAGTGCAGGCACCAGCGCAATCAATTGTGTTTTTTTTTTTGTTTTTTTTTTCAATGGAAACAATTTAAAATAGGCCGTAATTTTGCTCATAAAGGTAAGAGTAATACATCATTCGGAACTGTAAAGGGTCTACTTCTATTTGTGTGCACTCACAAGATCAACAAAACGTCGTGCTTTTAAGAAAACGATACGCTTTCTGCCGTCTCCTCTTGAACAGGAGCGCTTCACAAAAATGAACCGAAAGTCAGCGAATACATGCCTCACAGACATGATAAATATATCTATAGAAAGCTTTAAATTACTACTTGACGAAATAAATCAAATCGAAAACAAAAACCCATTCATTACAATCATAATCCGTGAAGATGCACTTCTCTCTAAAGGCGCGTCTAATGAGGAGATGAATCCACACTGATGCAACACTGGACATTGATGGATGTCTAAAATATAAAAATAAGGAAAAAACTAAAACAGGCCCGAGGCCCGGCCCTAGTCTGAACTATGACGTGAAAATTTGCCCGAAGCCCGGCCCTAGGGACGTAAAAAAGTCGAGGCCCGTCGGGCCCGGGCCGAAATGCAGGGCTCTACCGTATTGTCCCGAATATAAGACGACCCCCCTTTTTCCAGATGTACCTTTTCGAAAAAGGTTTTTTGAAAACCAAACCTTTTTTCTTTTTTTTCTCTCTCTCTGTAAAACATTTTTTCTTCAATTATTTTCAAATTGCATATTTTCCCTATTTTAATATTTGTTTTGAAAGTATGGTAAATACTGGTTAAAATGTACCAACAATGACATTGAAAAATATACACTTTTTAATATACCATTGAAATAACAGGTAGCCCATCTGAATTATATAACATTTAGGCTATCCATCTCATAGTAGCCTACCAAAATTTTATTATCAGTAGAAGTGAAATCTTATTGTAGTCTTCAAATCTGGGTACTGTCTTATGTTTTAAAATCACTTACAGAGGAAGTTTGGTCCCATCAATCTAACATGGCAGTCACGACTCATGCCCCTGTAAGCTTTTCTTTTTTCTTTTGTTTTCACTCGCGATCTTTACAAAACACATTACATTACATATTTCATGGCACACGCGTTTTTGGCGCCACCTATTGTTGTGGGTGTATTATTGACATGTCAAAGTCTAGACCCTGAATATAAGACAACCTTGTTTTTCCAGATGTATTTCCAAGAAAAAAACATTGTCTTATATTCAGGTCAATACGGTACTAAAACTTCAGTTATATAGATAGCATTATAGTTCTCGTCCTTGGTGTGAATGCCGGGCTTTATCACTTTTGGCAACATGATAACTTTAGATAACATGCTAGCTTAACAATGTGCCAACACACTCTATAGCAATAGATATCAGATATATACCGTATATTCAATTGTGTAATCATTCATTTGTGCTTAGTGTCAACTTGATACGCTAGCATAAAAGTAGAATGTTAGCTGAGCAACATGCTAACACCAGAATGATGATGCATATTTATGATAACGTAAAATAGCAACTTGACAGCATCAAATTAGTCTCTCTTGTGGTCCATTTTAGTAACTGTCAAGTCAAGTCACCTTTATTCATATAGCGCTTTTAACAATACAGATTGTGTCAAAGCACTTAACAGTATCAAATTGGAGGATAGAGTGTCAGTAATGTATAATGATAAGATTAAACACTCAATTTTCAGTTAAAGGCATTTCATTATTGAATTCAGAGATGTCATTGTCTAGCTCAGTTTTGTTTAAATAGTATCTGCTAGAAATGAAGTGTCCCCAACTGAGCAAGCCAGTTGACTGTTAACTGTTAGCTGAGTTGCTTCCCATGAAGAGCAATTCATCTCACTCACTTTAGTCCATTTTGTTTCACAATAGTTTGGAATTGCAAGACAACTCGCTAGAGTGTGATATAAAGGGAATGAGTTTTGAACAAAATCAGAATTTTGTGCTTCCAGCTCAAGGTAAAGTAGGTTAATATTGCTGCCAGTTTTATCTTTGCTCAGTCTAGAACACTGTGTTTCTTTGATTTTATGTGCTCTTGTTCTTGTATTAACTGACTTTGTGTTCATCAACAACACCTCTGCGTTGCTTGTCTTTCTGTGTTAGTGTTCCTCCCCGTATACCATTTTTCCGCCTTTGCCTTTTTCCGTCCTCATCTGTCATTCGCAATCTGTCCAGTTGCCTGTTTGTCTGTCTCTTCGTGTTATTCAATGCTTTGGACCGGTCGCCATGGCAACCTGCGGATGCCCACTCAAACCTGCTGAACCTGCCTTCACCATCCCAGAATAATCAAACCCACTTAGCGCTCATCAGCCATCACTTACAGGACTAGTGCGCGTCCTCCACTTCCGAGAACTCTTTCATTTCTCAAAGAGAAATGTGGACATATGAATGGAAGCGGAAGGGAGGGGAGAGAAGAAAGCCAATAGAAAACCATGTACAGTTCAGATGTAAAGCAGAAAGTTCCTCAGTGTCACACTTCTGAGAAAAGAGAGAACTCGCCTCTGTTCAACACATGTGGAGGACACAAAACATGTCCTCCAAGTTAACTCCAAAAAGCATGCGCGCGCACACATTCTACTGTGACCTCACATTACCGTTTTTGTGCTCTGTTGAAGCTAGTTTTCTTCATTCGTGTAATTCTGAAGTTCGGGGTTCTGTACTTGCGCTCATTTCTAGGCCCACACAGAATCCTCTGACAAAATCTTTGCAGCTTTCTCCAAAATTTGATTGCTCGGTGTTTCTTAAATTCGACAAATATTTCATTCATTGTAATTTCATTCAGGCAAACATCACTGTTACTTAAGTTTAACTGTTTGTTCAAATGGCTAATCTTAACTACTACATCTTGGTGTAGTTAAATCAACTTTTTATTGTTTTTACACACAACATCCATTCAAAACAACACAAAAACAGACATATAATCAATACTTTAAAGAGTCCAGTCGAAAGGAAGAGAGAGAGGGAGGGAAAAAAGAAGTCATTCCTTTATATAATCAAGTATGTTAAAGGAAAAACCCTGCCAAGCATCAATAGTAGAGGGCTTGGCTCCATTAATTCACGCTGTTGTACATTCACAAGTCTCTATTTTCAGGAGGCTATGGATCCAACATGTTTTTCCACACATGTGCGGTGTAAACCAGTTCTGTATTATTGTCTTCTTCACAGCTGTAAAACCAGCAAACAACATTCTCTTTTGTATTAAGCTTATACAGAGACTAGAATCATCATTAAGAAGACACAAACTTGGGTTAGCAAAGAAATCAATTTGTAGTAAGGAGGAAATAACCAGGTTTACACTCCCAAAACATATGAAGAAAAGTACCTGTAAGAATAATGTCTGAATTTTGAAATGTAAACTCAAATTTACATTTTATACTTTTTTTCATTTTCTGCCACCAGGCTCCGCCCACAAAAAAACATCATCACTGTTTGCAAACCACCAAATTGGTCTATAAATGTTAATTTAAGAGATGGTCAGATATGAACTTTTTTTAAAATTTCATCATGCTTTCATCAGCAACCAATAACAGTACTTTCAGTTTAGTTAAACCCATTTTACTACCAGTAAATCTATTCTGTAGATTATTTTGGGAAAATGTGTGAAAAGTGTGCATATTCAGTGTGAATCTAGTCATTTGGGAAAGAAAGGCCTGAAGGCACTCTCTCTCTGCTTTCTTTCCTTTCATACCTAAGAGGTTGCACGTGTTCCCTAAAATTCAAACACCATTCAGACAGACTCCAGGCTGCACAGGCATCTCATTGTTGAGCTCTTGAAAATGAACAGACTGCAGGCCAACAGACAATGTAAAACAACATGTACACACTCGTTGTATTTACCTGATACCCTGATGCTGCTTGTAGACCATCATATAACCAGACCACTGCTTTCATAATGGATGTCATTCGTGTTAAGCTTAGAGAAAGTAAACAAAAGGTCATTTGGATCAGCCGTTTCACTCAACAGCATATGTATGCATATGTATGTGAATGTCTGCACAACACGCATGTGCAAATACAGACACGCTTAAGAGTTCTTGTGCTCTTTTGAAGCAAGTTCAAATGCACTTCAAAGTGTTGTGCATGTGCATGTTGTGTATGTGCCCTTTTCTTTGTTGGTTGAGTATGTGCCTGTGAACTTCTTAGTGCCCTGATTCACACATCATTGTATATCACAATCATGTCTTCTCACACATGTATCTCTGCACTCTCAGTGACATCTTAATTAAACACATTGAACCCATAAATCATTTTAACATCTGAAGCTTCAAATAGCCGCGAAGTCACGTATCTGCTCTGCACATATCTGAATCTGGTTGGCTGAATCCTTTCATGTATGGAAGAATTTAACGTGTGTGTGTTATATATAACTATATATAATAACTTTCAGTGCTCCTTAATGATACAGTAATTACGTCAGGCTTTAACTGAAAAAGGTTTGGTTTTTCTCTCTGGAAAAGCTGGTCTGACATTTTGCTTCCTGACAGGTGCTGCATATGATCATAGAATTTTGGCTACACAAGATTTTTAACAGATTTGTTTAAAATGAAGAAAATTTAAGCGTAAGAAACAGTGTGCATATTATCTGAACTAGGTCAATTGGATTTAATGCAATTTGCTGTTTCATCGATTGTTTTTTTTTTTACATTTAAGGCCAGTCCAATTAGAGAGAAGTAAATTTACTGAAAATATATTATTGATATAAAATTATATTAATAATATCATAGGTATTCAGAAGCTAATTTAAAATGAACAGATTGGGGGTTTTGTCCCAAGTTTTCAGTCTCAGCCAAGAATTTTCATTTTGGATCTATCATTTTTTGCAAGAGAACTATGCGTTGATGTGTTCGGAAACCAGTCACTCTGTTTTTGATGAAATGTGCAAATTCAGTTCTTCTGTTGTAACTTTCTTCTCTAAACTGGTCATTGCCTTTGCAAAGTTTAACAAGTACAAGAATGTCAAATACATAAAAATGGGCGGCCTTCAACAAACTGTGACTCCTAATAATGGCTTTGGCAAGTGTGTAACCATGCCAACACTGTCTCCTCAGATACTACTACAACAAAAGGATCTTGCACAAGACCAAAGGGAAAAGATTCACCTACAAGTTCAACTTCAACAAGCTGGTGCTGGTCAACTATCCGTTCATTGACATGGGCTCTGCAGGTGAAGACCCCTGCTTCTTAACTCAATCTTTCTGAAACCCACCCATTTCGATGTGCAAAGTAAAACAATTATTAAAATTTCTCAACCTTTCTTATAGGTTCTGGTGTTCCACAAAGTGCACCGCCTGTCCCATCAGGTGTAAGCACTCATTTCCGCTTCCCTCCATCCACGCCATCGGACGTCCTCTCTCCTAGCGAGGAACTGCGCAGTCCTGGTGTCTTCAGTGCTGTGCCTCGACGCATAGCTCGTGGCTCCGTCTCTGACTGCAGTGATGGCACCTCCACCAACTCGGAGCTTGAGGAAACTGGCATAGCTCCCGGTGACGACCGCCCGGCCGACCGTGCCTTCAGAAACCTGCTCCATCCGCGCCTGTCCCACGATTCCTTGTTCCGTGTCTACGGTGCACCGCCCAACCCAACTGGGCTCCCCAGGAGCGGGCCCCATGCGCCCCCACACAGGGTGCACCCTGAACCCTTGTCTCCATTCCCAGTGTCCCCTCTCCCAGGCCCTGGAGGCTTGCTGGCTCCTGCTCTTTCTCCAGCTCTCTCCATGACCCCTACATCTCACATGCCCTACACGCCTTCTCCATCCCTGTCACCCATGCTGGGCTCCCACTTCTCGTTCAATCCAGAAGACATGAAGCGTTACCTGCAAGCTCACACTCAGAGTGTCTACAACTATCATCTGAGTCCCCGTGCATTCTTGCACTATCCCAACATTGTCATCCCCCAGCCCCAGCGCCCAGACAAGGGACTGGGAGCACCAGCGGGTGTAGGTCCACACCTGTCAAGTCACCCTCTGCACCACCAGGCTGAGGAGCCTCATCTATCTCCATTCAAGTTCAAGTTACAGCCACCACCACTGGGTCGCAAACAGAGAGAAGGGCCAAACCCGGCTGGAGCAGGACATGCTCCAAATTCTGGAAGCGCTGCTGCTTCCTTCTCTTACAGCGGGGAGCCTGGTGCAGCCTCAAACTCCGCTTCATCTGGAATGATGACCAACAACTCAACCCCAGCTGGTCCACCAAAGATCAAGGTATGTTCACCTTAAAATCCACACTGTAGCTCCTTTGAGAATGAAAATGGTTTTCTGTAATGCTCGTTTTGCTTTGTTCTGTAGGTTGAGCCCATCTCAGACATGGAGTCGGAGGAAGAAGTTGAGGTCACCGACATCAGCGAGGAGGAGCATGAAGACGACGAATGTGATGTATTTTCCCCTCCCCACACCAATGGTGGCCTTGCCCCGCCACCCAACCACGACCGCATGACTGATGATGATGATCTCGAGGAAGACGTCTTCAAGACTCCAGCTGCCCCTACCTCAGGGATTGGGGTAAACCTTTTAGGTCTTAAAGCAGAACCCCGAGAGCTAAACCTGGGCCAGGGCGCTCCCATTAGCCCCGGGGGTACGCGCTGCATCCCTCTGAAGCTGCGTTTTAAACGCCGCTGGAGT
This sequence comes from Acrossocheilus fasciatus, assembly GCA_036784905.1. Lineage (NCBI taxonomy): Eukaryota > Metazoa > Chordata > Actinopteri > Cypriniformes > Cyprinidae > Acrossocheilus > Acrossocheilus fasciatus. Next base: position 6,268,670 of record CM071956.1, read on the forward strand.
GAGGACCAGCGAATGGAGGCGGGAACCGAAGAGGCTGAGGACAAGAAGAGCAGGGCAGAGAGGGAGGAACTTACCCAGGAGGTGGAGCCTAAACTGGGGGAGGAAAATGGAGAGCGGAAGAGTCCGGAGACTTTGGCTGCACCCCTGGGGACGGGCCAGAGGAGGGTGAGCTCTGAGCTGCAGCGAGCGACAGCACAGCTGTCTTTAGAAAACAACGTTTGCTGAAGAAGTCATGGTCAAACACATAAACTTACCAACACAGAGCTGTCCTCCTTAAGGGCTGAAGGCAACTGTTGCTCTCAGAAGTTACGTGAAGACCATCCATTCAGCATGTTCGGATGCCCAAAACATCTTTTAAACTTCTGTACATGCAGGTTCACTCACTTCAAAATGTTGCAACACTAAAAATTATTAATACTGACATCTTTTTTATGCATTTTAAGTAACAAGGCCCATTTCCCAAGTTTAGCCAGAGCCCCTTGCTTACCGAACCCATTCCTTTTTGTTTGCTGTGTTAAGACTAACATCACCCACTAGTATTCCTGGACACTTGGAGACACCCCCCCCCCCCCCACCGCCCCCCGCCCAAAGAAGCTCTCCGCTAGGATTTAGGGATCAACCCAATAATTTTTTTTGTAAATCAAGAGATTACAGAAGTGCCTAAACTGTTGATATTGGATGTTGATGCACCCCTGTAAAATATGGGTAAAGATGGTGATCTTTTTTTTTTTTTTTTTTGTCTTGTGATTCATGCCCATGAAATTTAGTTACATGGTCACAGGCAAGTGGACATTGTCTTATTTAAACAGATACTCTTGGATGAAGTAAAAAAGCAGGATGGATGCTGGCCCCACCTCAAACTCAATCATAGTTCTCAGACTTTGCGATTACAGACGCTCTTTCATTTTTTTTTTTTTGCATACCAAGATTCAAGTCCCAGACTTTTTGCAGAACCAGCTTGCCTTTCGCTCTCAAACCAGGCCCTTCATGTCACTGCCTTCAGAGCCATTAACGCTAGCGTGCTATCAGCCTTCACTGCCGGCTCCGGACACCAACTTTCCTAGCTGTTCAGCAAGCCCAGCCGGCTGACGGGACCACTCGACAACCTCTTAACGTATCTTAACACATGTATATACATTGGGGGATTCGTTTTATATATGTTAGTCCGTCTTCATGACCACCAGCTGGATGACAAATTATAGATCGCGTATGATTATTCCTTCACCAACTTATTTATTTATTTTTTATAATGCCGTTTTAACCCTGAGGGAACGTAATAGGAACATTGGGGCAACGTATTAGAGGGCGCTTTATGGTTTTAGCTTTGTAATCATCCCTAAAACCACTTAAACAATCCTGTACACCCTGCTGTTTTGTAAAGAATGCAAATCTTCATGGTTTGTTGGCGGTAAATCTCAGGCATACCACCCCACACCCCTTTCCTCCATCCAACAGGTTGTCTTTGAATATAAAGCCTTCAAATGAACAAACATTTGTGCCTTTTTACGGAAGACTGACCGCTCAGTGCTTTTCAATGGGTTGCTTTATCGACACGCACCAACTCACATACAGGAGAGGCCTTAGAAACATGACCTCAAACACTGCTTTTATGCCTTATTTAGTTTTGTACCTTAAAAGAAACTATCCTAAATAAGATTTGCATTTAGAGTCCATATATTCTCACTTTATTGCACGATAGTCGTATATATTTGATAAAAGAACAAACGCTGGTTTTGATACAAATTCTATTTCAGAAGGTAAATCTATGTCAGCGGGATGTTTAGTTTCAGGGCCCTACAGTGCTTTACTGTGAAAGAAAAAAACTGTTGTTATAGACAAAGTTAAACACAACTGACCAATCATTGAGAACCCTGAATGGCACAGCTGTCCTTGGCCTTATAAGGTCTACGTATAGTTTTAACTCGACCCGTCGCATTTGCATTCTCCATCTCAGTCTCTCTGCAGTGTTTTAGTTGTAGGAGGCTGTTCTTTATCTACGATGATCAAGATTGAACAGGTAACGCATCCTATTTGGCTCAGCGTTTGGTTACGGCCAGCTCCATTTGTAGCAAAATGCAGGGACTTCGTGGTCAATGACGTCCTCGAGAAAGGGACCTCACTTCACCAAACTGACAACTAGAAAGTGGACATTCAGCCTCTTAGCCCTCATCTAAGGAGGAAGTATAGGACCTGACACACTTAACACTCATTTTTGTTTTCTTCTTTTTACTTTTTTGGAGTTTGTTTGGCGGCCTTACACCGGTTCAGTATCTGTATTTTAACTGACAGCTGCCTTATTTGTTAGAAAATACTTTGTTTTCCTCTTGCTCTCTGTTCAATATAAACAGTGCTGTTTTATTATACCTTTTTTGTTTATATTACCATTTATCATTTTTAATGTTGATATTATTGCTGGTATTTCGTTTGTACCCCTTACCTGGATTTTAACCTGTCAAGATGAACATTTTAATAAAGCGTATTCCTCTACCCTCTTTGATACCATGATATAAAAGTGCTCTGGCTTTGTATTATTGCTGGTTTTTAGTTGTAATTAAGAAAACCAGGTGAAGAGGGTGGGTGACATTATGCTATCACATTTTTATTTTAAGGTTTTTTTTTTTTTTTTTTTTTGGTTGTGTACATATATAAATATATATTTTCCATTTTGAGGGGGATGATGTAAGAAAAAGACAATTATTTCTTTGTGTTCAAGGTCTTTCTCCTATTGCTTCTTTCTTAAAGCTTTCCATCTGTCTCTCAACGGTTATGTAATACTTTGTAAAGAGAGACAAAACTTGACGTTACAAGAAACCATGTATACTTTAGTTTCTCATGTGGTTTCTTTTGCTCTTGTAATTAAAACTGTAATCAGGGTTCATTAAAACAGGTAAAAACGGATCTGGGTTTCTTGTCCTTCATTTACATCTCCCGAGTTTTCTCTGTTGATGGCATCTTCGAAGTACTGGTAAAATACAACTAATGTTTCAAAATTTTCACTGCACTGTCTATTAAACCTCAAACCTTAAACATTTTAAACTTATAATATACAGAAATTCTCATTAAATCTAGTTCAATCTAAAACTAAACCTCTCGTAACCAGAAAGGCAGATTTTCACTAAACTAATAAGTGTTTTATTTGGCATAGTACTACAGTAACATACCATAGTAATGCTATGGTATTTTTATTTATTTATTATTATTTATCTTTTTTGGACTGGTTGGGACAGTAATTCTAGAAGCTGCTAAACATGATTCCAGGCCTACACACACACACACACACACACACATATAAAGACATAGGTTATTTAAGGTGTTTTCATGTTACCTGTGTGCTCCAGTTATGCTTCTGTAGTTTCAGTTTCAAACGCAAAAGAACAAGGGCTGTTATTCCAGATCCTGTTTGAGGTGAAGCGAGATGCAAAATCAGGATTTGCTTTACTAATGAACTGGAAATTCGCGCCACAGGAAGACCGTTAACACTAACGTTCCTCCACCAACCAGACAGCGTTTGTGAGCTGAACGCGAAAAACGACGAAATCTTTCGTTTTAGAGAGAAACCTGAAATCAAATGTATACTAAAACGCCTTCCTCAGTTAGACTGCGCATAGTTAAGAAAGTACCGCGCAGAAGAGAATTTAAAACTTGAGAATTCTATCCGCTTGTAATTATTTGTAAAACAGCGCCCTCTGCTGCTAAAATATTGCCATCGTTCACTTTTGTTTAGAAGCGGTTCTCGAGGCTCTTAAAGGCGAAGTGTCGTTTTAGATGTTAAAATACTGTAATTTAATGTGAAAATCTACTCGTAGTCATCATTAATCACTACTTTTGCAATTGTGTTTGACACCGCTAGCGATGCAGAAACAGTTCACCTTCAAACTAATGTCCATATCTTCTCTGAGTAAAAATGAAGCTCCTTATCTTTCAGAGCAGTTCAGTCTTGATGTCAATATATAGGTCAACCCAGAAAGCTAATTTGCCATGGGTTTACTCCAAAGGGTTTTAAAATAACAATTTGACATTTAAATCAGAATTTAAACTGAAACTTTTAAATGTGAAAGAAATTCCGAAGTCTTAAGGAATGCCTTAAAGTTAATAGTGTGAGTTTGAATTATGATGAAATACAGTGGTGGCCAGAATTATTAGAACACTTTCAGCAGCTAAAAATGGTTTTAAGTCAGTTATTTCTAGCTTTTGCTGTAGCGTGTCAGTAGGAAATAGCAGTTTCCAAATGTTCATTTTACCATTAATTGTAATAATTCAGTCAGATTTTTGTTTGCACAAGGAATCTGACAACAGCCGGTGCTCCACACAGAGATCTGATCTGATCATCATTCAGTCTGTCTGGAATGACATGAAGAAACAAACAAACTGAGACTAAATCCAGAAGAACTGTGGCAACGTCTCCAAGATGCTTCGAGAAACCTACCTGCAAAGCTACAGTGCTGTGAAAAGTTTTAAGCACTTGTGTAAACATCCTGTAAAATGAGGATGCTTTCAAAAATAATGTCACAAATGGATTTTCTTTATTAATTAACTTCTGTTAACTAAACTAAATCAACATTTGATGTGACCATCCTTTGAGTTTAAAGCAGCTTTTGCCCTCGGTGCACTTGTGCATAGTGTTTTTTCTTCTCAGAATTGCATATTCTGTTTAGCTTTTTCATCACTTTACACTATAGAAGTCTGATTTCTTTCTTCACCCTGAAATAATCAAATGTTTTACAAAAGAAGAGAGGGTGGAGGAGTCGAGGTCACACGCTGCTTGATTGACAGTGAAGCCTGGACGCTTGCTGTGAGGGCTCGTTGACCTGGTAAGGGTAGGTCAAAGGTTAAGTTTTCCTGGAAAATCAGGCACTATAAACCAGTGGTTGGTTGTAACAAGGAGACCTAATTTGTGTCTGATTGCAATTGTTTGTGTGTTTTGAAGAGAAAGTGCGTATCTGTGCCATTTGACTTGATTGATTGACACTGACAGGCTTTTGACTTTCTTCAAATGTATCCAAATTAAAGAAACAGAAAATGCAAAGGAGATAATGCAGCTGTATAGCAGATTATTATATAGCCTAAATAAAGCAGAAATAAGTAAATATTTTAAGTAATTAATTTTGTGTGTGTGTATTTAATATACAATTATATATATTATAAAATCTGTATATATATATATATATATATGTGTGTGTGTGTGTGTGTGTGTGTGTGTGTGTATATATATATATATATATATATATAATTTATGTATATATTGAAAAAATATATATATAATTGCAGGAAACACATGATTTTCATTTTAAAAGTATCGTTTTGGCGCTCGAGAAAGTTTACTATAGGGTGTGTTTATATGTGAATTTTCCAATGATACATTTCATGATACTAATGTTTAAAAATGTTGTCTTTCTTCGCTGTGTCCTCTCAAGACTTTTACATTCTCAGACTCTGTGCTCCTTTTAGACATGTTTGAATGCTTGTGTATAAGTGAGATCAGAGCGGTTGTTTGTTTCCTCATTGTTTGAGTCAAAAACTCAAATTGGCCCTTTTATTCTGAAGGCCTCATACCTTTTCTTTGTACTTCATAATATCCCCATCAAAGTGTGTATCGATCGAGTCAACCTGAAAGTCTCATTATGACTGAATAAGCTACATTTTGTCCTGCCTTTCTCTTTCGTTTTCACTTTGTTTTATAGGTCAGGCCGAAACATGGCCTTTGAGCGCTGACATAACTTTTTCTTCTCGTAGTTAAATGTTAACCTTACACAAGACACGTATGCTCACGTATCTGTATTGAACGTCAAGGACCTCCAGGACTTCTGGGGAGCTTTAACAGAACAACAGAACAGGGTGTGGTGTGTACTAAGAGATTACCGTCTCTGTGTGGATGACTGAGTGCTTAAGTGTGTGTTTGTGTGTGTGCGTGCGTGTTATGCAATTTTTCATTGCATGTCATAATTGCATGCAGAGTGCGTGGCGGTCCAGCTGAGCCGTGATGCATAAACTGATCATCTCCATAGTATGCATTTCCACACGCAACCATTTGCATTTGTTGAAACCACACATTTATTCAAACGTGGCTCAAAGGAGGCCACCCACTATGATAAAATCACATTAAATCTGAACTTGCAATGCAGAAACCTATATCTGCTACACTCTGTGGCAGTGCATTTTAATTCCTCATTTAGACTAATTTACTCTCAAGCCTTCCTGTTTGGTTGCAGTGATGGCAACAGGCATAATGAGCTCATCACATGGCTTGGTCATTGGTCTGGAGACCCCTGCAGCTTGACCAATCACGGGTCGATTTGATGACGCTGCCGGGCGGAAGGCGGGCTCAAGACTGCCGCTGACGTCACGAGTAGTCTGAGCGAGCTCCCCGATTGGCTGGATTCGTGAAGGTATAGAATGTGTAAAATGAAACAGGAGTCGTTGAAGTTGTTGTGTCTGGTTTAATTTTGCGTATTTCTTTTTTGAATGCCAAAACGGAACGAAGCGTACTCAGACCTGGAAGTGAGCTTCCTTCTTGTTTATTATTGACATGAATGTCATCTCTGTTTGAAAACCGGTTTTAGTGGGATTTCCCAACAGGGCTGATGTTAGAGTAAATAATAAACAGGAAGGAAACTCATTTGCAAGTGCAAGTATGTTTTATTCATTAGTCTTTGCAAATGATTTTTTTATTTTTTATTTTTTTTTTGCTAAATGTTTTTAAACTTTTTTTTTTTTAATGTAAACGTATACTTTCATCTAACCAACAACTAGGCTTTTTGCATTTTTAAAATTCGTGAATGTCCTGCTGAAAGTTTATTTAGTCATTTTGTTAACATTTCTGGCTCGCAATTTTATTTTTATTTATTTATTTTTTTGTCTTATTCGTTTATATTTTCTCTTTTATTTCACATTCGCAACAACGCTTTGCTCAAACTGACTAGAAAAATATTCAGACATCGCAAATTGTTAAAAATCTCGATTTTGCCCACTTACTCCCTTCGGCTGCCCCTCCCTTTGAATCCCATTGGCTGATGCAGTTTCAGGATCAACCAGCTGTTTCTTGTTTTCCCATAGCGCGATTGGTCCGAGCGACCTGTCGATCAACGGGACTTTGACAGATGACTCCGCCCTCGTCACCGCTACCCGAATACTGATAGGCTACTGTACCCTTTTGTGAACGCTGATTGGCTGAGGGCGCTGGTTGTCAAGGCTTAGTGCTTCATTCACCATTTTGCGACTGTAGAGTACCCTGGAACCTCAACGGCTGGACTTTTTCTCATTTGCGGAAGAAAAACACTCTTTGCAAAAGCTTTCTCGGGGATTCCGTGGTTTTATAGGCTTGGTTTTCGCATCGACACCATTTCGACGGCACTGTAAATATTCACGGGGTGAGTTGAAACCTTTCATCTGCAGTACTGCAGTGATCTGCCTATATATTTAATGCTGTGTTTTGCCTTTACGTCGCGGATCCATCTACACTGTTTCGCCGTCAGTTGTTTAATTTTTCTTAGTGGATTGGATAAAATGGCGGAGTAAGAATTTTAACATACACACACACATTGAAAGGGAGGGGTGGAGGTGCACAGTCAGCCTAAAAACTTTTTTTCCTGAAAATATTTGTGTGACACAACAGCTACAGCTTCAACAAACTGCTTTTGTGTCTTCCTTTACCTCTCAGGAACTGTCACTGCTTATATCCATATTTTTCTACGTAAAGATAAGGCGATTATTTTGTTCCTTAAACTTGACTATATTATAATAATATGTTTTCAGTTGCATTCAGTAAATTTAATTCGGATGTTTTCATATTTATAGCCTATAGGCGCATATATTTGAGAAGGATTGTTTGTTTTTTCTCATATTTAATAATATGGGCACCGTCGCCCTCGATTCAGGAGCCTTAGGGAGACGGGAAACTGCTCTGCGGCCTTGTGTTATGGAGGAGGCCTACGCCACTCGACTGTGTCGTAGGTGGTTGTAAGCGTAGAGTAGGGCACTACGACCAATAAAAGCGCTTGACACAGATACGGCGGTGTACTACTCAGCAAAACTTTCGCAAGTCGACGACAGCAGCACCATTGTTGATGGGAAACAGGGCTTTTGCTTTGTTTCAGGACATTTGTGTTTATTTGGAGTCTTGCTGTTGCATGGGAACATTTATTATTGTGCATAAGATTGAGTTGTTATAATTACTTGAAGGGTCAGTGAGTGCAGTGGGCAGGCCGAGAAACTTAAATAGCTATTTAGTGCATTGCATATAAACTTATTTTTTTGCTTTATGATTTATTTTTTTTTAAATTTCATTGATTTATGTATTTTGCAGAAATAGTGATTCATATAGCATTCAAGGTATACAATTTACCAGTTCATTCATTCCCTGGGAATCAAACCTATAACCTTGATGGTGTCGTGCTCTACGGTTTGAGTTACAAAATCATTAAAGTTATATATATTTCCTATATGAAGCGCCACTTTATGGGAGTTGCCATGTTATTACATGACACAGTGTGTCATGCAGAGTTGACAGCTACTGCTACTTATTATATAATTATAAAACATAGGCCTATAAAAAAAATTCTGTTCAATTAATACAGTGTTTCTAAAATATTAAATATCTTTATTTTATAAAAATGTGACATTTTAAAAAAGCACAAACATAACCGTAGTGATATGAGCATGCAATCTGCAAGTCCATACAGAATAAGGACGCAATGAGTAAAAAAGTAATGTCAGGATAAAATCCGAACCAGTGGTGCTATTGGTATAAAAACTGAGTGCCCTTTTAAATAGAACCTTTCATTATTTACACTGTGTGTTATCTTATATGCACTGGAATAGTTTAGTGGCCCCAAAATTTTACTCATCTACATGACCAAGCAATAAAAGTCATAGCAGGTCTTAGTAAACTATTTTATGATGGAATTTTCTTACTGAAGGCTATATGCTGCATATCTTAGATTTGCATATTGCCTGCAAACTTGTCTTACAGTGCAAATGGCAGTGTGTGGTTACTGTGGTTTCTGCTCACAAGAATGGGACAGTTTTGCATTGCGGACCTAAAACGATCTGTTACATCTTCATCAATTTCAGCATGCATTGGCTTATCAAAAGAGGTCATTCATGTTCTGACCTTTAACCATAATATATTAGATGCACATCCGTAGTTTAATAAAAACCAGTCAGTCGTATTTTATAGTCATAAACCCTGCATGCAGTTTTTGGAGATATTCAAAGCTTAAATGAATTGTCATTTGACTATACTGAATTATTTGTAATCTGCAGGGTGTATTTAAACTGGGTTGTAGAAAGTGTATCCAAGTGTCTTAATATATTTATGCAAACATTACTGTTGATAACATGTCTGTGGGTTTTAAATGGGCTTTAAACAGAAGTCTGGATAGTGAAGAAAAGGGTGTTTTGGTAGGAGGAAAGAATGTGTAAGTAGTAATGTGTAAGGATGGTATTGTACATTGAGATGTTGTAGTGCTGTGACAGGAAGTGAGGACTGTAGGGGTGGATTGCCTCTGTAACGAATGCAAAAAGGTCATTTGAAAGAGCGAGCGAGAGAGAGCCTTAGAGTCACAGAAATACCACTGAACAAGGAATTCCCCCGCCTCCTCTGATCCAGCCAAAAAACCAAAGTGTGTGTGTGACTTGTCTGGGCAAGCATTTTTCTTTGTGTTCTGTCGTTGTCAAATTTTCTTGTATTAAGTTGTGTTATATCCACTTTTTAAGGCTACGTTATATAAATTCGCACTGAAGATGTTTTGATGAGATTAGGCACTGAACTTAAAACTTTATACTTGTTTTTGGTTGTATATTCTGTTTTCTGTACTCCCAATTCTCTATATGAGAATTGTAGTGCTGTATTACAAACTGATCCATCTCATGTGCTGTGTTTCATTGCAGGCTCTAATTTAAGAAGGAAAGGACAGCGCAAACAGGAAGAGGCTTGGACGAGAACAGAAGAAAAAGAGAAGGGGCGGGATGCAAGAGGGAAACAGAGTGGAAGATATTGATAGGCTGGGACTCGCAGGAAATCAGGAGGATTAGAGACTCTCTTAGAGCAAGACAAGATGAAGCCCATTAAAAAGCAAGAAAGGCGGTCGCCCCCATCCACTCGTGCCAAGGGAGTTAAGAGGAGGACAGCGGACAGTAGCCCACAGGAAGAGAAGAGAGAAACAGAGGAAAAACCCCAAATTTCACCTACCTCTCCCAAGAGACATATCTCCTCAAATTCTGACTCATCACAGGAAGGGCCACTGAGAAGAAGCGGGTCTCCGGAAAAGGAGGGGGTCCTCAGTATAGCAGGGGATTTTGGGAAGACAGAGGAATGCACTGGGAGCTCCAAGTCTGGCGGAACACAGAGTGACAGCAACAGTAGCACGACCAGCGCCAGCAACAGCCCCAACCCTTCGTCTAGTCGCAAGACGGCCACTTTTAAGGCCCGCGTGCCCAAGAAGAAGTACACCTCGGAGCACTGTGCCGGAAACCATGGCAACGCCAGCACTCCCAGCACACCCCCACAGAGCAGCAGCAGCTCTCATAACGGAAGTGGTGCTAGCCAAGGCCCAGCTGCCTCTGCTGCACACACGGACCTACACGGTCAAAGCCAGCTGGCCGAGGACAGCATCACTGGGTATGGACACAACAATGTACCTGGGCCTACAGGTAGAACTGCTGGCGAGTGCGGAGAAAGGGACGGGCCGAGCGCATCCAGCCCACAGCGTTGCTCCTCAACCGACACAGCCAGCGAACACTCGGCCGACCTAGAAGTGACAGCTTCAAGACGTGATTCTCACTCCAACTCCCAAAAGCCGCAAGCACATAGCACTTTGACATCCTCGCAAGAGAGCCTGTCATCTGGTCTAGCCGGGGTCCTCGCCAAAGGTCTCAAAAATCAGAGAGTTCTGGCACGACAGGGTCCCAGATTAGGGGAAGGCTGGCCTCACGATCGGGGCCGGGAAATGTCTGGAGTGTTTCGCACTGGAGTTGTGCGGAGAGTTAGCGAGGAGCATGGGATTGTGGAGGTGCAATTAAATGGAGAAAAGACCATATGCAAGTACCCATTTCGAGTGGCTACTGATTCTGTTGACCTTATTCTAGATGCATCACCTCCCGGTGTGGCCCCAGTGGCTATAGGCACACGAGTCTGCATCCCCTTTGGAGGAGGTGACGAGGGCAGTGAGGGAGCACAGCAGTGGTACAGAGAAGGTATAGTCACTCAAGTAGATCCACACCCAGCTGTGTCTTTCCCATACCGTGTTCAGCTAAGGGAAGATAGGTCTGATGAGAGAAAGGAGAGGAGAGGTGTGGAAGATGACGGAAGGACTCAGGCCATTTGGGTCTCACGACAAAATCTCCGCCTCCTGGTTCCTCCTTGGGACTTAGAGCCGCCCCAGCCAGCAGAGCCAGGGATAGATGGTAGGAGGGTAAGAGAACGAGAGTGGGAGGAAAGAGAGGACATGGAAGTGGAGCAGGAGGTGGTTCAACTGACTAGACCAACATTTGTTCAGAGTTTGCTTCAACCTTTCCCCTCACCCCATTCTTCGTCTTCTGTCGTTAACACTGCCATCGCATCTGTACTCAGTGTGGCCCCAAACAGAGACTGGGAACATCACAGAGAGAAGGATCAGGAAAGAGACTTGCATAGGCACTTAGAGAGAGAAAGGGAACGAGAACGAGAAAGGGAGAGGCAAAAGCATCATCCTCTTCATTCATCCACCCCAGATGGGGTGGACTTGGAAGTCAGCTGTCTTAGCCAGCTAAGGGATGGTGGCATCACTGCCTTGGGAAGCAAAGCTCTGGGGGCTCCTTCTCAGCATCGGCCCATTCTTTCTAAACCAAACTACCTCAACCCTCACCTTTCTGTGGTGAGAGGGCTCAGCACCCCGATTGCACCCCACCTGCCCCTTGCTCCTCACCCAAATCACCCCCCTATGCTCCTGGGCCTGGATTCAGCCACAGGTGCGGCAGTCATCTCCTCCACATCCCAGCTTCCTCCCTTGCCCCCAAGCTCTTCTCGAGGCTCCCTGGACAAGACCCCCAGCTCCAACTCGCATGGTGCATCAGGGGGTGGCTCTGGATCCTCGTCCTCTTCGTCACGTTCCCGCACACCCCTCACGGCCGCTCAACAGAAGTACAAGAAGGGCGATGTGGTGTGCACCCCTACAGGCATCCGCAAGAAGTTCAACGGCAAGCAGTGGCGCAGACTGTGCTCACGTGAAGGCTGCTCGAAAGAGTCGCAGAGGCGTGGCTACTGCTCGCGACATCTCTCCATGCGCACCAAAGAGATGGAAGCTGGAGGCGGGGTTGGCCGAGACAGGAGTGGCGCCAGTAGCACGGGCACCCTCACACCTGACCTTCGTTTAGGTGGACGCACCAGCAGCGAATATGACTGGGATGACAACTCAAGAGACAGCAGCGAAGCCAGCAGCCGTGGCGGGGACTCTCGACCACGTCTGGTGATGACTTCTCTTATACCACAAGAACTGCCACGTGACATGTCGCGCTTTGACTTTGACGAGTGCGAGGCTGCAAATATGCTTGTCTCACTTGGCAGCTCACGCTCGTGCACGCCCTCATTCTCACCTGTATCCAATCAGTCACCGTTCTCACCTGCGCCGTCCCCCTCGCCCACGCTATTTGGCTTCCGCCCAGCTAATTTCAGCCCCATCACAGCACCACTGACCCCTCGCCGCCCTCGCCACCTCAGTGGCACGAAAATCCCTGGCACTCCCATCGCAGAACGTGAGCGCCACATCTCTGGCATCGTCCCCACTTTTCAGACCAACCTGACGTTCACTGTACCCATGAGTCCCAGTAAACGTAAGCTGGATGTCCCTCCACCTCCGCTGCCCAGTGCATCAGACTATGTGAAATCTGATCAACAACTCAATGACCCTGGCCTTAGCCTCAACGCGGCAGCATTCAGGGTTCTATCCCCTCAAAGCCAGCCTACCACCCCCTCATCTCTCTCATTTCCTCGACAGAGGAGCGTCACAAGCCGACCCTCATCCTCTGCCGCTTCCACTCCACCTCCTATGCTGGTTTCTCCCACACCACCCTCACCACTGCCACAGGATCCCAGCTCACGTCGTATCGTTCCCCTACGCGATTCACCTGTCATTGTTCGTAATCCCGATGTGCCGTTGGCAAAATTCAGTGATGGTCCCCTGAGCCGTAGAGCAAGCTCACGCTCTAGGGAGCACAGCCAGCCCCCTCACCATGCCGTGGGCCTCCAGGCCCCTGTGCCCATAAATGGCGCTGCCACCAACGGAGCCGTTCTCCTTCGTAATCCCACTCCCACCTTAGTTCTGGTGACTTCCTCTCAGTCATTGACGCCTGTGGCTCCTGGACATGCCGCCTATTCAAACCCTGCCGCTTTGAATGTGTCCACCTCTAATGCAACCACTGGACCTGCCCTTGCACTATCTGGCTCAGGAGGTAAAGAGCAAGAGAGGAAGTCAGGTGGGCCTGCAGATGCAGGTGGTGCTCTCCCACAGCCTGTGGCTTGCCATCCTTCACCCACTGCTCTATTGCCTCTCATCCTTCCAGCCGAGTCCCCTCACCCTGCTCCTCGCAAAGACATCATCATGGGACGGCCTGGCACTGGTAAGAGACCTTAAAGAGGAATAAAACCAATTACGACACTGATGTTTGTATATTGATTACTATAGACACCAACAGCTTAAAGTATGTAAAATAATTTAATAATGTGAATGTGCTACCTTTATATTAGTTGTACACTATTATTATTTGTAGCATTTTTAAAAGGAATTAATACTTTTATTCATCAAGGTTGCATTAAATTAATGATTATCCCTGTAAAAGATTCTCACGTGTCTCAAGTTTCATAGCAAATCTCAAAATGTCACACGCTATGCTTAGATTTCCCAAGGTAACAAAGTCAGTTTCAGTGTTCTTTTAAAAATGTACTATCAGATTCTTCTAGTGCCAAATTATCTAGGCAGTTCTATTCACATTTATTTTATCCAAATAAATTTATTGCACAGCATAGTTTATTTTTACAAAAGAGAAAAATAACTTTTTTTTCTAGAGTAGTTTGTGCAGGCCAGAATATGTTGTTTTGTAAGTTGGAGGACACCAACAAACACTTTCTATTTCCTCTCAGGCTGACAAACTGTAAAAATAAGGGGGGCTCAGAGTGACTTTGGTATGCTGGTCAGCAGCAGGTGTGTTTGGGTGTGTGTAGTGAAGAATGCACTGTGCTTTCAGGGTCAGTGTTTCTTTAGACAGTTGCAGCATGTCTGAAATGATACACGGGAACTTGCCCAGACATGCACAGCTAGAGCATGATTGGACCGCCCTGATTCTCACGAGTACTTAATCTGAGATACAGAGATCCCTGCAATGACAGATGCACAGGACAGTTACACACTTTCTTTGTCTCACCAATCACTGATACACAGACATATGTATATGAATGGCTTTCATTCAGGTTCAGTCTGACACAGAAAGGTGCCTTTTCACCAGTTCCCTCCTAAGAGAATAGAGAGGCTGTAGATTTTCGGAAAGAGTCATGTGAATATATAATAGGTTTGTCTGTTTCTGCATTTAGTTTGGACCAACGTGGAGCCCCGCTCTGTGCCAGTGTTCGCGTGGCATTCGTTGGTTCCTTTTCTGGAGACCAGCCAGACAAAAATGTCCATGCAGCCTGCAGATGGCCAAACACTTGTAAATCAGAGCAAAGGTAAAATCTGAACACTATAATTTGACATTGCAACATTTTCTTTTATGACACTGCATAGAATATACACAAAATCACATTCAGTTGATATGTTGAATAATCTTGCAGAACCTCGCTGTGGAGTTGCCCTTGTGACTGAGGGACCTACTGACCATCCAGCACCACAGAGAGGTTCCCCGTCTTGCCCCCCTCCTACTGCTGAAGACCCACCCGTGGAGAGAGGAGGTGACAGTGAGACCGAGAGTGATGCTGACGACCTGTAAATATCTGTTTGCATCTCACCTCTTGAGAATGACAGCAAACATTTAGATTATAATATTATTTTTTTAAAATTGCTTTGTAAGGACATGTAACACATACATTATAATAATAAAAATATTTTTATGGAAAAAAAAATCACAATATTTATTTTTTTTTGGTTACTGTTTCTGATGCAATTCTCAATCCTTTTTTTTTTTTTTTTTTTTTTAAAGTTTTTTCCCAGTTCAAGACACTGCTCCATCCATCAGCCCAGTGAAAAGGCGCACACAATCTCTCAGTGCACTCCCAAAAGAAGGTGACAAGAAGGTAAGTTTCGGTCTGCTATTCGTGTCCTTTTATCAAAAATTTTTATCAGTTGCCTGGTTTCCTTTGAGTATCACCAGACAGCCCCGCCATCTCACTTTTTAGTAAGTGCTGAAAAATTACCCAGAAACTTGTCAAGGGTTTCAGGCTACAGTCGTTAATCGTTGCCATCATTCATTTCCCTTTTTATCTTCTGTTAAAAGTATTATACAAATGTACACTCAATATTTCTCCAATCTCTCTCCCTTCTTCTCTCTCAAACCACAAAGAGGGAAAAGGACCACATCAGACGGCCAATGAACGCATTTATGATCTTCAGCAAACGGCACCGTGCGCTGGTTCACCAACGGCACCCCAACCAGGACAACCGTACTGTCAGTAAAATACTGGGTGAATGGTGGTACGCGCTGGGACCCAAAGAGAAGCAGAAGTACCATGATCTTGCCTTCCAGGTACAGTCATTTTTGTGAAATATTATCAAATACTGCATAAGAGAAAGATGTCATGCCAGTCTGTTGTCTTTCCTTTGAAATTAGAACATAACGTGGAGTTAAAACATGGTTTTGCATCTGAATTAGTGATAGACCGATATCAGTTTTACAGTAGTCGATATACAGTATGTACTGTTGATGCAAATATCTGGAAAGGAGGATGGTTGATGGCCAATTTTTATCATTCAAATTGTTTTCTCTCATGCTAATCAAGGCTCCTGTGTTTGTTAAAAATACACTAAAGCAGTAATATTGTGAAATATTCTTCTTATTATTATCATCAATGTTAAAAACAGTTGTGCTGCTTAATATTTTTGTATCTACAATGAGACATTTTTATTCAGCATTTTTGATTAATAAAAAGTTCAAAAGAACAGCATTTAAAAAAAAGAAAGAAATCTAACAATATAAATTACTATTAAAATACATAATGCATAAAATGAATAATGAAAAAAAAAAAAAAAAAAAAAAAAAATATATATATATATATATATATATATATATATATATATATATATAATATATATATTTTATATATATTTTTTTTTTTTTCATTTGACCACAAACATTTAAACGGTAGTGTAATGTAGTGTAGTGTTATCAAAATTAATTATTCATCATTTAGTAATACTATAGTGATGACAAATTTATTAAATAAAGTTATCATAGATTTAAAAATTATGCATTTACATTACTTTCATGTACAAATATTAGAAATCTGAATATGTGCATGATCCAAGTGTTGCATTGTTATTATTGATTAAGCCTGTCTTTTTTTTTTTTTTACATATTTACTGACAAATCTGATATAAAAATTATAATTCAACTATGTTTGGAGTACTACTTGTGCACAATGCACATTTCTTAATATTAAGCCTAAAATATGTTTTAATGTCACTATTGACGAGGATTGTATGATCTTTGAATAATATTGGTCTTTAAATGCAAGATATTTAAAGTGTAGCTAAAGTATACTTGCAATAGTTCCACTTTAGCACAACCCAATAAACTTCAGTATATCTTTAGTTGGACTTCAGCACTACGTCCGCACAGTTAAAGTGCAATTAAGTACAAAATTAGATGTTCCAGTTTAGCAGACTTTAAGTATACCAGTTTAGTATATTTTAATTAAGTACATAAATATGTAAATGCATGTATAGTATACTGAAATATACTTGCATGAAATAAATGTATTACAATTGCATTTTAGTATAATTATTTTTCACTAGGGTTTTGCTGTCTTTTAGGTGAAGGAGGCACATTTCCGAGCTCACCCTGATTGGAAATGGTGTAACAAGGACAGAAGGAAGTCCCTGTCTGAGGGCCGGGGAACTCCAGGGGCCAAAGAAGCTCGCGAGCGCAGCGTGTCTGAAAGCACAGGTCTGTGTGGGAGTTTGTTTATATGCGTGGGCGTTTGTTGGTCTTGTGAAACTATGAGTGTATAGAAGTGTGAAACACAACTGATGTTGAATTAACCTTCTTTGTTTCCCCAGAGGCCCATTCCGCATCTCAGGGGGCAGACCACAAAGGAGCAGGGCCCAGCTGGACTTCACCTCGGTCTGACTGTCATGGAGGATCAATGGGAGAGCAGCTTCAACGGCCTCGCGCCTTTTCCCAGAGCGCTGTGCATACTCTGGAGAGGAGGGAGAAGGAGAGAGTGCTGGAAAGCACGGGACTGTTTCATCCCCGTGCCCCTGCACACCCTCGACGACTGAGTGAGGATGTGACCAGTGATGAAGAGCCTATGGTGATCTGCGAAGAGGGGGATGATGATGTAATAGGTAAATTACATCCACCTCATTTTGCAACACGAAAGTGAGCTGTGAATGTGATTCTTTAGCTGCTAGGGGTGCAACGGATCGTAGATGATCCGTGATCCATACTGACCTGTCCCCACGGTTCGGCACGCATGAGTATAGACTGAAAGTTATCATTTGCACGTGTTTACCAATTTACACATTCAAGCAATTTCAGACCATTCAGATGAAGGAGAAATCGAATCGGGACTCGCGCGTGCGAGAGAGAGAGCGGCGCGATTCAGAAACCGTGTTTCAGACAACACATGTATACATTCACACAAAGTTATGAGAATTACCCGTTTTGGCAAATATTCTGGTAAACACAGTAGGTTATGTCCATCTCTTAAGTTAACGTATACAGCTGACTAATCAAACAACACCACAGCTTTAACAAAGATTAATCTGTATTTAACTTATGCAGTAAGCATTATTGTGTTGTTACACTTAATGATTACATTTATGCACCGGAATACAACTGTTACTGTCTTTATATAGCCTGTAATTTTATGTTGTAGGCTGTACATCTATGCTTGAAATTTTTGCAATTGTTGTTGTATTACTGACTTTAGTAGTTTCTGCTGGGGTATAGAAGTACTACTTAAAGTAAGCTTTTAGTAATAAATTAAAAAGCAAACTTTTATTTATATATATATATATATATATATATATATATATATATATATATATAATTTTTTTTTTTTTTTTTTTTTGGTGATCCTTGACTCAAAAGCCGTAGTATGATCCGAACCGTGAGTTTTGTGATCCGTTGCACCACTATTAGCCGTGGTAGGTAAATAACTGGAGGGCAGCAAATGCTAAAACTATTTACACTACAAACCGGTGTGTTTATAATACCTTAAAATACTATAAGAAATACAGGTTTGCAATATCAAGCAGATGTTTTGGACTGCTACAAATAACTGGAAATGAATGACATGGAAGTTCTTGCGCATTCAAGTTACAAATTGCCTTACATTAAAAATAAGATGGATACATTTTTGTCAATATGATAAATAGCAGCAACCCAGAACACCCTAGCAACCACCTTGAATGCCCTAGCAACCATCCAGAACTTGTGCACCACTCGCAGTTTCTTCAGAAATGTAAATAGTGGTTACAATTAATTTTAAGGTGTCCTTGTTACAGTGTAATTATACATTTTAAGTATTGAGTAATATTAATTAACTACATGTACTTACTATATGGTTAGGGTTAGGATTAGGGTTTGGCTTAGGGTTACTTGCATGTAATTAATTGTTATTATAATTGTAGTACATGTAATATGTGTGACAAGGACATCTTAAAATAGTAATGATCTGTCAAGCATTAACTCTTGTATTAATGTTTATTTATGTGAGTTATTATAAAGCATTGCCAGCCCAAGAGCAAGCCTCACTTTTTATGCTAGAGGTCTGGATCTTATGAAATCAGCTTTATTTTGTCTGGATTCCATTTTTAATGGTTTTATTACATTTTAATGATTAAGAAGGATGACAAATCAATTGAATTCATACAGTTTTAACAATTTAAAAATGTACACAAAATTGAACAATTCCATTTTTATTAGTTTAATTAAATGTTAATAATCAAAAAGTGTGGCTGATCAATTGAATTCATAACGTTTTTATAATTTAATGATTTATTCAAAATGTAAATAATAGAGCCTCATAAAATGTTTTATTTTTTTTCTGAAATTCTGTGTTGTCTGTTTTAATTTTTCTGTGTTTTACATATTTATTATTGAAGTGGTACAGTGGTAATTACTGAACAGTGGTAATCAAATAAATATGTAAAACCTTAACAATTTAATGTATCTTAAAATGTGATCAAATTCAATTTTAACAGTTCCTTTTATTTTTTGCTAAACAAATTGCCACACAACAGAGGTTGAATGTCTTCATATAGTGAAACGGAGGGAGACGCTTGAGTGTAGTAGACGAAACTGCATGTCTAATTTACACAGGCATGCAGAACATGCAGACTTTTCATGGTTTAATTTCATGAAATTTCCTATGACTGGATTCTGCATTTTGAAAAAGTAAGACCCCAAAACCCCCAGATCTGTAGATAATGCTGTTATATGTGGAACGTACCCACCATCAGAAAATGATTATTTTTCAGCGATTCGGTTTTGATTTTACAAGTGTTTTGCTTTCCATTCTCATTTTCTCATTATTAGTCAGTCCTGACTGATTCTTGAGTCTGTGTCTCCCACGAGCTCTGTGCTCTCTGATGCACCACCACCATCCAAACATCATTAATTCATTTTGGAAAGGCAAAATCTGCTCACTGCTCTGCGCTCAGTCCCATGAGTGTGAGATTTGCAAGCCCTGGTCTCACAGCTAACGTGTGATTCCCCCACAGAAGACTCGTTTGCAGACGGCTCCATTGACCTGAAGTGTAAAGAGAGAGTGACAGACAGCGATGACGAAAACGAGCATGCAGATGAAGCTGACAGCAAGGTAACACTTAATACATCACATGGGTAGTTGGCATGACATGTCAAGCAATATGTTCTGCATTACATCTGTTACAGTTCAACTATTTTCAACTTTTTTTTAAACTCTTGTTTAATTATTCATGCAGTTTTAGGTTATTTTTAAATGAATAAATGTTCTGTACTACATGAAAACTCCAAATTCCGTTGGAAATCTGATTAAAAACAGTGACAAAAGCACACTTTCACATTATGCAAGTTATAAAATCTTTTGATGTTTTAAAAATATCAGTGTTATTTGCCTCTTAACCACATCCAGCTGTCATATGTTGTCTAGAATAAAGTTCATGTTCATATTTAATTGATGAAAAGATCATAGATCTCTTTAAGAAATATGCTTTAAGTTAGATAAGCCTCATTACCATAGCAACAGAAATGAAATTTGCTCTCATCTAGTTATTATTTATAAAAAAAAAAAACAGATTATTTCAGCATCTGTGTGTTTGGTTGTCTGGCAAGTAACTATTATTTCTTCAGGATTTTCTCATGAGGTTTTCCATGCCAATGGATATACCCACAAGGCAACAGATGTCTCTAAGCGTTCTGTCTCTTAGATGGTTCACTAAACAAATTGTTTGCCTTAAAGGGATAGTTCATCCAAAAATTAAAGTTCTGTCAGTATTTACTCACCCTTATGTCGTTTAAACCTGTTATTTTAGTATAATTGAGATACTGTTATAGCTTTTATCAGTATTTTGAATTAGTTTTTATTTTTATTGTATTTTATATTGTTATTGTAGTACATCAAGTTAAATTAAATGGTATACACACACACACACACACATATGTACATATACATGTGTGTGTGTGTGTGTGTGTGTGTGTGTGTATATATATATATATATATATGTGTGTGTGTGTGTGTGTGTGTGTGTGTGTGTGTGTGTGTGTGTGTACCATTTTTCCCTCCAAAAACAACAAAAATATATTAAAAGTAATCCATATGACTTTTGCGCTATGTTACACATTGAACCTTCCTGAAGCTAAAACAGTAAAAAGCATGACGCTAACAGCACTAAGGTCATGCATCCCAGGGAATGCATGAACTTAAAATGTATAGCTTGAATGCAAAGTTGCTTTGGAAAAAAGGGCTGGCCAAATGCATAAATGCAATGTCAATGTCAATTCCAAGTGGTCTGGAGCCATGCATTAAGCTGTTTCTCACTTAAAATTTAATTCTGTATTCCGCATATTTGAATTGTAATTTTATGTACAGTTACGAAACACACACACTAACACAGAAATCAGATCCAACATGAATGTGAATGAAATGATCAGACTATCAGAGTATAATAGTGATCTTATGCCACAAATGATGTTTTTCTCTTCAGCGCACCTTCCAACCAGTCCATTCCTCTTTGGCGTTCTCTCCGAATGGCACAACTGGCAACAAAGACAACGAAGAAGGGCGTGACAAGAACCTGGAGAAGAAGGAGAAGAGAGGCATGGGTGGTGCAGAACTGAATAATGTGGGGCCCAAAGAAGGGAAAGGAGGAGGTGGAGGAGGGCAGGTTCCGTTCCATGTTCATTCGGCCTCCGTCACTGGTATAAACGCCACTTTGCCACACAATGCCGGGACATACCCTTCGCGAGGCGCTGTCAGGATGGCCCCCACCGTAGTGACCAATGTTGTTCGTCCCATCACTAGCACCCCTATCCCCATCGCCAGCAAGCCAGCTGATGGGGGTGTGGCTGTTGGGACCCTACCTCCAGACGGGAAGCCCACGCTACTGATCGGTGCCGGCGGAGCAGGAGGAGGTGGGTACTTTCCCTCCTCTTCTCCCAAACCTAATGGGCAAGGAAGCTTAGTAACTGGCCTAGTCCTGGGAGGAGCCTTCCCAAACCAACCCACCGTTCAACTCATCACCCCACCCCAAACTACTCCATGCAACGGAGCCCCTAGTAACAGTGCAGTACCCCTTCCCCTGCTTCATCACCAGTTCCTCCCTGCTGCCTCCATTACGCCCCCTAGTGGCGGGAAACCCATAACACAGGTGCAGTACATCCTTCCAACTCTGCCTGCAACTGCCAATCCCAACAGTCCCTCCTCCCATCAGACCCAGCAGCCCTCCAGCATCCTTACCTTGCCCAGTGCCGCACCCACCCATGTGACTTTGGCCAATGGTGTACATTCAGGGGCGGGGCAAGGAATAAGATATGCTTCAGTCCCAGCGGTGGGAGGAGTCAGCCCGGGAGGTGGAGGTGAGATTTGGGGCAGTTAAATTGTGGTGAAGAAACCAGGCACGCATTAAGTTAAATTGAGGGTTCCCACAGGGATTTTCAGGACATGAAAATACATTTATTTTAGCTTGTATTATACTTAATTTTTTGGTTAATTTTAAATAAGTTTAATTATTTTAACCTTTGGACAGCACTAATATTTTCAAGTTTCTGTTTTAGAGGTTTAACAGAGCAAAACCTGTGGTTGTGAATGACTGGACTGGATATTGCATTCTGTGTAAAACAGGCCCAATATTTGACATATGAGTGAATTGGTTCTTTTCAGTGACTCAGTCGAACCACTTCACAAATGACTCATTCATGAACAAGTCAGTGAAATTCATTTCAAAACATGTGGGAAGCCTACAAGTTATTCGATGTGTCCTCATCCAAGGGAATGTCAGCTTTATTGATGCCTTTCAACAGATTTAATGAGGTTTCCCAAGCTTACAAGGATCAGGATTATACACACAGTGTTAGGGAAATGAGTTTATCAAGTCTATTCTCGGTCTCTACTATATCAGTCCTTTTCATCTCTGCACAGTTCAAGCGCAGTCCCCAGTCTTGCAGAGCAAGATGTTGGTTCCCATGGCAACAGTCGGAACAGGATCTACACCTCCGCAGCCAATTTCCCTGGTGGGTCCACCCCTTCCTGTTCAAAATGGGACTCAACCAGGAAGTAAGGTAGATCGGCTCGAGTTACTATCCTGGTACATGAACGAGAAGCATTTATTGTATTTGCAACAGATGTGTTGGATTCATGCACTTCTTTGCTTTTCAGATCATTCAAATTGCACCAATGCCTGTGGTCCAAACAAATGTGCATCCTGGAGGATCAGTGCATACTGGCAGCTCGTTTCCTGTCTCTATGCCAACGGCGACTGTCATGGCCCCTGGGCCCACCCCTCCTCAGACAGTGCTCTTGACGCCACCACCTACAAGGTACTTTACTGCCCACTGTCTCTTTAAAACTGCTGCCAGACATCCGAACACTGAAACATAACACAGTCTAACCTTCTAGTAATTGTGCCAAGTAGGACTTGTTCCTGGATCAACATCCTTGTTGGTCCTTGAACAACATTTGATTTAACAGTGTACTAACACTCTTTGTTTTTAGAAAACAAAAATCTTTATATTCTTTTATATTATACACAAATATAGATTATTTCTTTGCCTTATACATAATAATAAACAAATTTTGACCATGGGCGCCAAACATTAAGAAAGCTACTAAATTTGTTAGTTGACAAAATTTTTTAAGATGAAATGAAAAAGATGCATAATTATGACTATAATTAAAGGATTTTACTGAAAACATGCTGGTAATACTGTCATACTGTTACAAAATAACACTGCTAGATTTAACAATGCACTAACAATGTTTTAAGAATGTGTACATGTATATTTGAATTAATTTTTGATTTTATTAAATGTTTTAATTTTTAATCATGGGCACCATAAGAAAATGACTGACAAATATTTTAGTTGAAAAAAGTCACATTTTTTTGTCACTGATAACAAAAATGGGATGAAAAGGATTATAAAAATTATGAAATAAAGAATTTAAGTGAAATCAACTACAGTTTTGAATACGGCATGATGAAACTGAATATCTACTCTGAAAGGACTTTTTTGTCAAAAAACACAAACTGTCTAAAACTAAAATAATGGTGTAAAAATGAACACTTTTATACCATTTTATAAATTGTTCATCCTCTGATTTTAGTAATTAGGGTTAGGAGCTGAGTGTCAAGAGAGATCCAGATACACGTCTTACTTGGAAAAGTCACTGTGTCTCAAATCTAACTTCTGCTGTGCTGTTGTTGCACAGGATCACATATGTCCAGTCAACTCCTGGAGTTGCAGGTAATTTGCCATTGGGTTCAACAGCTGCAGTCTCTTCCACCCACCAAACCCCGTCATCTGCTGGTCCATCTTTTTTGCAATCTCCGGTGGCGACCCTTGGCTTCACGGCAATTGCCCCAGCCGGTCAAACCTTGGTTCAACCGATTGTTGCAAGTGAGTGTTATGACTGAGAGTTCTTTAAACCACCAACACATATTTAACACTGCGTGACAAACATCATCAAATTTCTACCACAGGTCAGCCACCCCTCCTGGCTCCATGCCCGCCCCAGAGCGGATTGTCACAACCTGCGCAAGCCTCGACGGCCACCCGTCAACTTGTGACCGCCATTTACCCCAGCGTCAGTTTAGCTGGAGGAGTTGTGTCAGTGACAGCCGTGCCACAAAGCACAGCAAGTTCCACATCAGTTCCAGCATCATCCTCGACGCCTCAAGTGAAGACCCCCTCAGCTGCAGCTGCGCAACCACACGCGCAGACAGATGTGCAGCTGCAGTCTCAGGTAAACATGCACATGGAAAACGAGAGAGGACCAGAATCTAGGAAGGAGATGGAGAAACAGAGAGACCTGTTGGTGTCAAAGGATGGACATCAGACACCACCTAGTGGTTTGGAGGAATCGGTGCAACACACACATAAAGGTAAATCTAACCTCATTATCAAACCTCCTTAATTTCAGTTATAAATTTGGCGAGGTGTGTCCTGGACACAGTGAAAATATACATTGAAGTAATGAGTAATAATTAACTACATGTAATTACTGTAAGGTCAGGAATAGGTTTTGTTTAAGGGTTAGTTGCATATAATTATGCATAATTTACTGTTATTACTAAAAGAAGTACATGTAACGTGTAAAAATAACACTGTAAAATAAAGATAGTTCAAAAGATACTACAAAACGGATATTATGGGTATTTCAAGGTCTTGAACAGCAGTGGTTATTAAATATTAATCAAGCATTTGCATTACTGTATGTTCTTGCAGTCCCTCGAAAGTCATGTTCAAAATGTTCAATAGGTCAGCATTGTGAAGGGAAGGAGGATGGAAAGAAAGGGAGCAAAATGGAGCGAGAGTCTGAGAGAGACGTAGGAGGGGGCCCGTCTCAAACAGAGAGAGCTGAGAGAGCAAGAGCGAAGGAAGAGGAGACAGAAAGTCAAGCTGAGATCAACAGCAAAGACGAGAGTCAAGAGGTGAGACGCTTTTCTCAGCTGTACAATACAACTTTGCTAAATTCAAACAGTTTTCATATGAAACTGAACCGTGCAGGTTCAGATCCCCACATTGTACTATAATCATTTTTTATTTATTTTTCTTTCAGTCAGGACACAGGGAAGCTTCTGTTTTGGACCCCCCGCCACCCCCTTTGCAGACTGACCCCCCTTCAGTTAAAAAGACCAAGTTCCGCCCACCTCCACTGAAAAACACCTCTGATGCTGGTGACAAGTGAGTGGCATTGCCCGTGATCAGTCGACAGCAGTTTTTAGTGTACCATTTATATACTATTATAGTAAGTATTAATATTTTAATTAGCTTTTATTTCAATTTTTTTTTAAATAATTTGTTATATTTTTATTTAGATTTAATTTATTTTTATTGTAGTTTTAGTAATTGTAGCACTTCAACTTCAACTTGTTTATTTCAGTTTGTTGCTAAGGCAACATTTCTAATTTTCATTTCAAGTTTAAATTAAGATGACATTTTTAAATTTAAATCTATTTTTTAATATTTTTATCTAATACATATTTTAATTTAAGCTGTAATCCAATCGATAAAGACTAGTTTTAGTTAACAATAACAACAGTGGACATAAACATTGTAACAGTATCACCATTCGGCCAAAAAACATAATTTGTGCATGTACGCAGGTGCATTATATTTTAGCCAGTGCGTTACTGTAAAATGAACGCAACTTTGTATTCAAAGTGGCAGTAGACCTTCAAATATATCTGATATCAAACCAGATGTGATATTACTCCATTATTTAGCTACAGTTTACTAATTTACTTCAAGATTTTCTTCAAACGTTTGCTCAGCCATGACAGTATTTGACCTGGAAGCGAAAACTGACTAGTGCATCATTTATGCCTAGTATGCATCATTACGCATTTGTTTGTACTTGTGCATCTTTCAGGCCTTATTCTTTTGCATTTCCACCAAATTAGTAGTCATATCTCAGTCATTATTTCATTTTGCAACAACTATATTTGCTCTTTCACAGGGTGCTGTTTGGCTCCTCTTTTGAAGAGCGTCTTAAAGAGCTGCCGGAGTTCAAGCCTGAAGATGTGCTGCCCTCTCCAAATTTACAGAGTCTAGCAACTTCCCCTAGAGCCATACTGGGCAGCTACCGCAAGAAGAGGAGGAACTCTACAGGTGAGAGAGGATTATAAATATAATGAGAAATTGCAGTCAAATACCATGGTTTTTCTCAGACAATCACATGTACATTTATGCATTTAGCAGATGCTTTTATCCAAAGCAGCTTACAAAAGAGGAACAAAAGCAATTTATCAAAGAGCCAATGATATTTGTTATATACGATGCCAGGTTTATTAGACAAGCAAACTAGAGAAAGGGATCTAGGGGATTCTTTTTGCCTAACGTTTGCTTTTTTGGGTGATTTTCATCTCTCCTTTCATAAACTTTTCTCTCCTTCCTTAGATCTAGACACCGCCGACGACCCCAGTTCACCACGGAGGAAGAGTCGCCGCCTGTCCAGCTGCAGCTCGGAGCCCAACACGCCCAAGAGTGCTGCCAAGTGTGAAGGGGACATCTTTACCTTCGACCGGGCTGGTGGGCTCAGTTTTATGTTTAAACTCAGTCTCATGAACGCATGCATGAAGAGATTTATTTATGTGTGTTTTCTCGTCTTCTGTGTTTATCAGTTGGAGAGACAGAGCATATTTTGGAGGAGTTGGACCGCGTGCCGTCTTCGTCTCTGCGTAGGATGTTGGACCAGCGGCGTGCGCTCGTTATGCAGCTCTTCCAGGAG
The DNA here is from genome assembly GCA_036784905.1 of Acrossocheilus fasciatus. Classification (NCBI taxonomy): domain Eukaryota; kingdom Metazoa; phylum Chordata; class Actinopteri; order Cypriniformes; family Cyprinidae; genus Acrossocheilus; species Acrossocheilus fasciatus. The sequence goes on from CM071956.1 coordinate 6,295,782, forward strand.
CACGGCTTCTTCCCCTCAGGTAACACCAAGTTAACCATCTCTCAGTGTAGCACAGCCAGACTTTTGACTTGAATGGACCCTTTTCACATTTCCGGGTTTCTCATCAGAGGAAGTCATCATAGTTGGGTACACTTCAATAGCAGTGAATGGGAGACTACCACAAATATATATATATATATTTTTTACATCCCCATTTGCTCAAATAGCAAAAGAAAACTTCACGATAGTGTTTTCATGACTTTCGAACAAAAGGAAAAAATATAGAGAGTGTAAGAACAGCAGTCAGAAGAGAGAACAATGTCAAATTTACCGTCACTCCCTCGGCCGCTGCATTAGAAACACCCTCGCTTTAGTGTTAACTATTTTTTTGCAATTTGACGCAAAGGTAATATAGTACAAAGTATAGTGTTATAAATGTACATACACCTTTTTTTTAAATAAAAATATAAAACATTTGGAAGGATTTATGATAACCAGTGAAACGCGACAATCTTATGAAAAGGGTGAATTTATACTTCTATTGAGTAAAAAAAGTCAATTTCAAATAAATGCTGTTCTTTTGAATGATCTATTCATCAAACTATCAACTAATCAAAAAAAAAAAGTATCAAAAAAAATTTACATGTCCACAAAAATATTAAGAAGCAACTGTTTACAACATTGGTACGATGAAGAAATAATTGAGCAGCAAATTAGCATATAAGAATGATTTCTGAAGGATCATATGACACTGAAGACTGTAGTAATGGCTGCTAAAATCACAGGAATAAATTAAATGTTAAAATTTAAATTTTAAAAATTTAAATTTAAACTATGAAAGTTTGTTTCCACCACAATTCAGAATTCCAGCTTTTCATACCACAGTTCTGACTTTACATCTCAATTCTGAGAAAAAGTCAGATATAACGTTAGAATTGTGAGATATAAACTCCAAATTGTGAGGGGGAAAAAAACTCAAAATTGCGAAATGTGTGATTTAAAAAGTTAATTTTTATAAATAAATAAATCAATTAACAAAAAACTCCGCACACCTGACGGCAATAAATAGGTGCGTAGGAAACAAAGACCAGCCAGGTCAAAAACTGAAAAAAAGAACAAATCCCGCACACTATTTATGCAAAAAATATCTATATCAAAATATTTATTAACGACGTTTCGGTCGCATGACCTTCATCAGGAATTTTTCCAAACAATCACAAAGTTAACCACATTTAAAAACAAAACATGACCAATCTCTGTAGAGAGATAAATAAATAAATAAAATGAATTTTTATAATTAATATAAATGTTTCCAAAAAAAAATTGTACAGTTATCAAATTCATCGCTTCCGAGGCTCAATGATATGCATATTTATTTTTTGTTTTTAACTGTCAGCATCAAATGGAAATAAAAATGCACTGTTGTGAAGGCAAAACTTAGCTTGCATATCTTTTTTCTTTCTTGTACAGCGCAAGCCACAGCTGCCTTCCAAGCTCGTCACTCAGACACGTTTCCCAGTAAGGTGTGCCTGCAGCTGAAGATCCGCGAGGTAAGGCAGAAGATCATGCAGACCGCCGGCAGTTCCGAAAGCGTGGGAGGCGTGGGAGGCGTGGTCAGCGGAAGCTCTGACTCCGCCTCTGCTCCCGGACCATCCAATCCAGCGTTCAGGGAGAATTCCGAAGTGGACGAGAGAGGCAGGGCCACGGAAGAGCCAAAGAAAGATGCGGGCGATCCGCAGGAGTCAAGATGAAGAACGACGGAGGAGACGAGCGGAACGAAAGAATGAAAGACGAATGTAGGGATGGATTCTAGAAATGTGTAAACCCATTTCCGCTGGCGATATACAGTACAGCACTTATGTGGATTTTGCTTCGTTCCTAATCGAACTGATTTCGTTGCCATTGCGTTCACTTCGTTGATGTTCTGTTGTTATGCAGTTACAAACACAAACACACATACACACACACACACACACACACACACGCACACATGCACACACTTTATGCAATTACATAATAATATCACTTTCACACATTAACGACTTGCACAAGGAACGCATGAGGTCGCACTCATTTGCATATGCCACTCGTGTTAGGCCGTCATTGGTCCACCTCTGCATTAGGGCGTGGCTTCACTTTCTGTCGGAATTTTAGAGCCCTTCAATGCTGCACCACAGGCAGCACCAAACCAGCCTGTCTGCACACGCTCAGTAAAGCCCCCTGCGTGGGGCCAGCACAGATTTTTATCGAATGGACTGAATGTTTTAGACGAGAAATTAGACTGTTTGAGGTACCGGTAACTTTCAATCCAAAACGGGGATAGGGTGGGATGGGAGGAGGGGGTACAAATGCGCTTGCACTTTCATTTGTAAAGACCGAGAGACGGAGGAAAGCAATAGCCGGGGGAGGAGAAGGGTCTTCGTGCGAATGTTACGCCCCCGTGACGGGGTACATGCATCGGCTGTTACTGTTCTTCAGCACGGGCTGTAAATTCACAGGTTTTTTTTGTTTTCGTCCCAGAAGCAACAAACTCAAGACTCGTAATCACGTAGACCAGCGGAGCAGAAAACAGAGGCTACGGCGACCGCCACAATCGCATAAACAACAACAACAACACAGCACACTCAAAAGCGAGAGAGGAAAACATTGTCCTAACCTCGAAAAGAAGACGCAAACGAATAGAGACACTACCCCTCTTTGAATCAACGTGTAGTTATGCTTTGTCGTTTTGTTGTTGTGTCGTAACGGTGGAACTGACTGATATCTTATTTTGTATTAGCTTGCGCCTCTCTTCTTCTTCTTCTTCTTCTTCTTCTTCCTCTAGTAATATTTTCAGCATGGACTAATCCAGCTATCTTAAGTGTTGGAGCGATTACGATGAAAAGAAAAAAGACTCTGTTTTAGCCTCTTAGCTGAAGCTCCTCTTCTCTGGCCGCCGACTTAGGCTTTTCCCCGTACACTGTATATATATAACCATGATGGCTGGGGAGGGGGGCAGAGGGTGGGCACGAGGCTCTCTCTGTGTTCTTTTCCTCGTTTCTTTCTTTCTTTTTTATATTTCAATCAGGTGTTTGCACAATATATGGTCCTAGACCATGGTTTAAATCAGGAAAGTATTTGTTTTTAGATATTTAAAAACTAACCAACGGCTTTGTTCCATTGCGTTCGATTCTCCCTTTCCGCATCCCGTAAAGGAAAGCCCTTGTTTTTTCATCTCCTTAAGACTTTTAACCGAAGTGTTGATGGAAAGCGCCACTTTAAGCGCTGGTCTGGAGTCAGAGTAAGCTTTGTAGTCTGCGACGACCATTTCGATTCAGGATTACGCAAGGGAAAGCTGACCCGAGACCAGCGCTGGGGCGGCATTTCTCAGGATCTCCTCTTTCTTACTCTGCCTCTTCTTTCATTGGTGCAATAGGACGTGGGTGGGAATTTTTTTTGAAGTAGACGAGTGACCTGTTAGTGCCATAGATTTTCACTGTACAAGCTGTAATAAAAAAAATATATATATATTGAAAGGAGAGTGGGGGGAAAAAAAATCAATGAGTATCGAGAGAGAAATCCAAACTGAACAAACTAAGAAAAAAAAAGAAAAAAAATGTAACCTAGCACTTTCTTGCGTCTGGTTTTGCTGAAAGAGAAGGAGTGATGAGTATAAAAATGCTACTCAGTCTTCACTTGAATGTGTGACAACATAAATGTATAAATATACCTATATATTTCTATATGTCCATGATATACAGATGTCTGTGTGTGTGCGAGCGTATGTGTTTAAACATTACATGCACCCTGACAAATCAAACTTACTCCCGTGCAAATGCTATTCATATTCTCCCTCCCGAAAATGCAGTGGCACTACATTAAAGGACTGTTAGCATATGCCTGAAAACCGGTGGCTACTGATGTGCGTGAGGAGAAATCAGCATATGTAACCATTCAGCTCGATTCTGAACCTGATTTAATCTGCCCTTTCCCTTCCCCCAGTGACAGACAAATGCTTGCACACACACACACATACCTGCACATGTATGCGTGTACACCTTATGATTGTGTATCCAATAAACTGTCTTTACTTTGGAGAAGGAGTTTTAGAATGAGAAAGGTGAGTGTAAACTCATCAACAGGCATGTTGACCATGTGCAATATTTCTAAACAAGAGATTATTGAAAAAATTAAAGACCTAACACAACACTTGGCTTTTGTGTAGTTCTTTTCGCATGTATGATAAAGGTTTGTTATTGATGGATGGATGGATGGATGGATAGACAGACAGAGAGATATACATACAGAATAAAGCATATTGATATATAGTGCTATTTTATAATCTTTTCTGTTTTGATTCTTTATCTTTTTATTATCTTTATGAGTAATAAGGAACAGCTTATTATTTCATTAGGTTTTTTTTAAATATGAGTTTAATTTGAATTCATTTTAAATGTTTTGTTTGCTAATTATTATTATTATTATTATACACAAATAACTGAGGGTGTTATTTTTTATAATATATTTATCTATTTTATTTTAATTCATTTTAAATGCTTTTTTTTTTTTTTGGTTATTATTATTATTAACAACGTACACAAATAACTAATTGTGCATGATAAAGCAGACATGCAGACAGTGACTCAGGTGTGTGACACCTGCTCCTGGAGTTCGGAGTCCGGATCAATAAAGCGCGCCTACAGTGCGCCGAACTGCATTCCCCATGAGGCTGCGCGTATTCTCAGCGCGTGAGAGAGTGGGTGAACGCTGAGGGTCGCGGCTAAAAGGTTTGTCATCTTTTCGTTTTTTAACCTAATGTTTCATCCTGCACCAGGCCAAGTCGACGAGGGAACCGCTGATCCTCGACCCACAGCCTCGGCACACTTTCAGTCAGATATGAGCGGCAGCGGGCGGCCCAGGACGACCTCGTTCGCTGAGCCTCAGGGGGCGTCCGGAGCCGCTGCAGCATCCGCCGGATCCGCCGCTGTCGTGGGGAGCAACGCAGGAAAGCCCGGGGTCTCGCAGGCCTCGGCGGACAATTCATCTGCTTGCGCAAATTTAAAACTATCTAGTGAGTATATAAGCGAAGTTATCTCAGTTACGAGTGGACATATCGAACGGACGTACCGTGTATATAACTGAACAGCACACCCATGTTTTCTTGATATTGACAGTTATGTCATCTTCACGAAACTAGCCTAAGCTAACCAAGGAAAATTGTCACAATTTTGAGTTAAATTATAAACCGAGAAATACTGACTAACTGTACTGCGTAGACAGCCTTTTGGCACATTAACAAAAATTCCAATGGCGTTACCATGGTACAGTGATTGTAATACCATGGTACTTTAATATAATATGGTACTGACTTCCATATGAATGTGCGTTGGTATTCATATGGAACATAAAATAATACAACGGTGCTACCAGAGAAAACTGTATTACTATGGTCCCATACCGCAAAATAACACAACTTTACCATGGTAAGATGTCAGAAAACATGGCAGTAACGTTACTCTATAATGGATAGTGGATAGTGCTGTCTAAGTAGGCAGCACACTTGGATTTGAGACACTATCATAAACTTAAACTGGTTGACAAGCATGTTTCTCCATGGCTATGTTATTAAAGTGATTGTTTAAATGCTTTACTGGGCAACTTACTAGGTTGTAGGGCATGTTGAATAGGTGGTAACTACCCTTCCTGACACACCCTCTGTTATAATGTCCTGTGTGAAGGACACAAACAGGTCAGGTCAGATATGTGCCATGTTTCATTTAGACTTGCACACTGTTTTTTACTAAGTACACTTGCATGAGGCTTTTTATTTTTAAGTTTATGTCCAATATGCATATCATTCTACAGCTTTTATACTGCTAGAAATTTTACGGCGACAGTGATGCTTACGGTCGGTAAATGACCTTTTTAATCGTAATATGTGAATATATTTCCTTAACATTATGGTTTGAATCGGTATACCCTGTATATGCCAAATCGGTAGGAATATATTTATTTTAGAGAATAGCATGGCTGAATGAATGTAGTTGCTGCAAGAACATCATCCCTGAACAAAGTTTCCTGGTGCATATTTGTCCGTTTACACCCAGGGAACAATCTGATCTAATCAGATCTAATGTCTCAAATGTGTTGTAGGAGACAGTGGGAAGGTGACCACAGTGGTTGCTACCCCGGGCCAGGGCCCGGATCGCCCACAGGAGGTGTCCTACACTGATATCAAGGTGATCGGTAATGGCTCCTTTGGCGTGGTGTATCAGGCACGCCTCATTGACAGTCAGGAGTGGGTGGCCATCAAGAAGGTACTTCAGGATAAGCGGTTTAAGGTATGACACCCCCCTTACACAAGCATATAAATACTTGCTGACTCGCTCTGTTCAATAAAACAAATTTTTTTTAAGAGTAATTTCCGTGTTGTACTTCTCAATTTCCTAATTTGCTACTAAATTACAGATGAAATGTAGAGTTTGACTTATTGTCTTGACCACATCAACAAAAAACACTGTAAATCCTAAAACAAAAGTTGTTTTAACAAACTACTAAATTAGTTGTAGAATTTTTTTTTTCTATTATGCAAGCTTGTTAATTGTAATTAAATTGAAATATTCTTGCATGTGCTGATGTAACTAGCAAAGAGACAACCAGTGTAAACAGTAAGCGACATGTAATAGTTAACAGAACATATTAAAAATGTTATTTGGTAGTTAAAAATAAAGCAGAAAGAAATATAATAATAATAATAATAATAATGGATGAAAAAAAAAAAAAAAAATGAAATGTAGTTATGGTAACTAATTGAAATAAATACATTTGGAAATACTAAAATTACTAAAACTGAAAAAATAAAAAATAAATAAAAATTAAAGCTATATAGAAATATTTATTAAAAAAATCATATGAAAAAGGAACATACCAAAATAATAAAACTTAAACTAAAATTAAAATAAAAAAATAAAAATAAAAGCAAATTCAAAATCTTAATAAATATTATAATAATATGTAAATAATTCTAACATAATACTGATTGTGACCCACCAGTTGTCGATGTAAAGATTACTTAAAGAACAAAGTATTATGCAAACTATAAGTGTTTTAAATTCTTTATATGTTATCTGCCAGTCAACAGACGCTTTTCATTCAGAGTGACTGGCCTTACACTAATTGGGAGCAGTCTTGGGTTAAGAGACCTTCTCAGTCTCAATATTCTGAATTGAATATCTCACCCGTATGTTATATGACCAACACCACCCTCTATTTCAGCCTTACACCGCTAACTGTTTCCATGACCCACATGTGCTGTCCACTACCAAACCTAACACTGTGCCCTTGAACGAGGCACTTAAACCCAGGCTGCTGTAGGGGAATTGCACTGTTGTGACTACTTGCATGTAAATATTGTGACATCTCTTATCCCTGGTGAGCTGCTAACAGTCTTTCTTCTGTGTTCATGAAGAACCGAGAACTTCAGATCATGAGAAAACTGGACCACTGCAATATAGTGAGGCTGCGCTATTTCTTCTATTGCAGTGGAGAGAAGGTAAAAGAACTGACATTTGTTGCAAAGCTCTACATTTACACCACTGTTGAAAAGTTCGGGGTCAGTAATATTTTTTTATTTATTTATATTTTTCAGCAAGAATGCATTCAAATGATTTAAAGTGACAGTAAAGGCATTAATGATTTTAAAGAAAGAATCCTGGTTGCCACAAAAAATATGAAGCAGCGCAACTGTTTTCAATATTAGTAATAATAAATATTTCTTGAGCAGCAAATCAGCATATTAGAATGATTGCTGAAGGTGACACTGAAGACTGGTGTAATGATGCTGAAAATTCAGCTTTGCATCACAGGAATAAATTACGTTTTGAAATGTATTCAAATGCAGTTGCTTTAAATTATAATAATATCTCACAATATTTATTTATTTTTTACTGAATTTGATCAAATCAATGCAGACTTGTTGAAGCTAAGAGACTTCTTTCAAAAGCATTAAAAACTTACAGGCCCCAAACTTTTGAATAGTCTTGCATGTCATGAGAATACCTCTTAAATTAGGTTCAGATCGTTGTAGTTAAGATAATGGTGACTCTTTTCATTCTGATAGCCTGTTCTAATGACAAGTACGTGCTTGTTGATTGTATGGGCATAAATAATGAGTTGGACCTGCTATAACAGCTTCCACACTTCTGGGAAGTCTTTTGGTTAAAAGTTAAAATATGGATACAAGGGCTTTCTCTTATAGTTTTGGGCATGTAGTGTGTTTTTGGCAGGTTCAATTCAATTCGATTCAAGTTTATTTGTGTAACGCCTTTCACGATACCAATCGTTGCAAAGCAGCTTTACAGAAAATATTAAGTTTCTACATTATGTTTAGGAGTAGGTCATTAGTGCTGACTATGGCAGAAATGTACAGTAAGAATCATGCAGTTAGTTACAAATTACACATAATCAAACAGACGGTAAACGCACTATTAACTGCAATGATTATATGTTGCAATTAAACTTTGCAATTACGATTAAACATTGCGATTAAGCAAAATTTGGTAGTTTTATAGGTTGTTCCAGGGTTAGCATCATCTGGTTATTGTTTGTCATAATTTACATAGATTAATGTGTCTTTATTCCACAGAAGGACGAGGTTTACCTCAATCTGGTGCTGGACTATGTGCCCGAGACCGTCTACAGGGTGGCACGGCACTTCAGCAAAGCTAAAACCATTATTCCCATCTTTTATGTGAAGGTAAAGTTGACTGAACAAACTCTTCAATTCTTGAAATTTTAACAAGGCAACACAAATCAAAATTTACCATTTTTATTCTCTCATGTTTTTGGTTAATGTTTGGCTAATGTTAGTACAGTTAGAGCCATATTAGTTGGCAGAAGAATTAATTCTATCGTGATTAATAAATTTAACTGTTTGTCTACTGTTTTATTAGATTTCTTTTATGTCGTCACTGTGGGAAAATCACTGACACACAGCCTCTCAAGACTTATTGCTTTAATAACTTTTCATGCTTCTGAGACAACTCTTATATTTGCTGACATAAACAAAGCCATATGGACAGGAAATAAATTAGATAATAATATTACTGCCTATGTTTCCCAATTCAGTCAAATCATGATGGATAAAATAAAGTCTCAAGGGCCACCGTACATTATCTCCTGCATAATATTCAGTAGTGCTGTGTTCGATACATCAATGCGACGATGTATCATCACAGAGATTTGACGATACGAGAGACAGTTGTATCGATATCGTGGCATGAGTGCAGCAGTGGACCGTGTTTAATTTGAATACAGGAACACCGCTTAAAATGGAGAAGAAAAGAGCAAGGTTTCTAAAAAATAATGAATAGAGCATAATATATAGGCTAATCTGGCCACAGATGAACACAACCGGGGTTGCCTGATATAAAGAGACGTAATCCCGAAACAGAGCTTCCCACTTGCGCAATATGAAAATTTTTGCTAAGTGTGATACTTTGTCAACCTGGCAACCATGTGCACGCGCTCTTTCTTCACTGTGGATAAATGTGCTTGCTTTCTGAAAACATTGGTAAGCTTGCAGTTTAGTAATCTCCACTTAGATATTCTATTCTCAGAAAAGTGTAATTCATCAGGTGTTCACTTACGAGAGAGCGAGAGAGAGGCTGTGTATGTATGATTTACCACCGTTTTGCCATGTTATTCTATTAACAGTGAAGCTGTGGCTTTAATTCCTTTAGAAATAATGATGTTACCAGCTCCTTGTTGAGAAAGATGATGTAGCTCTTGAGCGATTAAGCTATTTTATTGATAAAATTGCTGGGCACTGGCAGCGCTAAAAAGTTTGTGTTGCTGTATGTCTGTCTGCGCGCAGATCATGATCTGTTTGAGTGACTGACGTGTGTGCGTGAGATACAGTGAAGACAGCGCATTAGTTTAGAACTCTTTTAACTTTTATTTTTTTAATGTAGAGAGTGTGTTAATTTGTGCAATGACCAGCAATGCAAAGATGATTGTTTAATATATTAGAATGAGTACATTATTATTTATGGGCTTAAAAACAAGATTCAAACGATCAGAATATTGTACCTGGTGGGGAGTGCACAAGATAAATATGAAACGTATATGTCATTACCTATAGAGGTCGACCGATAGTGGATTTTACCGATACCGATAGCTAGGTTGGACCACACTGGCCGATACCGATTAATCAACCGATAGTTTTCAAAATGGACACTGAAAGAAAGCTAGTGCTTTACAATTAAAAAAAAAACCAGTAACAGTACTGTAAATTAATAAAAATATTAATATTATTTACTATATTAAAAGAAGAAACTTTAAAAATTTTAAAATGTAGCCTATTACGGTAGTAGCTAATAGTGAATGTTGAAATGAACACACTCTAACAAGGAACATAAGGCTATAACATTAAAATTACATGCATATGGATATTGTATGTGTACTCACACACTTTATATGCTTCTATTTTTTTAACATTTGATAATGTTTGTTTTTGTGAAAAGGGGGGACATCCCATAGGCGTAATGGTTTTTATACTGTACAAACTGTATGAGCTATTGCCCTACACCAACCCTACACCTAACCCTACCCCTTACTGGAAACTTTGTGCTATTTCAGATCTTCAATATACTCCATTCTGTGTGATTTATAAGCATTCTGAAAAGTGGGGACATGGGGTAATGTCCTGAAAAGTCACCTTCTCCTTGTAATACCTGTCATACCCTTGTCATTATACAAATTTATGTCCTCATTTGTCACAACAACGCACACACCAGACGCTTTGCGTTCAATTCAAGTGGCGGTCTAAAACTATTTATTTAATCACCAAACGGACATAAGTTTGCTTCAAGAATGAACAATGTGGCATTAAATGAGTTTGAAGTTCGGTGTTTAAAAAAAACAGAGCAAGCGGAGAGAGAGCGTGATCTATTACATATGAAGCGTACAGACATTATTAGAGCCACAGAAAGACAAACGTTTTGCTGAAAAATGCACAATACATAATTTATAGCTTAGGGTGAAGTCATGTACTTTCACAATGATTTGGGACACATATAATGTAATTTATTAGAAAACTATGTGAATGGCGCTCTGTTCTGCGGCAGGATTTTCTGTCGGCTGCATTTAAATGCAAGTCTGGAGTTTCCCGCTCTGTGCAGCACGCAGTGTCACGTGTCAAAATAAACAACACGTGCTGTCAGTGATTTCCGCTTCTAGAGGCCGCTCTCGTACTGTATAATGACAGCGGTCCCTTCTCAGCCACTCCAGCAACGGTTGCAAACTGGAAAACTATCGGCATGGATTTTTGCAGATAACCGATAGTTGCGGCAATCAACTATCGTGCCGATTAATCGGCAAAACCAATGAATCTGTCAACCTCTAATTACCTATATTGTACTGTGGTACAGTTATGGAGGCCCTTCAGAATGCAGATGTCAACTGCCTGCTCTGCCTATAGTTAGCAATGGCCCTATAGGATGCAGTGTTTAATAAACAGCCCTTTTACTAAATTCTGCTGAGGTGAAATTCAGCGCAGTCCCGTGTATTTATGATACGCATCGTATCGTGGCCTCTAATCGCAATTGAGTTTCACTATGAAATGAGTCACATTGTTAGAATTCGTTTGTTTATTTATTTATATTTTTAAATTTATATTTTAATTATCTTGCCAGAATGGGTTAATGTGTGTGGACGAAAATGTAAATTTTTGCAGTAGTATTACATTTTTTTTGTTAATGCTTTAGAAAAGATAGAAAAGAAATAATAAAAAAATCGCTAAATAATTTAAAAAACATTACTGAATAATAATGTATATATTAATGAATAATAATTTAATTACATTATTTAGTCTTTAGTAATATAAAAATGCAGGCTGATTAAGATATCGCCTTTTTCTTTAATATAAAGATGCTTACTTGTCTTGTTTTCTCTTAGGTGTACATGTATCAGCTTTTCCGCAGTTTGGCCTACATCCATTCCCAGGGCGTGTGTCACAGAGACATCAAACCACAGAACCTCCTGGTGGACCCAGAAACAGCTGTTCTCAAGCTCTGTGACTTTGGCAGGTCAGTTCTGTGTGTGAGAGAGCGAGAGCGAGCGGGTGGATCTGATGGCTTCTCAAATGTGTCCTTCTGCTCGCCAGTGAACATCATGTTCAGTTTTAATGGGTGTTACACTATAATAGTCATTATATTTTGAGAGTGCACCTCTTTGTAAGTGTGGGCTTTAGTTGGTGTCTAGATTTGATGTTTATTGGGGATGCATTAACTCGGCCTGCCTCCGGTCTTTGTAAGTCATATTTGTTTTTGATAGTGCATTGTTAAATATGTTAGCAAATAGAACTGTTCTTCTCCACGGTTCATTGACAAAAGCAATATGAATTCAGATGTTGATGGGGCCGGTCACATTGTCTCTCTGATGTGATCCTTTGTCCTCCAGGCCAAACTCTAGTTGCTTTTTCTGATGGATTCCCATTAAAAACAGTTTTTTTTTCAAAGCCATTTTTATGAGAACCCTTGGATTAAAGGCAGACGTGTTGACCTCTGTAATCCAGACCACATTTTTTTAATTTATTGCAATTTCAAGTATTTAATTTTTTGATTGTGTAAGGCACTTGATGGAATTCAGGCCGTTAGGTTTTCTTTTGAGGGTAACACGAACACTGCTTTTTGTGTCTGGAAAAAAGTGGACAATTTGGCAACTCAGAGGCTTGAAAATAATTATTTGGCTGAGTGGAGAGATGCACATCAGACTGTTTGATCTCTCTGTTTGAAAGTGAAACAGCTGTATTGAATTTAGGAGCTGTTTTCCCTGCAGTTCTGTCATTCAGGCATGTTTTAGTCCATTCGTTTTTACTTGCTTTAATTGTAAAAATGACAAAGCATTTGATGCCAAAACCACTGCATGAACAAAAGTGGTGAAATACTCTCTTTTGTACTAGGATGGAGAGAGGTTTTTATGGTGTTGAGCTTGATTCAGTGTTTGTTTTGTTGTTGAGCTATAAATCTTAAATTTTTTTTTTCTTTATACCGACTGTCTGATTAAAGTTTTTCTCATAATTCATATCTGGCTCTCTCAGTGCAAAGCAGCTGGTGAGGGGTGAGCCCAACGTCTCTTATATCTGCTCACGATACTATCGCGCCCCTGAGCTCATCTTTGGTGCGACAGACTACACCTCCAACATTGACATCTGGTCAGCTGGATGTGTGCTGGCCGAACTGCTGCTGGGGCAGCCCATCTTCCCTGGAGACAGTGGTGTGGACCAGCTAGTGGAGATCATAAAGGTAAACCTAACCCTTTACTTTTGAGCTGTACAACACTGTTAGACAAGATGATTTCTAATGATTTTTTAAAAAGAAATGAATCCTTTTATTCAGCAAGGGTGCATTAAATTAATCACAAGTAACAGTAAAGACATTTGTAATGTTACACAAGATTACTATATCAAATAAATGCTGTCCTTTCTAGTTATCAATAAATCCTAAAAATGAATGTATCACAGGTTCCACAAAAATATGAAGCAGCTCAACTTTTTTCAACATTGATAATAAGTGTTTCTTGTGGGGCAAATCAGCATATTAGAATGATTTTCAGTTTGAAAATTCAGCTTTGCATTACAGGAATAAATTACATTTTAAAATATGTTCAGTTAGAAAAACAGTTATTTTAAATTGTAATAATATTTCACAATATTGCTCTTTTTTTCTGTATTTTTGTTTTAATAAATGCAGCCTTGGTGAGCATTATATACTTCTTTCAAAAACTAAACAAAAAAATCCTTGAATGCTAGTGTTTTCTTTTTTTTATCAATTATAATGTTTTATTATTATTTTTTTTACTTTAACCCAGCATTCTTCACAGATGTTTCTGTCTGTCTGCTCAGGTACTTGGAACACCCACAAGAGAACAGATCCGTGAAATGAACCCGAACTACACAGAGTTCAAATTCCCACAGATCAAAGCACATCCATGGACCAAGGTAAAATCTCACACAAATATCTCACATCTACAGCCAAAGCCATGAGGTATCAGTTAGCAGTGTTACAAAACTGGCTTATAAATATTCTCTTTTGACAGTCTGCAAGTTTACTGCTTGTTCTGTCCAAGAGACAGGAAGAAACCGTCTGACCGACATGTAATGTAACAATTAGAATATCTTACAAAGGTTTTAGACTTGACAAGTTTACCAAATTCAGCAGTTACAATTACCTTTTATTTATCGTTTCATTGTCTACAGGGCCCCAGACAAAAAAAAAAATAGGAGAAAAATAGGTTGTTTCTTATAGGAGCCATTGGCTCCTATAAGAAACAACTGACTAATGATCTTACAGACACCGATTAGTTATTCTGAAGTAAATGTATTGTTATGTGGCATTGTTTACCTAAACTTTACACATTTTCCACAGTTTGAAACACTGATTGAGCGATTACAAGAGACATTTCAATAAGTTGTACTGCTACTGTATCTTATAAAATAGATTTTATAAGTTATAGTATGTTCATTTCATACTATAATAAAGAAAAGTAAAGAGAAAGATATGACGGTTCACGTGCCGCTCAAACTGAGGTGCTAAAGCGATCACTCATTGCACATTAATGAGCACCAAAATGGTATTTATTGGTTGAATTTTGTTATAAATTTGGCAGAATTTTAAAGCTGATTCTTTGTTTAATAAAAGGTAACATAGCACAAAGCTTATTGCAATAAATGGACAGGAAGTGTGCAACAAATAATAACAGAACACAGCATATAGACAAAAGATCTTGATAACAATAAGCTATATTAATATTGATGATAAACGAGAATCGGTAACTATGTTGTTAATGTCCACACAGCTGACAGCTTTACCTGTTGTAGTTTGTTAAAGCTGTGCACAAAATAAACGCTGCTTTTCTGCACTTTTATTTCACACGTCTCTGTCATTTTCAATTTCTCTCATGCAACACAACTGGTTGAAAGCCTTTTTTCCACTAAAACATTGATGCACTTCATCTCAGTTTATTACATCAACGCAGCAATTGCAAAACAATCAGGAAAAAAGGCATTGCATGCAAATTCTTAGATCATAACGTAAATCTATATAGCAAAAACTTGTTAAGCAATGTTCAATACAAGTAATGGTTAAAATGTGTGATTTGTCAAACTTCCAAAAAGGGCAAATCATGAAAGTTTGTTTTGCAGGAGCATCTGTAACCTCAGCAGCCCAGTTGTTTGGTGTTTTAAGAACAACAGTCTTTATAATTATTATGACTATGTACACAAAGAGATTCATCAAAGAAGAAGAGAAGTGCACAAAAACCGAAAGTTAATGATGTGAGGGACCCTTCAAAACACTTAAGAAGGATTGTGTCCAAACAATACACATTTACTGCAGTAAAGTGACAGCTATCCTCAGTATTCATTTTAAGACCCTGTTTCCACAAAACCCAGCCACAGAGAACTTCACAAAGCCAACATCTGTGAAGGAGCTGCAATTGCTAAAACTTTAATCACAGACACCAATGCTAAATATGAAAAATATGGTGCCATGATCATAAAACCCAGACAGCTGGAGCCCCAATATAAATTTCAACATCTGCTCTGGCCGGACAAATCACTAGAATATTATCAAACCACTGTGGACAGTTTTGAAGAGAAGAGTGAGAATCCGATTCCTCCTTCAACATCTCTGAACTGGCAGATGTTTTAATAGACAGTATTCAAAAGTTGTATGAATCTATTCTAGAAGTTGTATTAAAGGCAAATGGTGGTAAACACCTTAATAAAGAAGCATTGCCTATTTCCCAGGTGTTCACATTATTTTGTCCAACTCTTGTATATATATTTTCAGCAAGTATCTAATTTCAGCCAGCTGTCTGTTAACTCTATTGTTGTTTCCTTGTTTCTCATGTCAGGTGTTTAAACCAAGAACTCCGCCCGAGGCGATAGCCCTGTGCTCTCGGCTGTTAGAGTACACGCCAGTGACACGACTGTCTCCGCTCCAGGCCTGCGCTCATGCCTTTTTTGACGAGCTGCGCCAACCTGGCACCCGTCTGCCCAGCGGTCGAGAGCTGCCTCCTCTCTTCAACTTCACCACCACAGGTGAGTCACAGGAGCATTTCATGCGCATCCTTTGCAACAAACTTCTCACTGATTGCATGCAAAGGTGTCATCCAAGTAACGCATCTCAACAAAACTGTAGGATTAGTGTCAGTTTCAGCCTGATGTTATTCAGACTCAGAACAAGGATCCAGATCAGTATTTAATCCGTCTTTATTGTAAATCCAGCTGTGAGAATCATTAAATGGAGACATGAGAAATCCCTGCCCAGTGCACCAGACCATTTATTAAAACTAGTGTGTTCAGAGCTGAAGCAGTTTCTCATTAAGATATAACCTCCCCACTTATGTATTATATCAACACCTTTTTCTCACTTTGACCTGTCCTGATAGAAGTCCGTAGAGGTTAGCCAATTATTCATTTACATACGCTGACATTCAAAAGTTTGGGGTCTAATTTTATTTAATTTTTTTTCTTAAATGAAATGAAATAAATGCTTTTCACTTATCTAATCCTGAAAAAAGGTATCACTGTTTCTACAAAAATATTAAGCAGCACAACTGTTGGCAATATTGATACTAATATTAAATGTCTCTTGAGCAGAAAATCAGCATATTAGAATGATTTCTGAAGGATCATGTGACACTGAAGACTGGAGTAATGCTGATGCTAAAAATGTAGTTTATTCAAAATAATAAAAATATTTTACAGATGTGTAAAACAAGTGTAGCCTTGATTAAGACATCTTTCAAAAACATTAAAAAAACCTACTGACCCCAAACTTTTAAAGGTGAAAAGATAAGTTATCTGTCATTATTTACTCATCATCATGTAGTGCAGCTGAATAGTGATTTAAATTTCAAATATCGTATGATTTCAGAAGGCTTCAGAGGGAGTCCCTTGAACCACTTTATTATAATTTTATAATACTTTTACATCCTTTTTGAAGCTTGAAAGCTTAACTCTCTATGGAAATTAATTGCACGGCCAGTACAAATCTCTTTTTGTGATCTGCATAAGAAATAAAATTATACAAATATGGAGAGACGTGAGTGTGCGTAAATTATGACCGATTTTTCATTTATGGATGAACCGTTCCTTTCATTCTAAGGGTTGGAGAGAGGGCGGGCTAATGGTCATGTAAAACTAAATTACAGCTACGTTTGATGCAAGAAACCTTGACTAATATAATTGGACTTCAGGGAAGAAAATGAAATGCTACAGAAGCGATTGAGAGGAGACTAGCACTTTGCTCAGCCCCTCCAAAATATCCTGTTACTTTTCTTTCTTATTTGGATTTTTTTTACTTAGTGATGCAGTGCTTGCACATTTTATCTTAGTTTTTGTTTTTTACCATTGTGTGAAACGGTTCTGTTCTTAAAAGAGCATTTGATATTTTTCTTCTTTGTTTGTTCCACTTAGAGGTCTGTCAACAGAGTGTGTTTCTCTTTATTTCAGAGCTGATGATTCAGCCGCAGCTCAATTCCACTCTCATTCCACCTCATGCCCGCGCACAGACCGTAGCTTCCTCCAACGGTAATGCTGTTATCCTTCTCACTGATGCTCTTCGAGTGGGTGGGGTTAAGACAACATTAAATCAAAGCTCACCTTATTAACTTAATGTTAATAAAGCCTTCCTGTTCTTTATAGTGCACAATTAATCAGTGCGTTTATTCTAATTAGAAAAATGCTTCTTCTCATTATCTTTCACAGACAATAACTTTCCCTGCTTCTGAAATTACTTTCTGATGTAGTAACGTCCTACTTGGGTATTCATTTAACTCGTGTTAAACTTCCATTCTTTTAAAGATTTATTTTTAATTGTTTTTTTTTTCTTAATACTTACCAAGGCTGCATTAATGTAACCCAAAATATATCATTACAATATAAAATAACTTTTAAAATGAAATTTATTCCTGTGATGCAAAGCTGAATTTTCAGCATCATTACTGCAGTCTTCAGTGTCACATGATCCTTCAGAAATCGTTCTAATGTGCTGATTTGCTGCTCAAGAAATATTTTATTGTTATAAATGTGTAGTGCTTAATATTTTTGTGGAACCATGATACATTTTATTTTTCCAGGATTCTCTGATGAAAAAGATCAGCATTTATTTGAAAGAGAAATATTTTTAACATTATAAATGTCTTTACTGTCACTTTTGATCAATTCAATGAATCCTTGCTGAAAACAAGTATTAAATATATATAAAATCTTATAAATATATATATATATCTTGCTGACCCCAAACGTTTGAACATTAGTGTATATAACATTTTGGTAACACTTTACAGTAAGGTTCATTAGTTAACAACATTAGTAAAGCTTTTATTCATCTTAGTCAATGTTAATTTCAGCATTTACTAATGCATTATTAAAATCACGAGTTGTGTTTGTTAACATTAGTTAACGCACTGTGAACTAACATGAATAAACAATGGACAACTGTATTTTCATTAACTAACATTAACAAAGATTAATAAATAGTGTAAGAAATGCATTGTTCATCGTGCATCGAATACATGAACTAAAGTTAACAAATGGCACCTTATTGTAAAACTTTTACCAACATTTTATGTGCTTTGTGTTTGCTGATCACATTGACATATATCATTTTTCAATGTCCTTTTTTGTTTGTTTGTTTTGTCCCCTTTATTCTCTGCCAGATGGCTCTGAAGGTTCTGTACAGCCCGGATCTACTCTGACCAACAGCACCTGAGGCTGTCTCTCAAAAAAATCAAGCTTACACACCACAGCATCTGAGCCACCACCGCACACATCTCTCCCTCTCACCAACACACACACAGTCTTACACACTCTTTACCTCATACACGGCTTCTCCTCCCTATAGCTCTAATTCACACATTTACCGCCTGATTCAGATGTCACGCGTTGCAGAATTACCAGCTACTGCACGGCGGTCTGGGAAACCCGATGTTTGCTGACTGTTGAACAAACTTGCAGTCTATGGAGAAACATACTGGACACACACATACACACCCCGACACACTGCCATGCACATGCAACAAACAACAACAAAAAGTTATACTGCTAATATTTGCTTCAGATACTAGAGGTAGTCAATCTTGAGAGCGCTCCAAAAGGCTGCGTACGCCTGTAGTAAAGCTCACGCGCAACCATAACGCAACACCCTGCGTGTTTTGGAGGTCAAATATGATTGGTTCAGTGGCTAGGGGCAGGTCCTCTGTCTTGATTTGAATCTTAATTTATAATTAAGTTATCAGTGGATGTTTTCCCTTGATTTGTTTAGGAGTAACACTCTCGTCCCTCTCAATGTCCCTATAAAAAAAAATGTAAAATGCATTTCGCAGGGAACAAGCAGTCACGGTAAATGATGTATCTAGTTGTAAATGTCAAGGAAAAGAGGCGAGACTAAATGTGGTGGTTTTATACAGTTATTTTATTGTATTTAAAAAAAAAAATGAGAATAATATCTTGCTTTTATCTTCTAGCAAATATATTTATTATTTTAAAATGGTGAATCGAATGGACTTTTGAGGAAGCATCTGCAGTCGTTTCTCTGTGAAGCAAATGAAAAGCTACTTGAGAAAAGGTTTAACGCTGTCCTGTCATTGACCGTTAAGAAGGGAAAGAAAGATGTATGCGAGACAATAGCCTATGAATATTGTTGTACTGAACTGAAGTGACTTTATATTCCTGGGCATTTAATTATCATTAACGGTTAATGATGCTCTGGGTTTAGGCCTAATTTATGCTTGTGAGATTACAAAGTCTTCATCCGTTCCGTTCAAAGTCATTTTTAGGTGACGTCAGGTTTGAAGACTGAACCATGCTTCATAATTTAGTGTTTCAGTACGTTTTCTTTCTGTTTTAGCATTTCGGTCCATGCCATTTTTACAGTAAATTAAGCTACTCCTAAGGACTTTGTGGTAGAACAGTTCTAGAATATGTTTGTGAATCCGCACACGAGTTGAAAATCGTAACGCCAAATGGTCTCAGTCAAACTGTCCAAAAAATGACTGATATCGTTTGATTTCTCGAGAAAATATCTGTTAGCTTCTCAATAAACCCTGGACGGCCCTTCTTCCAACTTTCTGTGACGCTCCTGCTATTCTCCTGTTCTTTTCATTAGTCTTTTTATGTTGTTCGGTGGGTGTGGTTTGACCAGGTTTGCTCCACCCACCTGTTTGTAAATATACTTCAGTTTTTAAGCCCTGTGTAAGATGTAAATACCGACACTGTACCACTTTTGTGTTTTCGTCGATGTCTTTCTCTCCCTTCATCTCTCTTGGGCTGTCTTCTCTTAGCTCTGAAGAGCTCGACGTCCGTTTTGTTTGTCATTTACAGTATTTATTGTTTTGCACTGTAATGTTGAGGCTGAAAGTTTCACTGTTTTTGTGAAATGGTAACCCTTGTCAGCGTACTGTATGTCAGTTCATAAGATCAGCGCTCGATTTGTGAGAAAAAAACGATTTGTTTTTTGTTTTTTTTTGGGTAAAACTTGAGGTGCGTGTCCAGCAGGGTCATGCTTTGTTCTTGACTTGGCAGTTTGAGCACATTTTTGCAAAGGTGCACTGGAAGCCATGCTCACATGGTCTGTTTTTCATGAAAAGGACTGTCTCTGAAGTGAATCGGCTGCTTTGTGGAGGTTTTGCCAATCTGGCTTGAAGCCTCAAAGACAGTGGAATGTGTTTATTCTTTAATCTGACATCTGTGAATCAAGCCCACAGCATCATGTATGTGTACTCTTAGAAAAATGTGAATTTTTAATATATATATTTAAATGTGTATGTGGCTTTGAAGTTTATTTTCCTCTCCTTGAAGGCTTGTTAAATGAATTGAGACCAGCCTGGAAGTCTCTTCCCCTTCATTGCTCCTATAATCCCCCCCCGTCTCTGCCTTAAGCCTGCCATAAAAACGTTAGTCTGTTATTACCTTTTTTTTGTTAATTGTTGGAACTTTCTGCCTCAACGTTCTGGCCCAGGGGAATCGTGTCCTGAGACAAAGAGAGAGACGAATGGAGAGAGCTTGTCAGAATAAATTGAACTCATTTAATAAAGTGACGAAACTGAGTTTTCAGAGGCAGTGCTGGTGTGTGTGTGCTGATGCCTTACCTGTTAACATGAGCTCAATTTACCATCACTTTGAATACATTTATGGTGCAGCCAAAAGTGAGACCACTGAAAATCTGTGATGCAAAATCTGTGTTTTGGAAAAAGTTTGTATATTTTAGTCTGACTTTTCACTCGATTATAGAGTTTAATATTATTGATATAATTTGCATAATTGCAAATAGCATTTTTGTAATAAAAACAAATTTTGTTCAAATAGAAAAATGCAAAACAAGCATTTTACTAGTGGTCTTGAACCAATAAATTTGCATAAATTGAAATAACGTATTGACTAACGGAAACAAATTGTATTAATATAATTAAATGCAAAACAGAAACATTTAATAGTATTATTGAACGTATGAACCCTGCTGAATGTATATGCTTGTATATTATGTATACTATGTATATGTCTGTGAAATATGCATTTGGTACAATATTTTTTAAAATTTGTTTTTCCTTTGAAAAAGGTTGTTTGTCGTTTAGCAGATGTTTTCTTGCCCAAAGCAACCTCTAATACAGGACGGTCTGAAAGTGACCTGGAGTGAAGCGACATTCTCAAGAGAATTAAACAACAGTGAGTACAGTATTATTTTACGTCAGATTTTCCATGTGCGATTTCTTCCAACTCGTTGTGTATTGTTACAGCAGATGAGGCCTTTGCATCCTAGAAAGCTCTAGGTTTCTAAAGCTAGTGTCACTGAAACCTGTCATCATTTATTTACTGTCATGTCGATCCAAACCTGTATGATTTTCTTTCTTGAGGAACACAAAAGGATATTTGAAGAGGCTTTCCCAGACAATACAAGCAAACCAGGACATGTAAACCTAAAAAAAAAAACCAAAAGGTGCCATAAGTATTACATACAGTTGTGTGCTATATTTTATATCTCTTTTTAAGCGATAACGCTTTCTATGAGAAACAGAAATTATAATATAATCAACCTAATATAATTCCTACATTTCTTCCATCATATGGCTTCAGAAGAATTGATATGTAGTGTAAGTTAATGGTCTCTATTATTGTGTTTTTCCGTCTTGTATTCTTGTAGCTGGAAAGTCATACAGTAAATATGTTGACAGTATTTTTTTTGTTGAATCATTAAGGATGCCACCAAAAGCAATATTGTTTAGTCATTCAGGAAAGTACAATATTGACAAAACAAGGCCATCTGCTGTTTCTAATACAAAGATTTTAAAAATAGCTGTTTGGATGTTGTTTCACCTTCGAGCCTAAAACATTTTGAAAGCACATTGCTGTAAATGAGCAATAAAAACAAGCGTGCACCAGAGGGCATCATTGCACAAAAATACGCAATAGCTGGCAATAAACATGCTTCCATTCGATTCTGTTTATGGAAATGGTTTTTGAGGAACTTGACGAGCCCATCAAATCTTGGCCTGACGGCATGCATTAGCATGCGACGCTGATTGTGTTAATAATTTCAGCCACCTCTGGCCTCTCCAGATTATCGCTGTCTGATGTGCGCGAGCCTTAAGAGATGGTTGCCAGGAAACAACCTGCACATTAATTGCCAACATTTCCGATAATTCAGTGTAATCTGTTCAGAAAGATCGACTCGCCAGTGCTCGTCTAGGCGGTGTCAGTTTAAATGAATGGTAAGCCAGGAAAAGTTTCCCCTTCCTGGGGAAAACGGCCCATTTTCACATTTGTATGGGTGTTTCTGTCCGTGTCCATGGGTCAGCGCTCGGTTGACAGGTCATTACTGGCAGTCCTGCTGCGCTTTGAGACGACCCATCAAGCATCTGATGCTCTCTTCCACTGTTTAATGCGGTGTATTGTGAGTAAACATTTTGACATCCAGGGAACTGTTCTATGCGTTTAGTGTGTTGCTGTTTTTGAAAAAGGTGTGATATTCACCAATGCTGTTTTTTTTTGTGCTGAGTTTGATGGTACGTCCATATTTTAATTACAGTGGGGCTAAAATCCTCCCACTGGGGTAAATATCCTCCAGCCAGTAGGGTAAGATGGGGTAAGATGACCCTCCTACCACAATTTTTTCTCTTGACCATAGATGGCACAATCTCAACACTTTTGATGAATGGCTATGATCTGATATTTTTAATTTTATTTCATCAACATATATATATATATATATATATATATATATATATATATATATATAAGATTTAGCCAGTCAAAGCTGTTGTGAGGTTAATTGATCTGATTTTGTGTCTCTGGGAAATAATCAGACTTTTGTGTCTGTTTGTTAATGTTTTTAGATGTGTGAAAATTACAGTTTTTTTTTTTTTTAAGTAAATAATAATAATGCATTTATATATTTATTTAAATTAGAAGGATAAAATTAGACTAAGATGGGCATCCCAGAATTGGCACAGAAGGTCCCAATTGACATGATGTAAATGTAATACCTATTATAATTGAGTGTTATTTTTCAGTATTTCCATGAATTAGGTGTACATTATCATCGCTTTATATTAAAACCTATAGGCTAACTGAGTGGAAATTCAGTTTGCATTCATTTAAATGAAAATGAAATGAAAACTGGCAAGTATGCATGTGTTATTATTCAGTTAATCTATCATTTGAAAAAAAGAATGGTTAATTTAGTGTACTATATGTGTTGGTTTGACACGATATACGTTATTTTCACTTCACTTTATTCAGTTATTGACTTTATTCAAAAAATTTCAAATGTCGCCAATGGGAGTTCATGAAATAAGTGCACATATTTTGAGACAAAAGACTTTTATGCGTTTGCTTTTGTTGAATTTAATCATTTTTAGTAACTGTCAAATAAATTGTATGGTAATATTTGCGTACCTGTAGTCCAAACAATTGGATTAAATTTATTATATAGAATTTGAAAAGTGGGCTCATAATGACTGTTTCAACCCAAGACCTTGCTTGCTTTCTGCATCAACATGATTTGATTTAAACTAAAACCACTTCTTCTTATATAAACAATGTTCTCTGTGTTTGTGGCAAAAAATAAAATAAAAAAATCTTAATGTATTAACTAACATGAACAAACGAAGAACAATGCATTTCTTACACTATTTATTAATCTTTGTTAATGTTAGTTAACGAAA
The DNA here is from genome assembly GCA_036784905.1 of Acrossocheilus fasciatus. NCBI lineage: Eukaryota > Metazoa > Chordata > Actinopteri > Cypriniformes > Cyprinidae > Acrossocheilus > Acrossocheilus fasciatus. Next base: position 6,319,968 of record CM071956.1, read on the forward strand.
ATGCAGTTGTTCATTGTTTATTCATGTTAGTTCACAGTGCATTAACTAATGTTAACAAACACAACTTGTGATTTTAATAATGCATTAGTAAATGCTGAAAATAACATTAATTAAGAATAATAAATGCCGTAGAAGTATTCTTCATTCTTAGTTCATGTTAGCTAATGAACCTTATTGTAAAGTGTTACCAGAATGTTGTACTCTGAGATCATAATATCATATTTTGCTGTAAGGGGAGCCTTTAGCCGTGGTGCATCTTATATACAGTGTATTTAAATGAGACTATTTATAAAGCTTAGAAACGTGTTTCCTTTCGGCACCGAATCTCAGTTCAAGGCTAATGCATGACATTTCCTCCCACTTAAAATATTCTGAGCTGTGAAAGAAAAATAGTCAGGTGTCTAGTAAAAAAAAAATAGCTTTGATGGAATTAAACTTTTTGCCATAAAGTTTTGAATACCTCATCCTTTGTTGGGCATGAATGAAGAAATTCTAAAAAAGTCTGAATTTGCACAATGGCAGTTTAGCAGTAAATTCAGACTTAGTTAAACCTGCTCAAGAAGCACGAGGAGTCATTTGGTGAAAGTGGAGGTGGAAAGTGTTTAGTGAGAGCATTCGTTCACAATGAAGCGGACCCTTTGTATTTGTTGTTCCGAGAAGTAAGAAAATGCCTTTTGCGAGCCGTGTGGGAGTGAGTCATTAATTAACTTTCAGCAGCCTAATGAAAGACCTCGAAGGAAAGAAACACACTAATGAGATTAACAACGGTGTAAATAAATTAACTTCAGTTCAGGCCTATCAGGCACCAGTGCTGCTGACACCAATTGCTGTTGTTTAGCAAAATCACTACATGTCAGTCTGGCCTGTTGTCTTTGGCTGTTTCTGTATTGTAAAATATGAGCGTTAACACTTATGAATGCACAGCTCTGTTGATTTCGCTTTTGTCATAACACTATGGCTCTTTTAAAAATCATTTTACGATTATAAAGCTATCAATAAATAGACAAAAGGAAAAGTGGGATTAATTTAAGTAACAAACACAGAAGGTTTGAGAGGATTGTTGAAATGGAAAGGCTATAAAGCAGAGCAATGGACTGAAATGACCTCGTCAGCAGAAACAGTGATTTCAGCTTTATTTCCACACTTTTCGCTCTTTAAATTATATGGTCCCACTTTATATTAGGTGGCCTTAACTACTGTGTACTTGCATTTAAATTAGTCATTTGGTATAATGCATATTGTGTACATGTTTTTGCATTGTACTTATAATTTTAAAAATGCTTATTTTGTTACATCTGTAATTAATTTCTGTATTTACATTTATATTTACACTGTTGACCCATCCCTCACACCTTAACCCACCCTTAAACCTACCCATATCACCAAACCTGTCCCTAACCTTACCCGTATCACACCTCAATCACAGCAAACGTGTTTTGCTATACAGTATGAACACATTAAGTACATTGTATTTATTTTTTGATGTAACTACATAGTAGTTAAGGCCACCTAATATAAAGTTTGACCAATTATATTATGGAAATGACAGGACAGAAAAAGTCCTGTGGGGGGAAATCAGCTGGAAAAAAAGATCTAATGTTACCTAATTTGATGATAAATATATTATATTAATAAATAAAAATATTAATCAAAAGCATTCATGTAGCCCTACAGTTTTTTTTTTTTTTTCTTTCACAGAATAAGAATAAATAATGGGTAACACGTTACATTGCATTTAACTACATGTATGTGAACTAGCAATGATAAATACTTCTAAAGCATTTATACATCTTAGTTAATGTCAATTTCAACATTTACTAATGCATTCTTAAAATCAAAAGTTGTCTATTAATAGTATTTAACAGACTTAAATAGCTAACACAAATAATTTTAAGTAAAATTACCAAAGATTAAATACTGTAACAAGCATATTGCTCATTTTTAATGTTAGTTAATGCATTAACTAACGTTAACTAATGAGACCTTATTGTAAAGTTTTCCCAAATTATGTATATGTATCATAGTTAATGCACTTATCAAAATAACGAACGGTCAAATGTTTTGGTTTTAATGACAAAAATGAGCATTCATAATGCATCATTTCCAGTCTGCAAAAGTGCCCCCCCCCCCCCCACACGCACACGCACAAAGTCTGTAGTTTTCTGTTGCTGTTTGTATGTGAAGTAAAACACTCACAGCAAACATCTGGGTCATGTTTGCATTTTCTTCACATCTGTTACTGTCAAAAAATGATGCGTTCAGAATCCTTCATACAATACATGTGAAAATTGATTGAGAATTGAACAAGTTAAATTGAAGTTTAAGTAATCCGACTCAGAAAATTGGAAACATGTATTTTACATTAATCAGCAGACAAACTGCCACAAAAGACAAGACTTCTTTACCTTGCAAATGTGATAAAATGCACATACTTTGCGAGAATTGTGACGAATGCTGCATGGCAGTGTGATGTACAGGCAGTAACATCCCTATACGCAGAGTACGCAGTTTAAATTATTAGAATTAACATTCATAAACCAGTGAAACTTTTTTTTTTTTTTTTGTCTGTTGACGTTAATAATGTGTTTTAATGTCGGTAATAATTTAACCACCAACAACGCTAATATTCTCTCTGACTTTCCATATTCCCTTACCAAAATTAGCCATAGTTTTACTAGGAATAAAACCAAAAATCATAGTTCTTGTAGCCATGGACGGTAAGCCTATCCACAATTAACCAGGGTTTTGTTAGGCTATAGTTTACAAAGAATTAAAATAGTATTAAGACAATATTTTTTTGTGGTTATAAAAACAGACCTAAGCCAACAACAGCCTTTAAAATTACTTAAAATGTATTATAGGCTATAAAACAATGAGGCAATAATGATTGGTTAATTAATAATTATATGGTTTCATTGAATAACACTGTTAAAATACATAATGTAATACAAAATAAACTATTTATGTACATTACAAATGATTACAAATGCCTCTAAAGAGAACCAAAGGCCTGGTAATTGCTGATGTTACAGGTACAGGACGGTCAAGTCCTTGTTATATTGACCAAACATTTAGGCTAATTCAAATTGTCGGCCACCTTTTTACGCTAGAAATGCTACAGCCAAAATAATTTCTTCAACAGAAACATGTGGACAACACAACCCTTACGAAAAATTAACCAATGTTTTATGGTAAAACTGCTTAATTTTCTTTTGCATGATTTTTGAATGCTTGAGACTATAAAATCAATCAGACAACTGTATTAATAAAATAATATCCATAGGTAACTGTCTAGAGTTACAATTGTCATTTGTAAATAATAGTTTAGTTACAACTTATTTATTTACTTTTATATTTTATTAACGTTCTATTTTGCCACCTATAGGTGTGTTGTGTTTTTTTTTTTTTTTTTTTTTACATCCATAATATTTGGGGGGAGGGGGCACAACAATACAACTCTGTTTAGGGCACCTATTTGGCCAGCAGCGGCCCTGTGTACAGGATTATAAGTAGTCTCTCCCAAATTGTAGTTCATTTTTAAAAAAAAATTGTAAAAAAAGTTAAAGGTGCTTGCATAGCATGCCATTTTCAAATGATTCTCTTCATACTTTTTAGGCTAACTGGCTTGAATTGTCCAACGTACAAAAGCGGCATACATTTCCCACTTTGTTAGAAGTATACAAATTGCTTTTAATGTAACATTATCACTCCTTTGTGTTTGAGAAGGCTGCTGTTTCAATACTAGTCGTTGATTCATTAAAATTGATTTTAGCTTTTGAATGTGTTAACCATCATCACCTCGGCCTTATTAGTGCAGATAGTGTAGACTCTTGGCTCTTCCTAATAAAAATGCCATGCCTTGTATGTGTTTTATTTTTTTATTTTTTTAAAGCCTGCACATTTTCATTCAGAGTGCGGTTCTGATCGTGACCCCAGACTGCACCTCCACAATCTGTTCTTGATGAATTTTTTTTATTGTTGCTGATGTGAGACTCGCCCGTCAGTATTTCATTCTCAAACCACTGAACTCCAGACAGAGAACTGGAAATGCATTTGTCATTATAGTACGCATCAGAAAACATTTATTTGAAAAATAATAACATGAATATATCTTGATGATAACATTGTTGTTTATAACAGTACATTTAAATTTGAAAGCAAAGTACAGAATTTGAAAGCAAACAAAGCAAATCATAAGATATACAAGACATTGCAGAGGATATATATATATATATATATATATATATATATATATATATATATATATATATATATATATATATATATATATATATATATATATAATATGCATACACACACAGGTGCATCTCAATAAATTAGAATGTCGTGGAAAAGTTCACTTATTTCAGTAATTCAACTCAAATTGTGAAGCTCATGTATTAAATAAATTCAGTGCACACAGACTGAAGTAGTTTAAGTCTTTGGTTCTTTTAATTGTGATGATTTTGGCTCCCATTTAACAAAAACCCACCAATTCACCAATCTCAACAAATTAGAATACTTCATAAGACCAATAAAAAAAAAAACATTTTTAGTGAATTGTTGGCCTTCTGGAAAGCATGTTCATTTACTGTATATGTACTCAATATTTGGTATAGGGCTCCTTTTGCTTTAATTACTGCCTCAGTTCGGTGTGGCATGGAGGTGATCAGTTTGTGGCACTGCTGAGGTGGTATGAAGCCCAGGTTTCTTTGACAGTGTCCTTCAGGCCATCTGCATTTTTTGGTCTCTTGTTTCTCATTTTCCTCTTGACAATACCTCATAGATTCTCCATGGGGTTCAGGTCTGGGGAGTTTGCTGACCAGTCAAGCACACCAACACCATGGTCATTTAACCAACTTTTGGTGCTTTTGGCAGCGTGGGCAGGTGCCAAATCCTGCTGGAAAATGAAATCAGCATCTTTAAAAAGCTGGTCAGCAGAAGGAAGCATGAAGTGCTCCAAAATTTCTTGGTAAAGGGGTACAGTGACTTTGGTTTTCAAAAAACACAATGGACCAACACCAGCAGATGACATTGCACCCCAAATCATCACAGACTGTGGAAACTTAACACTGGACTTCAAGCAGCTTGGGCTATGAGCTTCTCCACCCTTCCTCCAGACTCTAGGACCTTGGTTTCTAAATGAAATACAAAAGTTGCTCTCATCTGAAAAGAGGACTTTGGACCACTGGGCAACAGTTCAGTTCTTCGCCCAGGTAAGACGCCTCTGACGTTGTCTGTGGTTCAGGAGAGGACAACTGTAGCCAAATTCCTTGACACGTCTGTGTGTGGTGGCACTTGATGCCTTGACCCCAGCCTCAGTCCATTCCTTGTGAAATTCTTGATTTGATTTTGCTTGACAATCCTCATAAGGCTGTGGTTCTCTCGGTTGGTTGTGCATCTTTTTCTTCCGCACTTTTTCCTTACACTCAACTTTCTGTTAACGTGCTTTGCTACAGCACTCTGTGAACAGCCAGCTTCTTTGGCAATGAATGTTTGTGGCTTACCCTCCGTGTGAAGGGTGTCAATGATTGTCTTCTGGACAACTGTCAGATCAGCAGTCTTCCCCATGATTGTGTAGCCTAGTGAACCAAACTGAAAGACCATTTTGAAGGCTCAGGAAACCTTTGCAGGTGTTTTGAGTTGATTAGCGTATTGGCATGTCGCTATATTCAAATTTGTTAAAATAGTGAATTGGTGGGTTTTTGTTAAATGTGAGCCAAAATCTTCACAAGTAAAAAAAAACAGACTTAAACTACTTCAGTCTGTGTGCATTGAATTTATTTAATACATGAGTTTCCCAATTTGAGTTGAATTACTGAAATAAATGAACTTTTCCATGACATTCTAATTTATTGATGCACCTGTGTGTGTGTGTGTGTGTGTGTGTGTGTGTGTGTGTGTGTGTGTGTGTGTGTGTGTGTGTGTGTGTGTGTGTGTGTGTGTTGTAAAATGATCAAAGGCGGGTGTGAAAATAAATCTCTATCATTAATCCTTTTGATCTTTTTATTTAAAAAATGTACAAAAATCTAACCTTTCACTGGAGAATAAGAATTTAAAATGGGGGAAATCTCATTATGAAATAAATGTTTTTCTCTAATACACATTGGCCACAATTAACCATACACTTTTATTCAATACTGTTTGAAACCTTCTTTTCCCAAGATAACAGCTCTGAATTTTCTCCTATAATGCCTGATAAGTTTGCAGAACACTTGACAAGAGATCAGAGACCATTCCGTCATCCAGAATCACTCCAGACCCTTTAGATTCCCAGCTCTATGTTGCTGCTTCTTCTCTTCAGTTCACTCATTTTCTACAGGGTTCAGGTCAGAGGACTGGGACGGCCAGCAGAAGCTTGGTTTTCTGACCTCAAGATTCAACTAATCTCTGCAATTCTCCAGCTGTGGTCTCTCCTTCTCAGCATGCATTAGGACAATATAGACACACGTCCTCTTCCAGGCAGATTTGTAATATATTTAGTTGATTGGAACCTCTTAATTATTGCCCTCATGTGGGAAATGGGGATTTTTAATGCTCTAGCTCTTTTCTTACAGCCACTTTCTAAATTTGAGAAGTTCAACAATCCTTTCCTGCACATCAGAAATATATTCTTTGGTTTTAATCCTTGTGATCAATGGTTAAGGGAAGTTGTCCTTTATGTTCTTCATATTTATAATCCTGTGAAACAGGAAGCCAAGGCTGGGTGATTTCATGTTCACTCTGGTGTGATAACAAATACAAATATGAATGGGAATATACTTCATGTTAGATATTTTAATCATAAGAATTCCTAAAGGTACCAATAATTGTGGCCATTGTGTACTAGAGAAAAATATTTATTTCCTAATGTGATTTTTTTTTTTTTTTCCCCCACCTTTTTTTTTTTTATTTGTATTATTTCAATTAAAGGTTAGACTTTTTAAAAAAAAATTAAATGAAAGATCAAATGGATAAACAATGCAGACTTATTTTCACAGCCTTCTTTGATAATATTTATATCAAATAATTATTTGATCAAATAATTTTGAACACAACTGAATACACACACACACTTATAAGTTATTTAAAAAGGACATTTTATTAATCTACTTGACTTTCCCAGGTCCAGAAATGACACCTTTAAAATTTTTGAGGGGCTGAATTAAGATTAGATCTCGATTTTAGTTGTTACAGCTTATTTTAATGCTTGTTTTGCTTTAATGCTTGTTTATTTTGAATTAATTTGAGAACCACTCTTCTAATACACACTGTGCTTCAAATATTAGATGTAGCTGGATTGCAAGCTTTTGAAAGCCTTTATTGATAATGAGTGTAAATGGTTGTTTTTTGTGGTTTATATCTGAGGATTTTGTTTCCCAAGCAGCAGCAACAAACCTTTGGGGTTTATCAAGCATTACGACTCACAAAAATGTACCATGGTAACCAAATTTTCTGCCAAAATACCTTAGTAACTGCATTTATTTTTAGTATGAAAACACCATAGCTAAATTTTTACATTTAGTTTAATAAGGTGTTGTGAATGCTTATGAGGAGGTTAGTAATGAGATGTTCTGGTTGTTTACTGGCCAAAAGTCAGAAGATCCCGCCATACAGTCTCTGTTATACATGGCTTGGTTCCCTCCTTCAGTATAAATGTAAGGCCAGAAACTTGCTCTTATATTACTCTAGGCAGTTTCTTTAACATTACCGTAAGATAGCCTGTTATGCAAATACCCTGTAGAGTGACACTGAGAATGCATCATGCACTTGCATTATGTAATAAAATGCATTTGGACACATTTTGCCTGCAAACATTAAGTGTACTTGAGTTTCATTTGGACTAAAGGGTGTTTTATTGTCACTACACTCTTAAAAGAAATAGTCTTTATTGGCATCTCTGGCCCTGTTTACATTTGGTATTAAGATGCATTTTTGTCAATGTCAGTCAAAAGTGGACACTGTTAAATACAGGTGGTTTAAAGGTCCCATGGCATGAAAATGTCACTTTATGAGGTTTTTTAACATTAATATGAGTCCCCCTAGCCTGCCTATGGTCCCCCAGTGGCTAGAAATGGCGATAGCTGTAAATGGCACATCCTAAGGAAAGCTCATTGTGGGACTGGCTCGCAGTGGCTCACTGATAAAAATGATTTTGTGCTGAAGTAAATACTACATAAATACAAATGTAATTTCTACATGAAATTATTTAGTTCAGGCAAGAATTAAAAAAAGAGTAAAATCTATATTAGTACTCAATTTATGCTTGTAGAAATTAAAATTTTAACTTATAAGTATATTTTACCTGAAATTGTTTGTTTACAAGGATTCTTTAAGTAAATACCAAAGTTATGATACCGTTTTTCCCCATCATGCACTGTGGCATGAATAATTAAAAAGGTTACACTTTTCACTGTTTTTGAGTTGTATTTACACTGTTTTATGGTAGCTTTTGAGGTTAGGTTTAGTAACTTACTATTTTGTGACATATGGAGTTCATTTTCTACTCAAAATGACCCATTCATACTCAATAACCACTGATTGTTACCATCATTGTGTATGGTGTACCAAGTATTGATGTCTCTGGGTTCATTTGGGTAATAATTCTATTGAGTGGACATATTATCTTAGAAAGGATAACAAGCTGTCTACTTGTTTATTTATATGTGCGTAAATTAACCACATGCTTTAATAGCATGGTTATATTTAGTGCTATGTTGTTTGAGTAAAGTTTATAAACCGTGACTAAGTGAAATGTACTTGAAAATGGCTGATAATAATTACGTAGAAATTACTCATCAAACTCTAACTAGCAATGTTAAATTTACTTATTTTCTTTGGTAATTTTAAATAAGATAACTAGGATTATTGTGTAGTAAAATATATAAGCAAACAGTCAATACAATTTCCTGGGAAATTCCAAGCAAACTTTACTTGAGATTTTCTAATTAAAGCTACAGTTCTTTGTGTTTAGTTTTTACTTGGGAATTCTATTGAAATTACTCCCATTTTCTAAGTGAAAAAACTTTCCTAACTTTTTTCAAGTAAATCCTACTCCAAATTTTTTTCAGTGCTGAAATTCTGCACCAAGGCTGAATTTCAGGAAAGAGACTTCAGATACAGTACTAGGGACCACTTAGGCCTATATAAAAGCATCCAAAAAAGCAGCATGTCATGGGACCTTTAAGCTTGTCCAGAGGTAGTTGACAAATGCTGTCAAAAGACCAACCTGAAGTTGCACCAAGAAAAATCCATTCCAACTTAACTATGTTACACAATTTATGATTAAAATTGATGTTACCATTCCATCCTTTCCTTTCGCTTCCTTCCTTTCCTGCTTGCTTGTAAACATTGTAATGGCAAGTGGCATTCGTTCATTCGTATTGGTGCTCTTTGTGTTCAATAGTATTTGACTCTCTCATGAAAGTGATGTAGAGTGTGACGACATACAAGGGAAGGGTCTAGACGAAATACGAACACAAGTGGTCACACAAGACTCATTATAACACATGAAAGACCTCGCCTGACACTGAAAACACATCTTAATTCCAAGTGTAAACAGGGCCTAATGTTACATAAAGAATCTGTTCTTTGGGGAACCCAAAACGGTTCTTCTATGGCATCACTGTGGGAAAAACGCACTCTTTTTGGAACCTTTATTTTTAATAGTGAAGGTGAAAATTCAAATCACTAACATTAATCTTTGTCATAGCAATACTACAGTAGGCTATGCCAATAAATCATACAATAATACTGGATCTCTGCTTTCTTGAGAATCTTTATTGTAATTTATTTTTAAATGGCAGCAGGGTCTATCACAAGTGATCACTATTTTACTGGAGTAATAATAACAGCTAGTCGAGATGGTGTTTAGGTGGATGCTATGGTTACAAAGCTAATCTTTCCCCTTTTAAAGTGTTTACATTCATAAACATTGTTATGGCAACCTGAGAAAGGAGATACTTTGGAAAAAATGTGTGAAAAAAAAAAAAACCCAGATGAAATGTGCTTTCTTGTTTCTCATTTTCTAGTTACGACAGAGGCTGATGGGGTGGGTTATCGCAGGTTATCAGTCGATGTGTACGAACATGCTCCGGTAGTTAAAAATCCATTGTTGTTTAAATCAACAAAGCAGCGCCTCAGATATATTTTGCTGATATGGGATTTGAGTGCGGAGGTGCGGATTACAGTGAGAAAACCTCAACAAAAGCACCCATATCTGAGATCTCTCACATACCCTTCAGGATGTTTGTCTTTTGTACGTCGTTCATTAAATTCGTTCACATTGACTGCGGAAATTACACCTGTATCGGCAACCGTGAGGCCTTTCATTTTAAGCTGGTGTTTGTCGATCGTACGGCAGGACAGGATCAACCTAACCTGATCCGTTCATTCGATACGACGGTGAGACTGACAGAAGAACACGCATATTTCTTTGTTTTTATTTTCATTTTGCGTGTCATTGTCTTCGCTGTACATATGCTAGCGGGGGTGGCTAACGGTGTCCGTCGCCAGAGCGTTGCAAAACGGCCATCTGTCTGCGATGTCTGTCAATACACACAATCCAATAAGACAGGCAATGTAATTCACAGGAGGCCTTTCACACTTCTAGAGTCCAAAGGGAGCACCGACACGCCGCAGGTTTGGATATAGTGTCACTAAGCCGCCGTTCATCCTCGCTGAACGTGTGCATGGCATGATAGTGGGTATTTAGCACTCGTAAAACCAATCCTATTATGTGGATGTGTGTGTTGTTCGGATTCGTTCTCATTATCGCTGTCTCTCTCACGCATTACTTTCATGTTCACTGTTACTTGGGTAATTGTTTGTGAGTGTATGTTGTTTCTAGGTCCGCTGGGATGGACAGTAATTCCTCCCCGTTCGTGTTCCTCAACCTTTCGGCAGCTGTTTGGATCCCTGGAGGAAGTTCACCTGTAACTCCTTTTATACAGCATCAAATGGAGCTCTGTAACATTTGCTCAGCCACTGAAACGTCTCTGAGGATAATGAATTTAAACAGGGTTTCTGTGGGTCTTAAACATCTTTGACAAATCAAGGCCTTAAAAGTCTAAAAATCATAGTCATGGCATTAAATGTTGAATGCAAAAGTATTTTTGTCTTGGTTTCCAGTTCAAATATCTAGACATCCTTAAATCAAGGTTTACATTTCATTAAGATGGAATATGAAGATGTGAAGACTTATTTTCTGAGAATTTGAACAAATAACAAATATCTGTCAATGGGCAAAGAATAATCAGCCTATGCTCACTTTCAATCAAGTTTTTCCGATCTTTGTTCTGGTTCTCTTCATTGCGTATGCCATTTTTATACTACGTGTATGTGTTTATGTACATTTTTAACTGGAAAATGAGACAGAAGCACTGAGGAGGGACAGCTCGTTTTGCAAGGTGATCAGATGTTATTTAAAAAAAAACAAAAAAAACAATATCTGTTGGAAGTTGTATTTTTAACCTGTTATTAAGCTAACTAATTGTATACAATAATTATAATCACAATAATATTTACTATAAATTGATTGTTAGCTTTATGCAATGTTTGTGAATTTGTAACTTTTTATGTTACACTTTGCACGTCACCTAAAATTCATTTTCATTGAAAAAAAAAGTGTCATTTTAGTTAAAATAAAGAATGTGACATGATAAATTATTAACTACATTTAAAGGACATGCATTATTCCTAAAACCTTAAAAATTAACACTGGCTGTGGGCTGTTTAAAAATTGGCATATTAATGTTAAATTAAACATTCATGCAACTGTTTAGGCTGGTGCACACCGTTACTAATGATAACATTTAACAAACTTGGCTATTTCAGGTATACTTTAACTGAATATGAAGCTTATTTACCAGTAAGTCTATAGTGAATTATGCTTAATGTACAGTTATATTAAAATAACTGGATGTCAGGCATCATATAGCAGACTTCCTGTATTTTAATTGCTAAGTGGTTTACTTCGTTCTGTGACATTGCTGGTGAGGTTTGTTTTTTCTTATGCCATGATCTGGGAAATAAGGGCATTTTTCCTCGCTTAAAGCACAACACGTCTCTTTACCCACTGTGGGAGCATCTGGCCGTCACGATGTCCTGTCACAATTACCTTCTGAATTTTCCTCTAATTAAGGGCTAGCCTGCATAAAGTGCAATTTCCAGTGTTTATTAGCATTTATTTATTTATTTATTTGTGAATAGAGTGCTCCATGAATGACGTGACGTGAACGGAACACACATTTCCACATTTTTTTAATGGAATTGAATTAAGTTGATTAATGAGAATTAAAGCTGCTTTTACCAGCTGTTTAATTAAGGAAACAATGTCATGCTACTGTGCAGATGTTGTGTTATAATAAAATGTGATGGTTTTGACCTATCAGCATTAATTGAAATGAGATTCTTGTCTAAATCATTTCATTTGTTTATTGCAGATATAGTCCTGATTCACCTCAAGCTGACTATCTCTGACACTGGTATGAGCAGTTGGTCCAATCAGAAATGGCACAGCACTACATGCAGGTATGAACCGTGTCCAAAACAATTATTGAAACCGCATTTGGAGGTAGTTAATAATGCATATGAAGTCTGTACACGAGCGGCCACGGGAGGTGTGTGCTGCTATCATGTGTAAACAGAAATCTGTCTCGCCTGACCACTTGTGATCGGATCACCCGAGACGGATTTTAATCCCAGGTGTAAACGGAGCGCGCGGCTTATCTTCAGCACATCCTCTCATCCGTTACCGGTGTCAGGAGTGCAGGACTATTTTTTTTGGTGTGTTTGTTTCTGTCCAAGCCTGTCAGAGCAAGAACGCTGCAGTTCTCCACCGCTGCTTCATCTGTGCCTGTGATTGTGAACAAACACTGGCGTGGTAGCCTTTCAGAAGGTACCAATATGCACCCTTTAGGTACTAATTATGTACATTTGAGGTAGTAATATGCACCCTTTAAATAAGGTACAATGGTTGAAAGTGTTCCACCCCAGTGACAGCTTTTGTACCTCCTCCCCCCCCCCCCCCCCCCGAAAGTATACCACCAGTTCCAGTGTAATAATCCAGGAGAGAGCCGAGAAAATGCTTCCGCACAATCACAGCCAATCACAATGTAATTAATATTTAAGCTGCTTACACGTCATGTCAGAATAACAGACATGAATAACAGCAGTTAGTTCCTGCTGCTAGATGCCATAATTGTGCCGTTGTGCAGGAAAAAGGCACGTTTCTTTGTGTGTTTTGTCAATACACACCTGCTTTTGAATAGTCTGAATTCTATTTAAATTCAGGTGTGTATTGACAAAATACATAGTTTGCAAGGAATATACACACCACTGTTGAAAAGTTTAGTTTTTTTTTAAGAATTCTCTTTACTGACTATTTCAGTTAAGTCACCAAGGCTGCATTTATTTGTTCAAAAATACAGTAAAAACAGTAATATTCTGAATTACAATTTAAAATCACTGATTTCTATTTGAATATATATTGAAATGTAAATTATTTCTGTGATCCAAAACTGAATTTTCAGCATCATTACTCCAGTGTCATATGATCCTTCAGAAATCATTCTAATGTCCTGATATAGTGCTCAATAATTATTAATAATAACAATTTAAAAAAAAAAAAATATTATATTATAAATAATATATGTTATAATAATCAAAATATTTAATAAAGTAATATTTCATTTTTGCATTTGATCAGATTATACAAAACTTTGCTGCTTAATATTTTTGTGGAAACTTTTGTTTCAGTGAACAGCATTTATTTGAAATAGAACCTTTTGAAACATTATAAATGTCTTTGTTGTCACTTTTGATCAACTTAATGGATCCTTGCTGAATAAAAGCATCCATTTCATTTTTAAAAATTTGCATTACTGACCCGAAACTTTTTAATGGTAGTGTAAATCGGGGACAAAGTTATAATAGACGATATTTCATCAGCACCGTATTTCTTTGGAGGGATTTTAATAGTGTGAAGCAGACTTGTATTTTTCACTGTTTGTGGCAAGGAGCCACATACAGAGTGATCAGTCACATGGCGTTTATGGCTTTGCAAAAAAGGCCAAAAAAATTATTTCTGGAACCGGCATCCAGGCTGTGCACTTCAGGGCCAACCGAGCAATTGCTATTGTGATGGATGGGAATGTTTAATGGATATTTTCCAGGTATATTAGAGCTCTGTGGAAGACAGGCTACCTGTCAGAAGACCAAACAGAAGCCATGTTTGAGGATCCCACCATAACACTACAGAAAATGTCAAGACCTCCATCACAGTATTGCCACAAGCCTCCTTACAGTATCTGTTCCCGCCTCCAGCCATCTCTTCATCTCATCATGTTTCATGGCCAACATGCAAGCAAGGTTTTTATGCAGCGCCGATGGAAACCTCACTGCTACGAGGTGCGCCATAGGTCATTTCCTGTCATTTGAGATCTGGACCGCTGCTGACATACTCAACAGACAAACTTCACCCAACTGCAGCGTGCAGGACTGTGAAAGAAAGACAGGAGTGGACAGAAGGAACGACACTGGCCCAGAAGTAAGCGTTCGCTCAACATTTAGTTTCCATGGCAACAGTAATTAAACTAATGAATAGGATTGAAGCAAGAGGTTATGATTATGATTAAGGTCACTTCAAACAATATGACAACAGTTTTTTTTCACAGGCCACAGTGATTTCATTGTTGGCAGAATGGCTTACAGAGAGTGATGGTACGGAGTGTCATTACCCATGTATGGGGTCAGTCAGTAATGTCAATTATGGTCTCGTATCAGTCACATAATAAATTATACTAATGATAATGCCGTTCCCAATGATTTCAGTTGCTGTGACACAAGCAGTATGCAGTAGTCATTTGAGGTGCTGGTGGAAAATGAACACAAATCCTGTACTTGATTTAAAGTACAAAGATCCTGACGGCAAAGTGTGACAGTACTTCAAATTACTTACAGTATTTTAAGTGTACACTATATTTCAAAAGTTGGGGTTTTTGAAGTCTCCTATGCTCACGAAGGCTGTATTTATTTGATGAAGTAAAATTTTATTTATTCTAAAATAACCATTTTCTATTTGAATATATTGTAAAATGTAATTTATTTCTGTGATCATTACTCCTGTCGTCAGTGTCACGATCCTCCAGAAATCATTCTAACATGCTGATTTATTGCTCAAGAAACTATTATTATTATTATTATTATTATTATTAAACATGTTAAAAACAGTATGAGTAAGCCCTACCTTTTTTTTTTTTTTTGCAGTCGAAACTGTGACAAATTATTATCAGGATTCTTTGATGAATTGAAAGTTCAAAAGATTCAAAAGACATTAGTTTAATGTGCCATTTGCTAAATAACATTATTTTCTTTTAAATAAAATCTTATTGAAGTTAAACTTTGGTGAACTTATCAAAAGTAGTACTCATCTATAAGGACATCTATTTTTTCACTGTAAAGCCTCACTTACTTTTAAAAACGGGCATGTCAGTTATGTTACTGTAATTAAAATTAAATTATTATGCTTTGAAATGTAGCAAAGTAACAGTTCTCTGAAAATAAAACTAATAGTGAAAAAGTTCCGTGGACTGCTTTTAATGAAGCTTTTTATCCCTTTTGTTGTTTTATAGTCCCTGCACATTCTTCGAAACATCTCCATGTACAAAAGAAACTCTTTCAGAACAACACAAGGGGGAATAAACTCTTCATTTTTGGGAGGAAACATGCCTTTAAGAGTTTTGCTCAAGACCACGATCTTTAATACCAACCTTTCATTTACCAACACAGTACATGAATGCAGTTTATCACTCGACCAGCATGACTCAAACCTCCTTTGGCCTAGTTATACGGCACCAATAACCTGCGACAGATTTGAGGTCTAATCGAGTTTTAACTCGCTGCTCGCTCCACAATGCATCTCCTTCAACCACCCACACAAACTTCCGCTCATACACACTCAGTTGGCCGCTGCAGATAAACATTGGCAGGGCTGGCCGAACCAGGCTGGCCATGTAGACAGGACTGCAACAGGCCAGGCAAGCACCCATAAATTAGGGTGTGCAAGCGGAAGTAATAGCGCAAGCAAAACGACTCATTAACTTTGATAGCAGGGGGTTCTGTTTGCACCAGTGCAGTACTGCGGCCCGCCACTGGGTGTGTGTGTGTGTGTCACTGAGGCCGTGTCCTCTGGCGGATGTGTTTTGAAGGGCAATAAGAGAAGAAAAAAGATGAGTGGTGTAACAGAGCCTGTGTCTATGAAATAATGGCAAGCCGGAGGATTGGTTGGGCTGCTCGATGAGAAATAATCCTAACTGGTTTATAGTCAATTTCTTAATTGAGGGAGCCGTAATGAACTTGTGATTAGCCATTAAACGAGTCCAGTGCATTATCTTCCGAGCCAAAGCCGCTGAATTAGAGTGAAAACATCCTTCCTAAGATGGCTTCCCCAGAATAATTGGTATGGTACAAACCACATCTTTGTTGTGCTGATGCAAGAGTTTGCAAAAAGATTTGTTTAATTATTTACTTTAGCTTCAAGCATTACATATAGCGCTCTGAAAATGACTACTGACACACTGGTGCACGGTGCAAATTTAAGCAATGTCCTCTCTGTTGGTATGTTTTTGAGCTCGTTCGGTTGGCCTTAAGGGATTTAAAGAGTTTCTAATGCAATTTTAACATATCTACTAAAGATGCATTGGTTTGGTGAGTTACACACCATTGTTCATTCCAGTGTGGTCTGTGATAAATCCTTCCTTCGCTACGAGCATCTACTGCCGCACTCGCTCTTACGTCAAGGTCAGAAGGAACATGTTAGTCTGAGGGTGAGATTGAAAGAGGGAGAATTAAAAAATAGTTTGGCCTGATGTCTTAGTAATGAGTCATATACCTTAAAGGCATAGTTCAGCCACAAATGAAAATGGCGTATGGTGTTATTTCTTCAGTGGGGAGACAAAAGGAGACATTTTTGAAGACCAATTCAGTGCTTGTTTTTATGCTATTACAGTGAAGAGGAATGGACATTTTTTAGAGAGTAATGACTTGAATGTAAAGCTAGCATATCAAGATCATTTTAGATAAAGTGCCTTTGTGTTTTGACAGCATCCATGCTAATTCATTGTAGATTATTGGACAAGAAAATGCTATTTCAGTCTTTCTACTTCAGAATTTAACATTTGATTCAGTGTTACTTAATGGTTAAATGATTAATCATTTAACAATTAATAAGTTTGTTTAAAAATAAAATCATGATTGTCATTTACATTATTTTTTTTTTTTTGGACATTTCATCAGAATCATTGCACTTTTGCATAAGCACAGACCAAGAAAATGTCAACACGCATGGTTTGCTCGTAGACTTGGTCGTAGCAAACTGCGTGAAAGAAAACCGACTGGCCGTATTACACTTTTATTTGAGTAGAATATCTCAGTTTAGATCGCTAAACTTTTTCTGTAATGTAGAGATGCTCATGGTTGCCAGGTTGGGGGGATTAAGCAAACCATTGGGCAGAAAATGTATTGATTTATAAAAAAGGGGGGGATTTAAACCCTTGAAATCTGGCAACTGCAACCATAAAAGCTTTGGAGGCTTGAAACCAATAAAAAATAATGCAAATGAAATGTTTTGAGGATAAAGAACCAGTGGGAAAATGGTTGTGCTTAATAAATCGAGAGAAGCTGAAATCATGGTCACAAATAAAGTCAGCATGCTGACCTTGACATTTCCTTGTAATTATTTGTAAGACTGACTGACAGAAAATGGTTTCAAAGTAAAGTGTAAATACATGCAAAACAGAATAAAGACATAGATATGGTGAATAAATGACACAATTTTCGTTTTGTGTGAAATATTCTTTTAACTGTGGACTTAAAAAAGCTTCACCTGGAGGCCGAAGAGATGATTCACGTCCTGTGAATGTATTTTGGTTTGTTTGTATTTATTCATGTGGGATACGGCACACGGTAGAAGTATCTATCTGATTTTCTAGTGCATGTGCTGCTAAGCCAAACTGAATTAATTTTATCGCTGCTGTTGCATCACATGTGTGTTTTATTCTGAGTTCCTTCTTTCCACCTCCATGCACATGTTTGTAAAGTTTCTCTCTGTCTTCCTCTACCAGTCTTTGTGCATTCGTCACATCGACTTTACATTCTCACTGAGCTGCTTTTGTCCACATTTCCACCTTGGCTGCTTTTGGCAGAATTGTGTTAATAAACTGCGATCTTCTCCTCCTGCTCATCCAAAAAAACGATGAACACACAGCAGCAGTGGCAGAGGGAGAGATGAAGAAGAGATGTAGCGGAGCGTAACACATCGAGTCGTCCTGTGGCCCGCAGCAACACTCGTCACACTACCCACTGCCAAAGCTCATGATGGCTCTGGAAAACAGCTCCACTGCCTCTCCGGCTCGTCCTGTTAGCTGCTGCTGTACATCATCCCTGTCCTGCTTTGTTATTGTTATTAAGAAAGTTTGCGCAGGGTGCAGTGCTCTTGGGTGTCGGGAAAGTTTCGGAGTATTGTGAGAAATTACTCTGAAAGTTAGTCTGGGGTAGTTATCTCGGCTGGCACGCAATTTGGAGGAAACGTTGGCATATTAATAATAATCATAAAAATACTGATGATAATACATTTTATTCAAAGAGAGCTTTACTAAACCATTTTTATCAACATCTCGTCCTGAAGCATTTGTGCTACGAATATGAATGATGGATTAAATTATTAGACTTAAGGCTTCTTTACAGCAAGAATGATAACTATAACAATAACTATATTAGCATCCATCCCAATTGACAATAAGTTTCTGTTAATTATAAGCATGCAGTGCAGTTTTACTGTCTCCTCCCCGAAAATTTTGTCATTAATCACTTACCCCCATGTCGTTCCAAACCCGTAAAAGCTTTGTTCGTCTTCGGAACACAATTTAGGATATTTTGGATGAAAACCGGGAGGCTTGTGACTGTCCCATTGACTGCCAAGTAATTAACACTGTTAAGGCCCAGAAAAGTATGAAAAGCATCGTCAAAACGGTCCATCTGTCATCAGTGGTTCAATCTGAATTTAATGAAGCAACAAGAAAACAAAAATAATGACTTTATTCAACAATTCATCTCCTCCGTGACTCCGTAGCGCCATTTTGGAGAGTATCCGCTGGAAGCAAACTGTGTACGCTGTTCTGTGTCAGCTGCGCCACACGGATACGCTGTTTTCATTCAAATCAAAGTGTAAATAAATGTAGAAAACGTATCCGTGTGGTGCGGCTGACACAGAACAGCGTATCATAATATCACTTTTAATTTTTGTGATTCCGATAATATCATTCCTCTTTGTCGTTATCATTATATATACCTTTTTTAAAAAAAAAAAATAGAATTCTATTTTCATAGAATCAGAATGATTATTAAAACTTGAATATTAAAATTATAGTTAAAATGAGTTATTGGTCTTGTTTTGGACAGCCATTTACAATTATTAAATTATTCTATAATTAAAATGAAGTTCTTTGCTTTTTAATGGTTATTTTAGTTTTGGTTCTCTGCTTGTATCTGGTGATGCATTCAATTGGTTTTCAAAAGCCTTTATAGCTGTTATTCGAATCAGAATCTTTATTTCATTTCTGTTTTGCGAGCATTCAGTGAAGGTCAGTCAGAAATGGCAGGGCCATAGCAGGATAAAACCTCAACCAACTTGGCAAGGGGATGAAGAGGGCTGGTGGTGCTCGGTGAATAGTAAGGTCGCATTGTGACCTATGTGGTCATTGCAGTGTGACTCAAAAAGGAGCTTGACCTTCATTGGCTCTCTCACTCCAGGCTGAAACCTCTGTTCTGTGTGTTGCGTATGCTATGCACACAACGCTTTTCTTCCAAATCTGCCCTTCAGCAGCACCTACTCACAACGACCCATCATCCTCCACAACCACTGGCATGAACAAATGTGCAACGCCACATACAATACCTCTGCCAATACCGTAAAATACTTCCTCGCTTAATATCTTAATATTTTTTGGAGTATGACAATAGTGAAATAATGGATAGTTTCCACCAAAATCTGAAGCAGCACAACAGTTTTTAACATTGATAATAATAAGAAATGTTTCTTGAGCAGCAAATCAGCATATTAGAATGATTTCTGAAGGATCACGTGACACTGAAGACTGGAGTAATGATGCTGAAAATTCAGATTTGCATCACAGGAATAAATTACATTTTAAAATTACAAAACAGTTGTTTAAAATTGTAATAATATTTCACAATATTACTGTTTTTTTTCTGTATTTGTGGTCAAATAAATGCAGCCTTGGTGAACAGAAGAGACTTCTTCTTTAAAAGAAAAGAAAAAAAACAAACTTTTGAACGGTACTGTAGCATTTTTTGTTCTATAATTTGCAAAATACTAAGTTAAATAGTACTGTTCAATAATATATTTTGTTAATATATATTTATATAATAGGGTGTATTATCTTCATTTATTTTACCTGCATATCAATTTATCTATTCAAGTTTAATGTTGTCACTCTAACTGTTAACTGTGTCCCATAAAACTGATTAAATTATGAATTGTATCATCTAACAGTTTATATTTAAAAATATGTTTGCCCATTTAGGTTGCTTCAACATATGTAGCCAGCTGTGAGTATCTTGTCACAGCTGAGCATCTCGTCTTGTGAGATCTGTCAAGTTAGAGGTTGAAGCACACGTGACTGTAAATCTGCATAACTAAAGTTGGCTTTCCAACATAAGTTTTATAAATTTGCAGGTCACCCTTGCACATTTATAAACCTGTAATTTGACAATGTTGCTTTTGCTGTCACCTTCTCCGTCTGCGTCAGTGGTTAGTGTGGGAAGCGTTTCCCTGCTGAAGTGCAGGCCTGCTGCTGAACTGGCTGGCAGGACATCCATGCCCACACAATGGAAAGAAACGCCTCCAATGGCACCTGTGCTACCTGGCCTTCCGGTCGATGTCCAGCCTGGACAAACACAGCTGCTGCTTGTGCTGTGTACTGTCCACAATGCTGGCAAAAGAAGGTCTAGGGCAGCCGTTCTAAAATCGGTGAGTACTACTCAATCACCTGGTTACATAATATGATCATTAAATTCAAACAAATTATGATTTTTAAACTAATACTAGAAATGTGCATTTTATTTCTACTTTTATGGTGCCGTAATGAATCACAAAATATTACTGAGCCTAAAATGAGACATAAAATAAAACGGCGTTTCTAGTATGCAATTAAAATCACGCTGGGTTCACTTTACTTGCATATTTGCGTGACAATTAAAAATGAAAGACTGAGGGTTTAAAAAGGATTTTTCGCTGAAATGTAAAGTTTGGGGTCAGTAAGATTATTAAAATATTTTTTAATAGTCTCTTATGCATTTATTTGATAAAAAATGCAGTAATATAGGGAAATATTATATATATTAAAAAAATTTAATTAACTGTTTAAAATATAATTTATTGCTGTGATCAAAGCTGAATTTTCGGCATCGTTACTCCAGTCTTCAGTGTCACGTGATCCTTCAGAAATCACTCTGATATGCTGATTTGCTGCTCAAGAAAAAATCCTGATTATTATCAATGTTAAAAACAGTTGTGCTGCTTAATATTTTTGTGGAAACCCGTGATTGTCTTTTGAACAAAAGTTCAAATGAACAATGTTTATTTAAAATAGAAATCTTTTTTTTAAATAAAATGTTTCTAATTAAATATTTAATTGAATGAATGCATCATTACTGAATAAAAAAAGTATAGATTTTGTTTAAAATTAGTTTCCCAAACTTTTGAGTGTAATGTATTACTACAGCAGAGTAAAATCCCAAAAACCAAATTACATTTGCTTTCATCTTGCCATCAACACCTACTTAAAGTTTATCTTTAATAACATTGCTATTTTAATTACACAGTTAAATAAAATCTTCAGCAAATCTTGAAATGATTAGCAAATATTGGCCAAGTAAGCATTAGCCAGAATTTGCACCTTCCTATTTTGTAATCGTATTGATCAGGCAGTTCTCTGATATTTATCAGTTTATCTGAACTACGGCATTTACTGACAACATAGCAACTGGACGAAGCAGCACCCTGCTCACCTGCCGTTTAGCATATCAGCAGGGCTATTGGCTGAACGTTACATCACATAATTAATATTCATGAGCCAGCCAGATAAGTTGTATAATGTGTCCCTCCCACTTTTCAAATTGCTTACACGCCTCCTTCTCTGAACCCTCTCTGCTTTGTGGAACCACTATAGAGACTGATTTGTGTGGTGGGATTAGTATTATGGGATGGCCGAGACAATGGATGTGGACAGTTGGCAGCTGCCCGGGAACGCCGGCCAAACTCTAATGGTGTCAGTCTTCCAGCATTGTCCTCTTCCTAATGCCCAGCACACTGACCTCACAGTGTCGTGATACTGGCTCCGGCCTGCCTCCACCACTTAGGCCCAGGTTCTGCAATGCAGGGGAAGAAAAGGTGGGAGGGCAGAAGGGGTAGAAAAAAGAAGCACGCGAGTTTCCTTGCACGCAATGACACTATCGTGATGCCCACAGGGTCCTTCGACATTTATTGCTGCCTCCACTTTGCAGGCAAATAGCATTATCTTAACATTATGGACAACCAGCCAAATTACACTTGCAATATGACGCTCTTGAAACTGATCTGAGATCTGTCCTCGGGCGAGTGAGGCAGGCAGTCACCCTTTGCTACTATCAGCATTTATCAAGAGCAACATTACATTAGGTGCTAACTCCTCAGCCGCACACGTTCTCACGGAAAGCTGATTCTAGCAAATCTCCGGCTCAATGTGAGAGTGCGTTTTAATGCCCATTTTCCAAGAATTCATCATTCCTTGAGCCTCGTGTCTGTTTGCAGATGTCCGAGGTGCCTGGGGCGTTGTGATAGTATTTCTGATCATATCATGTGTGTGATTTAAAGCCACTTTTTTCATTTGATTTTATAGATCAAGACAATAATTGGGTATTGTAATGTATTTCAATTATTCAATTCAATTGAGTCATTTGACAAAAAAAAAAAAAGTTTCATATATTTTGAAAAAAAGTCATCATGAAGCTACAAATTACCCCTGAAAATCAATTTAAATGGTAATTCAGTCATCTTTTACTCACCCTCATGTCATTTCACACCCATATGACCTTTTTTCTTTTGTGAAAGGCTAAAAGGAATTTTTTAAAGAATATCTTGGCTGCTCTTTTCAGTATAATGAAACTTAATGAGGATTGTGAACGTGCCAGAGTTATCGTATGGCTTCAGAAGACTTAGAATATAGCATATGGAAGGCTTTTATATGCTCTTATTTTGTGTGTGTGTGTGTGTTGTTTTTTTTTGTTGTTGTTATTTTGGAGCTTAAAGTTGGCATGAAATGAAAAGTCTATTTTCTAAATGTAAGTTATAGACCCTATTGTGATTAATTCATCCATGCGCACACACGCACACACACACACACACACACACACACACACACACACACACACACACACACACACACACCGAAAGTCTGGAATCTCCTTGCCATGTTCGTGAGAAATTCATTAAAAAATCATTCTTTTGAGTCATATCATTACAATAATTACATTTTATATATATATATATATATATATATATATATATATATATATATATATATATAATATAGTTCACAAGACTAGTCTAAATGATTTGTTCATGATTTGAATCTTGAGTGACTGGTATGTTATTCTCAAGCAAAAATATATAGTGCATGACTCGTGCGATTATTTATATGACACTTTAATCATGCTTTTGTGTCCCTTTATTTCTAATGAATTGTAATTGGAAACAAAAAAAAAAAAAAAAAGGTTTGGAACAACATGCTTTTTACCTTTTAATTCCTTAAATAAAAAAGGATTAATTTCTGACAGCGGTGTGGAGAAGTTGAAGGTGAGCAGGAGAGACAGGGCACTTAACCTCGTATGGACCTGGAGGGCCCAGGTGTCTTGTGGTACATGGACTACAGTTCAAGTGTCAGGTTAAATGTAGTGACCTTCTATGTAGACAGCGCGTGGGAGTCTTGAATGACAGGAGTGCAATTATTTCCAAGCCATTTTCTCACCTCAGTTATGGCTGCTTTTTTTTGTGCAGTGCTGCTTCAGGTGGTCACTGTGTCATTTGCAGCTACGTCACCTAAAAGCAAGAAGAGGCTAAGCACGGAACGAGTCTTCATATGCCACTGAAGGTTAACCGCTCTCTGCGACTCCACCAGTGCCAGTGAAAAGTGTTGCGGCGTTAAAAATGTGATCACCGTAGACAAATACCAAGAAGCAACAAAGAGAAGTGAGAAACAAACCAATGGCAAAGCTAATCAAGTCTCTGCCTGGGGCACAAGGCTAACAGACAAACTCATAAAGAGTCCTAAAAGCTCTTGAAATGCACTTCTCCTTAATGGCTTCCATCTTAAATTTTACCCTTCGTGCCGCTAAGCCCTGCATCGAGCGTTTGATTGCTTCTATCTGATGTTTTATTCACATTATGCTGAGAAGGAATGCTATCGAAGTTATGTTGATGCGCACCCTTTAAAGCCTTATTATTTGTGTTGAAACCTCAATTTCACAGCGCGTGAGACTGGCGCACTGTTGAACGGATGGATTTTAAATTGACTGGAGATTTGGTGACAGTGTTTATTTGAAGACGAGCAAGATTTCCAACGTTGTGTGCTTTGTACAACCCGTGTTTTTACATTTGCCGGAACTGAACATTAGAAATTGCCTGTAGTAACCTTCGTTTGAGTGTGGCGTCTTGCTTGGTTTAGGGTTGTGCATTTTATTTTTATTATTTGTTCTACTACTACTACTACTACTATTACTACTACTACTAAATTATTCCACCAATTACAGACTGAAGTACTGTGATGGGATCAGAGCAACACCATGGTGCATGACCAGAAAACATGGTTGTATGGTAACATGTTGCTTATGTTGTAAAATGTTTGCAGTTTGTTGAGTTTATAGTGTACACACACACCACTATTTACAAGTTTTGAGTCAGTTATGTTGTATATTTGAAAAATGTTAATAGTTTTATTCAGCAATAATGTATTGAGTTGATCAAAAGAAACAGTAAGACATTTATAATGTTACAAAAGATTTCTAATTCAAATAAATGTATTAAAAAACAGCAAAACTACCTTGAACATTGATAATATTAAGAAATGTTTCTTGAGCAGTAAATCGGCATATTAGAATGATTTCTGAAGACTGGAGTAATGATGCTGTAAATTTTAAAATATATTCACATGCAAAATAATTTGTAATAATATACGTGACCCTGGAGCACAAAACCAGTCTTAAGTCGCTGGGGTATATTTGTAGCAATAGCCAAAAATACATTGTATGGGTCAAAATTATCCATTTTTCTTTTATGCCAAAAATCATTAGGATATTAAGTAAAGATCATGTTCCATGAAGATATTTTGTAAATTTCTTACCATAAATATATCAAAACTTCATTTTTGATTAGTAATATGCATTGCTAATAACTTCACTTGAACAGCTTTAAAGGCGATTTTATTTAGATTTTTTTTGCACCCTCAGATTCCAGATTTTCAGCCGAATATTGTCCGATACATCAATGGAAAGCTTATTTATTATTTATAGCTTTCAGATGATGTATAAATCTCAATTTCAGAAAATTAAGACTGGTTTTGTGGTCCAGGGTCACATATCATAAGATTACTGATATTTACTGTGTATTTTTATGATTAATAATAATAATAATTACTTACATTTATATAGCGATTAAACGTAAGCAAGAGTTGTCTTGTATGAATGGCACATGTCGACACCATGTGATGCAGACATGATGTTTCCAACAAATACATCCACAGAACTGTTATATAAAATATGATGAATGTTAAAATGCTGTCCAGTCAAATCAGTGGACTGGAACTAAATGTTGTCTAATTGTGTTTTTATAATTTTTATAATTAAGGTTTGAAAAAAGCATAGCTTGTCACGTCTCGTGGACAGATAATGTGAACATGTGGTAGACCATATTGAAGGATGTAATCTCCACCACGCTTGGTTGCTCATACTCCATATGTCCAGAGCGTTACGGCATGAAATGATGTGCTGGAGACTCACCTTCCCCCACGCCGTCCCACAAATCACTGCGTGCTTTTGAAGTGAAAGACGTTACATAATTGCAGATGGTTGTCCAGATGGTGATTATGCTCACCTTGAAGATGACCACATGTTTCGGCGAAGCTCACATTGAGCTGCTCTTGTTTCACTTCACCCTTTCACAAGTCATTGGGAGGATTTCACACTCGAGCCTGTGCAGATTTCACCGTCGCATGGAGCCTGAACCGCGCTGAACTTTTGTGCCGCGTCGGTTTTGAACAACAGAGCTGCACGCTTCATTAATTGCAGTGAGCCTCTGGTGCTGTCGGACTGCAGTGCTGCTTCAGTGGCGTGTGTTTGGAGGAGCTGCTGTGAGTTCACGCTCTGCTCTGATCATTTTTCCTCTCTCAGATTCCTATCATCACATTGATCACTGCATGGAGCACATATACAGCGAATGATGGATCCCCACTGCACACTCCCTCGTTCCCTCTCTCTCTTCCGCTGTCAATTCTTCTTCTTCATCTCATCCCTCTTTTTCTATCATCTCTTCTTTTATGCCGTTTTACTGTTTATTCACCTCTTTCCTTCATCTGTTCTTGTTCAATCCCATCTTTTTTCTCTCTGTTGTCTCTTCTTCATCTCATCCCTCTTTTTCTATCATCTCTTCTTGTCGTTTTACTGTTTATTCACCTCTTTCCTTCATCTGTTCTTGTCCAATCCCATCTTTTTTCTCTCTGTTGTCTCTTCTTCATCTCATCCCTCTTTTTCTATCCTCTTCTTTTATGCCGTTTTACTGTTTATTCACCTCTTTCCTTCATCTGTTCTTGTTCAATCCCATCTTTTTTCTCTCTGTTGTCTCTTCTTCATCTCATCCCTCTTTTTCTGTCATCTCTTCTTGTCATTTTACTGTTTATTCACCTCTTTCCTTCATCTGTTCTTGTTCAATCCCATCTTTTTTCTCTCTGTTGTCTCTTCTTCATCTCATCCCTCTTTTTCTGTCATCTCTTCTTGTCATTTTACTGTTTATTCACCTCTTTCCTTCATCTGTTCTTGTCCAATCCCATCTTTTCTCTGTTGTCTCTTCTTCATCTCATCCCTCTTAAGCTTTCATTTTTATACCATTTCTTCTCATCCCTTTTATATTTCTCTCTTTCTTATTCCTATTTTCTTCTATCTCTCCTTTTTAATGTCATCTATTTTCTCTTGTTGAATCTACTTCATCCTCATCACTTTTTCTTTCATCTCTTCTTTCAATCATCTTTTTTCATGCCATCTCTTTTCTCTCTGTTGTCTCATCTTCATCTCTTCTGCATTCATTTTTTTATTTTTTATCTTTCTTTCATCCTTTTTTCTTTCATCTTTTATTTTTCTCTTCCATCTCATCCCCTTGATGATCTTTTCTCTCTTCATCAATCTCTTTTTATCTCTTTGTTTCATTCCCATTTCTCTTTCATCCCTTCTTTTTCTATCCCATCTATTTTCTTTGTTGCCTCATTCATCTAATTTATCTTTCTCATCTCATCTGTTTCTTCTTTTGTCTGTTTCATTTCCATCTCATCCCACTTTTTCATCTATTATTTTACATGCAATCTCTTTTCTTTATCACATCCCTCTTTTTCTTGCCATCATCTGTTTTTCAAATCATCTTGTTTCTCTCTTTTTCCTCTTTTTCCTCATTCCTCTTTTTTTTCTTTTTTGTCTGCTGTCTCTTCTTTATTTTTCTTTTCATCTTATTTATTCCACCTCTTTTATCCTTTCTCATCTTATCATTCTTTCATCCCATTTTCCTTGTATTTCTTTTTCTCTGTTTTATCTCACCCCTATTTCTGTCTAATATATCTTCTTATACTTTTTCTTTTCTTACACACAATTCTCAATTTAGTCTCATTTTCTTTGGTCTCAATTTACTTTCATCGCTTTCATCTCATCTATTTCATCAGTTCTTTGTTCATGCAATTTCTTTTTCTTCTTTTATTTATCAGAGTGTCTATTTACACTAACTCCGCCCACTCCAAATCCATTTCTATTTGCACTTAGGCCTCGTTTACACTAGTGCGTTTTCGTTTTAAAATGCATAACTTTTGCTACGGTTACGCCTATCGTTTACACTTCTCCGGCGTTTTCAAGGTCGAAAATGGAGACTTTTGAAACCACTGTAGACCCCGTTTTAGTTTGAAAACTACGGGGTTGCGTTTCAGTGTAAACGGACCAAAATGATGGTGTGGCTGCCCACATTCGCACTGCGTATCCTTGACAACCATGTAAACAAAAACATCATGCTCATTGTTGTACCCATAGATATGTACGGGTAGATTCCCCATTCAACCACTCCAAGCACGCAGACGCGTCTGCCATCTAAATAATAGGGAATCTACCTACCTCTCTGTCACCGGGACGGTACCTTTTCAAAAGGTACAGTTTTGTACCTATTAGGTTAAAATATGTACACTTTAAGTACTAATATGCACCTTTAAGGTACCAAAATGGACCCTTTAGGTACAAACATGTACCTTTTGAAAAGGTACCGCCCCAGTGACAGCTTTTGTACCTTTATTTCTGAGAGTGTATACATATCTATGGTTGTACCTGCATGAATGATCATGTGACATGCGTTTTCGGGTTGTGTAGTGTAAACAGAGATCATTTCTGAAATGCCAGTGTAAACAGGAATCGTTTTCATTCTAAAATGAAAACACACTAGTGTAAACAGTGACTTAGTGTAAATAGCCTCAGTCGCTATTCTATTTACACACAGTGCAAATAGCTGCTGCCTTTTTGTTCCACCTCTTTTTATTCATCTTTTGTAATATCACTTTTTCTGTTCTGTCTTTTGTGTCTCTTTTATCTAATTACTATTTCTATTTGTTGCTGCATCCTTTTCTCTCTTTTGTCTCTTTTCAATCTCATCTTCCCTTTCTCTTTCATTTTTTTCAGCTGACTTATTTTCTCCTTTTCGTCTTTCTTCTCGTCCTCCAGTCTGTCATATTTTTTATCTCAAACCTTCTTTCTCATATCATATTGCCTTTTCATTTGCATTGATTTCATCCCTCTTTTAGTCTTTCACCCCTATAGGAAATAAAAGAAAATCTCTTTAATATCCCAATAGTTTCATCTTACACTCGAGAGCAACGGAGAGCAAGCAGAGAGACGTTTACTGCCTCTCAGACTTTTCCTCCTGAGAACAAGACCTAAGTAATCTCTTTATATCGTTTCCTTCTCTTTACCTTTCCCCTCTGTGTCCCAGCGCACACACAGTCCTCTGTATCCTAATATCCGTATCTCCGTGGCCTTGCTAAGGTGACTCTACCTGCAGTGACTCTGCCAGCGAGAGAGAGAGAGTAAGCACACATCTGCACATGCGTGTGGACCCTCTCGCTCTCCAGCCTTCTGTGAGGCAGTATGAGTCAACACGGTGAACGTGCATGAATTTACATGTATGAAGCCCCACAGGCGTCCTGTGGTTTGTGTGTGTGTGGCATTATCTGTGATGGAGTGTGTGTGCATGTGCGCTCACCATACATCTTCATCAGTCACGCTTAATGCTTCATCTCCGCATTTGTCGGTACTTTGCATCAACATTCCCGTGCTTCCCTTCCTCTCTCCTCCTCCTGCTCTTCCCTCCCACTCTCCATCGAACCTGAAGCCCACCCTTTCCCACCTTGTCCCTCTCTCTCTTTCTGCATGGCTCACTATCTCTCGCTCTGTCTCACTCACTCATTGATAGTGGAGCTCATGTGACCGGAATGCTGATTGGCTAATCACTATTCCATGGATGAGGTCGTGTTGTGGGATGGAATGTCAATCTGTCTCTCTCTCTTTCTATGAACAGAGGGACCACACAGTCAACTCGGGGGAGAACAGAACGAGTCTCTCTCTCCGTCGTCTCCTCTTTCAGTCCAGCTGACACATATAGGGCCAGATAGTGGTGAGCTTGATTACGTTTAATTTAACCTGGATTACTTGTCTTTTTTTGGCATGGGGGAGAGTGTGGTAAATTCCGCCACTTTTCTCCTCTAGTTCTTCTCTAGTCAAGCAGAAATAAGACATTGACTAAAGCCAACTACTAATTATATATATTTAAAAGAAGTGGTCCAGTGAGACAACTTACCTCACATTGGGAGTATACAAGAATCATTGGGAATACGTGAATGAGTTGCATACTAGATAAATATGTGAGCAAAAGTAATTTGTTAATGCACAATTACTTATTTTGCTCAACATTGATCCCATTTTCCTAAACCTGCCAATTAAATAATAATCAGAGTGGAAGGGTCACAATAACAGATTTTCACTACGTGATTATCATGGCCAAAAGAATTCATGATATAATTGTGATTAGAATACATTTTTGGAGAAAACAAACAACAAAGCAAAGCTGAATTTTCAGCATCATTACTCCAGTCTTCAGTGTCACGTGATCCTTAAAAAAATCATTCTAATATGCCGTTTTGCTGCTCAAAAACATTTCTTATTATTATCAAAGCAAACAATGTGCAATTTTGTGACAGAGATTCAGAATTCATTGATGCATTGTTTCATGAATACAAATACAGCATTTATTTGAAATAGATCTATTTTGTACCATCATAAGTGTATTTTACTGTCACCTTTGCCAAATTAATGCATCCTTTCTAAATAAAAGTATAATTTCTTATAAATTCCTAGATAAAAAAAAATCTTGACTTCAAACTATATGTAGATTTATTACTGAAGCAGAATTAAATGGCAATGCTGAAAAGACTGAAGTAGGTGGACATAAATGATCAGCATTTTGGTTTTTGTTGTGTGTTTTGTAACTAGTCAAATACAAACTGACAAGATGTGCTATTTTGCACACCTTGAAAATAATAATCAGTAGACGTTACTAGATCATTTTGCACATTTAAGTGTGTTTTTATTAACACAAGCCTAAATCAGTGCCCTTTGTGTAAGTCTTTGCAAAGTGACATTTTATTTACTATTACTTCTTTGATGGTGATTTGCAGCTGATCTTGCTTTTATGTGTTAACAAACACAGCTGATGACGGCGATCTAACTCTCCACATTTATTTACTCTGTTGTTTTTGTTGTGATGTTAAAATGAATGAAAATGACAGCAGCAATCAAAGGCTTGTTTGAGGGCACCACGTTCATATCTCTGTGTACATGACAGGGCTGGCCTGCCGTTTGTAAGGAGCTTAGAGGAATTTGATTGGTCTCCTCGTTTCATCTTTCCTTTTCTTTATATAACCATCAAGCCCCTGGATATACATGAGCCTATATGGTATGCAAAGCCTACTGTCAGCACATGACCCTATAAATGACTTTATGCTTCAGTGTGATTCCTGCATTTCCCTGATCTGCACTAAAGAGACTGAAGTGTTCATGCAACAGGCAGTCGTGCGTGTCCATGAATTTTAAAATCCTCACTAAGTTTTGAGTTATAGTCTTGTTTTTCAGTCATGTGAATGATTTTATGTATATTGGATTTGATGGGAGAATCATAAATCCTACTTCAATTTAACTTCATTCAGTTAAAACGCAAATTAAAGTGGCATAAACAGTGCTAACACAAATGTAAGGCAGGGGTCAGGAAACCTTTGTCATTTACTGGGGGTGTTCACTTTTTCACTTTTTTTTGTTTCTAATTGATTTCTGTGGGGAAAGCAACAAGGGGTTTACAACAGATTTGGCTGTTTTCAGAAAGAAAGACATGCCTGAAAATGTAGCTGCTGTACATTTTGTTGTTGTTGTTGTTGATGATAACTTTTGGCCTGTTTAGCCTTCACTAAATATGCATCTAGACCAGACCTTATTTAATTTCAAATAAAACTAAAAATTAAAATTTAACAATACATAATAAATATTTAAAAAGTTTACAATAATTAAGAATTTTATGTTGCTCACATACAGTTGCAATCAAAATTATTCAACCCCCTTGAGCTGCAATAAGACATTTTGCTGCCGATAACAAAATTTTATGAAAACAATTAAACAAAGGTAAAGGAAACTATTAGTATATATACTTTATATTAGAGATCATTTATTCATACACATTTGAGTGATTCTGAGGACATACAGAGAGTTGAGTTGATGAATAATGAAAAAAAATCAAATTGGTTCTAAAAATTAATGAACAAAATAAATCAACCCCCAAAAGTCAAACTGGTGTAGAATCTTTTATTCTTCACTCCCACCAATAAACATTGCTTGTAAGTGCTTAGAAAGTTCTGTGAGCTCTCTACTGCAATCTTGGCCCAGTTCTCACTTGAAAAAGCTTCCAATGATAATCTTTGGTTTTCTCCAAAGATCTCCATTTCTTTCTTCAAATTCAACCAAATATTTTCAATGAGATTTAAATCTGAAGACTGAACAGACCACTCAAGAACATTCTACGACTTCAGTAGTTTTGGATGTATACTTTGGGATGATTGTCCTGCAGGAAAGCCCACTGATCTTGCTTCAATTTCTGCACCAAAGGCTTCACAATCTTTGCCTAAATGGCCTGATACTTCAAAGAATCTATGATGTCCTTCATACAGTCATGATTTCCACTTCCTGCAACAGCAAAACACCCCGTAACACGATGGTTCTCCTCCATGTTTGACCATGGGGATGGTGTTCTGCTCATAAACCTTGCCTTTTGGTCACATCGATCCATAAAACATTCTTCCAGAACTCCACAGGTCTGTCCAAATGAATTTTAGTATGTTGAAGTCGGCTTTTATGTTTTTCTAGGCCAAGAGTGGCATTTAGCAAGATGCCCCAACATGAAGGCCATACTTGCCTCGTGTTCTTCTTTTACTCTGCATTGAAATGATTTTTCCTCCTTTCATCGGGTCATTTTGAAATTCTTTGGCAGAACATAACAATATTTTCTTAGCTGCTCAGATCAAACATTTTATGATATTGTGCTTTTTCTTCAACACCCTCAGGTTTTCTGGTACAACACTTTTTAAGCTAAGGAATAAGGCTGCCAGCTGTGTTTCTAGGAACCTTTAGTGATTTGGAAATCTTCATGTAGCCTTAGATTTTCTAAAGTGATAAAACCACAGTATTTCTTCTCTATAGCTTTTGTGAGAGCTTTGTTGACTTATTTTCTAACTCAACTTTAGCACATACATGTTCCGTACAGTATATATAACAGCTCAAGCTAATTCTGTTTCCTAATAGAGTTTCTAATGGCTTAATTGTATCATAAGACAATTTTGTTCCCTACCATACAAATGTCACAGCAATGTTTACTTGGGGTTGAATAATTATGACATAGCTGTGTTATTAAAATATGCTATAATTAAAAATATTACATTTATAATATTGACTTGATCACTTCTAATATGCCAGTGAGCTGTTATAGATGCAATTTTTATAAAATGTTCAGTAAAGCTTGATTTCACCTTGTTGTTTCTAAATTGTTTTGTTCTGTTAAAAAAAAAATCTAGATTTTTACTTCATTTAAAGTGTAAATAAAATACTCTTTTGGAATTTGGTGTGAAAAAGTGTTGGCCCCCTTCCTGATTTTTTTTTTTTTTTGCATGTTTGTCACACTTTAATGTTTAAGATCATCAAACACAAGATAACACAAGTAAACACAACATGCAGTTTTTAAATGAAGTTTTTTATTATGAAGGGAAAACAAAATCCAAACCCACATGACCCTGTGTGAAAAAGTGCTTGCCCCCTAAACCTAATAACTGTTGTGCCACCCTTTCCAGCAACAACTGCAATCAAGCGTTTGCGATAACTGGCAATGAGTCTTTCACATCGCTGTGGAGGAATTTTGACCTACTCTTCTTTGCAGAATTGTTTTAATTCAGCCACATTGGAGGGTTTTCAAGCATGAATGGACTGTTTAAGGTCATGCCACAGCATTTCAATTGGATTTAAGTCCAGACCACTCCAAAACCTTAATTTTGTTTTTCTTGAGACATTCAGAGATGGACTTGCTGCTGTATTTGGAATCATTGTCCTGCTGCAGAACCCAAGTGCGCTTGAGCTTGAGGTCACAAACTGATGGCCGGACAGTCTCCTTCAGGATTTTCTGATAGAGAGCAGAATTCATGGTTCCATCAATTATGGCAAGTCATCCAGGTTCTGAAGCTGCAAAGCAGCCCCAGACCATCACACTACCACCACCATGTTTGACTGTTGGTATGATGTTCTTTTTATGAAATGCTGTGTTGATTTTACACCAGATGTAACGGGACACACACCTTCCAAAAAGTTCAACTTTTGTCACATCAGTCCACAGAATATTTGCCCAAAAGTCTTGGGGATAATCAAGATATTTTTTTTTGGCAAATGTGAGACGAGCCTTTGTGTTTTATTTTTGGTCAGCAATGGCTTTTGCCTTGGAACTCTCCCATGGATGCTGTTTTTGCCCAGTCTCTTTCTTATTGTTGAATCATGAACACTGACCTTAATTGAGGCAAATGAGGCCTGCAGTTCTTTAGATGTTGTTCTGGGTTCTTTTATGACCTCCTGGATGAGTTGTGTTTGTGCTCTTGGAGTAATTTTGGTAGGCCGGCCACTCCTGGGAAGGTTCGCCACTGTTCCAAGTTTTCTCCATTTGTGGATAATGGCTCTGACCATGGTTTGCTGGAGTCTCAAAGCCTTAGAAATGGCTTTATAACCCTTTCCAGACTGATACATGTAAAATATTTTGTTTCTCATCTGTTTATGAATTTCTTAAGACCGCGGAATGATGTGTTGCTCTTTAAACATGCTTCACTTTGTCAGACAGGTACTATTTAAGTGATTTCTTGATTCAACAGGTCTGGCAGTAATCAGGCTGGGTTTGGCTACTGAAATTTAACTCAGCTTTCTAAAATAATGTGATTAATCACAGTTCTTTCATGATTTAATAGGAGGGGGCATTTCATTTTTCATGTAGCGCCAGGTAGGTTTGGAATATGATATAATATATATATATATATATATATATATATATATATATATATATATATATATATATATATATATATATATATATATATATATATATATATATAATTTATTTTTTTTTTTTTTACCTGAAAATGTTCCTTTTTCTACATAAAGCTTTATCCCAAAAGCAAAATGCATCAAGAAAAGCAAACCAAGCTGCACCTTTCAGCTCAACTGCACAGCACTTTCCTTTCGGCATTGGTGGATTTTTTTGGTTTGTTTTTGGTTTCCCACACAGCTCATCACTGAACAAAATAGCATGTGCAACGCTGAACGATTGCAGAGGTTGCTTGCCATTCAGATGTGAATGTCTTTGATATTTAAAATAATTAAATAAAATTAAATAATTATATAATATTATGTTAATCACATATAATGTGAATCACATTTGTATCACCATGTTGCCGATTCATGTTCCATGTTCTAAGCCTGTCATTCTCTCAGATAAATGCTAAATCTAATGCTAGTTTATATAAGAGATTATTCAATAGAAAACACTTGCTCACTTGATACAGGTAGTAAAAATCACCAGAAGGGCAACTCGCACCTTTCTAATGTAATATTCTGGGGTCAATAATAGTTTGTGAAGGCAGTTAACCTTTCATCTCAATGGCCCTTTTGGCATTTTCGTTTTTCTGCTCTTCTGCGCTCCATGTTCCCTCCCTCCTTTCTGCTGCTTTAATCTCAGGTGAAAACACTGCCATGCATTACATACATCAATAAGTTCCTGCTGCGAGATCTCATTTCCTGCTGTCACCCGTGCGGACCAATGTCCCAGCATTCCCACAGCGAGAGCTGACTCTACCAGAACAGAATGGATAGCTCATGCTAATGATAATAAATCATGTGTGCCGTTCAATCAAAACAATCTTTTTCTTCCGTTTGTGGTGCGTTCTGTGTGAGGAACATGTATGGGTATGCATGTTACAGAAAGAGAGGGAAAATGAGACAGACAAGGGACTCACAATAACCAATTCCCTACAGGGCATCACTCTGAGCTGGAGCAGAGCGAGAGAGAAAACTGTGTGTGTAAATGCATGTGATTGAATGAGACAGTACATGAGAGACTCCTGCAGTGATGAGCTTAAAGCCTCTACCTTATATGTTCAAATATGAAGAAATACAATTATGTTTTAAAATGAGCCAAAATATTTCAAAGGACAACACATTATTTTTTATAATAATTATTATTTTATTATGGTTCTTCCTCAGCTGTTTTTCCAAACCTACATGTTTCGTTCTTCTGTAAGCACAAAATAGACATTTTGAAAAATGTTCATGCTGCTACTTTTGGTACAACAAAAGCATATTACAATGCACTGTCAAGCTCCAAAACCAACAAAAAAGAACGGTATAAGTCCATATGAAATTTGTTTTAACAATGAATTTTAGAGTGAAATACAAATGATTAGTATTAGTATTATTATAGAGAGACTTATTAATTTTGAGTGAAATGTCTGCTCATGCACATTATTTTTTTTATTATTAAAAATAATAAACTGTTTAAACTGTTTAAGTTGACTAATTTAATGAGTTAACTGATTAAATATTAGTATAAAATTAATTTAATGTTCTGAGTATAAAACTAAAACTTTCTCATTTATAAATAATAATTCTAATATTTTATTAAATATTATATAGATGACATTTTATGGCACTATATACAGTATTTATGAAACCTTGGATGAGGCATATTTAAAGCTTTGTATAATAGCTGAGATATACGCACACTTGAGACTGAATGTCAGTTGAACTGTACATGAACGTTGCTTCAGACTATTAA
Source organism: Acrossocheilus fasciatus (assembly GCA_036784905.1). Taxonomy (NCBI): domain Eukaryota; kingdom Metazoa; phylum Chordata; class Actinopteri; order Cypriniformes; family Cyprinidae; genus Acrossocheilus; species Acrossocheilus fasciatus. Next base: position 6,356,749 of record CM071956.1, read on the forward strand.
CACTTAGAATTCACTTCACATTGTGACTGACATACTCCTCAGCCATGGTAAATTCAGCGTAACACACAGTGTCTCATGGCTTATTGCTTTAGAATTTATGTATGTGCATGTGTTATATGTGCACACATCCATGAAAAGCTGCTATGTACATTCATGATGTCTTCCAGTTACTGTGTGACTGACGTGATTTTCAGGGTAAAGGGCAGTCAAACTAGACTTTGCACTCCATTGAATTCCATTTGTGCCGCATGCAGGAAAGTGGAGTTGAGTAGATGGTACTGTAAATTGTATTATTATTATTTGTGATTTATTGTTTACTATAAACAGAAGCCCTAGACTGAGCATGACATCACGTCTGGCTTGTTGTGTGAATAAATTTCTCGGCTTAAGGCTGAAAATACATCATGTAATTAAGGGATAACGGTCACTATCACAAAATAAACCTCAACAGAGCATTCGAGAACATGTACCTGATCATAATATCTTGCATAATCCTAAAGAGTTTTTTTTTTTTTTTTTTTTTTGGAAACGTGCAAGGATGATTAGGTGACAGATATTTTATCTGGTTTTTAATGTTTAAATCAATATTTTTCGATTACACTTTATTTTACAGTACATGTACTTACAGTGTACTTGAGAAAGTAGTATAAAGCAACACATTGCATAAGGTTAGGTTCAGGGATAGTACCTAGTTATTACCCAGTTATTGTAATTGCTATAATAAGTACATTGGTGTGAAAAAGTGTTTGGCCCCCTTTCTGATTTTTTAAATTTTTTGCATATTTGTCACACTTAAGATTCAGATCATCAAACTAATTTTAATATTAATCAAAGATAACACAAGTAAACACAACATGCAGTTTTTAAATGAAGTTTTTTTTTTATTATGAAGGGGAAACAAATTCCAAACCCTCATGACCCTGTGTGAAAAAGTGCTTGCCCCTAAACCTAATAACACAATTGTAGAGTACTGTATGTGGAAATCATCCTTGCCGTGGGGTGTATGTGTGTTTTGATGGCGGATAAAGCTCAGGAGACCAGTGTGACTGTGATGAATGTACATTTCGATGTTTATTTTACAGTATTTGTGGGAGCGAGAGGTATGAGCGAGAGAGACGGGGAGAGAGAGAGATGTGCTTCTGATTGGATTGGAGGCAGTGCTGAAGAGGCACTGAGACACAACGAGAGAGTGAGAGAGAGAACGAGAGGGCACGAATGCAGTTTACACATTAGCCCAGCTGCCAGAAATTACAGCAAGCTCAATTCTGCCGGACTGGAACAGGGGGGCGTGAAACGAGAGGATGGCAAGGACGCAGAAAATGAAGAGAACCCACCATTGCATTCTCTTGGGAAATGATCTGTGGTGAATAAACAGAAACCCGCAGAAGAGGCTGAGAGAGAGAGAGGGAGAACGGGGGGAAGGAGGAGGAGGAGGGGAGAGCCTAGCATCCTCTGAGGTAGCGCCTGTGGAGCCTGTTCATGCCGCTGCGTGCATGCGTGTGTGTGTGAGTGAGTGAGTGCATGAATGCTGACATGTTGATTTATAGCCACATGTGTAATTCTCTAAGACTCCGATTAGCAAGTCGTTTTGCATTTATGCATATGACCGGGACTGATGCGGCGAGCCGCTCGGACACTTGAGCTCCTCTGATATCTCTGTCTGATGTTCTTCGTTTTCTCTTTGGCTCTTTTTTTTCTTTGTGCACACGTTCATAATATCAGTCCTTTTGGCATTCTGTTGAGGTTTATCTGTTTTTCTTCCTCTCTCTGCCAGGGCAGAAGACTTACAGCGTCGCAAGTGAAGGAAAAGAGCCATGGGTGAGTGTGTCTCGCTTTTCTCGTTTGCTCTTCTTCATCCCTCTTTTCCATGCATGATGCACTATGAGTTGACCGCAATCATTTTCCTCACCCCTCTTTTTTCCCCCCGAATTCCCTTTTTCTGTTGTCCATCAGCCATTTTATCCCTTTTCATCGTCTCCTCCTACTCTTTCTTTCTCTCTATCTTTCATTCTTTCTCTCATCTGTCACGGTCCCCCCTTCGCTCCCCCCATCGGTCCCCATCTGCCCATCCCTCAACAGCCATTAACAACTGTCTGTGTCACAGGAGCGCTCAACCTAAACCAATGCGCTCAGGACAAACACATCCTTCACACATGCTTCGCACAAACACACACGCAGTACTTGTATATCGTCACGGCCGTATATGCGTCTGCCCGTGAACTCTGCTTGTATTTCATGGGTGAGGCAGCGAGCATGCAGATTGATGGCGATTGTGACAGCTTACCCACGATGCTGTGCTTTTGCTGGCTATGCTACCATTGGCTCTGAGTGTGTGTGAAGGTTATTTAACTTTAGCACCTGGGAGGAAGGGTAAGCATATATAAAAATGCTCATTTTGGATACAGCAGCTTATATGCGCCGTACAAACTTGTAGCAAAGAAAACTCCCAATGAGTTCTCAGTTGTTTCTCCTAGAGAGCGATGAGACTAAAAGGAGACCAAACTGGAGAGACCTCTCAGATGTTCGTTTGTTTTCTCGAGAGTTTGACCAAAAAAGTTTCGCCAGCGATTGCAGTCAAGAGCCAGGGATCTCAGGATTAACCCAATTTCTCATCAAATTCTAATGCTATTCACATTTAATGAATAGCTCCATATTCTTACTGTATGTCAAGTATTGTCTCATTTGCATCAATTTTCTTTCTCCTAAGACACCAAGACCTCCATTAAGACTTCTGAGCGATGAAAGAGAAACCGCTGAGCAATAAAACTTCCTGTCAGTTGCTAGTCTACAGTAATAAGAGGATCTCCCACCTCTTGACAACGCAGATATAAGCACAACCCTTCCTAAACAATTGCAAAAGATAACAAAAGTATAAAGCGACGATGATGAGAGAGGTGATATACTGGAAACCGCTTTATCGCCCGCGTGACACGATTCATAAATTACCGTGAAATAGAGTTGCATGATATCACGGAGTGAAATACTGTTGTTGTCTCTACCTCTGTGTAACTGAGATGATGCAAAGCGTCGGATTTATCAGGGAAATCTTCAGAGTTGTAAATCCTTTTCAGAGCCGCTATCTCAGACAGAGAGGGGCAGGAATAGAGGATGACAAAGCAGACCGAATTATGTTTCACTGTGCCAAGCGCGAGAAGTGCAAGAGAAAAACGAATCTCGTTTTCAACCTCTCACCTTCGCTTGGTTTCTTGGCACGATGCTCTGACTCGCTCGCGGAAGCAGTAGATCACACAGAGAAAAGTACAGAATGTGATCTCGGCGCCCTTTGCTGAAGTCTTTGTTAATATGTGTGCCGAAGGTACGGAGTTTGATGTCTGCTAGGGCTCAGACCTATTGATTTAACATGACGGCTTCTAAAATGGTGTAATAAGGCTTTGAGTAGTCAAAAAATGGATTGGTTTGGTTCCATACACAATCAGATAATACTAAGAAGTGCCTCGATTCACCTGTGACATGGCATGTTTTTCAAGGACAACTGCGCTGATGTGCGTTTGAAAGGGAATGTTTTCCCTAGAGAGACACGTTTCGATTGTTTTCTTATGTAGAACGCATTGGCACAGCTGTCGCACAAAAACCAGGACAACAGATCAAATTCGTCCAAATATTTGTAAAAGTAATACTTTATGTTAGCCAAACAAACCCAAATCATGGCCTGTAAATACCTAATTATATTTGTTTCAGCGAGTCAAAACAAATCAAATTTGACTTGAGAGCCAAAGCATAATGTATTTTAATGGCTTAATGTGTTTACGGCGTCAAGCACTCGATTCTCATTCCATGATGTAAAAAGCATCAGCTTGTGAGCGTTCACGTTTAAAAGCACAGTAGATTGGTAGACTGGCAGATTTAGAAACATGGCAACCACTTGACCGGCTTCCCCTCTCTCTTTATTCCAGCAATGGCTAACAGGCTTACGTAACGTTCAAGCACGCAAGGAGCCAGTGTTTGGCTAATATTTATCACAGAACATTTTCCATACGGTCCCTCGTAACACCACTTCACTCGGTGAAAATATAATCGCAGCGATTGTTCTCTGTTTAAAGCATTTGCATTGGCTTCTCACTTCATCTGAAGGACAATTGGCTGTAATTACTTTTTATATAGTGCAAATTGTATATGTTGGATAAGAGGAGTAGTTCAAGAACAGAGGGACACAAAAAAGGTGGGAATTCTGGAAGGAAGGGACTTGGGAAAGGGAGAATGTCAGTGCAAGGACATCACAGTGTAAGAGGTGTGGACGATGCGACTGCAGTCATAAAATGAGCAAGTAATGGAAAAAGACCATTTCGGGCCACTCTAGATCCCTGGTATTACATCATTATGTCTTTTCCTGCTTTAATTATATGTTCCTAATTGTCTGTTCCTCCGGCTCCAGGCTGTTTCCTGCTCCGTAAAGGCCCATTTCTCCACCCTTGACGCGTCTTACCACTCCTGCCTGCTGACAGCAAGTTCTTCTTCCATACATCCCCAGACGCTCTCAGAATGCACCTACTTTCCTGCCAGCAAAAGCACGGTGACAGGAGCACAGACACTTGAGGATATCTGCCGTTAAAAAGGAAGTAGGAGCGAAAAGAAAGAACAAATCTTTGATTGGGGTTTTTTTTTTTTTTTTTTTAATTGAAATCACTTGACGTTTACTACTCTGAAACCATCCAGCGTTTTAAGTTGGAACGGAACCCCGAGGGGCCAAAGGAATAAGTGTCATCCAATCACACGAAGATCCTTTGATTTCATATCGCACAGAGAGGATCCTAAGCGATACCATTCAACGGGAGATAATTGAACTTCCTGCCTGGCAGGCAGCTGAAAATGGAGAACTAGAAGTTCAAGTGGCTTTTCTGGGGGATACGTTCAAGCACCCCGCCACTCAGAATCAGATTGCAGGCCAGTTCTGTTGGCGAACTTCTAGCGATCTGTGGCGTTTGGTGGTTATCCCCCCTCCCCCCCCACCCCTACTTCTGTCCATTTCTGATGAGGGAAAGACTGTTTTGTATCAGACCTCAATCAGATCTCAACTTTTAGACTGACATTCAACAGTTTTACTGTGTAGGTCTAGAAAGAAAAACAAAGAAGGAGAGATCATATGGTATGCTTTGGATTGTCAAGGCTGTTCCCTGCAATCTGGGGCAAAAAGGAAAAATTTATTACATGCCTTAGTTTTACTATTCAGATTCAGGTAAATTGAAAGACAGAAGGAGAACAAGACCAAAGAAAGTGAAAAGGGGAGGGAGGGGGCCAGATGCCACAGATCGTCACCAACTCCTACCTTTTGATAAGTTAGGCTTCTTTTTCCATTTTCATCTTCTTTTCATCTTGAAAATTAGATTTTTTTTTTTAGTTCTTTTTTTTTTCTTCCAGATGACCCTTAAGACTGTAAGGGAGATCGTAACACATTGCAGTGACTGAGATAGGGTGGGGAAAAGGAGGGAGAAGCTTTTTTTTTTTTTTTCCTAGCTGAAACAGAATGTTCTGTTGGCTTCTCATTTTTGCAGTTTTAGGTATTTATCTTGTCACTCCATCTCCGTTTTTATCCCCCTCTCCGTGCCTCTGGGAGAGCAAAGGAGAGAATTGAGTTATTTCATCTCTGCTGGAATTTTTTTTTATTTGCCCTCCCGACTGATTTTTCTTCTGTACTCCTGTTTACCCCAGACAAAATGCTGTTGTATCTCAAGTCAAAATCAGGAACCTGATAGCGTTTGGCAAAAGATTCCACAAGGAGAGCCAAGCAACGAGAACAAGAGACGGAAATCTTCTGAAGCCTAACCTCCGATCTTAAAAAAGCGTGAGATCTGCTTTCGTGCTCCACCACCACCCCCCCTTTCCCATCCAGTTTCAGAGGTGTCCTCGGATATTCCTTCCTCTTTTTCCCCGGAATCTGTCAGCATTCCCGACGGGACGCAGCCAGCTTGCATCCGTGCCAATCCTTTGATATTAGCTCCCGGTGTCGTCTGCTTCATTCTGTGAGTAGATCGCGCTCTCTCCGCCTGTCTGTGCGAGTGTGTGCAGTCATGTGTGCGTGTGTGTATTTGACTTTGGCTCCATATGGTGTTCAATCCCCTGTGTAGCTGTGCTTATCTATCGTCTGTTTATGTGTGTACGTCTGGGTGGGTGTTTAACTTGGATGTGTACGCTACGCGAACGTAAAAATGAGTCAAGGTTAATGGCATGGGCTTCTTTGCTGGGCTACTCATGCAAATAGTGCATAGCTTGTTTTCCGTAATGGACAAATATATGTTCTACTGCAGATACAGTGTGTTTGTAGAGGCACGTATGTAGCAGGTGTCACAAGCGTAACGTTCTTGTGTGCATGTACCTTTTAGTCTACTCTATAGGGTGACACCAGAACATGATTAGTTCCCAGAGGTTGTGCTCTAATGAATGCAAATTGATGTAGATACGCTTACTGGAAGATAAAATTCTTTTGTTGACTGTCTTTTCATAAAACAAGCTCAACAGAGTGGCATATTTATTCTCTGTACTAATGCATGTGTCTTCGGCATGAAGTTTATGTGACGACAGCTATTCGTAATAAATGTGACTGACAATGCTGTTGCGGTGAGAAATGATTGTGTGTTTTTTTTTTCCTGCTTTGCCCCCCAGATTGAACAGCTGTGGTCTCTGTCTCTTCTCTCAGCCTTTTTCCCATCACTTGCTCAATCAGTGTCTGGACCTCACTTGGGGCCGGCCAATAATTGAAAAGCTATATTGATATTCTGCTCGGGGGAGGCGAAGGGGAAAAAATACACTTTTATTTACAGTTAATCGCATGGAGTGCGATACAAAAAGTACTTGTGAAACACATTAGGTTTGAAGCATCCTTTCTGGTTAATTGTTTCAATGCTGTTAGCTGGGCTTGAGAATAACTAGGTTTTTTGCTTTACTGTGGGCTGACTATGACTTGTTGTCTGGCCGGTAATAAGCTTTGGGGAGATGAAAAATGATGCTGACAGGGCAACGATATGGACAAAACTGGGGGTTTTGCCTGGTGGGCCACAGTTCAAGGAGGATGTATGTCTCAAATGACAATTGAATTGAAAAAATGCTGCAATAGTGCTGATGTGGAGGTGGTCCTTTCAAAGAATTAGTTTAAGTCCAGAGATGTGATTCATTTACCACCTACATTGTTCTTAATCATTTAAAAAGGCAGCTTTGCTCATACAGGAAATGTAGTTTAGGATGGACAAGCTTTGTAAATGTCTTTATTCTCATGTGCTTCCTGTGGAATGACACCTGTTGGTTTGCTGCCTCCTGTTGAAAGTCTGTGGTTGCTAAAGTTATTGGTAATCTCACAGTCAGAGTGGGCTCTTTCCCAAAATGCCATGTGTTCCTATCTGTAGTCCTGGAACTGCACAGGTCAGCTGCTGCCATACCGGTCAACATCTGTTGCGCTCTTGATCATAGCAGGTCCAGGCTATATTGCTTGCAAATTGCATGTTCATATTTTGCTCATTCATTCCTCTGCAGGAACTCTTGCAGGAAACTCTTCATGCATAAGAAGATCTCGATATTGCACTATACGCACACAACACATAATAAAGATCACAATATGTAGCATAACATCTGCTCAGACAGATTTTGAATCTGTGTTGCTCTGCCTACAGTAACTTTTCTTTTTTTTCACTAGAATTATAATATTTCCGCAATGTATCTTGGTATATGGTTGACAGAAAAGGTGAAAACCTTAAAATAAAAATGACTTATCTATACTTAACTAAGTTTAGTTATTCAGTAGCATGGTCAATGGTTTATCTGCTGTTGCCCACATATCTTGATAACTAACTAGCTGGTTTGACCAATGAATTCCCATGACATTTACAATAATTAGTGATTACTTTTTAAAGTAATTTCAATAATTTTTTACAGATTACACTCCTAAACAGCATCTTAAAGCCACTGAAAGTTTAAGTAGAAAATAATGGTTTACTATAGAAATGTATTATAATGCTTCTGTATTTTTTTCTAGTTTTCCATTTCTATAATTTAATATTATTATTTTTAATTTCTATGACTTTTTTTCAGGCCTGGAAATCACATTTAAATGGCTTTATACTTCTAGATTTCAGTGACATTTATAGTATATTCAGAAAAAAGAAATGGTTCCGAAAAATGCTTCACTATAATTTTTGCCCTAATCTTTCTACTAATTCTACTTTCTACTAATTTTTTATTATTGTTATTTTATTTCAATGACTATTTTTATAGGCTTGGAATTTTATTCTCCTTTTTACTCATGCCGGTGGTGTACAAACAGCTACCAATAGACACGATGGATGAATAAATCTATAGCTTTGCAGGTCTTTTGGTCAGGTATTCTGGTTTTTGTTGGAAGAGCAAATCTTAGTCAACAGTGTTCAATTGAGCAAGACACTTTTTTTTTTTTCTGTCGCCCGTGTCTCCCCGTCTTTCATATTCTCCATTTGCCTTTGCAGCCACCATTTCTTTATTCTTCAAGTCTCTTTCTCCGTCTAGCTTTTTCTTCCAGTCCATGTAGAATTCAGGGGTCAGAAATACACATATTCTTGCTGTGGTCACAGACTGTGCCACAGAGAGATGAGAGGGAGAAAGAGGGAGGACCAGAGCTTGAGAGCTAATCCATCACCGCAGTCAGTGCCGGGTCCCCTTGCGTGTGTATGAATGAGAGGGAGAGCACACAGACACCGTATGAAACAATGCTGTCCAAATGCTAAAGCCCTGCTTTAATAAGCTTTGCCTGCACCTCCTGGATTTGTTACAATGGTGATTATATGTCACATAGAAAAGTCAGTACTATAGTTTTTCCTCACTTTTCCATCAGCCTTGAAAAGTTCACCCAAAAATGGAAATTCTTTATTTACGCACCCTCATGTCATTCAAAACCCATTCGAAAAAGGACTTTCTTTCACGGAGCACAAAAGAGCTGCACTATAAAGTACTATGAAAGCGTACAGTGACCACGAGCTGTCAAGCTAGAAAAAGGAAAACAAAATGTACCATGAAGGCACCATAAAAGTAGTCCATATGACTCATGCTGCTTATTCCAAGCCTTCTGAAGTCATGCAAAACAGACTAAGTTGTTAAAAAGTTCCCATCTGCTGCAGCCCTCAAATCTCACTCGTGTCCATGGGCATTCCAGTACGGCACTTCAAGTTTGGTATCTATGACACCGAGTGTCATTGGTTCTTGTCTGGCTGCTCACGATGTGCCAGGTATGAATATGTGGACTAGCAAATGAATTTTGAGAGCTATGTCAGAGAAGACAACCGAAGCTCCAAATGGTGTTTATTAAGGAGTACAGTTCAAATTCAGTACTTGTATACACCACTGTTTTAGATTGCTTGTTCATATTCAAGTACTGTACCTGTGTTTAGGATGCAGCTTATCTAGCGAAAGTAGAAACAGTTCTATCAATCAGTTGCTAAAACCTGTCAGTGTCCAAACACAGGAAAAATATGGGTCCCACTTTATATTAGGTGGCCTTAACTACTATGTACTTACATTTAAATTAATCATTTGATACAATGCACTTATTGTGTACATACATGTTTTTACATTGTACTTATATTTAAAAAATACCTATATGTAGTTACATCTGTAATGAATTTATGTAATTACATTTATAATTACACTGTCAACCCATCCCTTACACCTAAACCCACCCTTAAACCTACCCAAACCACCAAACCTGTCCCTAACCTTACCCGTATCCCACCTCAATAGCAGCAGAAGTGTTTTGCAATACAATATGACCACAATAAGTACATTATACTTATTTTTATGATGTAAGTACATAGTAGTTAAGGCCACCTAATATAAAGTGTAACCAAAATATGTTTTAGACTATTACACTTTCAAACAACTGCTTTTATCACAGCTGAAACTAATTTAAAATGACAGAATTTTCATAACTTTTCTATGGTTTTCTGTTTCTTTTAAATATTAGTATATTTTTTCCTTGTAAAATGGGTTGGGGTGGGTTCTAAATTTGCACAGTTGCATTTTGTTTTTTACTACTGTTTCTAGAAGAAAATGTAATATATATATATATATATATATATATATATTATATAAAAAAAATAAAAAATAAAAAAAATAAAAATAAATATATATATATATATATATATATTTTTTTTTTTTTTTTACATATAATTCAGTTATGAAAATGTCTATAGTTTAAAAATATATCAGCATCTATAAACTGCGGTTTGAGCATAAACTAAAAAAAATACTTCAGTTGCTTTTCACTTGCTTTATCTGTTTTACTTGTAGATAGATTTTGAAATTCATAGCCCATATCATCCATTTCACTGAATGGGGCAAGGTGCAATGTTTTTGGAAATGATTTTATTTTATAATTACTTTCAATACTCAATAATGCAATCAAAGGAGTTAAATACATTTTGTATGTATAAAAACAAACATCTGAAACTACATCCTGACTGTAGGAGTACAAAAGTGTTTTGTATCAAAGTACATTATTAATAATTAATCCTGCTCTGTTGGAACTACAGTACATACTGTTGAACAATGAAATCTGCTTCAGTGCTAATCACCAGACTTTCCAGAGTGATTCTACTTACTAAAGAAATTATGAGAGGAATGCTGTGACTTACAGGTAGTTAACAGCAGATACAGTAATGTTTAAGCTACTGTGTTCTATTCATGGCAGTGAATTGTTCCTGTCATGATATACTGCACCATTTCTATATGTATCATTTGAAATAAGCATGGAGAACTTTTATTAAGTGAGATGTTCATTGTCAAGGAGACTTGAGAAAACTCTCATATGCTAAGGGATTTGAATACAATCTTAGCGTGAGCTGACCTTACCACTCTCTCTGTTCATCTTCTTATAAGTGCACATCCTTAATACCTTCCGCCTAGTTTGCCTGCAGTTTGAGTTACCCGTTGTTCAAAGTCAACAGGTCTAGTCTCAGTTGCTTACAACTGACAGGTTAAAAACTGCTATTGATTAAGAAAGGCACTTCTATAGATTTTCTCCTGACCTTGTCAGGTCTTGGTCTTCGTATCTATATTTAGGCGCATGCATGAATCTCTACCGCTACCGAGCCTTCACTTTTCCTCAAATAGCTCAGAGCTAGCATGAATCTTGTTCTTGGCAGTTTTTGGTCCGGTGAATGTACATGTATTTTTCTACAGGACAGGCACTAGGGGCCATCTCATTCACCGTGAGGCAGGCCGACTCCTGGCTTTAATTACACCAGCAGATCCCAAGGCTAAGGACAGCCAATCACAGGTTCATCAAAACCAGCCTTGAAGCGCAATTCATCTCCATGTGTGGAAAGCAGATGGGGGGAGAAACGTAAAGGCCTTTTGGGATAAGCAGCACAAAAAAATCAATATGTGCTGTCTAATGTATACACGAGCAGGGAGACCATCCCCACCTACCCAGAGGCTTAAGTTTTAGATCAAAGGACCTAAAGAGACTGATCTTTGCTTCTGCTGGTAGAGGGTACGATGGGGCTGAGCAAAACAAGAGCGAAAGGGCGTAAAGCAGACGACAAGAAAGTTTACCATACGGATTAACATTGCACTTCCATTATGGCCTGTTTCAAGCTAACAATTAGATATTTTATGATGCAAACATCACAAATTGTTATGTTACAACTGTGCAAAACTTTATATTTTTAACAAGTGAATAATTAGGTTGCCTTAACAACTATCATGGCTAATTGATATGGAAGCACTGTGTAATTAGGCCGGTTTTAGGCTGAACAGATTTATTAGGAAGCGTTTATATAAGGACTGCGGCCAAATGGAAAAATATGCAGGGATCTCTAGAGGCAGTTTGAAAAGTTTTTTAACTGTGGCCCTATCTTTTAGATTTTCTTAAAGATGCAGGGTGCTCAAGAAACCACGTCCGTCTAAATGAACAAGGAGAAACTTTTAATACGCACAGCTAAAAACCACAAAGTCATCATGCTAATTAAAGCACCACTGCTGTCAAAGCTAAAACATACATATAAGATATAAATATCTGAGCAAAGGTTTCATGCTTGGACAGCTTAATTAATGATTTAAGTTTTTTTTTTATCCACTACATACAGCATCCTTCAGGTAAATATGCTTCTGCACTGATGTTTGGCATTTGGTTGCATAAACATGCTGTGAAAGTGTACAATCTAAACAACTGGCCTATAAACTACCTAATGGAAATAATCTGCTGTTTAAACCCTCAGGGAATCTCATCCTATTATAAGACTGTTAGGATATTAGCCTGCTATAACACATACAGTTCCACCCACCTAAGCATGTTCAGTGGACAATGTCATCCTCACTCCACCGCAGAGTAAAGAAGCTCATGATAAAACACCACGATGGGTCATTTCACATCTATCAGCAGTTTTCCAGTGTAAATGAATGCCTTCGATAGAGGACACACACAGTATTGCCAGGCTTAGATCGTCATAAAGTAAACCATGTGTGCTTTTATATCTGTTCTTTTCATTATGTTCCTGTGAAATAAGGCTTGCATTATTTTAATTAACCTTCTGCATACATAACATCATTTAAGTTTCTCCTCATCATCATAAACCCATATCTATAGGCCTTTTGCACACAGATTTATCTAAAGTGTCTGCTGTTATCCAGCACATACATAGAGGGATTGGCTTCTCCCCAGTGACACCAGAGTAATTTGGGACGCTGACCTGGGTCCTCCTGGACGGTAGTCCCCGGGGCCCCATCCCTTCCTCCGTCTCAGCCACCTCAGGTTTCCCTTGAGTTTTCATACAATTTGAAAAATATAACAGGGATTGCTTGTTAATCTTTTGTTTCATATTTTCTCATCTCCAGCTTTAGACTCATAAAGTAGAGCGTGCTCTGACAGCCCTCGGCACAAAGCTCTAATCTGGGGAGGTTATTCCAAGGATGCTCAGTACCAAGCGAATTTCCCAGTGGCCGCAGACCTCTTTAAGCCAGGGCCTGGCGGAGCCATGATGGCACCCAATCAAAACGCATCGATCTGCTGTCAGCTTGAGGTATGAGTTGGAGAATAAGTAGAAGCACAGGCCTGGGCACAGATTTAGCTTTGCTTCAGACTTGAGGAAGGCATGATTGAAGACCAGAAAGACCGTTCTCAGGTCAGGGGGAAAAAGGGCAGCTTTCAGCAGGGGACTTTAAGTGCCTTCTCTCTTAACTTTATAGACTATCTACTGTACAACAACAATAGTACTTTATAAAGATAGTATGTTAAGTATGATTACATATAGACAAAGTGTTTCTTTCTTTTGCTACTCTTACGTGAAATCAAAATGTCAGAGTACAACTGACAGTTCTTTCATGTAATTGTGCTCTTTAAGAGCTCTGACTAAAAAGGTCTGTCTGCACTGTAGAAACGGTACACTGTGACATCTCTTTGAATATGATCTCTTTGTTCAACAATGTTTTTCTGTAGCTTAAATCGCTGTCGTAATTCTTCTATAATTTTGCTGACTATGAATGCATACACTACTGTTCAAAAGCTTGGATTCGGTAGGATTTTAAAATGTTACCAAGGCTGAATTTATTTGATCAGAAATAAAGATTTTTTTTAAAATATTAACATTTGAAAAAATTATTGTTTTTTTTTAAATGTCATTTATTCCTGTGATGCAAAGCTTAATTTTCAGCGTCATTACATGGTTCTTCAGAAATAATTCCAATTAATATGCTGATTGGCTGCTTAACAAACTTAAATTTCTTATTATGAATGTTGAAAATCATTGTGCTGCTTAATATTTTGTGGAAACTTCTGTCAGCTTCAGTGGAAAACTGTGCATTCAAGTATTGCAAACAAAACAGACAAAACGCTGTTCTAAAATACTCTGACAGTTCAGTCCAGTGTAGTCCAATTCCTGAACCAATATTTTTTTTATGAACCAATTAAACTTTCTGAATGAAAAACTTGTAATACAGTCCCACTTTTATAGACTGAGCGATTTTTACCTGAATGATTTTATTTTATTTCGTTATGTTAAGATCTGAAACGACAACTTCATTTGGCAACAGATTGCTCAGAAATTCTCTTTCTTTGTTTCCCCACAGAAGTACTTCTGTTGAGGGATTATAATTCCAGTTCCTAAATATTAGTGTACTACAGAGCGAGCATTTTTATGCTTTTAAGCTTATAGAAAACAGTAGCATTCATAAAGGAACTAAATTGACTGATTTATTAATTTTCAGATCAGATTAAATTACCAGGTCACTGACAGTTGACGTCAGGCTTTGCAAAACAACCATCAAACTTTGCTTGCAATCTGGTTAATATGCATAAACAATTTAATACATTTACATTGCTGTGTAAATATGATTGGAAATGTTAATGAAGACAAAGTAATGCAACAGTTTAGTATGCATAAACAAGCCCCTTACATTAATGTGCTACGCAGTTCGCTTATTTGCTAAAGTAATTGATTTGGTTAATGACGATGCCAACCTCTAATAAGCCACTGACATTTCATACTTGCTCAGTGTTAGTTTTATATTCCCCGCACTCTGTTCACTTCACTTACCTTTGGGCTTAGTTAAAAGTCTGCATTCAAGTCATATTTCTCAGTGTAGCTATTTCAGTCTAGCCTTAATGGTGTGATTACCTGCACACAGACAAGTTGAGACTGACAAATAACACTGTTGCTTTGCATGGTGCAAAAATGCTTATTTTTCTCTTAGTTATTTCATTAATTTGGGCTAAAAGTAGTCTGAAGCAAATTTACAAACTGTTACATGACTGTATCTGGCCAGAGCATCTGTGATGATTTGGCAGGCATAGTGTGGTTTGCTAAATATAATGCAGTATCAGTTGAGCACATTTTTAAGTTATGTTCTGTGTGCTGAGTTCATTTTAAGTTTGTACAATTTCATTCTGTAGTATGCAAGTATGAAATAACCCAGTGAAATACTTTTGAAGAGGCTGTGTAAACACATAAGAGTGAGACAGTCATGCAGAACAGATAATGTTAACATTGGCTAGATCTGTTGGTACAAAGGTACTGTAAGGCTGTACTGGAATAGATACAAGTTGTCTTACTCTACTAGTATGGTATAGTATTTTCCTTATGTGCTGTTGTCCGCAAAATTTTGCCATAGTTTCAAAGCGTATATTTACTGGTGTGGGTGGTAGAAACCGTGTGAAGAGACATGGCCAGTTGGCTCAGCGGGTTTCAGATTTGTTTGTACGTAATAAGGCACAGGGAGGACATCTTGAGATTTTTTTTTTTTTTTTTTTTCTCCTACGGCTGGACTGTTCTTTGAAGTGCTCCATGTTGGGGTCTCATACATAAGCATGAGCAATGTTTGCTTTTGGCATAGAAGCAGATTGCTTGTGGAGGTTGTGTTCATCACTGTTTTGGGGCTAAAACACGATTTGGCACTTAAAAAATGCTGTATTGTTTTCAGAATATAAAAAATCAATGAGGAGGCTATTCCAATTATTATTCTGTTGTCAAAGTTAGTCAGTTAAGGCCATTTTGCTTTGTTTCCAGTTCATTTTCAGAGGGCACTGACAGAGGCACTGCTTTCCAAGTTTGTACACAAAATCCTGTCGCCTTGTCGTGCATGACTATTAGCAGCACACACCGCCCAAGATAAAACTATTTTATTGTTTTGCATCTGCCACACGTCGTTGATCAGTCCCAGGTCATTTTATGGCATTGTCTATTTTGACTGAGTGCAGTCAGCCAACCCTGTTAGCAAAGGCTATTGTCACAGACGTATTCTACCACTGCTCTGATATTTTAACTTAAGTGCAAATAACATAATACTTTGTATGTTCAGTAAATGTTGTGTGAGTCACATCTATATCTGCACTTACTGTGAAATAGATGCTATTTGTTGATACCAGTAAGATAGTTTTTAAAAGAAATGAATACTATTTTATTCAGCAAAGATGCATGGAATTGATCAAAAGTGACAGTAAAGACTTTTATCCAAATGTTTTTGAGCAGCAATTAAGCATATTAGTATGATTTCTAAAGTATCGTTTGACACTGAAGACTGGAGTAATGATGCTGAAAATTCAGCTTTGCATCACAGGAATAAATTCCAGTGTTAAGTATATTACAATAGAAAACAGTTATTTTGAATTGTAATAATACTTAATATTATGGTTGCACTATATTTTTATTAAATAAATGCAGCTTTGGTGAGCATAAGAGATGTGTTGACCTGGAACGGTAGTGTAAATTGCATCTCCCTTTTCGCACTTGCCTGGCATGTTGTTTTTATGCGGTCAGGAACAGCGTTGATTAATTATTTCTATTATTTTATAACATTTAGGCCAGTTTCTGATGAATGTGTTTTATTTCATTCATTTTGTTAGTTTTATTAGCTGTTACTTACATGCAACACAGAAGGCAATATTTACAGTAATAACCTCAATCTGAGATGCAATATATGTTCATAGCGGGCAACATTATGCTTGCACTGATGTGTGTATAATCAAATTTCAATAATGGACTCTTTCTCACCGAACATTCTGTTCATATTCACGCAAAATTTGTCCAGATACACAGTGTGTTGCACATGACTTTCATGCTGTTTTGAGAAATCAAGCATAGGAATGTAAAATGGCTTTTAATCAATGAATCATTTTCTGCAAGCAAGGCTGATGAGCGCTACATCGTCAGACTTGAGATTTTTACGAGATCATCTCATCTTCCTCACATGATCTCAACTCATCCATGTGATGATCAGATCAATGAGCATGTGTAGTGGCCGCTCTGCATTGATTCTGTTCAGTGGAGGAGCTTTTAGTGGTCTTTACAAACTCTGATGACTTGAGTGGTTCGTTGCACAGAGTCAAGTCGCACCCCGATCGTCTCTCTAATATCTCCTATAATGAAACGCTGACCTCACCTCCAATCCTAGGGATCAAGTGTCTCGGGTTTAGTTTCTCTGAAGTGAAGAATCTCTGTTAAAAGTTTTTTTTCGTCAGTAAAGATCTTAAAGCATAATGATTTATGACGCTCCGCTGCCATTCTGGTTGATTGGATCAATATGAGGGGCAAAGCTGGGATCTAGCCATTGGTTACCCTTCATTTATTGCCATTAAAAGGGAAACTAAAAAAGCCCCGGTCTTGTGATCCTATACGAGTCTTAATCCAGACTTTGATCACATTAAAAGTGTGCCAAAGCTCACTAACCTCTCCTAACACCAGCAGAAACGGGCTGTGAGAGTATGAGCAGGAATACTGCAGGCCTTATCCATCACATATGTGCTCATGTTGCTTGTCACATCTGTTATGCATGTACCATGCATACATTAATTTGAGTACAACAGAGGTAGACTGGAGCTTAAATAATGCGTCAAATTTGAGGCAACATTTTTCATCCAGGGCCAAAAAAATGCTTTTCAATCATAATTAAGCTTGACTTGAGGTTTGGTACAAGGCGATCAGCTCATAAGTCGGCTGTTAACACTGTGGAGGCGTCAAATGTCAGTCACTGTTCTCCTCTCACTTGCATTCAGAGTTTGCGAGAAAATTAAACGCCAATTGCAATGCATTTAACTACATATTGTGACATTTTTATGTGAAAGTGAACAGAACGTAGGCTGTAGCTTTATTTCTGTTATTATATCTATATATTCTTTCTAGTAGGAATGTGGCATTTAATGACTTAAAAAAATAAACATTAATATATACCTTTGGTTTATAATATTTGTATTTTGTGGTTACCGTTATATATTATATAAATTTTTAAGTGGCATCAGTTATTCAACTATAAAAGTATTTCGAAATCCATGGGGTGAAAGCTAAACTAGTTGCAGGAACCAGTAGTGGAGAGAATTGTGTGAGATGCAGTACAGTCTACAATGGAAAGAATTCATTATCCGCACAATACTGTCTGTCACACACCGTTTTTGAATTATTTCTTTACATGCTGTGTACTATATCCAATTCCCAATATAATCTGCCATGGCCTGCAGACCAAAAAAAAAAAAAAAAAAGCTGTTGTTTCGAAGCAAGGTTCAGATCTCCAAATGTTCAAATGTTTCAAAATGCTGTCAAGATAAAAACCCAGAGAGTGAAGATGCAGGATGTGACTGGTTGTCCGTAGACAGTTTTTCCTTCTTTTGTCTCTTTTATTTTGTGAGCTAGATTCCTCTTGGCAGTTCCAGCAGATTAATTGGTTGTGACATGACAAGCCACACTGAGACTCAATTTCAAGACAAGGCGAACATTATGAATACTCTAAAGCCTTAGATCTGATCTAAGGATTTGCACATGGCAAAGCAGTTTTGAGAGGCTATGATTCACCAGAATGACGCGTTTGTCATCACCTTTGCGTTCCGCATTACAATGACAATACAAATATAAATACATTTCCTAAAGAAAACATGAGTGCTGCTTGCCTTTGAAAAATTTGCTGCAATGTAAATGGTTGCCAGAGTGTTGCTATGCCTGTTTCCAGGGTGTTATATGTTCTGCTGGTTGCTAGGGTGTTTTAGGTTGCTGTTAGGATGTTCTGGGTGGTTGATATAGGGTGTTTTATTTGGTTGTTACGATGTGCTGGGCGGTTGATAGGGTGTTTTAGGTGGTTGTTACGATGTTCTGGGAGGTTGATGGGGTGTTTTAGGTGGTTGTTACGATGTTCTGGGCGGTTGATAGGGTGTTTTAGGTGGTTGTTACGATGTTCTGGGAGGTTGATGGGGTGTTTTAGGTGGTTGTTACGATGTTCTGGGCGGTTGATAGGGTGTTTTAGGTGGTTGTTACGATGTTCTGGGAGGTTGATGGGGTGTTTTAGGTGGTTGTTACGATGTTCTGGGTGGTTGATAGGGTGTTTTATTTGGTTGTTACGATGTTCTGGGCGGTTGATAGGGTGTTTTAGGTGGTTGTTACGATGTTCTGGGAGGTTGATGGGGTGTTTTATTTGGTTGTTACGATGTGCTGGGCGGTTGATAGGGTGTTTTAGGTGGTTGTTACGATGTTCTGGGCGGTTGATATAGGGTGTTTTAGGTGGTTGTTACGATGTTCTGGGCGGTTGATAGGGTGTTTTAGGTGGTTGTTACGATGTTCTGGGCGGATGATAGGGTGTTTTAGGTGGTTGTTACGATGTTCTGGGCGGTTGATATAGGGTGTTTTAGGTGGTTGTTACGATGTTCTGGGCGGTTGATAGGGTGTTTTAGGTGGTTGTTACGATGTTCTGGGTGGTTGATAGGGTGTTTTAGGTGGTTGTTACGATGTTCTGGGCGGTTGATAGGGTGTTTTAGGTGGTTGTTATGATGTTCTGGGCGGTTGATATAGGGTGTTTTAGGTGGTTGTTATGATGTTCTGGGCGGATGATAGGGTGTTTTAGGTGGTTGTTACGATGTTCTGGGCGGTTGATATAGGGTGTTTTATTTGGTTGTTACGATGTTCTGGGAGGTTGATGGGGTGTTTTATTTGGTTGTTACGATGTGCTGGGCGGTTGATAGGGTGTTTTAGGTGGTTGTTACGATGTTCTGGGCGGTTGATATAGGGTGTTTTAGGTGGTTGTTACGATGTTCTGGGCGGTTGATAGGGTGTTTTAGGTGGTTGTTACGATGTTCTGGGCGGATGATAGGGTGTTTTAGGTGGTTGTTACGATGTTCTGGGCGGTTGATATAGGGTGTTTTAGGTGGTTGTTACGATGTTCTGGGCGGTTGATAGGGTGTTTTAGGTGGTTGTTACGATGTTCTGAGTGGTTGATAGGGTGTTTTAGGTGGTTGTTACGATGTTCTGGGTGGTTGATAGGGTGTTTTAGGTGGTTGTTACGATGTTCTGGGCGGTTGATAGGGTGTTTTAGGTGGTTGTTACAATGTTCTGGGTGGTTGATAGGGTGTTTTAGGTGGTTGTTACGATGTTCTGGGTGGTTGATAGGGTGTTTTAGGTGGTTGTTACAATGTTCTGGGTGGTTGATAGGGTGTTTTAGGTGGTTGTTACTAGGGTGCTTCGATCAGGATTTTTGAGGCCAATCACTGATCACAGAAAGCAGTATCTGCTGATACGATCACCGATATCAATCTTTTTAAAGCCTTCTTTTTATTTTGCAGAATTATTTATAGGGATGATCCAATCAAGATTTTTAAACATTTATTCAGGGTCTGAATTTCATTTTTGAAAATGAATTCCCCACTTGGGTGACTCTTGTGAAAGGGGATTTTTTTATTTTAGGGGTGGAGGGGGGCATTTTTTTGACATATTTCAAAAATATATATTTATCTCACCTAAATATTTGATCATGCACTGCATTTTTGTTTTGACAATCGTGCAATTGTGGCACAGTAGCTTAGACACCACAAGCCAGATTTCATGAGCTGTATGTGAGGTGGCCTTTTACACCAGGTTCACACGTACTCCATTTGCAGTGCGTATGCAGCCATGTGCGGTACGTAAGTGGTGCAGAAGCAGCACTGACTGTGCTTTCACATGGGAGCCTGCTCCTGATCCGTGGCTGTTTACTGCAAACACAACGTTTATCCATTATTTTGATTTCAAATCCAAACATTGTTACATAAAATGCTTTTTCAACATTGTGATTCTTTTTTTACACAGTACAGTAATACAATCTTTCATAGACGTTTTTAAATGCAATAAATATACGAAACACATTATTCAATGCTTTTTACATTTGCATTTACTTCTAGTTTGATATATTAAGTTGCTCGAGCAAATGGCATAACATTTAAACTACTTTTCTTACATTATCACAAACATTCTAAATTAAAATTCATCTGTCAGCTCTACTGCCTTTTCTTTTGCATTTAATTCTTTATTAGAAAGCAATCCTGCATTTCATAAAGAACTTTGTTTTACTACCTTCACGAGTGCCGCTATTATTGCCTTGTTTATCTACAAGTGCTCTTTTCCTTTAAACCTAGCCAAAAGGCCATAGCCTATGTGTTAACTGTGAAACACAATAGACTTTAATTCTATGCATTTATAGTGTAATTACTACATTTTCGTGTCAATCCATGTTCATATTTACCACAATCAGTGCGCTGTTACTTCAATTCTTCACTTGCAGTGCAGCAAAAATAGACTCTGTGCGGAAACGATCTCTGCACTGCTGCATACGCACTGCTCCTGGATCACACTGCTGGACCGCAACAGTGTGTGCAGTGTGAACGCTTTAAACCGTAAACATGAGAGCAGAAAAAATACGCACCACATACGCACTGCAGAGTAATGTGAACCTGGCGTAATGTGTGTGCGCTGAGAGTGTGCATGAGCGCACGGTCTCCAGGAGAGCGCATGAGCGCTGAATAGTTTAAACACTGGCAAGAATTAAAAAGAAATGCAATTTATAAAGTGACGATGCGACAATCTCTTGATTGTGCAAGTGACAATTCCTGAGACAACTGTGCAGCATTCAGCTCGCTTGTAGTGCAGATGCTATGTCAATCGGAGCACCCCTAGTTGTTACGATGTTCTTGTTGGTTTAGGTGGTTGTTACAATGTTCTGGGTGGTTGCTATTGTGTTTTTAGTTCATTCTTAGAATGTTTTGTTGGTTGACTTAAGTATTTTTAGCTGATTGTTACACCGTGTCTACACCGGACACGAGAAGCGTGGTGCGGCGCGGCACAACAAAATACTATAGAACTCATTATAATCAGTGATGCTGTCTACACAGGATGTGATGCGGTGTGACATGACAAATCTTGACAGTAAACTGCTTCCGAGTTCTATTTGTGATGTATTGACAGAAATTTCAAATGATTTTCAACGGTCGCTTTATCGCATGCTTACGGTGTAAGTTTCAGAAATCAAAACTTTCTCATTAGTCTAAAAACAGCTTATAATGAATCCAAGCTGCCAAAGCGACCCGTTTCGGAATTTTTCACATTATGACGTCATAGCACAACGAAAGACCCACAGAAGAAGATCAACGCCTACTACTATTTGCGCATTTAGTAGGTAAATAGCAAGATAGGCAAACGCAGGTTGTCTCAGCAGCCGAAAGATGGCTCTGAGGATAAGACGCTGTGCAGTGCCAAGTTGTGGAAAACATTAGGAAAGAGTAGATAAACTTTATTTTTAATGATTGTGTCAGTAAGCACCTGGTCATTTGTTTGCTTCATTTTACCACAAATTTGTTTTTAAACAAGACAAAATTAAACTAAATAGGATACCACAGTAATGTCGCAAAACACAAGTTTGAGTTACAATGTTTTTATCATGTCATTATTGCTTTTTTCTGTTACAGATAGTTTGATATGTACTGAGTGTTTATACGTTTTTAACCTAAAGTATAATGATGTATTTATACTTTGACATGTATAGCATGCACCACTCCTATCCAAACAGAGTGTTCAGATGAAAGGGACAGAAAGCTGATTAATTGTATGAGCAATAGTTAGTGATGCTTGCACCAGTGTTAAAAAGAGTCATGTATTTTTATCTGGCCAGTAAGAGAAAGTGTGACAAATGCGATGATTTTTTGGTATTTTATATCAAAAACATTTTTGTGGACATCATCCCAGTCTTTACCAGCAGGGACAGTTTGGGGTTGGTTCCACACAAATGACTGACAGACTCAATGTCTGTGAGCAGATCTTTTTTCCAGAGATTTGTTGGCAGACTGCGCGCGCGCGCGTGTGTGTGCATGCGTGCGCGTGCGTGCGCGTGAATGTGTGCACACGGGTCTAAAACGTGTCCGTTTTTGACAGAGCTGGCATGCAGCTTGTTGTCCTGGAGATATCTATTATAAGTGAGAGACAAGCTAAATCTGTTATCTTAATGATCAACACTGCAAGAGAGAGAGAGAGAGAGAGAGAAGAAATGAGATTGAGGGAGGGCGAGAGAACAGAAGAGAAGGATTAACGCTGTCTGAACCCTTTGGGGACAGAAATAAAAATAAAAGAGAAGCCACATAAATGGATATGAAAGAAGGAAATCAATGAGAGTAAACTATGAGAAAGTAACCGAATGGAGCAATGCTGGGAGAACAGATGGGGCAAACATAAATAAGAACAAATATGTACTTAAACAAGTTCTTGGAACTGTATCAGCTCAGCAGGTCGCATGCATGATGCTTTTTTTTTTTTTTTTGCGCTACCTATGCCGTAAAGTTTACTAAACTGGCTATATTTGAACAACATCTTTATTGTGTTGCATTCCTGCAGGCTTTTTCTTCTAACAGTGGATGCACAGGGCAAACATCAGGTCTAATTTGCAGTAATGAGCAAGCGTATTTGGATTTCCAAGATTTGTTTGCTTAGCTGTGTCATTGCAGATGCTTGTTTGTTGTGCTCGTATCATGTAGATGTTGCTCATAACAGCCAGATTGGACAGGAAATGAAACATGCGCACAGGGAGAAGGCCAGGAACTTCAGCTTGAAAGGACAGAGCAAAAAAGTACAAACATCAGTTGTGCTAAACAACTTGGTTTCCTTTGATTAATGTGTGTAGTAACAGGATTCTTCTCTCTTGCTGCAGTCAAAGAAAAAACATAGCAAATATTTGACCCCCAGTGGCAAGGGGAGAAAAAAAGAGTGTCATGTACGATCGATACTCCATACAAAAATGTCACGCTTTGAAACACTGACTACCAATTGATGCGCTTAAAAGAGAGCGATGCTACACCAGACTGAAGGGATTTTTAACAACATAAACTCACATATAAACACGTTTGTGGAGGCTATTCAAAGTCACACTGCTGTTAGATGTCATTGACGTGTTTCAGTTTATTTACTCATTCAGTTTGTTCGTATTTCTTTGATATTATTTTTCACATTAGTATTTTTTGTATTTGTATTTAGAATGTAATATAATTGTTTATATTGTTTGAAAAATTTTATATATGTGACACGTGCCAGCAAAATGAGTCGGAATGTGCAAATTTTCAAAAATGAGTTCTCCATTTAAATACCGTCAAAATGATGTTGGAATCGGATAAAAAATTACTGAGCTTCAGCCATTTGAAGGCAATAGAGTCAGCAGAGTTGATTTTGAGAAATAACCAGTTTCCACAGCAAAGTCACCAAGCAACGTTGGATATTTTCCTCCAATTCTTTTCTTAATAATAATTACTATATTATTAATCACAATTTATCTTTGTTATTAAAAATAAGATTCTGTCTTTTTTTAATGTTTTATTAACACTGAAACAGATCTATATTAAAGGAACACTCCACTTTTTTTGGAAATAGGCTCATTCTCCAACTCCCACAGAGTTAATAAGTTGAGTTTTACCGTTTTTGAATCCATTCAGCCGATCTCCGGGTCTGGCGAGAGCACTTTTAGCATAGCTTAGCATAGATCATTGAATCCGATTAGACCAGTAGCATCGCGTTCAAAAATGACCAAAGAGTTTCGATAGTTTTCCTAATTTAAAACTTGACTCTTCTGTAGTTATATCGTGTTCTAAGACCGGCGGAAAATGAAAAGTTGCGATTTTCTAGGCATATATGATTAGGAACTATACTCCCAGTCCGGCGTAATAATCAAGGAACTTTGCTGCGGTAGCAGGCGCAGTGATATTACGTAGCGCCTGAAAGTAGTCCCCAGCTATATTATAACTAGTTACCTAGCTGGGGACTACTTTCAGGCGCTGCGTAATATCACTGCGCCTGCTGCGGCCATGTTACGGCAGAAAAGTTCCTTGATTATTACGCCGGAATGAGAGTATAGTTCCTAATCATATCGGCCTAGAAAATCGCAACTTTTCATTTTCTGCCGGTCTTAGTACACGATATAACTACAGAAGAGTCAAGTTTTAAATAGGAAAACTATCGAAACTCTTTGATCATTTTTGAACGCGATGCTACTGGTCTAACCGGATTCAATGATCTATGCTAAGCTATGCTAAAAGTGCTATCGCCAGACCCGGAGATCGGCTGAATGGATTCAAAAACGGTAAAACTCAACTCTGAGGGAGTTGGAGAATGAGCCTATTTCCAAAAAAAGTGGAGTGTTTCTTTAAGACCTACTGTAAAGCATGGATTTAATATAATGTTACACATCAAAATGTTCCTCAGCCATTAACTAAACGTTCATGTAAGACATCGCAGATTATGATTGTGTGAATCTTGCCGAGACATATTTCGCAATAATGTACTTTATAGGGAGGTAGGTGCATCTTATGCACACGCTTCGCAAATGTCTGTCAGCGCGATAATTTTGTTTTCATCAGTATGGGTTTGAAAACCATATTTCACTGGTTTGGACTCATGTCATGGAGAATTCGATATGAATATGCACAAAACCGGAATGCTGTGCTTTGCAACAATACAAATACAACAATACAGACCTACAAACTGTGGTGAGAAGCAGCAGCAGTCGTCCGGCAGTGAGCAGTGAAAAAGGTACTCCTCTCAGAAAATGTACAAATAAAGATCATTTTAAATGTATAATTACTATTTGGAGCATTGGGATCGCTAGAAGAGGGCTTAATGAACTCATTTATTTGAAAACCTGAAAATCGACCAAAACTGACATTTTTCCACTTCTTTTGCCTGTAGCTCAAAATTAGACCTTGTGCATTCCGACTCATTTTGCCAGCACGGTTCACATAGGCCTATACTATATATGAAATAATGCTCCAGATGCTCTGATGCTTCAGAAGGAAAAAACGATGCATTAAGAGCTGGGGGTGAAAACTTTTGAACAGATATATATACACACGCACACGCACACACACACACACACACACACACACACACACACACACACACACACACATATATATATATATATATATATATATATTGTTTTTTTTATGTATATATAATTTATAATAATATATATATTATATTCTTATATTTACTAATTCGGATATTTGATATTTTAATAACTTTTTGTTTTTTGCTTTGTTTCTGTCATGTACTCATTTACACACACACGCACACAATCATTTTGTCATTCAAATTCAACTTTTTTGTCATTCAGCTCTATTTATTTATTTATTTGATAACTAATTTTTCAGATTTTTTTTCAGTTTTTTTATTCTTCCATTAGTTTAGATTTTTTAATGCATGTATTCATTCACTTTTCCTGCCTTTTTATATCCATTCTCTTCTGCAGTAATTCCATGGCTCTTTGATATTTGTTCATTTATTGATGACTGCAATGTTCACTCGTTATTTTGCACCCTATAGTTCATTTATTTACTTACATCTCATACTCTGTCATGCTCTTTCGTCCCTTTCATTGCATTCTGTTCCCTCCTTTTATTTTTCCCTCTCTCTCTCTCTTTCTCTCTGACTGCTGCCGTGGCAACAGCAGACCAGAAGCTCTAGAGATGAGATTGGTGTCAGGGCTTGGCAGCTGTGTGTGTGTGTGTGTGTGTGTGTGTGTGTGTGTGTGTGTGTGTGTGTGAGTGAGAGAGAGAAAGGGAAGGGTGCAGCTGGATCGTGGCAAATGTGTTTTTTGGTGTGTGTATGTGTGAATGTACCCAGCGTACTTTGATACATTTTGACCTTTCTCCTCTGTGTGCGTGATTGTGTGTTTGTAAGTGAGCCTGTTGAACATTCTGCCTAACCCCACAGATCACAGCTATAAATGGCCATCATCTACATCACAACCGTCTGAACCCACAGATGAGGCTGCTGCAAAACACACACTAAAAGGAATTGTTGTTATAATTAGCAATGCTTCAGAAAAAGTTCAAACCAAAATGAAAATTGTCATCATTTACTTACTTTCATGTCGTCCAAACTTTTTGGGAGATGTAAGCAAATGTATATGCTGCTTTTTTTTTCTTCTTCTTCTTTTTTTTTTTTAGCATAAAGTAGTCCATATGGTTTATAAAGCCATAGGACAACTTTGTTCATGGAACAGATGAAAACAGATTTTTTTATTTACAGAAAGTTCGCTGTAGCTCTCAGATCTCCTTCAAATTTAAATATAGCAAATTGGCATGCATTGTGCCAGGTTTGATATCACCAATCACAACATGTCAGTATGAATATGCGAACCTGCAAATGAGATTTGCTACAGGTGGGAAGATTTTCAGAAACTTTTTTGCCCGTTTGTCACATAAAGCCTTCGTGACTTCAGAAAACTTAGAATATGTTGTACTTTTAAGGTGTTTTTTTCCTCAGCTTGATATAGCACCTGTGCCAATTATCTTGTGCTTCATAGACAGAAGAAAGTACACTGCTGTTCAAAAGTTTGGTAGTTGCTAAGATTCTATTTAAAAAAAAAAAAAAAATCTCATGTTTATCAAGGCTGCATTTATTTGATTAAAAAAATACAGTAAATCAGTAATACTGTGAGATATTCAAATTTAAAATAACTCTTTTAATGAAGCAGCAATTCCTCCAGTCTTCAGTGATCCGTTATAAATCATTCTAATATGTTAATTTGGTGCTCAAGAAACATCTCTTATTGTTATCAATGTTAACAACAGTTGTGCTGCTTAATTTGTAAAAAAAAAAAAAAAAAAAAAAAAGGGATAAATGTTTTTCATGATTCTTTTATCAATAGAACGCTCAAAAGAACAGCTTTTATTTGAAACATATCTATTTTTTCAACAAAATAAAACTTTTAACTGTCACGTATCCTTCCTGTATAAAAGGATTCATTTCTTCCCCAAAAAAAAGCCCACTGACCTCAAATGTTTGAACGGCAGTGTACAGGTTTGGACCAACACGAGGACGAGTAAATGAGAATCTAAATTCAAATAGAAGAGAATTGAGTCATCTAAGTGTGTAATTATACTACAGCAGTCGGGCTGTATGTGTGAGAGTCCAAAGTTATTATGCATTTATTCTACTCATCACTGGATCAAAATATACTGTATCATCCACTCACGCCGCAAAGAGGCCAAATATTTAATGTGTTTCTCCCTATATGTGTGTAGCATTTCTGTCTTTTGAGTTCTAGGCATTTTTGTCACACATAGGCTGTACTGAAGTGAACTAGAAACCTAGACGGCATTTTTAAACATTCAAAGATGTCCAAAAATACCATCTAGGGAGACAGCTCACTAGGTTTTGAACCACAGCCATATATTCTTGGAGAACAAGGCTTTGCTGCAGCACTCGGATTAACAGAGGTGTTGCGGTGTGGAACCGTGTGTTGGAGTAAGATCCATGTTTGGGTGTCCTTATTTATTGATCCATTTGCTTTTTAAATGCACTGCTCTCTGCTTGCTCGGCCTGTGTAAGTGTATTAAAGAGAGAGAGAGAGAGAGGTTGGTCTTCAGCCAATGCAGGTCTGTACTACAGAAGTGTCCTACTTTATGCCTGATTTGACAAAAGGTGTCGCATGGGAGTATATTTTTGCAGCCATGTATTTCTGTGCGCGTATGTACGTGTACGTGTGTGTGTGTGTGTGTGTGTGTGTGTTCAGCACAGAATCTCAATGAGCCGTCTGCCACCTCTGCTGCTGTGTGTCTGTGATTCAGCACTTCTCACAAACCACCGTCCGCACACATACACATGCTTCCCGCATCCCGGCAAAGACCGTCCCTGGGGACGTCTCCCAAGGACCCCCTCCCTGTTTGATCAGAGGTGCGTAATACGGATCCTGCCAGAACAGTAGGCGCAGCACGGAGGCCAGATCCTCACATAAGAATAAGATAATGAGACAAAGCATGCAGTGACCCTTTCATTGTCTAACGCAATGACGTTCGTTTTAAAGTGTTGCATAAGAGAACAACATAAAAACACGATAACAGACTGAGAATGTGGGAAAGATTTTCACACGTTTGTTTTGGGGTGCAGATCCGTGCTCAATTGACCGAAAAGTTCAATTGTAGGGCTTGACATTAAGCTTTTATAGGAACTTGTCTTTTCTGTACTAAGATAGATTTAGTTGTCCATTCGGAGATCTATATTTCGGTTTCAGTTTTTGGTGTTTGTCCCGGACAAGTGGATTAGTTTTAAAGTAGTTTTCTGGATTTATTGTAAGTTAAGTGTTCGAGGCATAAACATAATCATCACAGAAATAGAAAGACTTTCATTCTGACTTGGGAAAAGGGATTTGTCAAAGCAACAATGAAGGTAATTATTTTTAAGCCCTTTAATTGAATTCCAGGTACTGTATGTTACATTTAAATTTTTCAAAATCCTGATCATTATTTGAGCTTTGAACTATAAAGCTGTCAAAATTTTAGGGGGAACTATTTTTCTAGGTAGATGAACATAATTCTTGCAAATTTTCAAGTCTGAAAAAGTCTCTAATGCTCACCAAGGCTGCATTTATTTGATTAAAAATTCAGTGAAAACAGTAATTATGTGTAATATTATTGCAATTTAAAATAACTGTTTTTTTAAAACTTAATTTATTATTGTCATGCAGAGCTGAATTTTCAGCTTCAGTGTCACATGATCCTTAAGAAATCATTCTAATATGCTGATCTGATGCTCAAGAAATATTTCTAATTATTATCATTCTTGAAAACACTTGTGCTACATAATATTTCTGCAAAAGAACAGCATTTATTTGAAGTAGAAATCTTGTGTAACGTGTCACTTTTGATCAATTTAATGTGTCCTTCCAGAATAAAATCCTTTCTGAATTTTCTTCCTAAACCAAAAATGTTATTGACCTTAAACTTTTGAATAGTGGTGTAGTTACATCACATCCCTCTCTGTTGCCTTTGCACGTGTCATGCAAAATTAACTTGGTGTGCCGGCTTTAATGGTTTTACGTCGTCATGACAACCAACTTGAAAGACTGGATATGTTACACAGACAGTCAGTAAGGCTAGTAAGTAAATTTACGTCATGTTAGCACATATAATGTTTAAGTCTTGTGGCATTTCTGTTAAAACTCTGTGTTTAAGACATTGTGTTATGTCCATGTGTACTTTTTCCAACAGCAAAATAGTGTGACGTGAGTTTGCAAAGTGACAGATAGAAGAAGAGCTTGAGAAAAATCCTTTTAATTCTGTCCCGATGTGCGATTTAGAATTGATTAAAAGGACGGCAGTGGCTTTTTATTTAACCAATGTCAGTGTTTAAACAGATTGAAGTGATCTGACAGTCTGTGCATCATACGTCTGACTGACGGACAGCAAAACTAATTACATCATGGCAGTAAGTCTAATAGCGAATGCTCAATCACTGGTCCTTCGAGACGCCAGTCCACAAGACATTTCACTGTAAAAGCTCTGAATGCATCCGCTTGCATAATCTTGCAGAAAAAACCTGACCCGTGATCAGTCACGATTAACCCCTGAAGATAAACATCACTGCATTGAGGATGTTGAAGGCCACTCTTGTCTGTATTCACTCACTAATTTCTGCAATCACATATAATGGCTCTTTGTTATACCTTCACTGCTGAAATCTCCACAACAGCTAGAGCAACAGTAGCAAATTCAAAACACATTTTCCATCCTTCTTTGCACTCAGCAGTCAGACACCACAGGCCACGATCAAACAACACGGCCCATCTCTACATTATCATTCACCAGGAATCAATCTGTCTTCTATTTTCAAGGAATATAAGCTAAGCTGTAAAGCAGTGGGTTGAGCTTTCCATCCTCCCTCTTTGCTTTTCTTCAGGGATATCTGGTGATTTTGGAAAGGAAAAAATGGTTGTGGCTCACTTACAAATCACATTGAGGAGGCATAAAGATTGAAAAGTTCACTTCTAACACTGGGCGAGGGGGGGGGGGGGTACACAAAGTCTCTTTCTATCACCCTCTCTTGCAATATGCACTTGCTCAGGAGTAATAAAACAGCGTAGTTCTGATGTACTCGTTCCAAGTAATGATCTGACTCATTATAACTGTGTAGTCAACAAAGAACTTTGTGATGCTAGCCTACACTGCATTAATATAATTCAATACACAAAGGCCCTAAAAAGACATTTACGTACCACTTCATAATTGAATATCAAACAAAAAAAAGACAAGTTTTTTGTTTTAAATGATAAAAAAATATTTAAAAACTTAACTCAACATTTATTTGACTTAAACTTTCCCAATACGCAGGTTTTTATAAATACCGAGGATCCAAAATGGAGATTGGTAGGAGGGTTCTGGGGCATGCTCCCCCGAGAAAATTTAGATTTTCCTGACCTACATGTGTGCATTTTAAGATGTTTCAAGGCTCATAAATTGGATAATAATATAGGTTTAAAACCAAGTCAGTGGGCTGTAGTAGCATGAATTATTTTTCAAGATTTATCAACAGATTCTTAAGCATGAAAATCAGATTTATTGTTGATGAATGATCCATGCTACAAACTGAAAATAGAGAAGATATAGTTTGTTTGTTTGTTTGTTTGTTTGTTTGTTTATGAATTTAATAAACTCAGTTATAATTATCCTGGTAACCTTCAGTAAAATCAGGTGTCTAAAATGATTAAACATTTTATTCACACTGATAGGAATTAGTCTTTTCCAATAAATTCCAACTGATTTTTACATTTTTATGGGCATTTTTACCTTCATATAAAGCCATTTTTCTCTAAAAGTGTCAATTATCTTTTGAGTCAAATTCTTACATTTAATCAGTTTAGAATAAGAATAAGACATTTGGGCTGTTACCAAGCAAATTAAATCAACACAAGAGTCATCTGAAGTGGCATTTAGATGTATTTACACACTGTTTAATGCAGGACATAAATGCATTTAACCTGCAATTACAAATGCATAAATAATGTTTTGAGTCATTGCGATTGAACCGAATCATTTAAACAGTTGATTCATTCAGGAACAAAACACTGTCATGTTGCTCAGAGACATAAAACAGCGTTGTGACTGTGTTTGGAATTAATTTTTTTTGGCGAAATAGAGCAAAAACAGGCAATATGGTGTCTAAAACACAAGTCTCTTAATTAACTTATTGTTTATTGAGCTGTTGTAAAAAATCAATATCACATTTGTAATCATGGTAATTATTGAAGAAAAATGGCACTCTTCATATGAAATTGATTAACTATATGAAGTGGTATCTTGAATTTGTGATCATTCTAAATGTATTTTATTAGACTGCAGTGAAAGAACGCACTCTAAATGCATACGCACTAATGTAGACTTCACTTCACCTCAATGGTGGGTATGGCCCTGCTTTTAGGGTCACTGTATACAAAGAGTTTGATTTCACTATTTAGTGTTATGCAGCTAAATCATTTGCATAAACAAACATACCATAAATGACGTTTATGTTTTAGCACATGCTGTAATTCGGCAATTCTGTATTTCCCGGGTTATTTTTTGTTAGGGACTGCTTAGTCCCTAGTTTTTTTAAGCATATTTCATGAGTTAAATATTTTCAGAAGTACAGTATAAAAAATGTAATTACATATTTGAAAAAGAACTCTGATCAAAATTAGAGAACACTTCCACATACCTCCCAGTTATTCGTGTTAATCCCAGTTAATCTGGCACATGGTGCTAACTTCCTTAATGAACTGACAAACCCTATTTAAATGGCAGTTTAACTTTCCAGTTTTTACTGAATTTGCAAGATGGTGAGCCGTTCTAAAGTAACCAAAACACTCCGACAGCAGGTTGTCCAGATGAAGGCCAATGACAGCCATAGGAAGAGAAGTTGGTTATTTAAAATCTGTGATTTCTAGGATATTGCATCTTTACAGTGTCACTAACTCATTAAAGTCTCCCAAAAAGGCTGGTCATTCACTAAAGACAAATGCACGAGAAGAAAGGATAATGCGGAGAATCACAATGGGCGATCGGTTCAACACTGCAGCTGGAATTGCTCGCCAGTTTAGTGCTGAATAGTGTAAGGGTCTGTCTCAGCATACAGCGTTTCAACGTTTAAGAGAATTTGGACTGAAAGCCCACTCTGCAGTGTCCAAACCTCTCATCAGCACAAAGTATCAAAATGCTAGGCTCACCTTTGCTGAGCAGCATGTTGTGTGGACAGAGCAGAACTGGTCCAAAATTCACTTTAGTGATGAAAGCAAGTTTAATTTATTTGGTCCGATGGTAAACATCATGTTTGGCGTCAAACTGGGGAAAGATTGAAGCCTAAGTGTAGAGAAGTCCGTAAAAGCTGGAGGAGGAAGTGTCGTGATTTGTGAATGCAAATGTTTATCAGAACCTCCTTCAGCGGCATGCAGTTCCTTCCCTGCGTTCATCACCCAATCAGCCAGCAATTTTCATGCAGTACAATACTCCCGTCACACTTCAAAACAGGTAAAGCAGTTCCTTGAAGCTGAAAACATTGAAATAATGAAATGGCTGGGGTAGAGTCCTGATATAAACCGACTGAAAATCTCTGGAAAATCCTTGGTGACAAGTTATGGCTAAGAATACCACTACAGTCACCGAACTGTGGAAGAGACTGGAAGTAGAGTGGACCAAGTTCACATGAGAGCAGTGTGAGATACTAGTGATGTTTTGCGGCCGCATATGTGTTGAAGTCATTTAAAGTAAGGGACTATACACGTTCTAATACTTTTTGACTGCTGTAACCTTCAGAAATTTTAGTTGTAATCTTTTTTCATGTTTTTTTCAGCAAATCATTGCTGTTCTCTAATTTTGAGGATGTTTAGATCTATCTATCTATGTATATACCTATGTATATATCTCTATATCTATATCTATCTATCTATCTATCTATCTATCTATATATATATATATATATATATATATACACAGGTGCTGGTCATATAATTAGAATATCATCAAAAAGTTGATTTATTTCACTAATTCCATTCAAAAAGTGAAACTTGTATATTCATTCATTACACACAGACTGATATATTTCAAATGTTGATTTCTTTTAATTTTGATGATTAGAGCTTATAGCTCATGAAAGTCAAAAATCAGTATCTCAAAATATTAGAATATTTGCATTTGAGTTTGAATTAATGACCATCCCTACAGTATACATTCTGGGTATCTCTTGTTCTTTGAAACCACAATAATGGCGAAGACTGCTGGCTTGGCAACGATCCAGAAGACAAACATTGACACCCTCCAAAAAGAGGGTAAGTCACAGAAGGTCATTACTGAAAGGGGTGGCTGTTTACAGAGTGCTGTATCAAAGCATATTAAATGCAAAGTTGACTGGAAGGAAGAATTTGGGTAGGAAAAGGTACACAAGCAACAGGGATGACCGCAAGCTTGAGAATACAGTCAAGCAAAGCCGATTCAGACACTTGTGAGAGCTTCACAAGGAGAGAACTGAAGCTGGAGTCAGTGGATCAAGAGTCACCACGCTCAGACGTCTTCAGAAAAAGGGCTACCAATCCACTTCTGAACCAGAGACAATGTCAGAAGCATCTTACCTGGGCTGTGGAGAAGAAGAACTGGACTGTTGCTCAGTGGTCCAAAGTCCTCTTTTCAGATGAAAGTAAATTTTACATTCAATTTTTACATCAAGGTTCCAGAGTCTGGAGGAAGAGTGGAGAGGCACAGAATCCATGTTGCTTGAAGTCCAGTGTGAAGTTTCCACAGTCTGTGATGATTTGGGCTGCCATGTCATCTGCTGGTGTTGGTCCACTGTGTTTTCTGAAGTCCACAGTCAATGCAGCCATCTACCAGGAGATTTTAGAGCACTTCATGCTTCCTTCTGTTGACAAGCTTTATGGAGATGCTGATTTCATTTTCCAGCAGGACTTGGCACCTGCCCACACTGCCAAAGGTACCAAAAGCTGGTTCAATGACCATAGTGTTACTGTGCTTGACTGGCCAGCAAACTCGCCTGACCTGAACCCCAGAGAGAATCTGTGGGGTATTGTCAAGAGGAAGATGAGAGACACCAGACCCAACAATGCAGATGAGCTGAAGGCCACTATCAGAGCAACCTGGGCTCTCATAACACCTGAGCAGTGCCACAGACTGATCGACTCCATGCCACGCCGCATTGCTGCAGTAATTCAGGCAAAAGGAGCCCCAACTAAGTATTGAGTGCTGTACATGCTCATACTTTTCATTTTCATACTTTTCAGTTGGCCAAGATTTATAAAAATCCTTTCTTTGTATTGATCTTAAGTAATATTCTAATTTTCTGAGATACTGAATTTGGGATTTTCCTTAGTTGTCAGTTATAATCATCAAAATGAAAAGAAATAAACACTTGAAATATATCAGTCTGTGTGTAATGAATGAATATAATATACAAGTTTCACTTTTTGAATGGAATTAGGGAAATAAATACACTTTTTGATGATATTCTAATTATATGACCAGCACCTGTATATATATATATATATATATATATATATATATATATATATATATATATATATGCAAGTGCATCTCAAAAAATTTGAATATCGTGAAATTATTAATTTTGATGATTAGAGCTTACAGCCCTGCGAGAGATGTGTGTGTGTGTGTATGTGTGTATATATATATATATATATATATGTATATATATATATATATATATATATGTATATATATATATATATGTGTGTGTGTGTATATATATATATATATATATATATATATATATATATATATATATATATATATATATATATATACATACATACATACATACATACAATATATACATATACATATATATACATACATAGATATAAATATACATATACATATATACACACACACACACTTTTCTAAAAAAAAATTCAAGGCAAAAGGAACTGATTTCAGATTATTTAAAACAACTCTGTCTCTCATTAAGCTTTAGAAGAGATTCATTGTCACATTAAGGCCTTCTTTAAGCCCTAAATCTGATGTATGTCTGTTGTAAAGCCTGAACCAGGTTGGCCATACGTCTGTATCGCTTGTTCTGACTAAGCAGTGTGCTGTATGAGTCATTTGCCTCCTTGGCTTAAGGCATTAGCTAATTAGTCAGATCAAATGTTGTGCTGCATGGGTGGAATGAATAATATGCAGAACCCTTTGCCCTTACAGGACTCAGTTTAGTAGCCATATTTTAAGACATAAAACATCTTGGGGTCGTTTGTGTCAGCCAGGAGGTTCAAATTAGCATAAATTATTTCAGTAAAAAAGTGTCTGGTAAGTGATAATGTTATCTTTAAAGTCAACATGCTGCTGCATTCACAACACATTTTATTCGCAACCCAGTGACATGTATTAAGACAGTCAATAAGGTCAGTTTTGATTTCATGTTGTCTGTAATGATTCTGAGCAGACGGTTATACTGAAAGTGGCTATCAAAACCCCATCAGGTACTATAAATGTCTGAAAACTGACCTCATCTTTCTGTGGGGACTGAGCATAGCGGAAAAAATGCTTTACTGAAATTTATCACAAGCATCACAGGTTAAGATGAATTTGAGGCTTTGTGCTGCCACTGCAGCATTTTGAAACTCCCTGTATTTTCTATACTTCTGCGCATTTATAAGGGAGGTTTTGCTTTGGATGGTGAAATATCACCTTCATAATCTTCACGCTATACTGTAAGTGCAGTTGACATAAAATAATAATGATAAAAAAATCTTTCTCCCTGGCGTGTTATATGCTATAGTGCATACTATATGAGATGTTTTATGCCACATCTTTAGTGCAAGCGACTGACATTTAGAGTAAAAGCCTCAGGGACACATGCATTGATCAGTATATTAACCCTCTTTAACCTCTTTGCTGAAGGCACGTGCAGGTGGGTGCTCAAAGCTGTCGACTGTCTCTTTCTTATTCCTCTAATGGTCAAATGTAACAGGCAATTAGGAACACCAGGGTACATCAGGTGCGGCAGCATTCACGTTGCTACTGGAGACAGAATGACTGCGAGTTAGCATGAAAAAGTCAGTTATTTACTCAAAATCTAATGAGCTGCCGTTTCATTTTAAACAGCATTTTAAGGCACCATACTGTGCTTATGCTCCCAACTTGAAGTATGTGCCAAAAGGGATGGCAATAGTTTGGCTATTTTAAAGGGATACTCCACCCCAAAATGCAAATTTGGTCATTAATCACTTGGGGTAAGTGATTAATGACCAAATTTGCATTTTGGGGTGGAGTATGTCGTTCTAATCCTGTAAAAGCTTCATTCGTCTTCGGAACACAATTTAAGATATTTTGGATGAAAACCGGGAGGCTTATGACTGTCCCATTGACTGCCAAGTAAATTACACTGTCAGGGCACAGAAAAGTATAAAAAAACATTGTCAAAATAGTCCATCTGCCATCAGTGGTTCAATCTGAATTTTATGAAGTGACAAGAATACTTTTTGTAATCAAAGAAAATAAAAATAACGACATTTATTCAACAATTCGTCTCCTCTCTGTGTCAGCGTAGCACCATTTTAAAAAGCATCCGATTGACGCAAAGTGCGTACGCTATTCTCTGTCATCAGTAACGCATTTACTAAATGCATTAAGTAAATAAAGTAAATTAATAAAGTATATTAAAATTTTGATCAAATAAATTCAGGCTTGATGACTATAATTGATTTCTTGCAAAAATATAAAATAGTAATGTATCCAATCTTTTGACCTATAATTTCTTTTACATTTGAGCCCATGCCCCTGGGGAACTCTCTGCACGTCCCTGTTGCAATGGGTTCTGGGATTTCTCAATATTAAAAATAAAATAGAAATAATAATAATCAGTTGATTATTTTGCTTATATACATACAGTGCTGGGTAGTAAACAGTTATAATTAGGCAGCAGCTATTTGCACGAAATGTAAATAGCAATAGAGGCTAAGAAAATATGCTATTTTCACTTAGTGAAAATAGCGATGGATTCTATTTACACTAAATGCAGTATTTAATAGCAGTATTTGTTAGCGATATGCTATTTACACTAAGTGCAAATAGCTATAGATTCTATTTACACCATGTTAAAATAGCAGGAAACTACACCAGAGCACATACAGATGTCACGCACTGGATGCCGTGCGCGTGCTCAGGGCAGTTGGACATAGTGGTGTATTAGGGGGAAAAAAATGATATAAATACTGTTCAGTTTCTCGCACAAACTGATCGTTTTGTGTCTTAGTACATCAATGTATCGTCACGAGCCACAGGGTTTAATTTGGATTTGTGTGTGCATGTTTTTTTTTACTCTCAAAGATTCTGTGCCCATTGACTGGCATTATATGACTGACAGACTGCAACGGTTTGAGTTAAAAATCTTTGTTTGTGTTCTACTGAAGAAACAAAGTCACCTACATCTTGGATGCCCCGGGGTTAAGCAGATAAACATCAAATTTTCATTTTTGGGTGAACTATCCCTTTAAGTGTAATTATGTTTGAATATGTAATCTAGATTACATACTTAGATTCCAATAATTAAGTAACTTTAATATGATTGCATCCTTCACTAAATGGCATTTAAAATGAATGAAATTAAGATAAATTATTTATCTTTAGTTCTTAAATTTGTCATTCTAAAGAAACCTGTTGCTCTTATTGGTTCGCAAAGTCATATTAACAATTTACGATTTACTTAATTATTAACTTTATCAGTGAAATTTATTTACGAACCCCCTGCAGTTCCTTCACAAACCTGTTTGGGAAGCCCTGGTGTAATGCAAATATATATACTCCTTTGTATTTTTATATCAATATGGCACAGTATTTTCCTATTCAAATACATGTGATAAACGAGTTTGGTCAGAAGTAATCTAAAAGTAATCAGATTATAGTACCTAAAATGTGTAATATATTATGTTACTAATTACATGTGTTGTCATGTAGCCTAATTTAAAATCAGTAACAAACTTGTAAGCAATCTATTGAGCTCAAATGATATAATTAGAATTTATGGGCCATATTTCCAATATTTTGGACCATGTATGTTTTTGTCTATTATGTTGTTAACTAGTAAATAGTGCATTATTGTGTTTTATTGTTTTAGTTAGAGTGCTACCTTAGAAGACAACTCCCTGTGTAGGTAGCTTACTGTGTTTTGGAACAGAGCCATTCAAACAAAACACAAAATGCTATGCTTTACAGTGATTACACCGTGGTTAAGGCTGTCAGGTATGATGCAACAGCCCTTAACAGTGCTGTGAGGCATTATGATGGCATAGGCAATGTGTTGAAAGACACAGATGTTCATAGAATAATTTAATGCATTATTAATGATAGTCAAGACAATAAACAATTCTCACTCTAAGTAATAAAGTTCATTATCTGCAGACAGTTGCCAATCAAACACCATTCTCTGAAACCCACGTGTTCAGTTGATCGACTCGACGACTTAAAAATGGGGCTCATCCAATCAGATTTTAGAGCCGAAACTGTCCGTTTTATAATTTGCAATTAGCTATAAGGCCTTCATCACAGCAGAGACTAATAAAGGCATAGTCAATTATGCAGCTTCGCCTCTGGAGCGCACACAAAACGATTTTCTGAAGAGCAGAAACATTTAGATAAGTACGGTGTGATAGGGAGAAGGGTTTGACTTCAGGCGTATATGAAGCTCGTCAGCGCCACTGTCAAAGTGACAAGTGAAAATAGCTGTGCAGGACAGAGCTAGATACAGCGCAGACAATTTTCAAAAGAACTGCACTGATTGCCTGGCAGTTTAGTGCTTATTGGTGCAGTGCTCAGAAAATCACAGAGTAGATGCACAAAATGCTCCAATCTTCAATGCATTATTTATTTATAACACCTACCGTAAATATGCACTCAAAAATGTTCAGTTTTTTTTAAAAAACAGACACGGAAGACTCAATCCAATCGCACAACAAGGAAATCTAAATACTAACCAGAGGCATTTGTTTTGATGTTAAAATGTAGCGAGTTCAGGGAGGTGAGAGAGTTGTATGCCACACAGACACAGGCGGCTCGCTAAAGCAGAAGTTATCAGCAGGCAGCATCGGACCTCAACGCCACCTGCTCCCAAGAAGCGCTGGGAAGCAGTATCGACAGTGTCTCGCCTGGCCTGTATGACCTCCTCCTGTCACTGCCTTCCCCCCAGAGCGCCCTTTTCACACCTTTAACACCATACTAAGAGACAGAGAGAGATAGACAAATTGAAAGAGAGAGAGAGAAAGAAAACAACTGGGGAATGGCACAGGTGAAATGATGGAGAGGCTGATGTTAATCAGTCCAACAGCAGTTTTGGTCTAAACGAGGCTGTACAGATGCACAGATTTGTACAAATGACAGGGCTGGATTTAGCAAGGTGCTGGGGTGGGCTATGCCACCACCAATTTAACCTCACATGCTTCCAGCATTGACATTTTTAAGCATAATTTGAGTGCAGTGTTCAAATTATTATTCTGGTCATTTCTGAGCGGTTGACAGAGCTTTACGAATGGGCAATTTCTCCTTTTTCATCCACAACTGTGATTCATCCATCCAGAGGTACATATATATATATATTAAGTCTTCGGTGTCACATGATCCTTCAGAAATCATTTTAATATGCTGATTTGCTGCTCAAGAAACATTTACAGTATTATTATCATCAATATTACGCTGATTTTCAGTGGAAACTGTGGTACATGTCAGAATTCTTTGAATAGACAGTTTAACACATTTTTAAAATGTTTTTTTTTCCTCCTTTTCTATTTTTACTATCACTTTTGATCAATTTAATACATCCTTGCTGATTAAAAGATTTTTTCCACAATAAATAAATAGATAAAAACAAATCTTTCTGCCCCCAAGCTTTCAAAATGTAGTGGTTTTAATTATTCTTTAAGAAAAAAATAATTAAAAGGCATTTTATGAATGAATCTGAATAAAACGTTTTGGGTTTTTTTCTGTTTTGGCGATGACAGGAAATGAGGAGAACATCCCCTCAACAATCAGAGCAGGCTAGATCTGGCCCTGCGTAAAAAATAATATTAAATTCCAGTGATTTTGATAAGAGCAGACAAGAGCAAAGAAAAAGATGATATGAGATGACAAGTTAGTAGTGATAAAAACAAACAAACAAGATATACCACTTAAATACTACTGTTGTCTCTTTTTGTATACTTTTTGTATACAGAATATATATATATATATGTTTAAGGCTAGGTTCTCAGCAGAAACAGATCATGGACTGTGATAACGTACCTTTTTATGTTATAAGATTTCACAGCTTAAACATCCAAACAGCTACCAATATTTAGAAGAGGAAAAGTCCTCATAAGTTACTCGGAAAAAAAAAATATATCGCCATCTGTTCTAGAGGTTTTACAGCAGAAAGACCCGAGCTCAGCAGGTGCCCTACTGCCCTTTGGAGTTCTTACTAAAAGGTCCGGGGAGGATTATCTAACCGTGTGAGTAAGAATGAATATGAGTATGAATAGAAACCTTTCTTACTGACTCAATTTCTTTTCCTTGATGTTAGGAAACGGCCTGAACATAACGATAACACATCAGCGTCACTGGTCAATCGATGGAGTCTTTCAAGCTTGTCCTTCACTTCCACTTGCAGATACCATGGTATTACTCAACCAAAAGTATAGTACTAGGATGAAGGTAGTAGAAGTGTGAACACACCATGAAATCCATTGCTTTCCACCACCATCAAAACTGATAACATGTAGGTAGATTTAACAGAGCTTGCCATGAAACCACCTCTTGGAAATGTATTTATGGTTTTCTCAAAGCTAGTAATCTGGCTTAACGTCGCCACCTCGGCTTTATGTTTTGTAATCTGGCTTTATGTTTGGAATCCGGCTTTGTTACCTGGGACTCGCTGATACATGTGTAATCCACAATCATGCCGCTTATCTACTGTTGGTGTCTTAATCTTGAATCCTACACCTGCAGTCTTGGCAGTGTGACTGCTAAGAGCTAGTGCATCTGTAGCATGCTATCATTACCATCTGCTTCTATCGACTTCAGGAAGTTGAGTCATCAGACAAGATCGGCCGTGCTTAGGGTGGTATGGCCGTAAGCCATACTCTAAAGAGTTGATATGAAGGGGATGTTTACAACACATCCCGCTGTGGCAAACCGACTGATTTCCCACCAACACGTGCAACAATTTAAGTAAACAAATATCTCCGGTTCTGATTAACAGCCAATTCTCAAGTTTACGGTTACACATTGTACACAGCAGACAATTGATACAATCTAAAATGATGAAAATGTGTACCTGCAAAATGAAAATACTGGCTGTCTGATGCAGGGTTTTCAGTGGCGTTTTCAGTGATAATGAAATTAAGGCAACAGGATGACCAATATATATAAGCAGAGCTGGGTAGTAACTGATTACATGTAATCTGGATTACGTAATCAGATTAAAAAAATTAAGTACTTGTAATTAGAGTAAATTTACATTTTAAAATACAGTTACTTTTTTATAGATTACATATTATTCACACAATTGCAATAAATTATTCATAATTGATTGATTCCCTCTTATTCCTCTTTTTCATCTTTGAAATTTTCTCTTCTAAAATAGCCTGCCACTTATATACATTCAGAAAGTCCAGTTTTGTGGACATTCACACACAGACCAGTCACTAGTCAGGAGGCAACACAGCATTTGACCACTGGATTTACAAAAATCATTTCAGGTTTAAGAAGGGTTTCAACATTGCATCAACTACAGATGAACATATTCATTTTTATTTGAATCAGTATGTTATTTAACCATGTATGATTTTGTATTATTGAAAGGCTTTTGTCCTTCAAACTCATAATTTACATGTAATGTAGACATTCCCAAACGTTTTGTCATCTGAACTTCTTTCACCTAATGTATTGCATTAAACTCACAAACCCCCTGCAGTTCCTTTACAACCTCAATTTGTGAAACCTTCATGTAATATAATGTTTAATACACTTCATATTGTTAATTACAATGAATGCAATATATTTTCTTACTCTTTTTATTTTTACATCATTATGGTACAATATTATCCTATTTAAATAATTGTGAAAAATGAGTTAGGACAAAAGTAATCCAAAAGTAGTCTGATTAAATTACCTAAATTGTGTAATGTAATGGATTATGTTACTGTCTACAATTTTTGTCATGTAATTTGGAATCAGTAACGGATTACAATTTGTAAGCAATCTACCCAGCTCTGTATATAAGTAACCTAAAGGGGTAGCTCACACAAAAATGAAATTCTGTCATTATTTGTTCACATTAGGCGCTTTTGCACTGCGTAGGTCTAGGAACTTATAGGAACTAGCCAGCAGGGTGGTTCCTGGAGAACCGATTTCTGCCTCGGGCCAACTTCCTGGCTGCATTTGCACCGGCAGCAGGAACTCTGAACTCTGTGTCAATTAGGTACTTTTATTTTGGTAGCACTTTATTTTGGACCAGTTCTCACTATTAACTAGTTGCTAACTAGCATGCATATTACTAGCATATTGGCTGTTTACAAAGCATATACTAATGTCTTATTCTGCTCTTATTTGTTCAGGGAAAACTCTTAGTTAATAGTGAATATGTGTTCCCTGTTCAAAAGTGTTACCTTTATTTATTTATTTTTGTGACATAGGAAAGTTTAGC
This sequence comes from Acrossocheilus fasciatus, assembly GCA_036784905.1. NCBI lineage: Eukaryota > Metazoa > Chordata > Actinopteri > Cypriniformes > Cyprinidae > Acrossocheilus > Acrossocheilus fasciatus. The sequence goes on from CM071956.1 coordinate 6,399,930, forward strand.
GGAAATTACATTTCTCTTTCATCAGTTATTAGCTGAATATATAAATACATGACAACTGACATTGAACATGAATACATACATAAAGAAATAAAACAGAACAGATGCAATGAAGACGACGATGCAGTCACGTTTCAGTGAAATACCTTTACAATCCTTTATGATGCTTTTACGTCCATCATTATGTGTGTATTTTGAATAGCAGTTTCTCTCTGCAGATGATGAGGCTGTGGAATATGACAGCATCTGGGTAAAACGCACAAATCAGTTTAGAGTTACAATGTGTCTCTTCCATGTGTTTAAAAACAATTATGTTTATAAAAGCACAAAGTAGCATGAGCCCTTCAGAACAGTAAAAGGAAAAAGTGATCAAATGTCATGGCACAGCTTTAATTTTTCTTTTCTTTTCTTTTCTTTTAATTTAAAATCTCTGCTACTTACTTGGTGGAGAAAAGGAGAGACGTGGCCTTGACTGAACCAGAGCTGGTCACACATGTTAAAAAAAAAAAAAGAATAATAATGATAATTCATTACATTTTATATAGCGCATTTCTGGGTACTGAAAACGCTTTACACAGGCAAGGCAAGTTTATTTATATAGCACATTTCATACACAGTGGTAATTCAAAGTGCTTTACATAAAAGGAAGTGAAATAGTCATTAAAAAATAATAATAATCACAGCAATAAAAACAAGGAATTAAAAAAAATAATAAGGATAAAAACAAGGAATTAAAAAAAAACATTCTAAAATGATATAAAAATAATTATAATTTTAAATGAATTCAAAACAGTTAAGAATAGAAAATGATTATACATAAAATAAAGTGCAATCAGTTTGGACGTAGCACAGTGCAAATGCACAGCTAAACAGATGAGTTTTGAGTCTGGATTTAAATGTGGCTAATGTTTTAGCACATCTAATCTCTTCTGGAAGCTGGTTCCAACTGCGGGCAACATGATGGCTAAAAATGGACTCCCCTCATTTTGTGTGAACCCTTGGTATTTCTAACTGACTCGATCCTAATGATCCGAGTGGTCTGTTAGGTTCATATTCGGTGAGCATATCTGTAATGTATTTAGGTCCTAGGCCATTGAGTGATTTATAAACGAGTAAAAGTACTTTAAGATCATTCCTAAATATAACTGGAAACCAGTGTAAGGACCTGAGGACTGGTGTGATATGCTCAAGTTTTCTGGTTCTAGTCAGAATCCTGGCAGCAGCGTTCTGGATGAGCTGCAGCTGTCTAATGGTCTTCTTTGGAAGGAGTGAGGAGACCATTACAATAGTCCACCCTGCTTGTGATAAAGCCATGAACAAGTTTCTCCAAGTCTTGACTGGAAACAAAACATCTAATTCTTGCAATGTTTTTGAGATGATAGTACGCTGATTTAGTTACTGCTTTCACATGACTACTAAAACTAAGGTCTGTCTCCAGAATCACCCCAAGATTTTTGACTTGATTTTTAGTTGTTTGACCCCTAGAGCCAAGGTATGAATTCACCTTGAGAACTTCAAGGTGAATTCCAAATGCAACGATGGAATTTGTTTCCAAATGCAATGACTTCAGTTTTCTCCTTGTTTAACTGAAGAAAGTTCTGGCACATCCAACTGTTAATTACATCAATGCATTGGCAGAGGGAATCAATGGGGCTATAGTCATTTGGAGATAAGGCTAGGTAAATCTGGGTATCATCAGCATAGCTGTGATAGGCAATTTGGTTCTTTCTCATTATTTGACTTAGTGGGAGCATATAAAAGCTAAACAAGAGCGGTGCAAGAATTGAGCCTTGTGGGACTCCGCATGTCATGGACGTCCACTTAGACTTATGCTCTCCTATACTCACATAATAACCTCTCCCTTCTAAGTATGACCTGAACCATTTGAGTACCATCCCAGAAAGCACAACCTAGTTTTCCAGTCTCTTTAGAAGTATGTTATGATCGACAGTGTCAAACGCAGCACTAAGATCTAGTAGTACCAGCACTGATATATTGCCAGAATCAGAATTAAAACAAATATCATTTATTATCTTAATGAGTGCTGTCTCTGTGTTGTGATGCACTCGGAAACCAGATTGAAAATTGTCCAGGTATCCATGGACAATCTAGTTCCAGTTCCACATTAAAAGCATGAAGGCTGTCTTTATAGATGCTATAGTGAATTTCGAGTTTCGTCTTCCGCCATACTCTGAACAACTGTTGATTTTCTTCAAAATGATTTTTGTCTGCCAGTCTTCTTGCTGACCTTTACCAGAGCAATATCATCAATAACATTCTTAACTTTTGAGTTAAATGAATCCAGGAGAATATCAACAGAGTCTGCAGAAATGCTTGGTGTTAAAGATATAGCCTTCATAAATAGTGCTCTAGTGTTCTTGTTAATGCATCTCTTTCTGACAGAGACAGATCTAGATTCAGTGTTAACAGAGATCAATATATCAAAGAAAATACAGAAGTGATCAGATAGTGCTACATCCTTAATAACAATGGATGAAATGTTTAGACCTCTACTGATGAGTAAATCTAGAGTGTGTCCACGATTGTGTGAGGGTTCATGCACACCCTGAATCAGGTCAAAAGTGTTTAAAACAGTTATAATTCCTTTTGTGGTTTTGATTTCTGCATTATCTATGTGAATATTAAAATCCCCTGCAATAGTAAAACAGTCAAACGCTGAGGAAATCATTGATGACAGTTCTGTGAATTCTTCAACAAAGGCTGGAGAGTATTTTGGAGGCCTGTAAATAATGATAAAAGGAATGCATGGAGCACCTTTCAGCACAATACCTAGGTATTCAAAAGACAATTACTGACCAAATGACACTTGCTTGCATTGATAAACATCTTTAAATAGAGCAGCTACATCTCCACCTCTCCTAACAGTCCTGCAGACGCTTGTAAAATTAAAGTTAGGAGGGGCTGTTGCACTGCAGCTGTCTTTTAGCCATGTTTCATTTAGAAACATAAAATCCAGGTTATTTGTGGTTATTAAATCATTGGTCAGAAATGATTTATTTTTTAGTGAGCGAATGTTTAAAAATGCTAACTTGATGGAATTACATTTTGTCTCTACAGCAATCTTAGATTGTTCCATTACAGGCCGCAGATTAGATGGGTCAGCCGTACGGCTTGAGAAGGCCTTAGACTTTCTATCACGTGATAAAACAGAAATATGGAAATAGGTTCCCGCTTGTTCTGTAAACATTTGTGAAAGTTGCTGCTAACACGGTGGGGACCCGACACATATCACATAGACAAAGACATGATTGGTAGGAAACAGCAGAGCAAGTTGCTTGCAACGCCAAAGCCATGGGTTTAATTCTCAAAGAAACTGATAAAATGCACGCTTTGAGTGCAGTGCAAGTCGATTTGGATAAAAGTGCCTGCCAAATGCATGAATGTAATTACATTTTATCTGTTTTCTCTCCCGATTAATGTACTGTATCACTCTGATAATGGCCATATATTTGCCTAACTACAGGTTCAACAACATTAATTGCAAGCCGGATAGAGTCGATTGCAGTTGTAAAAATTGCCTGTTTCAATAAGGGGAAACGATCTTTATCCATTTTGTGTTTTACAGATGACTCCAAAGCTTGACTTTAAAAGGACATTTGCGTGTCATAATTGCAGCAACAATGATTAAATGCGCAGCTGGCATTTTGCAGCAATATTTGACTGTTTTGGCAAATTGAATCCTCACAGGAAGCAAAGGGAGGACATTATTGCTAGGTGGGAGGTTGAATGCTTTTCTTTCTTGTCTCCTCTGCTAAATTTAGACCCATCAGCCTCCTCCTGACTTTGCTCAAATGAGGGAGGCCGCTCATTTAAAAACTTGAAATGGGGGCTCCCACTTCGAATTTTTAATCATCCGTCCACCTTGGGGATTATTAATTGTTTGAGAGGAGAAGCTAGCCGGAGGAGCACTTTCTAGAAATAAAGGAGGAAAATAACAAGTTGTACATGCTTTAATGCTATCCATAAATGCTTTCAGCGCTATCAGAAACGAGCTATATTGTCTAATCATGTCATCATTTATGATAGTGGGGTTGAAACATCCCGTTATTTTCCTGAGGGAAAGTTAATTAAAAGAAAAGGATGTCCTTGGCACCCCGGTGGTTGTCGTTCCCAGAACCACTAATTGCCTCTGAATGTAAATATTTAATGTTGAACAGCTCATAAAATGGTATGACAACAACAATGTTGAACACAGCACCTCGGCCTCAAGTGCTTTATGCTGTCTGTTCTTTGTCTTCGCAAATCCTTGAATATTGTTGTTCCGAAATGTTCCTCTTGCCCTCCTGCTCACCCTATTCTTCATCATTTTCAGTCTTTTTTCATGCTACTGTGATTTTGTGATTAAATTATCAGGTGTGGGGAAGGGTAGAAAACATGGAAATTATGTAGGAAATGATGGTTTACTTGGTCTTTGGGAATTTTTGGAGAAGTTTAGAGGGGATTCAAGTGTTCTGAAGGAACATTATTCCATTTTAGACCACATTTTTGAAAAGTCAATTACTTGGTATTTACTGCAGTACAGTATGTGGTTTCTGTAGTATTACAGCCTGTATATTACAGGGACAGTCTAATCAGACATGTATAAAAAGGTGAAATTGTGAAATTATAATGCTTAATATGGGGCTGTAGGAATTATGTCCTGCCATATAGTTAAGAGCGAATCACCTGTTTGTTTTCTCTTGAATGCACGTGTATTATCTGAACCAATATGATTTGAATTCAAGAATTAAATTCTTACATTACGCTTAATGAATTTATTGCATACAGTAAGTAATGCCTGCTCTCTTTTAGCACTGTTTAGATCAGCACACAGTTTGCCCAGTGTACAAATTTTGCTTTGTATGAAAAACCCCATTGCATTTAAAATACTGCATTGTCAGGGTTTTTTTTATAATTAACTGTTTGGTGACCAATGTTTTGTGCATTTAAATGCACTTGGTGCTTTATTCTCATATTTGCTTTCTTTTCGATTCTGTAGGTCATATATAATCCAGAATAAATTAAGTTTAAGTGCTTATTAAGTGCTTGCTTGCACCTGCTTATTTAATGGTTTTGTTGTTAAAGAGGTATTTAGTATTGAAATTGCATTTTGAAAGTTGTCAGAGCTGTGTCGCAGTGGCTGGTGCACAGTTTGGATGCAGTTTTAAAGCCGAAAGCCCAGAATTAATCTTTAAAATATGAATATAAGATAAAAACTGCCAGTTAATTTTAGAGCATCTGTAACAGAGGACAGTTCGTTGGCTGCATGGGTGTTTATTTTTAGCATCTGGAGGGGGCTTGTGTGTGGGAGAGTGCATGGCATGTGTAGCCTTGAGCCGACAATTTGTGAAAGTGACAAGGAAAAGGTCTGGAGAAAAACAGTGCTTGAGAGTGAAGAAGTAGGGTGAAGTCACTGTCATTTTGTGTTGGGACAGATGATGGCTCCTTTCACAACCCGAGATGATGGTCATGAGCTCGACCCTGAGGCACTGGCTAAATAAGACACACACCCTCTCTGCACAGACTGCAGAACTCTGCTAAAACATGAGCAGGGTCTAAATCTATCTCTCGAGGTCAATGACAAACTTTTACTGTTAAAGAATGTATCAGTTTCTTTTTTCTTTTTTTTTTAACAAAAATATTAAGCAGTACAACTCTTTTCAACACTGATAATAATGTTTTTTTTTTTTTTTTTTTTGAGCACCAAATTTATTATTAGATTGATTTCTGAATGTGACACTGAAGACTTTCAGCTTTGCCATCTCAGGAATAAATTACATATTAGAATATATTAATGTACAAAAAGTTATTTTAAATTGTAATATTTCACAATATTACTATTTTCCCTATTTAAATACAACTCGAATTTCAGAAATGTTGGGACGTTTTTTTTAATTTGAATAAAATGAAAACTAAAAGAAATTGAAATCACATGAGCCAAGATTTTATTTTATTCACAATAGAACATAGATAACACAACAAATGTTTAAACAGAGAAATTTTACAATTTTATGCACAAAATGAGCTGATTTCAAATTTGATGCCTGCTACAGGTCTCAAAATAGTTGAGAATGGGGCATTTTTTCCATGGTGTAGCATCTTCTCTTCTTTTCAAAACAGTTTGAAGACGTCTGGGCATAGAGGTTATGAGTTTCTGGAGTTTTGGTGTTGGAATTTGGTCCCATTCTTGCCTGAAATAGGTTTCCAGCTGCTGAAGAGTTCGTGGTCATCTTTGACGTATTTTTCGTTTAATGATGCACCAAATGTTCTCTATAGGTGAAAGATCTGGACTGCAGGCAGGCCAATTCAGCATCCAGACTCTTCTACTACAAAGCCATGCTGTTGTAATAGCTCTAGTATGTGGTTTTGCATTGTCCTGCTGAAATACACAAGATATACACTGACCATAGAACACTTTTCCACTTTGAAACATGACGCCGCTTCTGGACCATGTTCGTATATGGCTTCCTTTTTGCATGATAGAGCTTTAGTTGGCATTTGCAGATGGCACGGCGGATTGTGTTTACCGACAGTGGTTTCTGGAAGTATTCCTGGGCCCATTTAGTAATGTCAATGACAGAATCATGCCGATGAGTGATGCAGTGTCGTCTGAGGGCCCGAAGACCACGGGCATCTAACAAAGGTCTTCGGCCTTGTCCCTTATGCGCACCTTTACTTTTGAGAGACTCTGCCAAAATATTGGCTCATGTGATTTGAAAGTCTTTTAGTTTTCATTTTATTCAAATTTTAAAAAAATGTCCCAACATTTCCGGGATTCGGGTTGGAGATGCAGCCTTGCTAAGTATTAAAAAAAAAAACATAATAATAAAATATACAGACAGACAGATAGATAGATAGATAGATAGATAGATAGATAGATAGATAGATAGATAGATAGATAGATAGATAGATAGATAGATAGATAGATAGATAGATAGATAGATAGATAGATAGATAGATAGAATAAACAATCCCCTTTTTACAGAAAAAACACCCAAAAATTTCATCAACATTTCAGTCTTTTAAATGGCTGTCATATAGCTTCAGAAGACTTGGCATATTGCACAAGCCGTATGCACTGCTTTAATGGTTTGCTTTTTTGAAGCTTGAAAGCTTCAGGCTTATATTTTTATATCATCCCTTTCGTTCAACAAGCCACCAACCCCTCTGTCCAGATGACACTGTGTGTTTCTGTCTATTTCTGTCACACATCCAATCATTTCAAGCTGTTACCCCTTCGTCTCGCTAGTGTTTTAATGTTTATTCTGCTGCTGTGTTATGCACTGTTATATACACACACACCTCACCCATCACAAAAAGAGAGCGAAATATATCCCCTGTCTGTGGCTAAATGAGAGGATTATCCCTTCATTATAGTATCCGAGGCAGCACGGATGCCATGCCACCGCTGCCTCTGAGGCAAACAAACCTTTTTATTTGCCTCAACCTCACAGGATGAGCCGCGTTAATGTCCCGAACACAGACACATTACAGTGAGGGTGACAGGCATATTAGGAACACTGTTTTAACATTTTTTTTTCTTCTTCTAACAGCCTGTGGAGAAGGATCACAGCCAGTTGGCTTGGAGTGGCTGTTCCAAAGTAAATCCAAATGAAACCGCAGGACAGCGTTTGAGGTGTAATGTGAGAATTAGGATATTGGATTTGACAGCATGGGAGCAGTGTCTGCCTGGAATATTTTCCGCAGTCTAGTCAAAAACCTGTCTTCTTCAATACCTGACAATTTTTGTAGTTTTATTTAGTTTGAGCCTCTTGGTACTTAGACTCCCAAAAGCTTTAAAAGCACAGTCTTAAGTGCTACCTTCGATCAAAAGCCAAGCAAGGTCAGAGCCTTCCGTTCTTAATTTCCAACAAAGCATCTAGAGGCATCACAAAAAACGACTTTCTTTAAGGTTAAGAATAGTAGATGTATGGAATTGGTAATGCTTTTTCACTGGCCTGATGCTTAGCATTTGTCATACACCCATCTAAGAACAGGATTTGTTTCTCTTCATATGTACATTGTTCCAGATGGGTTAAATACTAACCAAAATACCATTCAAATGTCATGGAGATTTAATATGAGCTTTTTCAATTTCAACTGAAACAGGAAGACAGGGGAGGGAGATTTTGAGCAGCTCCGCCCCCTTTTTAAAATAGCCAATAGCGTTTCATTTATATCAGCCATTGAGCTCGGTTAAGCCACATTTGACAGCTTATGACAGCCACATTCTAATAGACCAATCACAGTTACGTCACATTGTGGTGGCAGAAACACACGGTAACAAGCGGAGTGAAATGGGAAAAATCCACAGAATAAGAGATAAAATGTATTGTTGTGCCTTTGGATGTCAGAATCGGAATGCAAATCATTTTTATAGAATACTGTCGTCAAAAACACCATTTGAAGCTAAACGCAGATGTTTAACGGACAGACTAATGAATGAAAGCTGCTATGATTACTCTACTTTTAAATTTGATTTAAACAATTGGTCTACATAATATTCACATGTGCTTTTCATTGAGAACATACTATATTTGCTCTATAGTTAGCATGAAATACTATTTAAACCTGTAACATTTTACATTTAACGTTACCTATTTTGTCTCTCAATTCTTTTTTGAAACTTTTTTTCTCACAAATGCAACTTTATATTTCGTATTTCGGACTTTATAACTCGATTTAACTCAACAATAGTGAGTTTGTCCATTCTGAGGGGGAAAAAACGGCAGAAGTGTGGGATATAAACTCAAAAGAGAGAATGACGAGTTGATTTTTCTTATCAGAACTGTGAGATATAATCTCGGAATTGCGAGAATAAAGTCAGAATTTTGAAATATTGAAATTTTAACATCGCTGCCACTGCCAGACAAAAAAACGACGACAGCTGTGGTTAAACGAGATAAACGGAAACGATCGTCAAAAATGCTCGCGTTTACAGTGCACACTTCTTATCAGAAAAGGTTCAATAAAGTATTGTCTTTTGTTGTTATGGGCGCATCTAAAGATTTCTTATGCATCTCACATTTGTCTGTGTGCATGTGTGTAAAACAACAAACTGATGATTTATATGCATATGTAATTGTATATACACTGTTATGAGTAATTGTAGCTGTAAAAATAGTTGCCTGCTGAAATTGAAATATATATATACATATTCATGACTAGATAGACACGGTGAGTTTGTCTTTATACACGTTAGATGTGAGTCACTCAACCGAAGGGAATCCTGTCAGATCATCCATCCTTTGAGTAAAAGCGTGTGCGGGTCGGCCAATCTGGTTTCGTCCATTAAAGTTAACCTTTTCAAATAACAATCGCGGTCCCATACAGTGAGTGACCGTACATATGCAGGTAAAATCGGAATTTCTTCAGTTATTGTTAAAAAAAAACAAGTTAACAGACTTCATAGCTAGCGTTAGTGAAGCGGTCAGGGGGATCTTTCTGCCACCACCTAAGCTCCGCCCACAGAAAAATGTCACAATGCTTACTAACAGAAAAAGGGTCTATAGATTACTCCTTTAGATTCTATATGAATCTGTTAAAGCAAAACAGTTATAATCATGCTGAGGATGTGTAGTTTAAAAAATATGTAATATATTGGTGAATGGCACCAGTGTTATCTCTTCTACTCGTCAGTGCTGTTTCTAATACCAAGCCTGTCTAACAGTTTCTCCTCTTAATCTCATTCTTATCGCTATAAAATATAGCATTCTCTGTAGAAAGGACATGACAACCCAAAACCAGACTTCTTTCACTCCAATGGAAAGCATATTTACACTTGTTCCCTATCCCCTATACAGTGCATACGTGTCATTCACCAGAAATTACTAATTCTGTGAACAAATGCCGCAGTTTCACCGTCTATTTAAAGTGTGGGGGCGGGGCACTTCGGATACTAGAGAGCTTTTGATTGGACAGAAAGTTTGAGAAGCTGAAAAGCTGAAGTGCAGGGTGATGTGATGTCATCAAAATCATTGATCCATATTGGCGAAAATGAAAGACTTTTAAGTTTTGAATGCTTATATTGTCTAAATGTGAATTTTGCTGTTGTTTTGGATCACACGAGCTTAGATAACCTTAAGCAGGGGTGCCGCTAGCAATTTTGGGCCCTATGAAAGAATATGAGGTTGGGCCCCCTACCGCACCAAACATACACTATATTGCCCAAAGTATTGGGACACCCCCTTCTAATGAACAGGTTTGACTACTTTAGTCATTTCCATGAGTACAAATCTTAATGTTAAAGCATATAATGATATTCTAGGGAATTGTGTGCTTCTAATTTTATAGCAACAGCTTGGTCAGGACCCTTTTCTATTCTAACATGACAATGCATCTGTGTATAAGGCAAAAAAAAAAAAAAAAAAAGAAAAAGATCGAGTCAGTGTGGAAGAATTTGACTGGTCTGCATAAAGCCATGTCCTAATCCCAGCTGAACGCCTCTGATGTGACTTTAAATGCAGAGCCAAAAACTCATCACCAAACTCATACATATGGACAAAAGTATTGGGACACTTCCAAAACTGTGGCTCATGAAAACGTTTCTGAAACGTCTGTGTATTTGACAAATATTGCATTTTATTTACTTAATCTGTGATAGAGTATGCAAGCACCGCGTGAGCGTCACTAACAGGAGCAGAAAGTGTCTGGCTTGACGTGTCTGTTTTCAACTCCGCCCCTGACTGCAAGCGGCTACTCTCGCTGGTTGCCGTCTGTAGCCAGGCTTCAAGTTGAACGCACCCAGTGACTCTAGGCTACGTAGGACGGGACGAAACCATGCAGTGAATAATTTTGCCGGAAATGCAGAAATAAGCCGTAATATTGTTTTATTTGTAACTCTTTGGTAGATACATTTATAATTTCTATTACATTACTACTACTAATGTTACTACGAATAAAACAGATCTCTGGGGGCCCCAAAACGTCCTAACTCCCTCAATTTTAGTTTCATGGGGATTTTAAAGTACACCCCTCCCATTTCAGCAACCATTTTAGTATATCTTCTCAAGGGACAATACTATAGAAATGAAACTTGGATATATTTTAGAGTAGTCAATGTGCAGCTTGTATAGCAGTACAAATTTACTGTCTTCTAAATAGAACCCAGCATATAGCCATTATTGTCTAAATAACTGGCAACAATAATGAGTAAATGTCAAAACTGTGTCCAAAGTGTCAATATTTTGTAGGGGCATCATTGTTATCTAGCACTGCCTCAATCCTCCTGGGCTTGGAGTTCACCAGAGCTGTGCAGGTTGTTGCTGGATCCTCTTCCACTCCTCCATAATGATATCACAGAACTGCTGGATGTTAGACACATGGTGCTTCTCCACCTTCTGCTTGAGGATGAACCACATGTGCTCAACAGGGTTCAGGTCTGGAGACATACTTGGCCACTCCATCACCTTCACCTTCAGCTTCATCAGCAAGGCAGTTGTCATCTTGGCGGTGTGTTTGGGGTCGTTATTATGTTGGAAAACTGCTGTTCGGCCCAGTTTCTGAAGAGAGGGCATAATATTCTGCTTCAGAATGTCTCAGTACATGTTGGAATCCATGTTTCACTCAATGAGCCGCAGCTCCCCAGCACCAGCAGCACTCATGCAGCCCCAGACCATGAAGCTACCACCACCATGCCTGACTGTAGGCAAGACACAGTTTTCTTGGTACTCCTCACCAGGGCGTCACCACACATGCTGGACACCATCTGAGCCAAACAAGTATATCCTAGTCTCATCAGACCACAGGACATGTGTCCAATAATTCATGCTCTTGGACAGATTGTCTTAAGCAAACTGTTTGCAGGCTTTCTTGTGAGCCAGCTTCATTAGAGGCTTCCTTCTGGGATGACAGCTATGCAAACTGACTTGTTGCAGTGTGCGGAGTATGGTCTGAGCGCTGACAAGCTGACCTTCCGCTTCTGCAACCTCTAAAGCGATACTGGCAGCACTCATGCATCTGTTTCTGAAGCCAGCTTCTGCACCTAAAGCACAGCATGAGGTCTCAACTTCTTTGATCGACCCTTGTGAGGCCTGTTCCGAGTAAAACCCGTCTTGGAAAACCTCTGTATGACCCTGGCCACTGTACTGTAACTCAGTTTCAGGGTGTTACCGAACTTCTAGGCCATCTCTGTGGAGAGCAGCATTTCTGATTCTCAAATCCTCAGAGAGTTTTTTGCCATGAGGTGCCATGCTGAACGTCCTGTGGTCAGTATGAGAGAATTGTACTCAAAGCACCAAATTTTAACTTCTCTAATACAAGATACACAAATTTGTATGGTCCTGTCAAGCAGACAAAAACATGAACATGATGAATAGGACATGTGGCTTTGCATGGTTAAATGACGTTTATCTGTTATCACTTAGGGTGTACTCACTTTTGTTGCCAGTTATTTAGACAATAATGGCTGTATGTTGAGTTATTTTTAGAGGACAGTAAATTTGTACTGCTATACAAGCTGCACATTGACTACTCTAAAATATATCCAAGTTTCATTTCTATAGTATTGTCCCTTGAGAAGATATACTAAAATGGTTGCTGAAATCTGAGGGGTGTACTCACTTTTGTGAGATACTGTAGCTGTCTTTTTTTATTAGACAATTGATAATGAAGCAAAACCGATCATTCAAGAATTCAGTGATTCTTTCATATTTACTCAGTGTTGCATGTCTTTTAAGAATTTTTTTATTTTATTTTAGATTTAATTTTATTTTTTTTTATTTCAAATTTAGAATTAGACAATTTTTCAAAATAACAATAATATGAGACCTTGTCTGTGAAAAACCAGGCTAAAGAATAAAAATCTAATTATACGATAACAAGCATCAAAGTTTGATTTCAGCCATTAATTTCACTATGATTTCAGTCATAGTGAAACATGGCCTCAGTCAATATTAAATATATCAAGGTTACATTTTCACAAAATGTTCTTTATCTTATGAAGTATGATCTTATGTAGAAAATAGTAAATAAAAAAATTACTTTAGCTGGGTTTTCACAGCCAGGGTTCTCACACACACACACACACACACACACACACACACACACACACACACACACACACACACACACACACACACGTCTGGTTTGCTATCCTTGTGGGGATTCTCCGTAGGCGTAATGCTGTTTCTACTGTACAGACTGTATATTCTATTGCCCTACACCCACCCTACACCTAAACCTACCCCTTACAGGATACTACAGGCATTTTTAGATTTTCAAAAAACTTCATTCTGTGTGATTTATTAGCTTGTTTACCCATGGGGACCTCAATTTAGGTGACACGAGTCCACATGAGTCTGTGTGTATTCAGGTTTAAGTCCCCACCTGAATAGAAAAACAGGTGCACACACACACACACACACACATATATGATTTATAATATACAAATTACCATTGGAGCGTGGAGTCAGGGTTTTTTTTTGCATGTTTTTATTAAAGCTTTTTGTGTATTTTTACTGAATTAATTTTTATTCCAATTAGATTCTGAATTGAGCTTCTATGTTTGAAGGCCTGCATCAACAGCCACATTGATATTTTTGTACAACAGCTTATGTGATACTTCATAATTAAAAAAAAGAGAAATGACTTCTGGAACCCAAGATGATGGTCACTGTTGAGATTTGTAAAGGTTAACAAGGTGTGAATGTCCATGCATCAGCCCTAGGAAGTGTTAAACACATTATATATTGTTATAGAGAGCGAAAGCAGAGCTCCATTGATTAGGCGAGCCTGCAGGCAATTACATTGACTGTTAAATTCAATGCAGGTGGACGGAAAGCTAACAGTTAAATAACTGAAACAGCCAAGCTTGAATTTCTGCCCATTCAGCATGCTGTCGCCTCATGTGGTGTTTACTTGTGTGTGTTAATACTTTCTTTTTCTTCCGACCCTCTTCCCCTCACTATCTCCTTTGGTGTACTTTCATCTTTCTCGCCACGCTATTTCTGCTTTCTCTTGTGCGCTATCTCATCCCGGCTGTCTTTCTTCTGTCCTCTCCTCCCTTTTTGGTTTGCTCACTTCATTTTGGTTCCATTCAGACTTCAATTTGAATGCATTCAATGGGCCTTATTGGCAGGAAAGATAAACATTTACTTCATGGAGCCGGAGAAGGCCAATACAAATCAAGCTGTTGACAAACTCAAACACAGGCAGCCCAGGATTGACGGCGGCTTTAGGGATGAGGCTCTTGATCTTTAGGTTGACTTGTGTCTCTGTTTTGTGCGGCCCATGCATGCGCGCACACACACACGCACAGCAGACCGGAGTCTTTTTGGCTCTATTATGCTGCATTCGTCAAGCGTTCAATCTTTTTTTGCTCTCCTCTTTGTCTCCCAAAGCCATTTCTGAGTCTGTTTCTTCTGGCTGCATTCAATTCTCTCGGCTTCTCTGTATTCTGTTGTGGGTTTTCTTGTGGTGAATTGTTTTATATCGCAGCATGCGGCCTGTGCCGAGGTTGCGGTACAAATAATCATTATAAATCACTTTGACGGCCTGGGTTGTAAAATTTCTGACTTGGTCTATTTTTGTACATTTTTGATTTCCCTGGTAATTCGTTCACTGTTTCATTCATATACATGCTCATTTTTCCACACATGCACCTCTTCTGAGATCGCTTTATCTGTGAGCAGCATATGTGAAATATCACGCACATAGTATTTTATTCATGCACAGTAATAATTTAGGCTTATATCAGTCCTGTTTAGGTCTTCAGTGACCTGAACAAATTTGAATCGAAAGGACTGTTTATTTTTATGCTTGCATACATACACTTTCCTCCTTGCCTGAAAAGTTTCGTAAAACCACTCATAGTAAGCTATTGTTGTTCTTCAGTATAATATATAGCATCCCAGAATTACTATGTGAATTAATGGTAAGTATAGAAACACAGTAGACCAGATGCTTTAATATTTTATCTGTCAAAATGACCATTCTGAATCATCCATCATGGTTTTAAAAATGTGGTTTTCGGTTTCCAGTTAACAACCTCGGCAAGTCACTGCAACTGCTGCAAATATGTTTTCAGGTGCTAATAAACAGCAATGTAAACTTTGGCAACAGTCCTGAATATTTTATCACATCATATCCACAGCATCTTGTGTATGGCTTATATTACAGCGCTGGGACAACTAACAGGCATTTTGGTATATCTCATTTCTTGATGTGCGGATGGGAATATATACCTGTGTTGTGTGTGTTAGTGAAGGGCATTGAAAAACCAGGCATATTATGTTTAAAAGTGGCATGTTTGTGCTGCTTGCAAACCAAAATGGTCAACGAGGAAGCCTTTAATAGCTTAAGTGGGTGATGCAACACATGGACAGAGTGGTGTGGACAACAGCCAAGTTAAACAAAATCAAGGACTATGTTTGGAATGGAATAATAGCTGCTTCCTGCAAGTTGTGCATTATATACTGTATGCTGAATATTTTTTAATAGTATGCATTTATTCAATGCGGTGGCTAGCAGAATTGTTTTCACGTGACCTCACTATGTTGCCTGTTTGCACTCAATAATGTTAAAATGTTGCTTGTTTAATTCAACTTCTAGCATCTAGTTATCTAGGCTGCTGTTTTGCTTTTTTAGTGTATTTTATTGTTATGTTGTAATTTTATTTAAAATGTGAACTGCACATTTTGGATAATGTATTTGGTCAACCAGGCATTTAACACATACATACAAAAAAAAAATGCATGGTGCTATTTTCAACATGCCATATGTATGTTTTTGGGATGCACAAGTCTGTATTGGATATATATGTCAACCTATATTGGGTATATGTAATTATGCATGCTCATTTCCCCAAGTGTTATATTTAAATTCCTTTTGCTGTCATCTAACACTCACTTATAGTTAATCTTTAAAGGCAATAATTACAAATATTTTTATATTCTCTTCTATACATATTCTTTCTTTCTCTCTCTCTCTCTCTCTCTCTCTCTCTCTCTCTCTCTATATATATATATATATATATATATATATATATATATATATATATATATATATTATATACAGTATACGTGACCCTGGACCACAAAACCAGTCATAAGTAGCATTGGTATATTTGTAGCAATAGCCAACAATACATTGTATGGGTCAAAATTATTGCTTTTTCTTTTATGCCAAAAATCATTAGTATATTAAGTAAAGATCATGTTCCATTTTCAAATAGCTGTATCTCAGCCAAATATTGTCCTAACAAACCATACATCAATGGAAAGCTTATTTTATTCAGTTTTCAGATGATATATAAAGCTCAATTTTGAAAAATTGACCTTTATGACTGGTTTTGTGGTCCAGGGTCACACATACATATATATGTATATAATATTCTTTTTTTATATTTTCATTTGAATCTTGGTGAAATTATACCTAATTGTACTTTGTGACTGATTCAAAGTGTGAGAAATACTTTTGTCTGATCTCACCTTGCTTCGTCTTCTCTGTTAAAGGGAAAGTTCACCTTAAATGAAAATTTGCTGTTAATTTACTCACTACTACATCTTGGATGGCCTGAGGGTGAACTATGAGTGGTGTGAAACTTTTTGGTGAACTATGCAGTACCTTTAACATATCGAAAAAAATGCTGATACTGCTTTTTCCCCTTTTCTTATCTCTCTTTTTGAAAAGCATCAACCAAACAGTTAGACTAAAAATTAGTACACTGTTGATGCAATCTTTCAAAAAAATCTCAAAACGAATCTCCATTTTTCATATTGTACATTTATAATGTTGTGATGTCTAAATTCGCTGGTAACATTTAACATGACAATTTAATATTTTTTTGTATTTAATTTTTATTTAGCCAAAATAGAATGTATTTTGGCATAATAGAATTTTAATATCGGCCCATTATTGGTTACAGGCTATAACATGAAAATAATTATTTGCGTTTCGATATCGGACAGAGTTTTTAAACCGTGCATCCTTAGTTTCTTTCTTAACTCTGTATGTCAGTGGATGACTTCTCATGCATAATTCCGTACCTGCCCTCCAGGTGGCGGTGCAGGCAGCCAGACGACCTTTCTCCATGAGGAGCAGTGGAAGATGCCGGCTCTGCCAGCGCTGCTGCTGTCGATTCACCTCCTCTTCCTCCTCCTGCTGTTGCTTCTGCTGACCATGGCCCCGTCCTCTCACAGCCAGGCACCCACTCTCGCAGCCGTTAGGATGGGTGAGTCCGCCACTTCCTGATACAAAATACACAAAACTGCATCTTCACATCGTCTCTCTGGGTCTAGGTGACTGCTTTACTGGTCCAAGTCAAAACTATGGGATCATCTTGCCTGTTTTATCACGTACCCGGTGAAAATAGTACATTGCTGAGAGAATCTCCCCAAAAAGCCACATAATTTGAGGTATCATTCATGTCAGTAGCACAAACAGTGTTGGAAAGGTTAATAGTCAGGGATAATAGTAATCATACTACTGGACTTCACCTACGTGACCTACACTAACCTCATCCACTTTGTACCCATTAGAAGGTCTAATTCTGCCTCAGTTCTTCCAGCTTTATCTATAGAGATCATGTGAAAAATAAAACACTTTTTACTTGGAATAAGCAGCGGTAGAGTCTCCTGATAACCCAAATGTTTTTCTTGTAATGGAGGCAGCAAGCATCAAAGTGAAGCCCACATTTATAGTGACTACAAAGCTTGTTCTTGATTTAATGTTTTAAACGCATCTTCTGATGTACTGACCTCCTACTAGGCCTAATCTTTTTCAACGAAACACCTGTTATGCAGAACAGAGAGCGTGAAGCGATAATCTCAGAAATGCATGTTAGGATCGTTTGCTTCTATTTTTTGTTGATTTATCAAAAATAAGATTAATCTGTTTTGAATCCGTTCAGAGCAGAGTTCAGGCGA
Organism: Acrossocheilus fasciatus; assembly: GCA_036784905.1. NCBI lineage: Eukaryota > Metazoa > Chordata > Actinopteri > Cypriniformes > Cyprinidae > Acrossocheilus > Acrossocheilus fasciatus. The sequence continues at coordinate 6,417,791 of CM071956.1, forward strand.
AATTAGCCAGTATTATCGGATTCAAGCAGGAGCCTTTTTCAAAGTGGCTTGTACTCGGCTGTTGCTTCACAGCATGTGACTGATTGCTTCAAGCATCAGCATGTTCGTCTTGATTATTGCGAACAATAAAGCATCAATTAATCTCTGGCAAGCCTCCAAAGAAAATGCGCTCAATAGCACAATCTAATCAGTTCAAATCACAACATGCGACATTCGTTGCAAACTTGTTTCTGTTCAATCATGATGAGTAACTCCATCTTTTTGCAATAACAAACGCAACTTCAATCGTCAACATCAGAAAACTCAATTAAATTCCAGAGCGGAAACAAAACAGAGCTATTTCTGTTCCTCTTCAGCTGCTATTTTAGATGATCAGTCAGCGTGTGGACGTGGAGAGCGGTTGGCATTGGCTCTGGCCCGAGAGAACATCAACAGTGTGATGGAGGGCCCGGCCCGAGCCCGTGTGGAGGTCGACATCTTTGAGCTGCAGAGAGACTCTCAGTATGAGACCACAGACACGAGTGAGTCCAACAAAACGACTACATGCACACATCAAACAGCATTCACAATTTTATTTCTGTAATGTGAAGTATTTTGAATGAAACCGCTTGAATGAAAATCACTCGTAGGGTGGGACAGGATTTTATTGGAATTTGATTGGATTAAGAAAAGGATGCTTTTGAATGGAAAGGTCAAATTGGGATGATTTCTTTTTGTATTGTTGTTATTAATATTATTCCGTGATTGTTAAATGGAATTGCATTTTATGATGATTTCGTGAAGCACCTACAATGTTCTAAAAAAAAAAAGTCTCAAACAATGTTTTTTTTTTTTTTTGATGATGATGGAAAGTCAAGTTTGGATGATTTCTTTTTGGGGTTTTTTCAACCCTCGGCAAGATTTAATGCTGAATTATCTACAAAATTATTATTATTATTTACTTTCCAATTATTTGACTGTATTTAAACAGTGGGCCTTCCATAACACGATGGAGTTTAGAGAATGCTTTTTAAACAGAAAGTCAAGGTACAAGGTCAAGTATGGAGGATTTCTTTTTCAAATGTATATTTAATTCTTTAATCTTTTAAAGCCATTTGGTTGTTGGTTAACATTATTTTCATTGGAGAGTTATTACATTTTGATGAATATGTACTGTCGAGGAGTGCACAATAAAGCCAAGAACACGGGTAAAGAAAGAAAAACACTTTTTAGTCCATTTTTAATTCAAGTTCGCTTTAACCATTGGACTGAAATGGACCGATAACACACACTCACAGCATGAATGTAATGTAACAGGATAAAAGATTTCCATTTGATGCTAAATGAATTACATACCCATGTCACACATGCACAGTGCCCTGAACGTTTCAATGCAACACAGTTGAAAAGCAAGCAGGAAAAAATCTTTTCATCTAAATATACACCCTGTGTGCTCTCTCTCCCCCTCGTTCTTGTATAGAATTAGAGCAGCAATCTCCTGTAGGCAGAGCATAAATCTGTGTTGTGCTTATTGATGTAATTAATCAAAAAGAGCTTTGCATTGACTCCTAATTTGATATATCATCTAGGAACAGGACACAGAACTGGACGGCGTCCAAGACGTTGGCTTTTTCTCTGCCCACTGCAATGTCTGTCTCTCTCTGCCCTGTCCCTTTCTCATTCAGTCACTGTCTTGCTCCATCACCTTGCTCTCTATCTCTCTCTCTCATGGTATCTCTATATATCTGTCTCTTTCTAATAATATATCTTTACCCCTCTCAGTGTGTCAGATCCTGCCAAAGGGAGTGGTCTCTGTCATTGGTCCTGCCTCTAGTCCTGCTTCCGGATCCACCGTCAGTCATATATGTGGGGAAAAAGAGGTGAGAATGAAAGGAAGTGCGTTTGTGTATGTGTCTGTGAGAGCATTTCTTGAAATGATAAATTTACTCTGCTCCTCAGCCACAGGCCATTATTTCCTGTGTGCCTTTGCTTTGCTGCTTGAAAAGCATCTCCCCCCCTGACCTAATTTCCCGTATTTTCTCTCTCTGCTCCTTCCTTACGGTGAGAGATAGAATGATATATCAGCCAGGATGATTAATTGGCCGATATCTGGCCGTTTTGGTGCCCACTCAGGCAATTAACAATTTAATATTGCATAAAATGAATGTGCATTTAATTTCAGTCATTTTGTGTACACCTAATTTACTGTTATTAAATTGCATTATATTTATACACAGTGTGGTCAGCACTTTTAATCTCAAATTGTCAGTATAATTGAAACCTGGAACTGACATTAAAAAAAAAAAAAAACAAGACTGTTTTTTTGGGCAGAGTTTCAAAGACAAAAAATGACAAACGTCCAACGATCTATCAGTCTTTTTGTCCTTCTGTCTGTAAGGCCTATAAATCCTTCAGGCCTCAAGACTTTTTAAACTATTTGTTAAACTTTTAAATAAGTATTTAAGCCAACACTTAAAGTCTAAATTCTAGTCAAACTTTGATTTTACAGTAAAAATTGCAGTAACATGAAATCAGTTTAAATGTAAGGGTTCATTTAGAATTTAAAAGACTTTTTAAGTTCAATTCTGAATTGAACTTCGGAATCTTCAGTTTTGAATTGAAAATCTGAATATTCGCATATCCCTATTGTCATCGCTGCAAGTGGAATGCAATGATCATAGATTCACATTTCATAGTGATTTTTTTGTTTGTTTGTTTGTTTGTTTTGACTGGCATCCCACCACATCCCAACCCAGCTGCATTTATTTGATAAAAAAAAATAGTAAAAGTGTGAAATCTAATTAGAATTTAAAATTTTAAGTTTTCTATTTTAAATTTCAGCATCATTACTCCATCATTCAATGTCAAAGGCTTAGGAAACATTATTTTATTTTTATCAGATTTTTGTGGAAACCCTGATACTTTTTTTCAGGTTTCTTTGATGAATAGGAGGTTCTGCCCATTTTGTACGTCTCTCTTACCTGACATGCTGGGGTTAGTTAATGGAGCTCCTTCTTAACCAGCTGATGTTCTGAATCAGGTGTGTTAAATCAGAGAGATGTACAAAATGTACAGTGCTGTTGGTCTCCTAAGACCAAGATTGAAAACCGCTACTTTAGCTATTGGCATCAGCCATGGAAAACCCCATGTTAGACAATCTATTCTTCTAAATCTTCCTCCTTATTCTTGTCTGGTCCTCCTAGATCCCTCACATCAAGATCGGTCCAGAGGAGACTCCGCGCTTGCCATATCTGCGCTTTGCCTCAGTGACGCTGTATCCTAGCAACGAGGACTTAAGCTTGGCCATCGGTGCCATCCTGCGCTCTTTCAGTTACCCGACGGCCAGCTTGATTTGTGCCAAAGCAGAGTGTAAGTCTGCAGGGAAAACGCAGACACGGTCAACTATGAACTGGCCATTCTGTCTTTCTGCTGTTATAGATCACACTGATCCGTTCATTGTGCACAGCACCCTTTATAATTCATTTCACAGTAGCTGATTCACGCCGCAATTCATTTTATTTTTAACATAAGTGCATTATCCTTAGGCTTTGAGCCTATTATATGATGTTATTAACATCTATGCCACCACTTCACAAATGACTTGTTTTTATAAGATTAAACCTTTAATTAGCTTTATACATGTGGATTCATTTTTCTGCATGATGATGATGATGATAAAAAGGACATTATATTCAACAAACACGCTGGTGTTGTGGATTAGCAGTTAGCACACATGCATTAGTTCATAGTGCGTATACAAGCAACACAAATTTTCCATTCATCTAAAAACTGAAGAAAAGTATAAAAATAGAATAAATGAAACCAATAGTATGGTGTTTTATTTATATATTAACTGTTAATATTTAATTTATATATTAACTGTTAATGTTAATATCGCCATTGGAAACACTTGAGTACTTTACTTCTTAATTAAAAAGCACATCTGGCTTTCAGGTGATGTCAGATGATTGTCACTGAAAAATATGTTTTTCAGATGAGTGGAGCTATCCAGATTCCCTCTGATCTGAGGGACCTCACATTGAGGATTGTGTCAACAAGCAAGCAAACAAGAAGAAATATTAATTGTATTTGTTCTACTTTGTTGACTCAGCTTAATGAAAAGTAGTTAGCGCACTAGAGTGAAACGTATGTGAGCCGTTACGATGCTGACTGCAAGTTGATCTCTCATGACTTGCTGATGCGAGCAGCTCTCGCTTGATTGGTATGGTCTGGATAATGGTGCTTTGGTTTTATGCACCACTGTTTACTGCTGTTTGCATATCTGCACTTATCCCATCCTTTTCCATATAATTATCGCAATCTCTGCTCATGTTAAAGTGTAAGTGAGCATTTGTCTGTTTAAGATGCGGGCAGTAACGTTTGGGTTCGAGTTCTATGTGCATATTAGCATGCATGGATGTGCTCATCTACCCATTGGTTCCTTACTGATGTGGATGTGTGAGAGAGCATGGATACATGGTGTTTGTTTGGTTTTTTGAGAAAGCACTCTTTCATCACTTCACCCTGCTGTTATCGTTAGCCATGCATCTTGTTGACTGCAGTCCAAAATCAATGGAGTCACCATATGGATTTTGTGGTGGCTTAGAGCACAAATTTATGTACATACGGAATTAACTTTATTGGCTCTCAAAGTCACTTAATTCGATAGTCACTGACTTTAATACGGAGGAGCAGGGTGGAAAGAAAGGTAAGGTTTACAGCAATTGACAGTTTATGAAAGTTGTTAAAAGGTTTTAGATGGTTACATGGCATTTATTTTAATCACCACCTGACATATTCGTGCTGAATGCCCATTCTGATGTACAGTCATTGTAAAAGAATTCTAATAATATTTATGAGTTTTACTCATTTTTCACAAACACCCAGGAATATATGTTGACAATGTTTTTTTAAATGCTTGCACAAATGAATTGTATAAAGTAGGGATGTGACGAGATCTTGTGGCACGAGATCTTGTGGCACGATATCTCACGAGATCTGATGTGTCGATACGTGAAGAACGTGACGATATCCTCGCAAAACATTTTGCAGTGTTTACTTTAGAGCTGCACCATTAATCGTTGAAAATTGCGATCTTGTGACCTTGATTCAAACACCAACGCGATTCCTGAATGACAATGATTCAGCTATGTCCATTACGACTGTTTCACATCGCCAGTGTCAGTGGAGCGTGAGAAGCCATCATCACGCTTCCAATGTAAACGCTGTCATTCACTGATATGGGCGTACACTTATTGTCTACAGTATAGCGATCAAAGCGAAACACTTGTTTGTATTGTAACGCTTATCCTCTTCTGCCAGGAGGTGGCGACAACCCGTATAAAAAAGTATTTGTCATTGAATCATTCATTCAAAGAGATTCCAATAGCGAAACAAATCTTTATGAAGTGAGACACTGACTCCTTCCTTGAATTTAATTTTTATTTTGTTCAAATGAATATATATTTTTAAAAGACTTAAGCACTGAACATTTTGTCAGAACCACTAGTAAATTACGTTATTTTGTTTAGTTTTCTAATCTTTTTTTCTTTTTTTCCAGAATCGTGATCTCCAATTTATTAAAAAGAAAATGTGATTCTCAATTTATCCAGAATCGTGCAGTTTACATGTTGTTTATTACTGCATATAATTCATTAAAATAGAAGTTTAATTTCATAAAGTACAAGTTGATTTCAAAATGCACCTACATTTTTTTGCATTTTGCGTTTTTCCCTATATACTTCATTAAGGATAAATAAATAAATAGTCTAAAAATCTCGTCTCGTCTCGTTCTCGTGAACCCAGTCTCATGTCTCGTCTCGTCTCGTGGGATAAGTGTCTCGTCACACCCCTAGTATAATGCTATAATGGGGTTTTATGCTACATTTCAGGCCTGCTGCGATTGGAGGAGCTTGTGCGTCACTTCCTCATATCCCGGGAAACACTCTCAGTCAGAATGCTTGATGAAAATTTGGACCCCACCCCCCTGCTGAAAGAAATCCGTGATGATAAAGTTGCGACTATTATCATTGATGCCAATGCATCAGTGTCAATACTAATACTAAAGAAGGTATGTGTGCTCAAATAGGGGTCAGAAATTAATATTACTGTATTTAGATTTTTTCTGAATTCATATTTTTTTCTTCCAATTTAAGTGAAAACAAATCATGTATATTTACAGTATATATAATATATATTTTAATAATTTTGATGTCATAACTTTTATCTTTGATTTACAAGTACCTGATTTGTTGTTTCAGACTTTTATATTCAACACAACTTAAAAACAGATACCTCATATGACTCAACTCAGTAGTATAACTTACGAATACATTTCTGATATCTCTTGCTGTTTCTTCCTCTCTCTAGGCCTCAGAATTAGGCATGACATCAGCCTTCTACAAGTACATCCTAACCACAATGGTAAACAAACCCCCTTTTTTCACTTTCACCAATGACACACTACCCTTTCTCCCCTTAACCCACTTTCATCCAGTAACAGTGACGGCAGGCCTGGCCATTGACCAGCTCATCACAGATGCACAGCGCATGCATGCCGTTTATCATCATCATCGTGGATGAAGTGGATTATGTCCTTGTTTTGAGGTCGCATATGCTTCTGTTGTGAGTTTAGGATTTTAATACGGCTGTTACGAGTTAAAGTGAAGTAGGCTAAAGCATTTGACCTTGAGAGGCAAACTCAATCGAGGAAGATAAGGTTTGAGACTGTTCAAATATATGGCCTTAGTAAATAGAAAATATTTAATACTTAAAACATTTAGAGATTACATTTGTTTAACTTGCATTTTTTTCTTATGAAGTTTTTCTTTTTCTTTTTGGATTTGGGAGGAAGCCAGAGTTCACTCTGCAGTAAGGCAGCAATTTAGCTGAGAGCGTGCCAACTGAAGAAAAAAAAAAGTCTAAAGATACATGAATAGGAGTATGAAAGAAGATGAGTTGAATTACATTTTATTGTGAATGTTTTAATTTAGTAATGCACCATTATGGCATCATAAAGAATTTTCTATGTACATTTTTTATAAAGTGAAATAAATTTATTTATTTTTTTTCTTAAAACTGCTCATTTAAACTTTCAAATTCAAGCTTAGCCTTATATTAATCTGACTTTGGCAAGCTTTCCCAAAGAACAGGGACAAATGTAGACAACCTCCAGGCAATACTGCAAATGTATATTCGATTCTTTGGTGGCTGTTGAGTGATGGCTTTCAGTAGCAGTCTCTAAAATGAACTCTGCGTCTGGAATAAGGTCATCTTCTTGTCAGTTTCACATTGTCAGCAATCTAATTGAGAGCAGATGGAAGATGAAAGACACTTGCCATTATCAAGCCCTTCAAAGAGAGTAACATTATCTGTCATACCTCGATTCATAAACTGTACGAAAAGCATCCTCAGGAGGAATCAAAAGGCCTACTGCTGCTGAAGGGGTCAAAGACAGAACAGGGACATTGTACGGCTTTGCTAGAAATGCACCTGAACTCTAGAAGGTCTTAAAGTGTTGGGAATCTTCTTGGGGATCAATGTATGCAGACATATTGGGAAGCTCTTTATGAAAAACTGAATGGGTATGTTTATACAGTAGGTGGAGTTGGATCCTCCTTCATCTGCCATATAGATGGCAACCGTTTGTGATATATAACCTAAAAGCTGCTTTGCACTGGCACCAATTGATGGATTCACCAATAGGTTGCCTACTGCTGCTACACAGCTATAGAAAAACTCTTTGTTGACTTTACCATTGACAAACTCACTGCCTACTGTACCTCTTGGGATTATCCACTTGCCAGTAAATAACAAAGCACAAGAGCTGATTGATTTGGTAGACAAGGTGAAAGCCATGGTACTCAAGGACAGCTAAAATAATCCCTTTTTTCTAAAACAATTTGAGCCAATTTTTAATGTTTTCCTTGAACGTTCCCAGTGGGCACCACTTACATTGAGTGGAATTCTAGCTGGGTTGAATATCGCCTTCAGTAAATTACTACTTATTTATGGATGAGGGTTTTCCCAATCCCGTAGGGAGCAGCAGATATTTGCAAAAACTGGCCTGGCAAATGTAGCTATTTATAAATCCTATAGACCTTTTTTTGAATGATGTGTAAATATTGAATTTGAGTGAAGCACACATTTATTAGATCAATATAAATGTGTAATATAATTGTATGCACTGCAAAATAGTTCATTCATTTCTGTCATTTCTACAAAATTTTCAAAATCAATAGTTTTCAAATCTGATCATTAGTAATTAAATTGAAGAATTTGAGTTTACTTTAAATTTATTAAAAGCTGTTTAGGTTTGCAACCACAGAGGGTTGAAGTCACATTACATCATTGTAAGTCAAGAAAATATCTGGAAAAATGCAGTGATGACATTACAAAAAAATTTAAAAATATATTAACATTTTACTTTTAAGAGCTCTCAGTATATTTAGCTTTACTGTGTTGCAGTGTTAATAGTCTAAAACCCCGAATTAAGATCTCATATTTTTTCCAGTATGACCCTGAACGTCAAAAATATAAAATAGAAACTATGATCTCTTCAATAATTATTACAGCAACTTTACTACTATATTAATAATGCTTTTAAATAATATACAGACCGAGTTTTTATCCGTAAAACGGTCAAATTTAAATATTTATAACGTTAAAGCAGTGCTGACAAGGTGTTAGGGAATATTCTAGTAAACTCACCTCAGCTGAGCTCCCGCTAACGGGATGACGCAAACTGGGCTCACCAGCAGTGCTTGTTAACTGTTTGACAAAAATAACAGTTTATACTAAATACTGTGAGAAAACCATGAGTAATATATAGCCTACTTTAACTGTTAAACACGCGACACCGGTGTAGAGTAAGTATATGTAAGTAAGTAAGTATATCGTGCCTGTTTTTGGTAATGAGGAAAGGATTATGCGCATGCGCACCAACTGACAGACCCGTATAATGAGTTTATGGCGTGTTCATACCAAGAATGTGCATTTTTGTAGATGTTAAGTAAAGCGTTAATTAAACTATTTCTAAATACCAAAACCACAGCATTCAATGTCCACAGTACTTTTTTGGTAACTCTCTCTCTCTCTCTCTCTCTCTCTCTCTCTCTCTCTCTCAGGATTTCCCTCTGTTTTTTTTATATTTTAAAGAACAAAAGAAGAAATAAGGGGGCTGTTAGACTTTATTTTAGGTCAAGCCAAAATGGCGGTCTAGGCTATTTAGTAAACCGACTTGTTTATGGCTATAATAAGAATGCTGAATAGACGCTTATAAAGGCAAGAATAATACACAAATTCATTTTTTTAATCACACATAGAAAAACAAGAAAAATCTGCCCTGCTAAAAAAACAAACAAAAAAAAACAAAAAAAAAACAATAGAAACCATCACAGAAATTCCAATGGTTTCCATTAAAATACCATTATAAACCATTAGCTTTTTCCAGTAAAACCATTACAAAATTCCTTTTTTTGTAGTGCGTTTTGGGCATTTTTCCAATAGTATTTAACATCCCACCAATAGAATCCATCACATACCAGTGGACACCATTATAGTTTCCATTAAAACCAATACAATTCCCATTAAAACTATTACATTTTCTATTGTGTTTTGGGCAGGGTTCTATTGTTTTTTTTTTTCAGCAGGGTGAGGAGTTTCAGGGTGTAGAAACGTTGTGCTGAACTAAAAATGATGCATTGCTTTTTGTTAAATGATTTAGGCTGAGTCAATTAACATGAGGTTTATAACTTGTTTGTATTGTTTAGATTTGATGTTTTGTTTTAAATAAAGTTGTTATAATCTCTCTGTTTCTCTCTCTCTCAGGATTTCCCTCTGTTGAGGTTGGATGATGTGGTAGATGATCAGGCAAATATCGTTGGCTTCTCGATGTTGAACAGCAGTCATCCTTTCTACCTAGAGTTCATCAGGAGTCTAAACCTGTCATGGAGGGAAGGTTGTGATCTCAGCCCCTATCCTGGTCCAGCGGTGAGCTTACAAAATAGACTTACTAAATAATACTAAATATGAGAAACATTACAAGTCACAAATATATTAATCAGTGGAAATTCAGTTTTAGGACGCAAACCCTTTACCTGCATGAGCTGTTGAGAGCTTGAGATTTTGTTAACATTCTTAAATCAAGCAATTAAAACTTTATCTGTCAGGAGATGCATATGAATAATAGTGATTTGTATTTGGTTGCGTTTGCATCTAAAAATGCTTTTAAAATTCCAAGAGCCTCCATAATTTCAGTAATTTGATTGACATTCCATTGCATTATTTAAACCGGATTTTGCTGAGATTTGCTTAGATGGGGAAAAATGCGAACTGTAAACCATAGTAACTACTAAATCTGTGGAATAATGAGACATTATTTCTGCCAGAAGGTTTTTCCGAATGTGTCCAAATAGGATGTGTGCCGAACAACGCACTTTAGGAACCTCTGTTAGGAAGACAGTTGCTGTAGGGCCCTAACAGACGTGAAGTCTCCTTGCCCCCCTAATGACCTCATTTGCTGTCTTTCTCAATTCTACGTGCCTTTATTCAGTTTTTCTCCTTCTTTCTTTCTATCTTCGCCTCGGTGCATCTCTCATCTTGTTTCTTTCATGCTCTCTCTCCACCTACAGTTGTCATCAGCGCTGATGTTCGATGCAGTGCATGTGGTGGTCGGAGCGGTGCGAGAACTGAACCGCAGTCAGGAGATCGGAGTGAAGCCTCTGAGTTGCACGTCTTCACTCATCTGGCAGCACGGCACCAGTCTCATGAACTACCTGCGCATGGTACGTGTCACCATGGCTACGCCGTTTGCAGCCATTTTCTGACTGCTGTGTTTGATGACTTTAGTGTTTAGTCTTTACAGCTGTTATTACTGTATATCACTTTGATGTCGTCTCTGATGAGCTGTTGAAGCCTAATCATCAGTGTCCTTGTTTTAATCTGGATTTTATGTTGATGTGATTCGGTGTTCCACTGCTTATTGGCTTTTATAGGCTCTGTTAAAGTCAACATGAAATTGAAATTGACCTTATTTACTTTCTCAACATACGTTCTCGTTGTGCACAGCTTATCAGTGCATGCTATGGAAAAAAATAAATAAATACAATTCTTTGCTTAATTTTCAATTTACTCTGCAATAAATCTAAACCTTTGCTAATGAATTATTGTGCATTGAGTGTCGCTGAGCATCATTTAACATCATCAAGAAACATTTAGCACAGTTCAGCACTGTGAAACTATGCAGAAAACAGCAATAACAACAGCAAATGAAGCAACTTAAATCTGAAAAATTATGTATAATATATAAAATGAATAAATAAATTACTAAATAAAATAAATGCAAAATCTGTGCACATAGATGACATAAAATTCTAACAAAATTATTTTAATAAATAGTTTAAATCATGCAAATTCGATTAAAAAACATTATGCAAAAAAAATGAATGTTAATTTTTAAATAAATGCATTTTTTCACAAGTAGCTGGAGTGCTTAATGAGCCGCCTTTGTCACAGAGCCCAGGACAATGTTCCCGGTTTCTGTCCATCGACAGGCCTGATGATGACCAATGCAGTATGACTTTTATGTCCTCTGTGATGATTATACCCAGCCACAGTAATTTTACAACTGACATTAGTTTCAGAGCAATTATAACTGTGCCCTTAACACCAGATGTGCATTGTTTATTGCAACCTGTCTGAAGGCCTGCTTGTATTTTATCATTTTAATGCAGCTATTACGCTCTGTGAGATCCTAGACAGTGTTTGTGTTGTCTAGTCACAAGTGTGCTCTTTCATTCATTGTGTCCCTCCATCTGTTTTGCAGTTTGTCCATCACTCCATCATTTCAGCACTCCATTTGGCACCATCTCCGCACCTCCTCTCGTCCGCCATTCTCGGTTTGTCTCCATAACTCCAAGTGTTTACCTCCCTTGCCAATACTAATGAAAACAGTCATTATTTTTGCGATTGCATTTGGTGACGCCAGTGGAGCAGAAGTGACACTTCACCTTAACTTTCTTAATCATCTCAAAGTTTGTCCTCTGGCTGTCTCTCTCTTTTTCGCCGCCTACGTTATAATTTCTACCTTAATATTGTAGGTCAAAATTAATGCTATTCGTCATTCTTGTTTGTTACCCTTGGTTTAAATCCCCCCTCTCTCTCTTTTTCATTTTAGGTAGAGTATGACGGCCTAACAGGCCGCGTGGAGTTTAACAGCAAAGGCCAGAGGACCAATTACACGCTGCGTATTCTTGAGAAATTCAAGGGGGGTCACAAAGAGGTAACGTGCACACACAGACACAAACACAAACTCATTCTCATGAACACTAACTCCGCATTTTATCCGGAATCACGGGAGAGGTTGTGAGGTCTAATGAATGGGTGGTAGCTGGAGTAATCACCACTTCACTCCTCTCTTATTGATCATAGTATTGATCCCTTGCTTCATGCTCTTTTATCTCTCCTTCATCCCCTCGTCTTATTCGCTCAACTCGTTTATTCCTGCCTGTTTCCCCCCTGCGAGATCAAACATATTTGTAAATGGGTCGCAAATGATTTGATATGATTTAGCTCTTTCAGTGCAGATTTGCTCTAAAAGTTAAATTTACCTCATTTTTATTGTGCACGATTTTGCACGCATATTTTTAAAGTAAAATTTAAATACAGAATTAAGTAAATTCTACTTAACTAAGTTATCTAAAATTAATAAAGGAAATAAGTAAATTTAACGTGGCCAGGTAGAGTTTGATGAGTAATTTCTACTTCATTATTTTAAGTTTACCCTACTGTACTCAAGTACATTTCACTCAGTAACGGTTTGTAAACTTTACTCAAACAACATAGCACTGAAAAAAAAAGTTGCAAGCACATATGTAAGGAAGTAGCCTGATCGTTATTCATTTTAAGGTAATTATGTTTACTCAATATACTTATTAACTGAATGAACACAGAGACCTGAATACTTGGCACATGATACACAATGACGGTGACAATCAGTGAATAGTGTTTGAGTATGAATGGGTCATTTTGAGTGAAAAATTAACTCCAGATGTCACAAAACAGCAAGTTACTTAACCTAACAACAAAAGCAACCACAAAACAGTGTAAATACATCTCGAAAACAGCAAAAAAAAAAGACCTTATTAATTATTCATGTCCAAGTGCATGATGGAAACAATGGGATCATGACGTTGATATTTACTTAAACAATATTTGTAAAAATAACAAACAATTCCAAGTAAAATATACTTTTAAGTTCAAACTTTAAATTCTACACGCTTAAATTGAGTACTAATATTGAATTGACTCTTTTATTTAAATTCTTGCTTGAACTAAATTATTTAATGTAGAAATTACATTTGTTTTTCTGTAGTATTTACTTCACCACAAAATCATTTTTATCAGTGCATGAAAGTACTTCTAATTGTGTCTTCTTTGTTATTAAAGCGAAGCATTATTATTATTATTTTTTTACTTCACATGTGCAGATCGGTGTCTGGTACTCCAATAACACGTTGGCTATGAACTCTACATCTTTAGACATCAACATGTCTGAGACCTTAGCCAACAAGACGCTCATCGTCACTACAATACTGGTAAGAGCCTCTCCAGATATGACTCCATGGGCTGTGTGGGTTTGGCAGCACATTGGCAGGAGCATTTCAGACCAGAGATCACTGTGAATTATAGGGCTTTTAGAAATTTGGCACTCACTGGAACAAGCTTTTCTGATTCAAATCTTGCACATGAACAGGCACAATCTTTTTAGAGCACCTCTCTAAACCAAATTCTGCATTAAGGTGTCTTAAATGTTATTATGGGCTCTACAAATGTTTGTAAAAGTAATGCATTATTTAAATCAGGGAGGATTTGAGGTAATTCAGAAGCCTTGCTTGCTTAAACAGAGCTTATACAGTGTAATAATGTTGTTTCTTGAGTTTATGATTGTAAGAAAAGCTTACTAGATTCCAACTTGAAAATCTCAAAACATAAATTAAAGGGATAGTTCACCCCAAAATGAAAATGATTCCATCATTTACTCACCCACATGTTGTTCCAAACCTGTTGGAGTTTCTTTTTTCTGAGTAAAAGGTGAGGGTGAGTAAATGATGACAATTTTAAATTTGGGGTGAAATATTCATTTAAGATAGATTCATTCATGCCGTCACAAAGTAGGTGTATAAGCAAACCTACAATTTAAGCAAACCTATGTTGTTCTGTTGAATTCATTTTGAAAAAGTAATGTACTAAAAAACTGCAGGATTTTAGCACTATTTTTCACTCGCCGACAGGTTTTGCGAAATTGCCGACAAATGGCAGAAATCGGAGGCAAATTGGTGCTCGTTAACGCGAGCGACAATCGTGCAGTGTGAATTATCAAAGACGCGATCTGATGGAATCGCCGATGCATCGCCGACACCCGTGAAATATTCGCAATATATTTACACCCGCGGAGCGGACAGAGTTGTCGGCGATTCTTCCTATGATAAAGTCATGCAGTGTGTAACCTCTTGTCGCCGATCCATCGTGCAATGTGAACACAGCAGCGACTGAATGCTACCCCAGATAGTCGCAAAAATATGGATATTTTTCTTAGACAAAGGCATTGATTCACTTTGGAAGAAACCCTTCCTCCGGAGCTGTGTGATGGATTTATGCACATTTATTAGACTTCATCCATCCAACTTTACTTTAAACCCCATTCACTGCCATTATAAAGCTTGGAAGAGCCAGGACATTTTTTAATATAACGCCGATTGTATTTGTTTGAAAGAAGAGTAAGTAGGTGAGTAAATCATGGGGTAATTTTCATTTTTGGGTGAACCATACCTTTAATGCACTTTCCTAGTCTTTTTGTGGAAAAGTGATCAGTTTCTAGCTTGGGCTATTGGATGATATTAACCAAGCTGATTTTAATAAACACTGTTTTAAGCAACAATTTCTATACCAACTTTCGGTCTCGTTCCATTCTGGTATATAACGCTCACGTCTTAGCCTCCAGTCAATTCTAGATGGATAACACAGAGAATTGCCTTGCATTTTTCTCATTTAATTTAGTGTTTCACTCTGAAATATGTCCCATTATGAAAGTAGAGTGGATAATACCACAGAAGATCAAAATGTAAATTAAAAGCAACAAATGGTAGTTTGATATTTGATATCAAATGATATTTTCTATAGTACCTTCATTGATTGCATCCATATTCGCTGCATTAGTATTCATTCCACTATCATACAATGTTGCTTCCAGGCAACAAACACATTTAAGCAATTCCTAATAACATACAAATGTATTGGACTCTAATTGTTTTAAAATGTTTTACTGTTTGTATTTGTTCTGTTTTGTTTTTTTTAAAAAACAATCTCATGGCATAACAAGTCATCCCTTCATTGTTAACCATCTTATTTGCATCATGTGCTTGCAAAATGAAGAAAAGAGGTTTGCTATTCAGAAGCAACAGCATACTGTAGAAGAAATAATACATTCAAACCAGGAATCTGCAGCCAAATAGGAACTTTCGCATGTCAAGGCCAAGGAAGCACCGTTTCACTGGATTTTACTGCCATTTCATGGCTTAACACCAATCAAAATGCCACTTCCACTGTATGGCTATTGACT
Source organism: Acrossocheilus fasciatus (assembly GCA_036784905.1). Classification (NCBI taxonomy): domain Eukaryota; kingdom Metazoa; phylum Chordata; class Actinopteri; order Cypriniformes; family Cyprinidae; genus Acrossocheilus; species Acrossocheilus fasciatus. Next base: position 6,433,389 of record CM071956.1, read on the forward strand.
TTCATTGAGTTTATGGTGCTTCACTGTATAGAAATTGAGAGTGGAATATTAGAGCGTTAAATGTTACCTTCGTCCTGTTTTATAGGAAAATCCATACGTGATGCGCAAGGCAAACTACCAGGACTTCCAGGGTAATGATCAGTACGAGGGATTCTGTGTGGATATGCTGCGGGAGCTGGCAGACATACTGAAGTTTTCCTTCCGGATCAAGCTGGTGGATGACGGGCTGTATGGAGCTCCAGAACCTAATGGGTCGTGGACTGGCATGGTGGGGGAACTCATCAACAGGGTACGCATGTCTGCGTGCATGTCCATTATTAAGCTCTGTGGACACATTATGTAAAAATAGAGACACTTTTCAGTCACAATGACCCTCAATGAAACTCTTGGGCTTTTTATAATATGAGCTTTATTTGCTTTATGTCCATTGGAAATGCACTTTCCTTGTTTCTTATTGCTTTAATAAAACTACAGCAACTGGAATATTATAATGCACCAATGTTCCATAAGTTATTAAATTTATTAATATTAATAATTAAAAAAACTATATTTGCCAAACAATAGCATTTAAAAAAAAATTCTGCAGCTTGTATAATCTGAATTTAGTGTTAAAAGCTGTTTGTTTAATGTAATATTCATGTATATTGTATGTATATTAATTTATCAGAATGTCTGAAATAACCTCCAACCATTTATATTCAATATTATATAGTAAATATATTACATATTATTAAATGTAATGTATAATAAATGTAAATATGATGTATAATATTTAATGTTTAAGGTTTAAATCCAAAGCTAAACCACAATTATTTTGCTTTTATGTCCATTAAAAATACACATGCCTTAATTGCTGTAATTAAATTTCAGCAACGGCAATATGATAAAAGGTACCAGTGTTCAGTAATTAATCAACTGTATTAAGATTATATATGATTTTAAAATCAGAATTCCCGAACTAAAACACAAATGTATTTTTATTAAAATTTATTTTATATGTTTGCATATTTGAATGCAATTATCAGTATTTCCGCACTGGACCTTCGCCAGCTGTTGTTTCCATTAGAGTAATGATTACAGATATTAGTGCTATTTGCACTAATGCTAAAAATAATGGCGGCAGTAATAAGAACGGTAATGACATTCTATTAACCCCAGTGTCTATTAGCCCTTTTGAAATATGCCAACACACACACACACACACACACACACACACATACACATACTAATCAGTTCCTTCTGTGTCTAATTATCCTGTGGCGCTATACCATTACAGCTGCTAACGCTGGTGTACTGTTGGCACTTGTTGATATATTTGTGTGTAATCCATGTGTGTACACATACCGCCCATCTTTCTTAATGGACACGCACTTCAGCTCTTGCCTGACACCAGTGTTTGATGGTTTACAAAGCTATCTCTCAGTAATCAATTAGCCAGTAATTAAGCAGATTGAGAGATATCTGGGGTACACTTGGGTTTTTTTAAGCAGAATAAACTGCTATTGATCACCCCTACTGTTGGGGAAACTACTTTGCTTGACAAACTGCAAGCTACTTGTTATTTCAAATCGTTCAGGTTGACAAAGTTAGACTACTAGCTTCTGATAAAAGCAGCTACAGTAATTCCATGTAAGCTATTCGGGGGATATCAAAGCCGTATAAAGGAATAGTTCACCCAGAAATGAAAATTTGCTGACCATCCAGGATTTAAATGTAGAGTTTAGTTCTTCATCAAAACAAATTTAAAGAAATTTAGCATTACATCACTTGCTCAGCAATGGATCCTCTGCAGTGAATGGGTGCCATCAGAATGAGAGTCAAACAGCTGATAAAAACATCACAATAATCCACACCACTCCAGTCCATCAGTTAGTGTCCTGTTAAGAAACAAATCCATCATTAAGATGCTTTTAACTTCAAACCGTTGCTTCGGTTGCTAAAATACGAGTCCATTACTAATAATACTGCGTTTTCCTGTGGAAAAAGTCGCCTTGTCTGAATTAGGAGAGAAATATGCACAGATCAAGCACCGTTTACAAGCAAAAATAGTCCAAAACAAATATGTTGGTGAATTTTGATGTGAGAGACAACATGGGGCTTTTTCACTGGAGAAAGCATTATGGATTATAGCCAGAAGCGATGGTTTAAAAATAAATTGGCTCAAAAATGATGAGGATTTCAGAAGAACAGTTTACAATATGTATATATGTGTATATACATAAAACATCAAAGTCTGTATAAATAAACTAGTCCAATTATTATGTCTTTGTAAAATGTGTGTGTGTGTGTGTGTGTGTGTATATATATATATATATATATATATATATATATATATATATATATATATATATATATATATATATATGATTTTTACCTGATTTTTTTCACACTGTACTTCACATAGAGCATTACAGCCAAAAAAAACTATGTACCATTTTTTTTCTACACTGCATCTTGCAAAAAAAAACAAAAAACTTCACTACTTTTGAAACAGTTCAACTACTGGCACACTACTGAAAAATGCAGTTAAGTTAGTAGCCTCACTACTTTTAGTTACACTGTCTCCTGGAGGAAGGAAAGAAAAAGGGCAAAATAATGCCACAGTGGACTTTTTTTATTCATTATTGTTCTTTTCCTTCCTCAGGAACTTTCACTCTTGTGCTTTTTTATTCTCTCCCCCTTCATTTTTCATGCGTATCCCTCGTTCCCTTCATCTCTCAAGGGCACGATATTCCCTGTGTCCTCGCTGGAAGCCTGTCTTTACCATCTCTCTGTTCTTAACCATTCCTCATCGCCCCTTTCTGTATCTATTTCTTCTCTCAAGGACCGTCGCTTTATTTCTCCCCTCGCTCTTTCCGTTTTCATAGGGCTGTATTGCACTCTTTAGCCCTGTTTTTCTATCTCTCTCCTTCCCCGTAATAAATAAATCTCTTTCCTTTTACCCAAGGACTCTCATATCAAATTCTTCCATCAAGCCAGGCTTCTTCCAGTGCACTTACATCCCTTTATTATCTGTCCATTCATCCATCCAGCTATCCAGCCTTGACTTTCCCCTTTTTCAATTCTTGTCCCATCTCTTTGCTCTTTCTCCTTGTGCTAAATATCCTTTTTCTTTTGTCTGCCACTCCTTGTCTTCATCAATGAAGCTCAGATAATGTCAAACGCTTTTCTTCTCGAGTGCTTCTTGAAACCAAGGTCAATGTTTAGCATGGGAACACACATGGAGCACCAACAACATGCAACCAAATCACAGGCCTGCTTCCAGTCAAGCATTTTACAGCTGACACAGCGATATGCCAATGAGTGCTTAGCAAAATTGCTAAATTATCACCACGACAGAAAGTTAATAGTTAGTACAATTCAGTAAAACTTTGAAGCATACTTTAAGTGTACCGGAAGTCCATCAGGTTTATTATAGGTCATTTTTAAAATACCTTTATTGTTCATTTAGTCTTTAAAATGTTTCAGTGACTGAAACTCACTTGATGTAATTGGTCTCAAATTATAGAGGAAGTACATGTATGCCTGATTTTACTCAGTGAGCCGTCAGCCATTTCTTTAAAGGTTTTTTGTGTAAACTAACCTATGAATATAGCACTTACTTTTCTGCTTGAGAAGAAAAAATCTTTTAAAAGTCTTAAAAAGTATTTTACTGTAGTTCATGTGTGTTTAAGGTCATTAATGTGCTACTTTATTCCAATTAACTCTGTTATTAGACATCATGGGTGACAAATACCTCTGCAAATGTAATTTCTCCAATAGTATTTGTTACGTAAAATGTTTTTGCGTGATGCGTCCGCACTGGTGGCAAAATGACTAAGAGCACTATATCAAACTAGTATAGTAGTAATTCTCTCTTTTTCTGTTTGTTACAGAAGGCAGATCTGGCGGTGGCTGGATTTACCATCACATCAGAAAGAGAGAAGGTCATCGATTTCTCCAAACCTTTCATGAACCTTGGCATCAGTATCTTGTACCGCGTCCATATAGTAAGACACATTTGTAATATATCGAATTGTGACTCTACTACATTGGTATTTATATACTGGAAATGATTTAAAATGCAGCTAATAGCTCAAACAGTGAAGTAAATGAAATGTTTAAACACTCAGTATATTATGCTTGGCTGTATAATATTCTTGGGTCAATATTACAAAACTTATCAAGAACACTGATGATAATAATAATAATAATAATAATAATAATAATAATAATAATAATAATAATAATAATAATAATAATAATAATAATAATAATAATAAAAATAATAAAATGTAAAAATATATATATTTATTATATATTATTATTATTATTATTATTATTATTATTAATTAAAAAGAATAATTATTATTAAATAATTTAAATATTTTTATTATTACTGTTGTTGTTGTTTAATTTTCTCTCTCTTAAAACCAGTCAACATTTCTAATAGTAACATTCATTTATAATAAAAAAACAAAAAAACATTAATAATAATAATAATAATAATAACAACAACAACAGTAATAGTAAAAATAGTAATTATAAATATTTATTATTAATGTTTAATATGGCTGAAATAATAATTATAATTGTTATTATTATTATTATTATTATTATTAGTGTTTACTTATTTCCTCACAAAAACTATCAAGAACATTTATGATAATACTAATTTATAACAACAACAACAACAACATTTTTTTATTTTAAAATTTGTATTTGTTGTTGTTATCAATATTGTTATTATTAAAATGTTTCTCTCAATTATTATTTACAGTGTCTATTTTTAATCATTACTGCATAATTTAATAATTCGTTTTAAGAAAAAAGGCAAATGAAACTGCCGACCACATAAGAAAAGTCCATTTTTATGATCACAGTAAAATTAAAAAATATACTGAATATACTGTGGGATGTTCTGAACTGCTTGTTTGGGTTAGTAAAAGTAACTAAGGGGCTGTGCTTAGTGAAGAATTTATTTGGTTGAATTATTATTTAACATTTCTTGCATGAAAATCTTGCATTCCTGTAGCTCAAAAAGTAAAGCATGGTGTGAATATAATGGCATGAGTTCTCTGAGAAGACATGAATTTATCAAATGTACACCTTGAATGCATTGTCGCTTTGGATAAAAGCACCTGCCTGATGCATAATGCATAAATGCACAAATGAAAAATTGTGCATAATGTTTTGTCCGTATCAAAAACAAACTTATACCCAATCTCTTCATATGAAAGCATGCACTCAGCAGAACAACAACAAACAGCGATTGTATCAGGAAAAGTGTTTGGAGAGTCTCTGGCTGTAGGAGTGGTAAAAGGATTGTTTGTATTGTTATGTGCTCTCTACAGGGCAGGAAGCCAGGTTATTTCTCCTTCTTGGATCCCTTTTCGCCAGCTGTCTGGCTATTTATGCTTTTAGCCTATCTGGCCGTTAGCTGTGTGCTCTTTCTGGCTGCCAGGTACCGCACTGTCACTCAATACACACAGATCTAGTTTGAATATCATTATATTCGCAGTCCAGTGTTCTTCTTGAGGTAACAGTTTCATTCCTTGTTTCTTTCCCTCCCTCCATCAGACTGAGCCCGTATGAGTGGTACAACCCCTTCCCGTGTTGGCGGGACCGCAAAGACCTGCTGGAGAATCAGTACACACTGGGGAACAGCCTGTGGTTTCCGATCGGTGGTTTCATGCAGCAGGGCTCAGAGATCATGCCCCGGGCTCTGTCCACACGCTGTGTCAGCGGCGTTTGGTGAGTGTGGCGATGTTTCGCACTTCCTTTGAGGTGCAAGAGACCATGCAGTAAGTGTGTGTGTGTGTGTGTGTGTGTGTGTGTGTGTGTGTGTGTGTATCTGTGTGTGTTAAAGACACTTCGTCACACCAGGTGCAATATCAGTATCGACACCAGCTGGGCCTTGCACACATGATCCAAAAGCTTATATGGGTGACAGCAAAGCTATAAACTAAAGGCTAGAATATGTTACAAGATTTTTGTCTCAATTTGCAGCCTGGAGAAGTTGATGCCAAGTCAGAGCCGGTCTGCAGATTTGAGTTGATAAATTTCATCTCAAATAGCGGATTGTATAATGTCTCAGACAGACTTTGATTCCATCCAGTCGGAGGATATCAGACATGTTTGATATTTTGAGCCGATTTTAGCAACAAGGTGCACTTTTCTGAGGTTGTTGAGATCAGAATGACTTTAAAGTCTGATAATGTATGAACCTCAGTCGTTTAGTGTATAATGCCCAGTTTTTCCTCTGTAACTATTTACAAAGTCGGTAAGTGTATGATGATCTTTTCAGATTTGAAAAGTTGTGTGTATTCCAGCCTTAAAACTTTTAGTAGTTTTCGGTAGCTGAAATAAATCTGAAATATAATAAAATATAAATATTATGGAAAAAAACCCATGAACTTTAGATTTAGAAAATTAGAAATGTTAAAATTAAACTACCTGAAAAAAAAATGCATTTATAAATATACGCATTATATGTATATTTTTTTTTCTATATGCTGTACTATAAATAAAAGCACATAAGTTACTAAAACCTAAGGTATAATTAAAAAGGCAATCCTTATTTTACAGGATTTTAAAGGAAGGTTATACTAGCATTATATTTTGTAATGTTTCTTTTTAATAGATTTTTCTAGTGTTAGATTTTCCAGAATTTCTTGGTTTTGTGCTTTTGTCCCAACCAGCCCGGACTTTTTAATTTCTCTTTTATAGTAAAATCATTAAAAGTGTTCAAAAATGCTGAAAAGTATACTTAATTGTACTGCACTTTTACCAATTAACCTAAAACACATTTTTGTTCATTTTGTGTAATTTGTATTTATTATTTATTTTTTTCAAATTCAAATTCATAGATTCACTATCAGCAGTATTACCTTTACACAAAACATTTTGAGAACAATTGAGTATTTAAAAAAAAAGTCTATATTTTGTCATGATAAAAATGGGGGAAAAGATCAGAAATTTAAATTTTTTTTTTAATTAAAAAATAAAAGTTATTTTCATATTTAAATGTAAATATCAAATGTAAATTAATTTAATTTGTATAAATATTTATATATTTAATTGACTCGTGTTAAAAGTCAACACATACATATTAGCAATATCTACTTAAAGGTCAATAAATACCAAGATCAGCTCTTCATTTCGGGGCATGTTTAAACATAAATGAATCACAGTTGGAAGTTTTCAAGATTTCATATGAAGTGCCTCTAACTGAATATCTGCTTATATCTTATTTGTTGGTCGGTGTTTTTATTTATTTTTTGGCCAAGCGACCAAAAAATGACCTACTTAGTAAGAAAACGTTCTGCAGGGCATATTTTCACACATGGGAACGCATTTTTTCAATTTATCGTGGACTGAAAATCTGTTCTCTGTGTAAAGAGACCATTAAGAGTGTGTCTTTTCTCACTGAAGTTTGCTTGGGCATGTTTGTTTTGTGTGCTTCACACTTTTATAGTGTATTTCTAGATTAGTCTCCCACCTCGAATTATGTTGCTCAGTTCATTTTGCTCTTTCTGCTATCAAGTCAAGCTGTCTTCTGTTCCATCTCTTCAATTTCTGTCCTGTGCTGTGCTGTTGAGGTCATTTAAGTTGTACAACTACTTTTAGGAAGAGTAACAATGGAGTTGAAATGATTCGATCTGTGCATGCAGTGGAAGCCGAATGTTTAATCATCTGTGGTGTGAATAAACACAATAGATGCGACTTTAATCCCACACAGGGGTGACCCAGAAAGCGGAGAGCTGGCGTCTATCTCTGCTGCGTCCCTGAGCACGGCTCTGACTCCGTGATGCTCTGGGGGACGTGTGCCTGCAATTGGTGTACTTTAATATTTGATAAAGAGCTTTTATTTAATGACAAATAACTAATCTGGCAGCTTGTGTATTTTTGGAGGCCGGTTACTTTAGAAAGGTTTCAAATGCTTCACCGGTCTCATGAAAGCTCTTTCTCTGAGGACTTCAGGAGTTTCCTTTCATCTGGCCATGATTCAGAGCTCCGTGACTGTGTTTGGAAAGGGCTCTCCAAATTCCTACTGGAAACACCTTAGACAACATAAATCAGCATTCGCAGCCGCAAATAATGCATTCTTTTTTCCCCCAAAGAAATCAATATTTTGTTTGCAGCAAGGATGCATACAAATGATCAAAAGTGACAGTAAAGACACGTATAATGTTACAAAAGATTCTGTTTGAAATAAATGCTGTTCTTTTTTCCTTTACAAAAAGAATCCTGAAATAAACTGTTTTAAACAATGATAATGAGAAATATTTCTTGAGCAGCAAATAAGCATATTTCTTAAGGATTTCTGAAGGATCATGTGACAACGAATGATGCTGAAAATTCAGCTTTGCATTAATTACATATTAAAATATGTATATTCAGATAGAAAGCAGTTATTTTAAACCGTAATAATATTTCAGAGTATTACTGTTTTCACTGTATTTTTGATGAGCATATAGGAGTCTAAAACATAAAACAAATAAATCTTTTCTACACTTTTCTAGTTTTCCAGCTTAAACGTGGAATGACCTAATTTTTACAGATCTTGTTGGTTGGAATATCTGGCATAAATATATAGATTAATGTGCTAAAATTTTTGTCTTATGTGTTTGATGTGCCTTAAGGGAAAAATCGGGCAAAATCAATGTTTTTTCATGCACTTGTCAATTTTGAGATTTTGGGCTTTTTGGTTTTTCATAAAGTGTTTTTTCAGGCTAGTGGAAAGAAAACATCCTAAAGACACTGTTAAGTGTTTATTTTATAGCACTTTATCTATTTGTGTCAATAGATTTCAAGGACAATGCATATTTTTAAAGGCCGTTTTCTCAAAATGAGTTTTTTTCTCCTACACCGAGCCATAAATCTCCACTTCAGTAGCACTTACACACACCAAAAAAAATGTGAAGTTGTGAAAATACTGTATATTGTTTTTTCTAAATTTTGGAGTGACAAAATGAGATACCCAAAATTCCCTCTGTAAAAACTTTTGAATCTAATATGTCAAAAAACAAACAAACAAACAAACAAACAAAAAAAAAATTAAACAAGAATTTTAAAACTGATTTCATACAGTGTTTCGATTTTTGTTCTAGAAATGTATGCAAATTAGCGCATATTTCATTAAATAATTCCTCATTTGCATATTTAAACCTAACATTTTAGAAAACTTGTAATAGAAAAAATGTTGCAATTATCAATGTAATCAATCAAGCAGTTAAGTAAGGCGATAACTATATTAGTTTTTTTTTTTTACCCTATTCATCTGCAGTGTCTCGCCGTAATTCATTCACATTACCGATAATTCAAACACAGAGTTTGCAAACACTATTTACTGATTCAGTTTTCATAGCTTGTTATTTTGCGTTTGATCAAACCAGGCTGATTTGGTGGTCAGCATTGCAGCTGTGGGTGTTTTTCAATATTTCGTTGAATAATGTTTGTGTGTGTCAGCAAATCTGCACACAGATGTGTCTAATGTAAACATCTGTCTCTAATGTACACACTCATATTTAAGGGGTAGTCGTGGCCTAATGGTTAGGGAGTCGGGCTTGTAACCTGAAGGTTCGATTCTCGCGCCGGCAGGAATTGAAGGTGGGGATTGTGAATGAACAGCACTCTCTCCACCTTCGATACCTTGAGCAAGGCACCGAACCCCTAATTGCTCCCACTGCTCCGCGTGTGTGTTCACTGTGTGTGTGTGTGTGCATTTGTTCACTACTCACTGCTGTGTGTGTGCACTTGGATGGGTTAAATGCAGAGCACTAATTTCGAGTTTGGGTCGCCATACTTGACAATACGTCACTAAACAATAACAATAAACAATGTGTTTGTGTGTGTCTGAAACAGGTGGGCATTCACGCTGATCATCATTTCCTCCTACACGGCGAACCTCGCAGCTTTCCTGACGGTCCAGAGGATGGAGGTGCCAATCGAATCTGCTGACGACTTGGCCGATCAGACCAACATCCAGTATGGGACTATTCAAGGAGGAAGTACTATGACCTTCTTCATGGTACGTATCTTTGTTTGTGTGAAACTGTTTATGTGTGAGATTTGTGTCACTGGCTTACCATGTGTGCACATGTGATGTCATAATGCATCACTTCCTGTTTATGGCAGCATTTTTGACTAGTGACTCATTTTCCGGCCCACACAGAATCTGGCGGCTAAATTTCACTAAAAGCTTCAGATTTCCGCAGAACTGAAATGGTTCATTCACAAAATTCTACACATGCCCCACTCCTTGCATATATGAATATTCAATAATGGTAATATTAGGTTTTGTATTAATAATTCTGACAATATTTATACACTACCATTTCTCAAGTTTCTTGTGCTCACCAAGACTGGATTTATTTAATTAAAAATACAGTAAAGCTTTCTATTGAAATATATTTTAAAATGTAATTTATTCCTGTGATTCAAAGCTGAATTTTCAGCGACATTAGTCCAGTCTTTAGTGTCACATGAGCGTTAAAAAAAAAAAAAAATCATGCTCATATGTTGATTTGCTGCTCAAGAAGGGTGAAAATAACTATGCTATTTTTGATTTTTTTTTTTTTCAGGATTATTTGATCAATAGAAAGTTTAAAATAACTTTTATTTGAAATAGAAATAATTTTGATTGATTAAACAATTTTGATTGATTTAACGCATCCTTGCTGAATGAAAGTATTAATTTCTTTAAAAATAATCTTACTGAGCCCAAAACTTCAAATGACAGTTTAAATATTACACATTTATAACATTGTTATTGCTAATTTATTACTACTAATGAATATTAATAGTTATAATATAGTACTTATATATATTTTATTTTAACAATATATTTATTATTAGTAATATTTAAATGTATTACTATTTATTGTGATTGATACTTTGGATAATTTTGTAATACTTTAAGTATAGCTTAGTTTAAATCAATTCCACAAATCATAGAGTTGCCTTAATTACTCATTTTGGTTAGTCGCCCAGAAAAGTAGTTGACTAGTGTGCGGCTCAATATTTACCTGATGTAAAAAAAAAAAAAAAATGAAATACAGGCTGAAAAGCCAAAGCCAAACCAAGCGCAGAGTCCTGTGATACAGAAACAGTCGAAACAGACCCTTTAATTAGTGGTAAAACTAATCGACTAGTCTGTGTGTTCTCTGAATCATGTCATAATGCATCATGTCCTGTTTGTGGCAGTAAGCAGTTGGCCTAGTGACTCACAGCTACATCCATATTCACACTGGAGGCCAAGTTCACTTCCCCGTTACATTAATAATGTATTATCCATCTTTCTTTCCCTTACATTTTCACTTTCTTTCAATCTGTTACCTTAATCTAGTTCACTCTCAATGTCTGCCAATAAAATGCCTCTTTATTCATTCACCTGTCCTCATGTCACCGCTAATATAATTTCAACTTTGATTTTCAATACTATATCTGCATCACCTCTCTTTTCTCTCTCCATCTTTTCCAATGACTTTCATCGCCTTTCTCAGAACTCGCGCTACCAGACGTACCAGCGCATGTGGAATTATATGTACTCCAAGCAGCCCAGCGTGTTTGTGAAGAGCACGGAGGAGGGCATAGCGCGGGTATTAAACTCCAAGTACGCCTTTCTTCTGGAAAGCACCATGAACGAGTACCACCGACGCCTCAACTGCAACCTCACACAGATCGGAGGCCTGCTGGACACCAAGGGCTACGGCATCGGCATGCCTCTGGGTGAGTAGGGCAGAAAAGAAAGACAAAGAGAGAGAAAGGCTTCAGGTGGGATATAAAGGTTTAAGAGAAATCAAAGTCTGATTTTAACCTTCTTATATAAGTAGAAATACTTTTGAGTGTCCAGCAAGGAGGTCTTTTAATGCAGTATCTGGAAAAAGCTAGCATTATCATTTCTATTCATCCAAGTGGTTAAAGCAGCAAACGGTGGAAAGAGTCTCACAATGTGTCTAATAACTTTGACTCTTAAATCTTTCTATTTCTTATTTTGAACTGTTTTATTTTTTTAGTCTGAGGTGGAAGCAGGCTTTCATTGCGACTTTGGAATAGGTGTGAATAAAGAGCTTTATTTAAGGAGTTAATCGAAATTATTCAGGGTCGCACCATATTTCATTTTTGACATGAAAACAAGGCTGTGAGAGATATGTGTTCAGTGGATTGAACACTCAAAGCCTCGTTTTCATTTTGGCATCTAACCCGATGACCCACTGACATCCAGACATATTCCAGTTTAAAGGTGCAGTATGTAATATTGACAGCTAGTGTTTGAGTATTCCAGTCATAATTCGAAATATTGGACAGCGTTATTTCTTCTGCCACCTCCTCCTCAGACTCGATGCTCACACGGGTTGCCAGGTACAACAAAGAATGAGCATAACTGACAATTTTAGGCAACAAGCCTTACACTGATCAGTTGATTTATCAACTGTAGCTTTTTCGATGGTTGCCGAAGCTTTTTAGGTCAGATACAATCTGCAGTCACTGATCCATATTGTTTGCTGGTTTCCATGGCTGCAATACGCTGTGTTTTCCATCATCTGGCAACCCAGGGTGTCGAAATACTATTGGTTAAATTGGCAGTGGGCAGAATCACACTGATCAAAACAAAACAGACATTCTAACACGGAGCACACACTTCAAAGTAGAATAACTGGCTGTAGAATTTATTTATTTTTTCTGTGAACTGTTTCCTAAATATCTGCAAATGTATTATGGTATTTTTATGCATTAGTGCAGTCCAAAAAAATCACATACAGCACTATTAATGCCAAAACATTTTCTCTTTTCCAAGTGTAATATGCAGAGACAACTAAAGTGGAAAAAATGACTTCTAGTGGTACAGAAATTATGCACTATAAATTGATCGTATTTATATTAATTAACCAAATATTTCATTTATGTATTTATTTTTCTGGCAGTAAATATGCTTAATAAATATAAATATATAATTCTAAATACATTCCAGCATTTGTTTATATATTAGGCAAAACGTCAACTTTCTGCGTTTTAGTTGTGTCTGAGATGTGGCTTAGCTGTTACCTCACGTACTCTGATATGTTGAGCCGTGGTGCTCAAGTGGATGGTGCCAGTTTGAGTGTGGTTTGTGGCATTTTCTGAAGTCGCTCCCTCTTTTTCTCCCCAATAATTCTCTTTCTCTCTCCTTGTCCCTCTGCATAAAAAGTCCAAAAGTAAAATCAAAAATAGTGTTTTAGTTCTGCCAGAAATAAATATGATGATGGCCCAGAGAACATCACACAGACAAGAAAGCTGCTGTCACAATGATAGCATCTCTTCACGCTCTGGTATTGCACATTTCTTTCTAATTTTTCTCCTGGATAGATGCCTTGCCACTTTTCACAATGCTTGATAAATAGCAATTCTGACTTTGTCTTTGACATTTGGCATTTTCAGACATTACTCCTTGACAGACAGAGATATGAGGGAGGGGGAAAAAAACAATTTATGGCATATGTTTTGCATTGAGGGCTTTAATACTCCCTAGTGGGTGTTACAATGAGAAAGGCTGGAAAAGAGAAAATGTGGGGTCTTAATCGTAGCTAAAGAATTGGGCTTGTGCGATAATGGCCACTATTGAGCCACTGTATGCGGTGGAATAATGTAGAAGGGCTTTCTGGACTTGAGTGCAAAGGGGCTTGTCAAGTCAAAATTTAAGAAGCTTACATCCAGCTGTGAAAGTGAAATAGGCCGTAAAAGTGTTATTGGCGTCATGTGGTGATTTCGCACAGTAGGCCTACTGCTCAAATTCCCAAAGACGTCTAAGCAAGCTAATAGTTCTATTATATTTTTTCTGCGTTCTTTTGAAGCTGATCAGCAAATTTCTGAAATGCAAAATGCCTTTACTTCTACTGTTGTCAGTACAGTTAATCAAAACACTGAAAATACTAAGCAACTGTATTGTTTTTTTGTCCTGTATTGGATCCCCACCAGCTACTTTTGGCATTTGTGAGACAAGAGCTTAAAATATGAATGTTCTGGATTTTAATTAAAACTATCACTAGAAGATTACAAAGAATTAAATCTATCATCATTAGAGTAGATTTTCCACTGTTTATACATTTTATCTCATGACAGTGAAATACTATCAAATACTATTAAAATAATATTCTAACTCATGAAATAATATTAAATAAAATGCTAAAAAGTTGTATTTTTATGAAGCTTTTGAGTAGAAGGTGGAGCTGTCACCAAATGCTCTTGTTTCTCTTGGCAGCAATACATATCCAGTTTCATGTCTTTAAGATTTGTAAAGAAATGTTTCATGTCTTTGACGTGTTACACTTGAACAGTGTAGTATATCAGAAACCTTTTAATAGCTCTTTTTTGAGATGGTCTGTGGGTTTTCTGATGAAATCTGATGAAACCTGTAGGAGGATTAGAAATAGTGGAAATCTAATTGGACAGAAATTGAAAACACTGCTAGCAATAAAAAGCAATGAAATATATGAGAATTACATGTCCAACACTATTATTTTAGTGGTACTTTCATGGTATTTTAAATTAACTTTTCATTTTTAGATTTTAGTTTTTTATTTTAATTTCAGTTGAAGTTTTAAAAAATAAAAAAAAGTGCTTTTGTCATTTGTAAATTATTTATTTGTACATTTTCATTTTCATTTCTATTTATTTCAGTTTTAGTAATTTAAACTTATTTTATTTCAGCTGGTTGCAAAAACAAAAACATTTTTTGAGTTATTTAAGTTAAGTTTGAGTTTTTTTTTATCTAATATTTATATTTAGTTTTATTTCAGCTTTATTTCAGTCAACTAAAACGGATTCAAATTGTTTTACTTTCAGTTAACAATTACAACACTGATATCCAAACCATTCAGTCCAAAGATTTTTAGTAAAAACTGTTGGTGGTGTTAAAGGATTTGGGAGGTAGATTTATAATAGTCACTAGTGGGTATTATTAAAGGGATAGTTCATAAAAAATGAAAATTCTGTCATCATCTACTCATCTTTTAAGTTGTTCCAAAAGTATATGAATTTCTATAAACTGTTGAACACAAAAGATGGTATTTTGATAAATGTTGTTAACCAAACAGTTGACAGTAGCCATTGACTTCTATAGTATGGGAACAAAATGACTATTAACATATTTAACATTCATAGTTAACAAGTCTTGTTTTAGCAGATAAAATTATGAGAGTATGAGTGAAAGACAGGATATATGAAACTGGGATGTTTATGAGTACTCACAAACATCAGTGGGGAACTTGTACCTACAGTAGGTTAATAGATGCAGTGAGAAAATTACCAGTGCTGCTTTCTGTTTTTGATCTTCTGTCCTCCGGGAAGATCACTCCAACAACCTCATGACCACTAGGCTAAACTGCCCTCCAAAACATCACCATACACTCATAATCACATGATCCCGTAAATAGATTTGAAATGAGAGCCCAGGAGCAGCATCCGTCTTCAAAGACTATCTCCAGGTCATAGAATGTCTTCCAGGAGCTCAAACATTCATTCCCTCCTCCCGGTTCTAACTCATCTCTTCAGGTCGCCTTCCAAAGTTCTGGTGCCAAGTGATAAAATCCTCTCATCCACTCATTCATGAAGAGGCTGGTCACCATGGACACCCCACATCCACTTCCATAGCAACCTGGAGTGCAGATGGTGTCACCACAGAGTCCTTAGACTGGGTTCGACCGTAAAACATGAAATCAAAATTGACCTTTCAAGCGACTAGTTGATCA
This sequence comes from Acrossocheilus fasciatus, assembly GCA_036784905.1. NCBI lineage: Eukaryota > Metazoa > Chordata > Actinopteri > Cypriniformes > Cyprinidae > Acrossocheilus > Acrossocheilus fasciatus. The sequence continues at coordinate 6,449,099 of CM071956.1, forward strand.
CAAAATTGACAGTGTCTTCCTTCTGTAACACCTCACAATAAGGTTCAATTTGTTGAAGACAAGTAACATAAACTATGAAGAAAAAAATTAAAACATTTATTGATGTAGTTAGTATAATATTATTTTGAATATATTGGTTATTTAATTTGTTAGTTCATATTAGATACTTAAATATATATAGATTAAAGGCTAAAGGTACCTAATGCATTAACAAATGTTATGAAATTGATTCATCAGAATATGTACTTCTATAAATATTCTATTTCAGTCAAAAAGTACATCACATTACAGTAGTAAAACTGTTTGTGAATACCTTTTCATGTTTAATGTACTGTATGTGCTTTTGTGTTGAATAGTCAGCATCAATAGTGAGGTTTAATCGGGTCAATTTCAAATAAAACATCAAATATTTAAACTTCTCAAAATATTTCAGTGCTGGAAGGTGAAAGAAATTCCTTATAACCTGTAATAAAACGCTTAGAATGTTGGTGTCCTTTCAAAACTGTGCCGTTTTAAATACCAGATTTATTCTTGTTAACAAATATAGGTATTTGCAAACAGTTTTATAAGATATAAAACAATAATTTTAGAAATAACTTGGGTTAATTGGAAAAAAACGTACCAAAAAATAAATAAATAAATAAATAAATAAAATAAAAACACAAATTAACTGCAGTTTCCAGAAAAAAACATAATTTATTTTTCATATAAATTATTTTTACTGGGGATTATCAATTAAAAAAAGACCTTGCACAATTCTATGTTGTGATTTCAAAACACTTTTACCATAGTGCATTTGTAAACCAATACATTTTGTTGTTTGCATCACATAATTAGCTCCATTTGGCTTTCCTGATAAACTTGCTTAGTAGCTCACCTGGTACAGCGACGCAAAGTGTTCAGATGCGGGTCCTGTGAAACTTGAGTCACAATAAATCAGCTCAAAGCCTTGTTGAAGCAAGCAATAATGGCATTTCGGATAAAACTGAACATGTTTTCCGCACCAATCACTGGACATTTCACTGAAAGTAGCGCAAAACATGAAAGAAGCTACGCCACTGGCAGGTTTTCTCTGATGAGGTTGAAGGTGTTTTTGAAAGCATGCATATTTCTTAGCTTACATGACATGAGAAAATTGCAACTTTAAACACAGGGCTTGATGTAATTGATGTTGACACATCAAATAAATGTTTTGTGCTTATTATACTGAGGTGCAAAAACATGCACCTGCAAGGTACTTCACTTTCACAGCCTTTGAATGAAAAATAAACTAACATTCAGTGACAGCTGATCCATTCCAGTGCATATCTGCAGTGTTTAATTTGAATTAACATCTTTTAATTTGATGAACACATCCTTTCACGTCACATCGTTATTAGCATGACATGATTAGCTGTGATACAGTAATGGTTAATGAAGGGTGATGTTATTCTAACAAGTCAAATAATTTGGAATTAACCTATCATAACATTAATTTTCATTCTGACACACTGGCTAATTTAACTCATTTGCACAACATCAGTTGACTTGAGACATACTCAGTCATGTCTTAGCAGTTAGCGTATGTGTTCTGACACGTTAAACCAGAGTGTTAATGAGGGCAACGCTGGTTTGGGTCATTTTCTATAACAGTTCCTGTCACTATAGGTGTCCAAAGCACCAAAAACTGTTTACTTTTTGTGTATCATTGCTAATCTTAACATAGCATTGCTAGCCTTAGCCTGTCTGCGGTAGGTAGTTGGTAAGTTTTTCTGCCTTGCAAAGGTTTAAGGTAACTCCTCTTAGTTGTTGGCTAACAAGCTAAACTAGTGTAGCTAATTTCATTCACTCTCTTGCAGGTTCACCATTCAGAGATGAGATCACGTTAGGTGTACTGCAGCTGCAAGAGAACAACAGATTAGAAATCCTAAAGCGTCGATGGTGGGAGGGTGGAAAGTGTCCTAAAGAAGAAGACCATCGAGCCAAAGGTGAGTGAAACCCTGTTATTATACTCATTAGCACCTCAACATAACATAGCGTTCTGTTACTGTACATCCTGATACCAACAGTACTGGCATTTTAATGTATGGTTCTGGTACAACCCTGAATATTTATAACCTGAATTCTGCGTTTGTGTATTAGTCAGAGTAAGTTTTGCTATTCTCACTGGGACAAAAAAAAAATTTATTCATTTTGTCCTATAGTTTTTCATCCTTTTATCCTTTAGATGAAAACTAAAACCTGACGAATGACTTCACAATAAAAGAATGTAAGGCAACCAAAGGTTCCTTATCTTCACAGGTGAACAGGGTAAAAATGATAACTAATAGATATCACCATGCATTCACCAGTTCACAGTATATTAAGATTTAAGTTTTATATATAAACATGTTTAAATATGCAAATAAGGCATGGCATATTTCCAGAACAGAAATCTAAACAATGGATAAAGCCAGGTTTAAAATTCTTGTTACATTTTGTAGACATAGTACAAAGATATCACTTTTATCTGTGATTCACTCCATAAATCAGAAAATACAGTCAACAATAAATACTTTTTCACCATGTCTTTAGAAATAAAATGTTATATAAATCAGGCAACTGATATGTGAATAAACCTCTGTAAAAACATTCAGAATATAGATAGGAATAAAACTGTCATGTTTGGTATACGTTAGAGCTATTGAAATGGAGATTTATGGCTTAGCGTAGGAGAAAAAACTTATTTTGAGACAACGGCCTTTACAGATATGTAGTTTAATTGAAATCTACAGGCACAAATAGAGAAAGTGACATAAAATAAACACTTAATGTGCATTTAAGATGTTTTATTTTCACTTGTCTGAAAGAAGATGTGTTATGGAAGCAAAAGAGCCCAAAACCTCATAATAGACCAGTGCATGGAAAAACAATGGTTTTGCCTGAAGCATCTTGCCTTAATATTTTATGTCTAAGAATACCAATAGTTGTATTTTTGAATTAGAGGTGGATATATATGAATACACAAGGGCTCTCTCAGATCATCCTAGAAAACCTGATCATATCAGAGACATTCACAACTGTGACTTCCAGGCCTGGTGAAGTCCTGAAATTTAATAAAATCTTAAAAGGTCATGGAAATGTTTCTTGATACGGTCATTTCTAAAGTATTTGTTTGGTTATAAATTACTATTTGCGAGTGCAACGTCACCAAAATGATTTTTATAAACAAACGTGGATAATAGAAATTCATTGGTCATAAAGTGCGGGAATCCTGAATGTAGTGTTTGCATGGTATGATTTGTTTACCTACCTTGTTTACCTTACCTAGCCTACCTAACTATATCTGCTCTTCAAATAAACATCTATTTGTGTGAAATATAATGTATGTACTACATCTGTCTGATTCAAATGACAGATGCTTCACAGCTCTGCTAACACTGTGAGTGTTTATTTATGTGGTCTGGTGATATTTGCATTCTGTGTATTGTAGACTCATGCTGGCCCAGGGGGAATGGAGGGAAAATGGTTGCTATTTGGTGTGCAGGCATGAACACACGTGTGCCTGTGTGTGTAATTTCTCTAGTGTGGTTTGCAAAGCTTGTATATTCGCCAGAAAGTGACATTTACAGTCTCTCAGAGTTATTTACAGGTCTGTAAGAAAATGTCAAATAATATGAGCTCTGTTTTTGTGATTCTGCTAAGCTTAGAATTGTTGACGGGTTCCTCTTATCCTTGCACACACAAAAAAAGTTTTTAGTTGGTGTTTCTTTGCAAGTGAATTAATTAATTGTATCACTGGCAACTAAACCACCTGAATCCTGGTTAAGGAAAGCAAAAATCCCTGTCTCCTCTTAGTTGTTGATGCTTCAGGATTCAAATTTTAATGGTGAGCCAACACACAACAGAAGTTGATTATCATACAAAATCAAACAATTCATGTTAATAGAAATAAATTTCTTCCCATTCCCCGATTATCATTATTATTATTTTTGACATGCATTGGTTTTTTAAAAAACAGAGAAATTAACATTTTTACTTATCAAACCACCTGGCGTCATGCTTCTGCTTGATAACTCTTAGGAATACCGCCTACACTCACCTACATCTCTGAACTATAGTTTAATAGGATCCCTCTGGAATCCTGCGGGAATGCAGATCTCTAATTAGATCCACAGTGTGTGTGTGGAAGGATGTTTTTGTGTTACTCACATTGCCTTATTTTTCCTTCAGGTCTAGGTATGGAGAATATTGGCGGGATATTCGTGGTGCTGATATGTGGACTCATAATAGCTGTTTTTGTAGCCATTATGGAATTTGTGTGGTCCACACGCCGTTCGGCTGAGACAGATGAGGTACGCCCTCACTCCTGCCCCGTCCGAAACCACAGACACTCACGAGTAGGTCACGACGCCAACCAGTCAAGCCGTCTGTGTTTGTGATATAACTGTTCCATAGCTTTCTCACAGTTTACCGCTCATATTTCTGCAGCGCAAACATGGCTCTAGTAGCAATGAGGTCATGGGTTTGAGTCACAGAAATGATAAAATGTATATGCAGTGTGTGCTGCATATAGGTTGCTTTGTATATAAAAGTATCTGCCAGATTCGTTAATGTAAATTTAGGGACAAGTTGTTTCGTAGTGCTATTATAGACCATTTTAGTACATTGTAAAAAAAAAAAAAAAAAAATCCAAAACATTTACGTTAAAAAAAACGGCAGCTGTGGTTGCCAGAATTTTACCGTAAAAAATAAGTTTAAAAATAAGTTTGGTAAACTTAAATTTACAGTTAAATACCGTAATTTCATTAACTGATATAATGTTAATATACCAACCTATTGAAGTACTGAAATCTGTTTTCTACCTTTGTAATACACTGATAACCACCAATAGCAGGTGGTGATGAGAAAGTCACATGATGAGCCAAAGCCAATCACAAGCATCTTTTAAATATTAACATATATAGAAGGTGCAGTGTCATTCACAAAAACACTAAACACCATCATGGTAACACACATGAAACTGAAATAATGCAATAAACATTAATTTAACAACATTAGGTGTAACATACAACCCTAATGTGCATAGCTGATAAGAAAAACATAGTTATTTCAACAACAAACAAAAAAAAAAACATCAAATTTGAAATTCTGGGAATGCCAATTTACGGTTATTCACTGTAAATTATACATTCGTTTTCACTTCCAAAAACGGTATACTACCGTAAAATTGCATGTAATGGCCAGTACAGTTTTTCACCATATATAGTAGGGGAACTTACCGTTAACCATTTAATGGGGTTTTTTACTGTAGCATTTTTACAGTCTTTTACTGTTAAATTCACAGTCATTTTTTACAGTGTATTTTTGGTTAATTAAATGGAAAATTAAACAATTTTGAGACTGAAGTGCAATGCTTATGGGCGCAATGGTGAATCACAGCCTTTGTTTATGAGTTCCGCAATATTTGAGAACATATGTTATCCATTTTGTTTTAGACAAATGGAGAAAATAAAGATGTAGTTGTTCTGGTTCTGAAAACTCTACATTGCACAAAACGTTATTCAGTGCAGGTTATTTCTATATGTCAAGTGGCAAAGCATGCCATTAGCAACAGCAAGCACATTTACTGATATAATATGTATCTTGAATACATTGTGAGTCGCTATGTATAAAATTATCTACCAAATGCATACATTTAAATGCAAGGGATTTTTTACATTAATTTATTACTCCAACAGGTAGATAAACCCCTAACTCAACTAGGAGACCGTGGCCCACTATGGGTCCTCTGCAAACTTCCAAGGTGGCCTCAAGATGATAAAAAGCATTCAAATAAGCTGAAACAACTAAAGCTCAAAATATTTCTTATTTTAATTCACCCCCACTTGGAAGAACCAGGATTCCATTTGTCTTGAAAAGCAAGGATATATGATGTAGCCTAATTTTAAAATAGGACTGGTAGTCATGTAAATTTAAATCCTTAAAATTCCATGAATATTTTAATATATTTTATGACATGCTCAAAATATTTTAGAAAGTGTTATTGAAAATATTTTTTACAAATCCTTATGAAGTAAATAACGAGCAGCTGTATGAGTCATTGGGCCTTCAAATGTTGTTGTGCTCAATGAGGGCTCTTGAAGTGAAGAACCACTGCCCTAACTTTGAGTATGAGATACGAATAGCGATGCCCACTTCAGATAATTGAGCAAATGATGTTCTGTTTTCAATTTACTCCTGTCCATTTTCATTTCGTCTTTTTTCCTTTTATATTTCCTTCCTGACTCTCTTTCCTCTCTCTTCCTCTTTGATCCTCACTAAGGTGTCAGTATGTCAGGAAATGATGACTGAATTCAGAAATGTTATCTCCTGTAAAAAGAACTCTCGTTTGCGTCGCCGACGGCCCCTCTCGTCCCAGGGCATCCTCCGGCACCCAGCCCGTCTCCCTTTAGGAGCTCCCCGTCAGATGCGGCTCGTGAGGGAGATGCGTCTCAGCAACGGCAAACTCTACAGCGGGACAGGACCATTAACCGGCGCTGCTGCAGGACCGGGACCCGGCGGGGGTGCTACGGAAATGGGCCCGGGCCCTCAGCGACTGTTGGAGGACCCTCTCAGTGCCAGCGTCCCCAGTAGCGCACCCGCTCTGGTCCCCACAGCGGCGCCCCGCGGCTGCACACACGTGCGGGTGTGCCAGGAGTGCCGGCGGATCCAGAGCCTTCGCTCCACGTCATCTTGCTCGCGCATCTCGCCGCTGGCCTCCGCCACGTCCTCTCTTCCACGTTTGCCGCCGCCGCCCTCCTCCGCCTCCAATACTAACACCGACAGTGAGGGAGGAGGCTCTGGCAGCCCATGCAGGGCCAAACCCACGCCCCCTCCAAGGCCGCTGCCGCCCACTAAAACTCCCTCTACCGATCTCCTCTGCAAGCAGGACTGAGACCGAGAGTAAGGAAACTTTTGTCGGGACAATAATTTAATGTAAATGAGTGCTGGAGGACAGACGGAAAGACTCAGCCCACGCCTCCAGTCAAAGTGACCTCTGGGATGCTGCAAATAAAGGCCATTTTTGGATGCAAATTTACATTAATGGACACTGAATGTGAGAAAGATGATTCAGCCAACTGCTTGCTGTCCAAGTGTCCGGTTTTAACGCCACATCTTGCAGCGGCACTCAGAAAGCCAGTGAGGATTGGCATGCTGTTGAGACTATGTAATGCATATCCCGTGAAAGTATGCTATGCAACATGTCATAAAGGGAAACGCGGAGGAAAACTATGAGGACAACTGTTAGTTTTGCATAGTGCGGATCTTCTCCACTGCTTTGTGATGGAGGACTACACTCCTGTGAGAGGACAATGGAATCTGTACCTAAAATGTGTGCACGTTGAACTGAAATGACTTTGGTGCAAATACAGTTTTTTTTTTTCATTCTTTCTTTAAATAAGGGGGGAGGGTTACAATTAATTTGTATTCCTGAATGTCTCTTGCTTGTTTTACTTTCTAGCTTTTTCTTTGGTTTCATTCTTTTAGTCTTTTTTTTTTTTTTTAATATGATACCTGTTTTTTTCCCTCTTGTTAATTTCTCTGAAGACAAAGTATATAAATTTTTGTAAGTTTTTTGGGGAGTTTTTGTGGTCAGGAGTTGGTTTTCCTCTTAAACCTCTAAGATTACTCACCTGGTTTCAGTCTCTCATCTTCTGTCTTAAAACGTCAACCTTTAAAGGTTAAAATCAACATGAAAAGCGTTAAAAACCCAGTTTACTTCCATAATGTGACATATTTCCAGGTAAAACAGGATATTCAAGGAGGAATATGTAGGGCGGGATTTTATCCATCAACAATTGATTGGATCTCGCAAAAAAGTGAGCGTTCCAGATCTGAATATCATTGGATTGTGGAGTTCAAGATTCACCCTTGAGACCATCTCAGCAAATCCCAGTACTTAAATCTATACTTTATTTGCTATTTAACCTTCATTGTATTATTGTTAACTGTCATTGAATTACTGTGTTAATTATTGGCAAGCTTTTAGAAAGGCTGCATTACTGTACTTAATACAGTAATCTACAATAAGACCAATTTGGCTGTTGGTTAATACTAATAGCCGCACAACCTCGATGTCAAGCGAACAGGAAAGTTATTTCAAAAGCAAGAAAGTTACATTTTTAGCATTTTCCCTAACATACACTGGTGAATCGTTCACAATAAGACCAGTGTGTAAAGAAACTAAATAGGATCAGCTTCGATTTCATGTTGACTTTAACAAGCTGCCCGTCAATATTTGCAATTTGCGAGGACACCGAGAAACATTTTTCATCCCTGGAACAATGACAAGAACAACAACAAGACGAGACAGAAAACCCTTTGTGCACCTGAAGGGGCATTTATCTGATTATGTGAGAGGACAATTAATGATGTTTTTCATTACAGAACTAAATGAGCCTCTATCATGAATGGTTTGTTGAAGTGCACTAGAAGTTGCTGTATGGGGGCTTGTGAGATGCCAATATCCATTTATATCCAAAGTGTAAACATAGCAGCCCTGTTTAGAATCTGCAGCATTATAGCATTCGTATGTTGGTGCTTTATGATTGTGTGTGAGAGTGAGTGCGTTTGTGTCAAGGGAGATGGAAATGTGATAATCATTTTTTAATCAAAGCTGATTTTTTTATTTCTCATTAATTTTCAAAGATTTCTATACCAGTGCTTGAAGAATCACACCCACAATGAAGAAAATAAGGCAAATGATTCAGATTATATTGTTATTAATATTCCAATAAAACTGTGGGGTAATGTAGGAGGGCTGTTGCCCTCTTTCGTTAAATATATAGACACATGTTTGGAATAAAACAGTGATTCAAACTGTGACTTTCGCCCCTTGATGTTTCTATTAGTTGATAAACTAGTTTGACCCCCCCCCCCCCCCACACACACACACACACACATTATCTTATTTATAATAATACTCTGTTTGGAATGCTTTCAAATTCTTACAAGTGTCCTAACTAGGCGTGACGCGATAAGTTAATTTTGAGATAAAAAATGTAATAAATCAGAATTAGTTTTGTAATAGTAATAACATGTATCCACGACATGCGATGAATGACAGGACATTTTGCCAGTCACTTAGTTTCTACGGCTGCGTCTAAATGAAGATTGCTGATATTATACCGCTTTTTATCATTAGAAATTGAATTATATACCAACCATATTCTCTCACATTTTCAAATTGTATTTCATCCTTTACACCAACCATCGAATTTCGGACACAGCCAATCCCTGCTGAGCCTTTCCGTGCAGCCCCGCCCATAGTGAAATATCATTGGTCCAAAACCCTACTCCACACAATGTTGCCAATTTAGCAATTTTGTTGCTACATTTAGCAACTTTTCAGACCACCCTTGCAACTGTTTCTTACAAAAGCACCTAGCAACAAATTTAGCTTTTTTTATAAATATTTGGCAACTTTTGATAAGTGATTCAACCAATAAAAAGGCGCACATTTTCCGTCTAAATTACACAAAAAGAGGAAACAAAAGATGCCTAGCAGTACACACATCACATGAATTAAGTTAGCTGCTATTTGCAATTGTCCAATAATAATTGAATTAATTGTTCATGTATGATACACTTTGTTAGTAGCTTGTACATATAAGAAAAAAAAATGGAAAAGGCACTAGTAATTTTCCAGGATATTATCTGTTATCCGTTGTAACCCTATAACCTGAAAACACAAAATACAATGCGTAATTAAAAACGCAGGTAAAAAATCAATATGGAAAAATCCTTTATATTGGGCCCTATTTTACAGACTCTTCTTAGAGTGTAGCATACTAACTACTACACTGCTTAAAACTATAATTTGTTGAGAATGTATAGTTTACTAGCTAATCAGTGCAGTGACACAATTTTGCATCGTGATTATGTGATGACGTCATTGCGCAATAACATCGCAACATTATTTAGAAAGTTTTAGCAACAAATTGACCTTCCTAGCAACTTCCCCTGAAAATTAGTTGGCAACACCAAAGTCTCTAGTCTTTGGCGACACTGACTCCACATATTCCTGTACAAAATTACATCCAGTGCAAGCAACGTTTTAACCGCAATTATTTCATTATACAGAAGCTATAATAGTAGCAAATTGTTTCTAATAGTGCCTGAGTGTTTTAGAGGTCTCTTACAAATAATTTTTATTTTATCTCTCTTGCTGCTATTGTGACAGCAGGAAGTCGCTATAGTGAGTTTACTGAGATGTTTACATGACGTGAACGCAGCTTAAACGTTATACATGTTCTGATTACCTGTGTTTGAATCATGCCGTGCAGCTTTTTCTGCTTTCATTGTGGATAGACAAATTACTTGCATCTCGCCTTGTTAGGACACAGTTGTTGTGTTGAATGCTACAGCTATCTCTTTGTATGTTGTACGTAATCGGATGTATCTATTATGTTTAACAATTAAATGTTTAAGCATTCTTAGAAGGACAAGCGCAGGTGAGTCAAGGTGAGTCACACGACACTTAACACTCTCAGAAATAAAGGTACAAAAACTGTCACTGGGGCGGTACATGTTTGTACCTAAAGGGTCCATTTTGGTACCTTAAAGGTACATATTAGTACTTAAAGCGTACATATTTGAACCTAATAGGTACAAAAGTGTACCTTTTGAAAAGGTACCGCCCCAGTGACATCTTTTGTACCTTTATTTCTGAGAGTGCACATGTTTATTTTTAACAAAATATATGCAGTCAGTAGCCAGATGTTACCGACCTGTTAAACATCGTTTAAGATTAAGAATTCAACAGGACAGACAATATTAAAGCATTCCCACGCATATTCTAAAGGAAACATGACATTTGCTTATGAATTACATAAGGGCAGCCAAAGGGATGTGATAAGATGACTAAACAGAGCAGATGTCCTGCTTTTTGTGCTTTTACATGCAACAGAGAAAACAGGGTGAAATAATCTGTACAAAACTGCCTTCCAGTGGTTGACCGAAGCATTACCCGAGGATAGTGGCTTCATCAAGATGTTCAAAGGCGAATGCAGTGTGTTTCATGGGATGTTCTGGCCTGGGTGTCTGGGGTAAAATTAGGGCAGCAAAATGAGAAAACATGGGAAGAAGCGCAGACTGTGAGTTCAAGTGAAATGAGCAACACTGGCTTAAAGGAAAATACAGAATATGACAAAATGAGAATCTATTTTTAAACAATTTCTTCTAGTCCTAGTGAAGGGGTCAGAACATTACAGAGAGAGATGTTGTAATCATGCCTTTAAAATATTTAACCTCAAATGTGTCATGCCCCGTACATGGTCCCTAACATTATAGTCAAGTGGATTTTTAATTAAATTCCAAAGAAAATTAAAATGCACAATTTATGTAAGTAAAATTGTGAAACGCTGTGGCTGAAATCATTCATGTACACGTCTAATTAAGTTGCAACTTCCACAGCTTTAAAATAAAAGTTCTGAAATTATTTACAAGTCAAAGCTTCTCTTTTTGAATCAAAGAAAATGAATTTTCATCTTTTATTTATTTATTACAAAATGAAACAATAGGCTTAAATTAGGATTCTCACTGGAAATCTTACAGTTGCATTAAAATTAAGTAATTAAAGAGTGTCTTCCCTGTTTGGTCATGTTGTGTCTTGTTTTGGACACCAAATGAGCTAGAACTGCCCCCCCCCCCCCCCCCCCCCCTCCAAAGACATAAATGCACGATGTCCCTGATGTACACTGCAAAAACTATTTTTTTAATAGTATTTCTATAGCTGATATTTCTGAATGTTGTATACTATTTTTAACAGTAAGTAGGATTTTCTCACTGTTTGAATCATTAAAGAAGTCATTTCTCATAAATTGTCCCAAAACCATGGCATTGCATTATATCTTATTATTCCTTAAACCAGCTGTCATCTGACAGTAACTTACCTACATATAGTAATATAGTAATCAACTTACAGCTGGGCAAGAATTTACCTGAAGACAAAATTATTATTAGTCTTTACTGACAGCTTTCAGCACTACATTTTTCAAAATATGTATCAACTTGATTGTTTTCCCCCTGAAGGGTAAAAAATGTCTAATTTAGGGCCCTGGACTAGATAAGAAAACATGTGATGGCAAGTCAATTCGCTCAGTTCCCATACGCAACACCCCTGGGTAGTTATTAGTTGGAGGTAGACATAAATCAGAAAAAGTAGTAAAATGTTTTATCTTAAGATAATTGTTTTTCAGTTTCAGCTCACTCTTGAGCAGACTGACTTGCCAGCAGTGTTGTTCCACTGTCACTCAGCTCTCCAGGGGATCGTTGTAAGAAGTATGAACACCTGTAAAGCTTCATAGACGGCTGTGTATTTCAGAAGCATCTGTCTCTGTAAGGTGTTCTCGCAGAACCACACACAAGCGCAGCTGCGTGTCCTTTGACTGCAGGATGGATGAGGAAGGAGAGCAGCATGTGGCAGTGGGCAGGTACAGAAAAACCCTTAAATGTTCCTATGCCTTGGAAATTAAAAATTTTTAAAGCCCCAAAGCATCTTGAGAGAGCACGTTCAAAGGTAAAACACAAGGGCCGTCACTTTTTCTGATGATGTCACAATGGCAAAGTAAGAGAGAACAGATTTAAATACATTGATCTGTAAGATGCTGTCGCATGCGATGGGGAAAAAGTGATTACAGAAACCAATATTTTTGTTGAGCTCCTTTAAGCTTTTTAAAATCAGATCCCTATTACCAATTACTAACTCTATTCCTAATTCTGCTACAGCCATGTGCAAGCATGAGGTGTCTCATTTTGACACTAGGAGTCAGTAGAAGCAAGAAATACATATCCCCATCCCCACATTACACATTATAGTAGTTTAATGTTATCTAATGCAACGGTTCCTAAGAAAAGGGGTATGATTTCTTAAACAGGTTATTTGTCTAAGTTTTAGTTTACGTAAATAAAAAATAAAATAAAAAAAATCATACATTTTTGTTATTTTCATACATATCTACATATTTATATAACATATGTTTATATATTATTATAATATATGATTTAACATGGATATATATTTCAATGTTAATATAACAGCTTGATCTTGTGCATTATTTAATATAATTCATGTTTTATTTTTATGTGCATATATTGCAGTTAATACAACAGCCTGATCTTGTGCCTGCTTTACGTTTGTATTTAATCCTTATTTATTAAATTAAAAATTAAAAATTAAAAAAATATATTATTTATACTGACAGTTTGTTTACATTCCCTGATTAAGTATTCTATGCAAATAGCCTTTTATATGGTAAGAAGCAAAATGCCAATGACAAATGAAGTCTAGGGGGCAATGTTTCCCCCGAAGCACGGTGAATGATGCCGTCGGAAGAGTACAGGTTGAACGGGGCGGGTTTTCAGATAAACAGGTTGGGTGTGTCGCGTTAACTTTCTCAAGTTCTTACAGAGAAGTCACACCGTCTCGCATTCCTGTCTGTCGCTCCAGAGACTCACACCTTTCCATATGGATTTCTATAACTTTAGGCTGCCTTTGCTCATTTTGGCCGCTCTTGGTAAGTTAAAAACAAAAATTAAAGACAAAATTGTCACTTAGCACATGTAGTCATTTACTTTAAATTTCAAAAACTAAAATTTTGTATCTAAAAATTATCTAAAGCTTTTTAACAGTAGCCTACATCAGGACGTAATGTGGTAATGTGTAGTTTAATTTTATGCCTTAGTTCACCTTAAGTGTCCTGACTGAAAATCATTCCTGTTCTAGGATGCTGTTCCGGGGGTAGTCCGCTTCTCAACGACAAAACGAACGGCGTTATCGGTGAGTCGGTGAATGGTTTATCCATGGTTCGGTGTGTTTTGGTTTTCTTTTATTTCTTGATTTAAAAAATGTCTGGAAATCTTGAAAAAGAAGTGCTGTCAGTAATTTGATAGTTTAGAGGTTTGCCACAGTGTACTGGGTATTTATTTTAGAATATCATTTTATTGAATAGTTTTAATTATTATTACTTGTGTGTTATTACAGTGTGGCATAACTAAGCCATTTTGTTGCCACGTGACAGGAAAACTTGCTGTGTAGGCTACTCACATGCAGGCATTTCAAGGTGCAAGGATAGTATTTGAGTATAATTTTAGTAGATGGTTGCACCACCATTTGTTCATTAAATCAAAATGTGCATTAAAAATGTATGAAGCTATTCATAAAATATTAGATACGTTTCTAATATTTTATTATTAATCTAGATTTCTCCTTACCTCACTGAACCAGGTAAAAATGTGACCTTCAAGACAACAATCACCTCAACACAAAATTTTATAACCATAACATGGAATTTCAACAAAGGCCCAGTAATTGCACCGATAATTACAAGTGTTGTAGGAAGAAACACCGATAACATTGATGCGAAGTACGCCAGCAGAATCATCTACAATAAGACGACGTGTGAGCTTCAGCTCGGGCCGCTGGTGAAGGAAGATGAAGGGGAATATAATCTCAATATAGTCACTGCTGATGGACTGCCACTGTCTGGACAGATTAATCTTGAGGTTCTTGGTAAGTATCGACTATCCAGTGCAATCTTCAGGTTTACCGTATGTTATAGACTAGACGCTGGGTTGGTGTAGCCCAGTGTTTGAAGGTCTGATGATGAATGAAAGGTCGAAGGTTCACGTCCTGCACAAATTTGTTAAAAGCATTAGTTGAATACAAAAAGTAAACTTTATAGCAGTTCTTTAAGACAGTGTTGCACTGAATCACAAAAACAATTAATTTCACAGCTGAAGAGTGGGTTAATTTCAGGTATATGCAATTTGGTTTTAGAGAATGATGTATGATATGGTTGAATCTACCCAATTGATAATAGTGATGACTCATTTTGTGACTTACTTTAAACGTATTGCAATATGATTCATTTTAAAGACATTCATCCATTGACTGGAAATTAAGCATTTAGAGATTTTAGATCTGTCTAGAAGACTGTCTTGATGTAAGATGTATGTTGTCAACTCTCAGGGTTGGTTATCTAGAGGATGTTGGTTGGATCGCCCAAAAAGCAAGTCATGACCTGTCACTATTATGGCCTTGAGCAAGGCTCTTAACCTCAGGTTTCTCTTGCATTTCATTCCCTGGGAAAGTCTAAGCAAGAGCAAAGATGTTTCTAAATCAACCCAATCCATGGTTCTCTTCTCTTTTTTCCAGAACCCGTAACTGACGTCAAGATTTCGTCCAATGTATCTGAAGCTGTAGAGGTCAACGACACCGTGGTTCTTTCCTGCTCTGCCAAAGGCTCCTTTACTTACAAGTGGCTGAACGGTTCAGTCCCTTTGGTGGTGGATGGCACGCATGTACGGCTGAACACAGTTGGCAATGAGTTAACTATTGCTGAGGTTCGCCGTACAGACCTGCGAGGACCCATCTTCTGCATTGCAGAAAACGCACTGGAGTCAGGGAGGAGCGCTCCCTTCAATCTCACTGTGAGCTGTACGTACCTGATCACACCCACACATGCTTAGTGTGAGACAAACACACAATTGCCTTAAAGGAACAGTTCAGCCAAAAAGTAGTCATTGATTACTCACCCTTATGTTGTTCCAAGCCCATATGATGTTACCTTTTACGTTTAGGCAATACTTTCCATGGAGTGACAGTTCATAGTGACCAGGTCTTTCAAGCTAGAAAAAGGTCAAAAGAAAAAAAGCACCACGAGGGGCGCATACAACATGCCATTCAATGTTATCATTTACATTGTTTTTAACTGAAAGTCTTCACTTTTGTGCCTAAAAAATGTTCATGTGTAGTATCATGAATACAATGTACTTTTTTTGTTTGTTTTTTTTTTTTTTTTTTGGAGTGAATATGGGCTAAATGTAAGCTTTAGCAAAGGTGAATAATATCAGAAAATTTCAGTCTGTTCCTCAGCTATCATCTGAATTCAGTAGTTTATTGGTGCCTTTTTCATGTTATTGTATAAAAAACAGTTATTGAAAAATAATGGAAGTCAAGTAAATGTCCATTTAGACAGTAATGATGGAATTACGTTTCATAATAAGCCTGATTTTACAGCAAATATTATCTGATTCACATAAATTCACACAATTCTGTGCATACAAGTACTTGCAGTAAAGTTGCAAATTTACCACAGCAGCACTGGTGCTAGTGCAGATTTTTACTATCTGCACACTTTGTCTCTGCAGATGGTGTGCACTAGAAAGCACACATGACAGCAGAGATCAGAAGAGACTTTCTAGTTCAGACAGGTTCTGCTGCAGGTGCAGGAAAAAATGCAGGCTGAGCTTAGATAAAATATGGTTGTGAATGAGCCTGTGAACAGCAGGAAGAGGATGAATGTTTTAAAATAGGGTTTGTTTGTGCATGTGTGCATTTACAGATCAAATCTCAAGTGCATGGTTTGGTCATGAAGTAAATGCATTGCAGCAGAATCTATTGAGTCTTAGACTATCAGTGCTTTCTAAAAACATTTTTTGAGTTACAATAAGATTCTTCGGCCTTAATTTGAACTATAACCACATCCTGATCCTCAAAATGCATCCTCCTCATTTAAAGATAAGATTAACGGTATCTCGATAAAATGGAAGATGTGAAAAGACGTAACTTGGCACAACGTTTGATGTCTTTCTTCTAGTAAAAACTCAAATTCTTATTTCTTATTGAGCTTTTGTTGTCAAAAACTAGAATTGTATTTCTTAAAAAAAATGGAATGGGATTAGTCTTAATTTTATCAAAAATCCATACAACATAGCTACCTTTTATGAACCTTCACTTGTGCCTCTTTTTCATCACTTCTTTTTGTTCTTCTTTTTTCCTTCTGTCTAGATGGCCCAGAGAAAATCGTCATGACACAGACTCCAACAGATTCATTCCTTAAGAAAGGTTCTAACTTAACCTTCACATGCTCAGCCCAGTCTGACCCTCCCGCTCAGCTCAAGTGGATGTTTAATGGGGTGGCGATGCCTCAGAAGACCACGGCCAACATTACCCTCACCAATGTAGAGGAAAAAAACAGTGGAAACTATAGCTGTGTGGCCTACAATGCAAAGACCAACCGCTACGTTACCTCGCAGGTCGCTGTGGTGTCTGTTCTGGGTAAGTCAGAAGCCTAAAGTCATGTACAGATGCTTTGAATACAAACAGAAGTTTCCTCAATTGTGCATTGTTTCTCTAGTACTACTATTACAGTAAATGCTACATACAGTCCACTATTAAAGATAGGTTCCAATAAGAACCAATAGTTCCAATATATTCCAATATATATATATTAAAATATAACTCTATTTATTCTCTAAAGAACAATCTAGTAAAAAATAGTTTATGTTAAGAGACAGGACTTTTTGTTTAAACCTTCTGAATGGTGCTGCATAGAACCACCATTGTTTTTAGAAGTGTAAGTAAGTAAAGACATCAGTTGAAATATTGATTAGCAGTGGAGCAGTACAGAGATAGACACGCTTTACCATGGTGACTTCATTGCCAAGAAGTGAGATAAGGGTTAAAAAAAAAAGTAAGTACTTTGGAAGAGGAACAAGTATGTTTGCCTTGAAAGGACAATTGAAACAAAACTAAAATGAGATTTGAGATCTCTGTTAAATGTCGAAGGGTTAGTTTACCTAGAAGTGGTAATTCTAAGTCATTATTTACTCATGGTATCCCAGTCCCGCATGACTTTCTTCCCTGGAACACAAAAGGTGAATTGCTGCTGGTTGCACTTCTCCAATGCAATTACAACGAGTGGGAACCCAGGGAACGTCAAAAAGGACACAAAGGCTGCATAAAAATAAGATTCATGCACTACATTCCAAATCTTCCAAAATCCTACTATAACTTGAAGTGAGGAACCGATCTTGACAAAAAATCTTGACATGGTCCCTCAGCTAGTGTGTTTAATGAACGTTTTCAATTTATTAATCGATCTGGTTCACAAAACCAGTTTAAATGATGACTTAAATTTTAGTTTCTCACAAAGCAATTGTATGGCTTCAGAAGATTTAGAATATAGTGCATTGATCGAAAGTCAAAGGAACTGCTTTTTATTATATTTTGAAGATGCATTTTCATTATTTGAAAAGCTTGAAAGCTTCAGGCCCCCATTCATTGTAATTGCATGTTAACTTCTTTTTTTTTTTTTTTAAATCAGTTGGTACCTCTTCAGAATTTGTTCTTTGATGTTACACTGAAAAAAAGATAGTCATACAAGGTTGGAATGACATTATGATAGAATTGCCATTTGCGGGTGAACAATATATATTTTTTTATATCACCAAGCAACAGCTGTTTTTCTATTTCTTATTATTCAAAATGGCTTCCTGGTTTACAAGTGCTTTTAAAAGATGAACCTGTTAGTCTGCTTTGCTCTGAGGTCTGCCTCGGCTCATGTTAGCGGGTAGAAGTTTCAGGAATGTTCTGCTTTCTTTGGTTGGGGGCAGGTTGATTGTACATGGCTTCTGAACCTGTGGTCTCAGGCTCTGCGACTTTTGTAAAGAACAGTGCCTTCCCCTGAGGTGTTTCCACGTGTGTGAGAAACCCGCACACTAAAGAAAGCAGAATACAAACTGTCTGACATCACATACAGTTTGGGCAGGTACTGCTCGGCTAAGGTTTCACTCACAGAATACCGGAGTGATCTGTCAGTGCAGGGTTGATCTTAAAGTTGTAACCGTAATGCATTTTTGTGTCATTGATTTTGTATAAAATTTTAATGCAAACTGTTCATGCAAAACAGATTTAACGACATCGAATATCTTTTGGGTTACAAATGCATTTCTTAAATGCATTTTTTCAAGATGATTTGAGAGAGTTAATTTGCAGCCGTTTAATGCGTCTTACCCGAAACTAAAAACACAGATGGTTATGTGGAAGACAGTGTGTGCTGAGCAGTAGAGTTGCTGGTATTTGGTGAATGCAATGAGTCTGAATCAGACTGGTACATTCCACAGTAATGATGTCTAAACAAACAAGAGAATAGTGCCAGAGAAGAAGGCGATGGTCAAAAGTAAATGCTGTGGTGAATGAAGCTGTTGAGAGATTATCGCACACAGCCAGAATTTAGGGTGACCATAGATCTAGTTTTTTGCGCACACGTCCTTTAAATTGAAATTTAAAATGACCAATCCCAAGTTATGTGCCGTTTATAGTACTATTCAAAAGTATATATTTTCTCTTTTTTGAAAGAAATTGATGCTTTTATTCAGTATGACTTCATTAAATTGATCAGTAAAAGATTTCTATTTCAAACAAATGCTGTTCTTTTGATTTTTATATTCATCAAAGGTACATAAAAAAACAGTTTTCCACAAAACTTTTAAGCAGAACATCTGTTTTTACAAAAAATAGGAAGTGTTTCTTGAGCAGCAGACCAACATATTAGAATAATTTCTGAAGGATCATGTGACACTGGAGACTGGCATAATGATGCTGAAAATTCAGCTTTGCATCGCAGGAATAAATTACATTTTAAAACGTATTCAAAAAGCACACAATTATTTGAATTTATTATAATTGATCTCAGTAGTACAGATTTACTGTATTTTTAATCAAATAAATGCAGCCTTGGTGAACGTTTTTTGAATTTTTATCTCACCTTGTAATGAGAGTCCATATTCTGAAAGCATCACTTATTACTTGTCTTCTCTTCTGCTGTGTTCTGCTAGAGGCCTTATCTGGAACAAATATCTCCAGCTCCTCATCAATTCTCATCGCTGGCAACAGCACAGTCAACATCACCTGCTCAGCAGCCGCTGGAAAAACCGACAGCGTGGAATGGCTGAAGGAAAACAAACCTGTGACTTCCGGTGACCGTATAATTCTCTCAGCTGACAAGAAAACTCTGAACATCGTTAAAGTTGTTAAAGAGGATGCTGGCAGCTACAAGTGCCAACTGAAGAACAAAGTCAACCAAGACGAAAGCACCTATGTGATGGTGATCAACTGTAAGTATCCAAGAGACGAGAGATTCATTGAAATGCTGTTTATGTGAGCTGTTCTTCACCATGATCGCTCATACCGCAATTAACTTAAGAAGGGGTTTTACGTAACAATAATTAAAGTTCACTGAGACCCAACCAGACATGATGTTAAAACTATAAATTTAATGTACTAAACAGTGACAAGATATTTAATTGTATATTAAATAATTGTAATTTTATTTACATTTTAGATATTTATTTTTTACAAGATTGCAAGATTTCCAACTCAATATTATATAGTTTTTCCACATTGTGTCACTGAAATCCTATTGATCAGAAATCCACCTGTTATATCCATTGCTGAAAACTGAGCATGAACATTGACTGAGACTTTGGCATTTTGGGCAGTATTTGACTTTGGAGGACAGAGACACGTGTCATGTCTGCTTAGGACATGGTGATTCGTGTATCACTTCTCTTTTGTTGTCTTGTCTAAACATTAGCCTATCTTGTTTGTAAATGGTGGTGGTTTCCTTTCTGCTTGTATTGTTACCGACTGTTTGTTTGCGTTACTCTGATGTAAATGTGCCCTTCCTAACTGAGCCGATCTTTCTGATGTCCCTCAGATGGTCCAGAAAATGTGGGCGTTAAAGGGAATACTGCAGTGAAGTTTGAAGAAGCTGCAAAGTTAGTATGCTCTGCAGACTCTGTTCCTCCCAGTATATTCTCATGGAAGCTCAATACTACAGCAATGAATGCCAGCCAGGCAATCATTACTATTGACAAGGCCAGAATCACGGATAGTGGCGTGTACACCTGCGAGGCCTTCAACCCCATCACAGGAATAACGAAAACAGCAAAACACACACTCGCAGTCACAGGTAACCGTGGCAGTTCAAGAATTCACTCCCATTCTCAACTCACAAAATATAAAATCCACATCTTGGCATGTTAAGATTATCGGTAAAGGTATTATCGGTATATAATTTTTGTAATTCAAATATTGACATATTGGCAAGACTTATTAACTAAATCTTAAGTTAATATTTCTGTTTCACATTAATTTACATCCTATTGTGTTATAGTTTGTTTAATTCTATGAGATTATAAATTGTTAATATAGTATTATTATATATTGCATTTATTATTTTAATATTATATAAGTAGTATTTATTCAGTGCTTAGCGATTATGGCATTATTGGCCTATAAGTGTGCCTAATGATTAATATAAATTTTGAGTGGTAATTCATATCTAGATTTAGACCGATATATGTCAGCCAAACCGATTAATCGGCCAATAAATTCCAATTTGAGAACAATGGCTTATAATGTGCCAGATTAAGAGAATTATTCATGCAAAAACATATGACTATTTTAATGACAAAATGAATTTATTTAGAGTGAATATTAAGTAAAATGTTTATTTAATGTCAATAATAATAATAATAATAATAATTATTATTATTATTAATAATAATATAATTTATATAAATTGAAATTATTTTGAAATACTTTACAGTTCATAAGGTATTATAATGATATTTCTTTATTGATTTGTTTAGTTCTTTTAATTTGGTTAAAATAATAATAATAATAAAAACTGCAATTAGTTTTCCCAATTTGTTTGGCCTGTTTTCTTAATAAAATAATGCACATATAATTTCATAGGCCGTTGGCAGGTGTAGCAGAATGATAGTTTTAGGCCCTGTTTATATGTTTAGATACAGTATGTGATTTTCATTTGTGGTGTGTGTGTGTGTTTGGTCTATAATCTAAACCTCTCCTGTTTTGCAGAGGTCGGTGCGGTAGATGAGGGCCTGTCTGGTGGAGCGATTGCTGGGATTGTAATTGCCGTGCTTGTGGCCGTGATCATCATTGCTTGTATTATAAAGCGCAAGAGAAAGTCAAGCACAGAGTGAGTCTAAAATTCATTCTTCTACCCTCCCGTCACATTCATGAATCCAGTGCATATAAATGTAGGTTTGATTTGAAATGATTTTGTATGATAATCACCATTAAGCCTCAAAAGCTGTCAGTTGTCTCTTTCTCTTCACATTCACAGCTTGTACTGTAGATCTTTACTCTCCATGTCGCCCCTGTCCTGTTCTTCTCATTTTTTGCATCCTCAGATGTTTAAACCTAATAATTAGGCAGTGACATTGTGCACATAACTTCATCACTTAACATTTTGACCTCACAGGATACGGGGGTGGTTTCGGTAACATGATGCATGACAATGTCAATCATTAAGCCTTCAGCCCACATGTGTTGTAAGATATGATTGTCAGAGAGGATATGATGCATTCTGCCACTTCCTGATTCCATTCCAGTCACATTGATTTGCCAAAGGGGCAGTTTAAAATGGAATGAAGTGATTATTGTTTTGTAACTCGAGTCTTTTATAGTGGTGTTAGTCTGATGATACAGCGCTAATAATGTTGCAATATTGTTCAGTCTTGCCTGTGGTATGTAACTCAGAATTTTGTTAAGCACTAGTATTTGATAATGTAATCACACTTATTCATCAGTGTCATTCAAAAGTTTGGGCTGGTTTAGATTTTTCTCTTATGTTCATCAAAGCTGCATTTATTTAAGAAAAATACAGTAAAAACAGTAATATTGTGAAATATTATTTCAATTTAAAATAACTGTTTTCTATTTGAATATATTTTAAAATGTAATTTATTCCTGTGATGCAAAGCTGAATTTTCTGAATATGCTGATTTACTGCACAAGAACTGTAGTATGGGCTGTTAATGGAATAGTTAACATGAAACGGAAAAATCTGTCATTATTTAATCAGTCACATGTCGTTCCAAAACCTGTTTCAAACAGGGAAGAAAGAAAAAAAAAAAAAAGTAGTTGACTTGTATGACTCACATATTCCATATCTGAAAGTTCTGATATTTTTGATATTTTGTGTTCCGCAACAGCGTATTCGGAATGTTTAGAATAACGTTGTGCTAAATAATGACAGAATTGTCATTTTTGAGTTTATTTTTTCTCTATGGACGTTTTATTGCCTTTGTGCTCTAAAATCAATGGTTGTGTCTTCTCTTCTCTACTATCTTCCCTTCTTCAAATGTTCTACCGCCAAATACTCCAAGTGGTGAGGTCTGTTTGCCAAGCCTTCCACACCCAACCCTTTTACGCTTGACTCTGAAAGCAGACAGTAGCTTACATTTCTATCTTGTGCTGAGATGATAAAGAATCTAGAGGACAAAGTTTTTTTTAAATTTAGTCTAGAAAAAGTTTGACACTGATTTTAACAGATAGATGACCTGTTTTGTTTAGACAAACATCTAATCACTACAAGAAGAGCTTCATATCATAGTGATAATTTCATAGAAGGCTTGTGTTCATATCTAAATGGGATAGCATATGTAGCAAATGGAAAGGACAGGAAATACTGGAAATGCAAAACTAAGCTTTGAGGGATATCATATGCAAATGCAACTGATTAGTCTAACAGAGAGATGTTTATTTGATAAGAAACTAGCACGACTCACAGAAGTGCAAACACACACACACACACACACACACACACACACACAGCATACAAAACCACCCAGGTGTAGGTAGTACATTGCAATTTTTTTTCAATTTTTAGATACGTTTCAATTTCTGAAATGCAAAGTTTGTGTAAAGATCTGAATAATTTTACTACCAAAATGTATCAGATCTTTAACTGGAAGTTGCAATTCAAGTTTTTCATCTGTGACAAATGCATCCTGGGAGGGAGTGAAGGCCAACTCCCCTTCATTTGTTTTCTGATGTCTGTCATAGATAACGTACAACCTTAGTGCATTCTCTTAGACCATCTGTGGACTGCATGTTTTTGTCAACAGATAGATATATATAAGTACATTAATAAGTATATAAATGTAAATAAGACACATTTATTTGTTTTTTTCTCACCATTAATTTGAGACTGCCTAACTGTCAGTCTCTTTGATTGACTTTTCTATTCAGGTGAATAAAAATAATGACGAAATGACAATCACCTACATTTGCCTGCTACATAATTATCTTTTAAACCAAATCTCTCGTGTATCTCAATGAAGGAATTAGAAGGAGAATTAAAATGAGATCACTGAGGAATATCGTTGGAATGTCAGTCATGTCCACACACGTCTCACTGTCTTACCCTTGTGTGCATTTCTGCAGCAGTTTCAGCCTTGCACAACTGTCTGTCTTGTTGCTTATTTCACTCTGTTTTCTGTCGTGCATGTCAATGAAGTCTCACTAACGCTAAGAGGGCTTGACCTATTTGTCATAGCAAAAATTGTTCAGATATTTTTTTGTCACTGGAACAGAAATTTATTTTGCAAGAATATATGGTTCACTCTGTAATTGCATTACCAGAAGAAGAACATAATATGTGTAATTTGTTTGTAACTAACAGGTTTTTGATGCTTGTGCAACATCATACGCAAGCGAATAACATTGGCTGTATTCCAAAACATTGTGAACCGCCTACCTAGACAGCACTACCTAGGCATCATGTGTGCACCACCCCAAACCTATGCTTTCTTCTAAGTTACCTTATGTCATTTGAAGTCATACTTTGCAGAGAATGCAATGCTAGAATGAACTGAGTTCATTGAAAACATAAATGCAAAGCGGGCAGAAAAATATACATTCCTGTTCAAAAGTGTTTTGTCAGTAAAAGCAAAGATGGTTTTAATTGATCAAAAGAGACAGTAAAGACATTTATAATTTTACAAAATATTTATTTACAGTAAATGTTATTCTTTGAAACTTCACATTCATAGAACAGAAAAAATCTTGAAATAATTACCTAAATTTCAAATGATCACAGAAATAAAAAATAAAATGCCATTTAAAAATATATTAAAATAGAAAAGTTATTTTAAACTGTAATATTTCACAATATTACTGTTTTTATTCTTTGTTGAGCATAAAAGACTTTTATTCAAAGAACCTAAAACAAATCTTACCAACCCCAAACTTTTGAATGGTAGTGCAGGTATATTTCATTGAATACTGAAATGAATCAATAAAAATAGGCTTTTACGCAAAGTTTGTGTGTGATACAGTGTGTACCTTTATGCTATAAGAGTAAGTTTAGTTTTCAGTCACTTGTGAGGTTTTATTTTAGTTATGCAGAGTCATTGTGTCTGTGTTTGCCTATAGTGACAACACCCCATTCTTTCATAACCTAGTGGTTTATTTCATTCATTTATGCCTCCATATATGCAAAAATTTAATCTGTTCATGATGTAATTACTACTTTTTTTTTTTTTTTTTTTTAAGCATTCCATCTCCATATTAAAGCGAGATGTGGCGTTGAAGTGACCCGGTAAGTGCATAGCATCTTTTGTTTCTCTACAGCAGACTAACATTATTTAGCTTTATTTGTTGTTGTTTTCCATGCTAGCTCTATGTAATGTCTTCAGGCTGTTGACTTTCCTGCATGATACTTCCGGGGCTTTCAAAAGGCTTCCTTATCGCATATTAGTATGGGTTTTGGCAGCACGTGTTGATTAAGTGCCTGACTTCGCTCTGTACACTTTCGCAAAGATATGCTTAAAAGAAAGGAGGGATATGCTTCGATCTGAAGGACTAACAAAGGAGTGGCTCTGCTGTTGCAAGAAAACTAGTTTTCATGTCTGTTCATTGGGTGTGGGAAGCTTTCTGCAGTAGAAGCCTGTTTTACTCTTGCCGTTGTGTTATTTTAATGACAAATGGGGAATATTTGTGCCGTTGATGTGCTGAAAGTATTGTCAGTCAGTCTGCTTTTGCTTGCACTCACAAATCCATTACGTGGGTAACCAGATATGTACATCTCTTCCTCAGAGCATATCTTCAAGACCAACCCTTCAGCCATTTATCAGTCTTTTTTATCTGCAAAAGCCTTCTCTCAAGGCAACTGGAAAAACTGCCCTCACAAGTGACTTGGCCCTTTCAGGAGCTCAACGTGTTTATAGATGTCCATTGTTTTTCTGTTATACCCTGTGCAAACGTACCCCAATCTTAAGGACACGATAGAGGTCGACGGTGAGACTCTTCCTTCCCTTGGCTGAAGTGGACAGCTTCCTTTGTTCTTCAAGAAACATGATCCAGCCTCCACCACCCTCTCAATCCTTCAGCTGACCCTGAACCGACAGCTCGACTTGACGTCACAGAGGTCATTTTGAAAGAGCTTTGTTTTGAGTAACACAATCCACCCTTAAAATGCACTGAGGGGTGACGAGACGGTCACGTGTTTGAGATCTCAACGCACCCACAAGGCACTGAAACATCGAGAATTTAAGACCTGTTCAACATGCTCGGAAGTCCCAAGGCAATGAAGATATGCGGGGCCAACTTGACTTGAAGCCGAAGGCTCTGCTGAGCTGTCGATGGAAGGTCATTCGAGGCAAAGCATGCCTTGGAGATCAGATGCAGGCTTTAAGCTTCTTACACCTTTGCCATGTTTAGCTACACTTTTTTTTTTTTTAACCCCTCATCTATTCCCGTGTCTCTTAGTGAGCCGTACACATTGTATTTTAAGAGTAAGGCAAGATCCAACATGCTTGAACTCAGAAGCGGGAAAAAATGCATTTTTGCGGACAGCGACATGCCACAGTTTTGCAGCTAAATTGCTACTCTGTCCTTGGGCGTCCCCACAACGATTCGTCCTGCTGTAATCAGGATTCCAATGGGTTTCCAAAACAGGCCTGTTTTCAAAATCACCTTGAGTTGACAAACATATCTGAAGATTAAATCTGAAAAGTGTTTGTATTAATACGTTTAAGTTGATTATTGCGTTCCAGAATGTTTTTTTTTTCTTCTTCTTATCAACATGTCTGATACTGATTCTTTCTTTCATTGTTTAGTTTTTCTCTTTGACCAAAACGGTGATCTTGAATATCTTGTGATCTGTTTGATGTTGCTCAGATCTCTCTGGATAGAGATGCATCTGTGTAGAATCTCAGCTTGTCTTTATTTGTTTGTTTGTATACAGGTGCGGAGCAGCCCTCATTCCTGATATTTCCCATTCATTTTAAGAGATTTCTAAATTGATCCCCTCATTTTTTGGAAATAAGAGTTATGGCTGAGGAGAAAAAAAAAAAAAAAGAAAAGCAAAAAGCCTCTGCTCCTATATGACAAATATGTATTACAAATATATATTTTAAATGGCCATGGTAAATAAATTGCTGATAAATTTGCATAAATATATTTTTAATCGGTTTTAGTTCATTTTAGCTCTTTATATATTTCGGAGATGTTTTTTGTATATTGCCAGTCTAAATATATTTTCCAATATATATTATTGCATTCACCAAAAAAAATGTTTTTTCCCTCTTGAAATGTATAATGTAATATTTTGGTATTTGAAGATTTAAACGGAGTGTGTTTTTAATTTGATAAATATTTCATATTATGTAATATAATAATAATAACAATATAATAATGCTAACATGTATAATATAATCTTAAAATATATTTAAAATATATATTGGCCACAGAATTTATTATTATTATTATTATTATTTTGCCATATGGGCTAAGTGAACAAACATCCAAATAGAAATGTCCAGCATCCACTTCAGCAAGGACTATGAGGCGAACCAATACAATATTCACGAGTTAATCTGATTTATAGCACGTCCTTGCCCACACTTTCTTCAAACCCTAGTTGTACGCAAGCACCATTCAGAACCATCTTAATATGCATGTATGTGCAAATCAACAACAAACACACTAACACATTCTTTAAATATATTTGTACTCCCTTTTTGCATTAAAACACACAAATATCATAAAATGCTGAGCTTTATAACTCCTTGCAAACCTGTAAACAGTTCCATCTCTGGCAGCCTGCGTGTGTTTTTAGTGGTCTGGGCTGTTCGTGTGGAGAGACCACAGATACACTGAATTAACGGTTAGTTTGTACTATACCACACTGTGGAGACAGACATCATTTGAAAGGGTCTTATCCTTGTGTACATTGCAATAGCTAATATTAGGTGTTGTTTTGAATGTGAATTATGTTTTTGTATAGGATAGATAGAATTTCAAATGCAATTGGATAATGTCAAATTTGAAATGAAAATGGATTTTTTTTTTTTCTTTTGTTGTGCACAAATGCTGTTCAGTGCATTAAAGTTATTTGAATAGTCACCAAACAACATCTATCATTTGTGAAATGTTCTCAGGTTGTTTACAGGGTGTTTATATTCTCTTAAAGTGCAGTGCAGTCATGTTTTATATTCTCAATGTTTCTTTTAATTTATTTTCAAATGTTTTGCTTTTGTGTAACTGTTATATGTTATGTGTTTAAAAAGAATGTTTGAACTGCCCCACTTTTTTGTGTCATTCATTGATTAACAAGAAAATAATACTTGTAAGACTTGAATTTTGTCTGTGTTTTACTCCGTCATGGAATATAAAATAAAAATGGTAATTGCAAGTTTTATCTAACAATTCTGACTCAGAATTCTGACTTTACTTCTTGCAACTCAGAGTTAACTTCTCACAGATGTGAGATTTTTTTCTTGCAATTCTGAGGTTTTTCTCTGAATTCTGAGTTTATATCTCGTAATATAGAGTTGTTTTTTTTCCCCCATGGAATAAAAAGTAAACAAGGTAATAACGACTTTATTTCACACTTTTTTTTGTGAGATAAAAACTAAGTTAACATCTTGTAATTTTCACTATTTTTCCCAGAATTGCATGTTTTTATGCACATAAGTTTTGCATTTATATCATGCAGCGTTTACATCTTGAAATTCAGTTTTTTTTTCTCGGAATTCTGAGTTTAAATTTCACAATTCTGAATTTATTCTTGCAATTCTGAATTTACATCTTGCAATTCCGTTTTTATCTAGCAATTCTTAGTTTGTCTCGCAATTTCTGCATTTGCATCCAACAAGGTTTATATATCACAATTCAGCGTTCAAGTTTATATCTCACTGTTCTGAGTTTATCTTGCAATTCTGTGTTTACATCTAGCAATTTTTGCAACCATATTTTGCAATTCTGCATTTACATCCCACAATTCTGATGCAGAATTGCAAGAAAAAAATCCAGAATTATGAGAATAAAAGTCACAATTACATCCATTTTAGTATCAGAAATAAATTTATGAATATGACCGTGTTTTTGTCACAATTATTTGTGCTCTTCGAAAAAAAAAAAAAGGTAAAGAGAGATCACATCTGTATAAAAATGATTGTACAAAAGTGCAGGATGAATCATCAATATTTTTGGTCCATTTTAATGGAAGAGAAAGACCGTAAATGTTAAATGCGTACAGTATATTTGTATAACTCATTTTAATTTCATGGGCTTTACAGTGTTTACCATCATAATGTTGTATGCGGTTCTTTTTGTCTATTTAAGACAGTTCTTTATGAACTTTAATATCACTATTCTTGGGCTGGTGTGAAGGAGCTGTGTTGAATTGCACAGGTCTCCTTTCATATGTGACCAGTTGAGCGGGTTCATTGGCCTTAAGTCAACACAAAGATCCTTAAAGCTGAGGTGTACTTAATACCTTCACTGTGGGAGACTCGACTTGAATGTGTGCACCCATTCAATAAATGTAAATGTCAAAAAAGAAACAAATGTGTTTAGTCAGTGTCACGACGGCCCGTTGTGAATTGCGAGAGCCACGCCTGCCGTTCTGTTGAGGCTTTTGGTGTTTCTCCAACACTCCCTGACTGATGCACTGAATGTGTGCTGTAAACCAAAGTATGCATGACTGCTTTCCCACTGGCCATAAAGCACAATTTATCATCTCAGAAATATAATCCAATGTGGCACAGGCCTGAATGAGTATGTTTGTACAGTATGTTGCTTGAACAAGTTTCTTTTTTTATTCTGAATAAAGTGAGAAGAATACCATGGTAACCACAGTTTATGCCAAAATATTACAGATAAATAACTACAAAAGCTGTGGTGTTTGACATAAAAAAGTCGTTAAAATTCTTTTTGGAGAGCACACACTGTAAATAAATAAATAAATAAATGTAATAAAAATAAAAGTTCAAAGTTGTAATTAAAGAGTATTAGTATGTTTGACAAGAAAATACTATTATATTTACTAGCATTTTCTAAGTGATAATTGTATCAAAGTACTGTATATCACTGAAAAAAGTAATTTTAACTCAGAAATTGCTAGTAAATTTTACTCTAATTATTTGTGAAATTTACTATCAATTTCTGAGTGAAGAAAATCAGTGTAAAAAATTGGTCTAGAAACAATTTTCACTGACGGCAAGTAACACATACATTTTACAAGAAAACACTTTGAGTGTTTCTACTTTTAAATTTTGCATTTAATTCAATGTGTTTCTTGTCGTTTATATGTAATTGTGAAATTTATTATTAATTTCTAAATGTGAAAATTGTTTCTATACCTACACCAATTGTTTCTAAATGAAACAAATATTATTAGAGTATACATCGCTTTTCTTTTTTTTCTTTTTTTTTTTTTTTGCAGTAGTTATTTTAACTGTACTAACTGGTGTTTTGGTGTACTCTATATGGTTACCATGGTACATTTTTGTCATGGGTGTTGCCTGCATTTGAATTTCCATAGCCACAAATGAGTTCAGAGGCGTTCACTTATATCCAATTTAAAAAAAATCTATATAAAAAAAACACCCAATCTGTGATACGGCCGGGATGACAAAAGTTCTCCGTTAGGTCCTTTATATTGTAGTGTGCTCGTTTGGCCCAGACCCACCCGAACAAACCGTTCCGGGCTGATTGTACAGTGCGTTTGAGTTTATGTGCGTGGTCTG
This sequence comes from Acrossocheilus fasciatus, assembly GCA_036784905.1. NCBI lineage: Eukaryota > Metazoa > Chordata > Actinopteri > Cypriniformes > Cyprinidae > Acrossocheilus > Acrossocheilus fasciatus. Next base: position 6,479,735 of record CM071956.1, read on the forward strand.
CGTGTGTTTGTATTTTACCATCCCGGCTCACAGTTGAGTAAACAGCCCGAGGCTTCAGAATGAAGTCTTTCGGGTTTGTATCTTCTCGCCCCTCTCTTGTCCTGGGCTTCAGACAATAGCTCCCCTCCCCTGACACGCTCTCATTGTGTGTCTGCCGTATCGGTCTCTCTGCTGCCTCTGAGTCAAGCTTTTAGGGGAGGAGATTTTCTTCCATTAAGTTACAAACCTGTTTGTCTGCAGTATTCTGTGTGAACCAGTAATTTAGCTGTAGTGGCTCCGTCGCATGCGTGTGTGAGAAACAGAAAGGAGGAGGTGCATGACAGTGTTGTTGTGTGTTTTTTGAATTCCACTGTCGAAACATTTCGCCAACTTGCTTGTGCAAGTCCTAAAGGCTGTCATTACCTTTGTTGGATGCCAAAGGTTAGTTTTCTTAGCACATAACTGCATTAGTTTCATCCTGATTTAGCAAATTTTGTATTTTATTAAGCATCTAATGAATGCATGATAGGTAAATAAATGCTAAGTTTGAACTGTTGGAATTTTCTGATTAAAACAAAGTGTTAAAAAGGTAGTTGTTAAATATGTCGTCATTCAACTTCATGTCGTTCTTGTATGACTTTCTTCTGTGGAGCACAAAAGAAGATATTTTAATAGAAGTGTTTGGTTGTTTTGTCCATGTAACGACACCTGAAAACTCATCTCTTTCATGACCGTTTGACTTCATCCTAAGAAAAAAACTTTGCTTTCTCTTTCCTTAATCTCTCTCTGTCTAGCTTGTACTAATCTGAACAATGCCTGAAACTTTGTATTGCAAGCACTTCCCACATTTATTTGCCTCTTTATGATGAATCACTTATTGTATTCCTCAATTGTAAGTTGCTTTGAATAAAAGCGTCTGCTAAATGAATAAATGTAAATGTAATGAAAATCAGTGGGTCCAATATTGTATTGAAAACCATTTTTTCAAAAGGTAAATTTAAGGCTTTTTGAGGCCAAGAAAATGTTAGGAATAAAATGTAAGGAAACAAGGAAATTCATCAAAATGAAGCACGTTTATGATAAAAAAATAAGAACAGATATAACAGATAAAATTGCCTTTTCACATAGTTGTTTTAATTTTGTTAAATTTCTCAGAAACCAAGATATCTTCATATCTTCACTGTGCCTCTCAAGTAAATGTATCCTGATGTAAGAATGTTATTGCACTGCATGGAAAACAAGATGCAAATACTGAGAATGTTATTTTTATTTTTTTGTTTTTATGTTAAATTGTTCATGAATTTAAGACCTGCAGAAATATAGGCTATTGCTTCATTTTTGGGTGAACTGTCCCTTTAAGAACGGATAAACTTTAAGATTGTGTATAACTCTCCAAACCTATGATAATTTTCTTAAAATGCTTTTATTCTTAACATTACAAGTTTTTAACTGTACTGTTAAACAGTAAAAACAGTAAATAATTAGATGCATCAAATGGGAAATAATAGGCCTGTATTGTTTTAGAAATAACCCATCTGAGTTCATTTCAGGTTTGCTCGCTTCATTTTCAGCTTTTAAAACCTTAGGCGGGTTTGTACGAGTATTGTAGGCGCTCCTTATATGTATTTGTTCAGTGTATGATATATGGCGCAATTTGTTTGAACATGCACTGACTTCCAGTCATGACGATTAAGAATGTAAACTGAAGTTCCTCTGGTAGTTGTAGTCCTTATTTATCAACTCGATAGCAGCTTTATTATGTGAGAAGCAGAAATTGTTTTACTAATATATCCAAAACTGTTCTTCTAAAAACTTTTTTGTGAGGATGCATTCTGGATTTGCCTACAAATTGATATCATGACTGAACAGCTCAATTTACTCTCAATCTGAAAGGAAGCTGACTCATTTTTATGCTATGGTCGTTGTGTAATGATCTTAAAGATTACCAGATTCAGCAGATTTACTGGAAATGGTTCATCCATCCTTTATTCCATAAAGCATGGAAAGTTTTTTGGAATTTGTCAACCCTTCATGAAAATTCAGCATGACTTATTTTGGGAATTCGGTTGTGTAAGTCCATGTGTTAACATTGTTAATGTTGAATTATGCAAAAGAAAACAATATAACAAAGAACCAAAGTACTAGAACCACTATTATTTTATATACAAAATCAAGGAAAATTACATTTTTATCCACAGCTTTCACTTTTTACATCATAACATGGCATCTGCTCTGAATTTGGTCTTCTTTGTTTTTTTTTTTTGAGTATGTTTTGAATATGCATCCCTCAGAAATATCCAAAAATCAAGTCTTAGGTTTAAGCTTAGTGGATCGTGCCAAATAATCATCTCTCAAAAAAAAAAAAATTCCATAAGCCTAGTGATTATGCGCCTCTTGTGTTGCTCTGAAGCCACTATTCAAACAGTGAGACTGCGGTGAACTCAAGCGAGGACACTCATCATGATAATGAAAGCTCTAAAACAACACTACATAGTGATTTGTAAAGAGACACTATCAGCTGCTTAATTAGGCATAGTTGATTTGCATTACCGACATTCATCCCAAAGCAACTTAAGTTTCTAATCAGATCTGACAGGACTTCCCTCAGGTGGGACACCTGTCAAGAAAGACTTTTCATCTAAAATCCCTGCAAATATTCAAACCACCTCCTTTTATCCCTTTATGTGCTCAAATCCAGAACCGCACCACAGATAGCTATTGGAATGAATCTCACGAAACCACAAAAATACAAAGAAAACATAAATGATGTTTTGAATAAAGGAAATGAAAACCATTATATATAATATACAGTGGTGGCCAAAATTGTTAGAAAACTTGGTATATGTGACCCTGGACCACAAAACCAGTCTTAAAGGAACACTCCACTTTTTTTTGAAATAGGCTCATTCTCCAACTCCCCCAGAGTTAATAAATTGAGTTTTACCGTTTTTGAATCCATTCAGCTGATCTCCGGATCTGGCGATAGCACTTTTAGCATAGCTTAGCATAGATCATTGAATCCGATTAGACCAGTAGCATCGAGTTCAAAAATTACCAAAGAGTTTCAATATTTGTCCTATTTAAAACTTGACTCTTCTGTAGTTATATCGTGTACTAAGACCGGCGGAAAATGAAAAGTTGCGATTTTCTAGGCCGATATGATTAGGAACTATACTCTCATTCCGGCGTAATAATCAAGGAACTTTGCTGCCGTAACGTGGCCGCAGCAGGCGCAGTGATATTACGCAGCGCCTGAAAGTAGTCCCCAGCTATATTATAACTAGTTAACTAGCTGGGGACTACTTTCAGGCGCTGCATAATATCACTGCGCCTGCTGCGGCAGTGATATATACTATTTATACTATATTTATATTATAGTATAAATATCTGTATAAATATCAATTGTAAAGGTTGATAATTATCAGTGCGAATTAAGAGTGAAAATGAGTGTAAAACATCAAACAGTCTGGCGTCCTTTAAGCAAAATCGAATTTCTTGTTGTTTAGGTGGGTGCTTGATATCTTGGTATATCCACGGTATGTTGTTGTGTGTGACCAATGTCTGCTTTTAAGACCAATTTAATAAACCCCACGCTGATGTCCGACCCAAAGTGGTAATAGAAGATGCAGCCTAAAAGCTTAATGTGACTAGAGCATCTTTTCCATAAGATGATTGGTGTGTTGCACAGGCGGCAGCAGGACGGAACATGCTGTAGGTAATTACTGAGGAATGCAACAGTAGAAGGCAAGCAGCTCTCTTACACTAGCAATAAACAAAATGAGATACCCTACAGCACAGAGGCAGTGTGTGTGTGTGTGTGTGTGTGTGTGGGTGGGTGTGTGTACTTACACAATTACATGTCGATGCAATGAACACATCATGTATGACATGTATGCGCAGCATGCTAGAGTTTCCGACATTCTGTCAGTTTGTGGGAGAATGACTCTTAAAACCACACTAGTTCTGTTTTATTTCCTTTTGTGTCTTAAAATATACATGTTTGTGCCTGTTTCAATGGCCAGAGAAGCGCACATGGCTCTTTTCTCAGAACTGAAAGCATACTCCCAACTATTGATCACTCCTTTACTCTTTAACCCATTAGCTCAGTAAACAAGACAGTGTGATTCACAGACTCCCTGTGGGTCTGTTGTGTTTTTCCTTCCGCACATGTAGTGGTTTAAGTGCTGCTCTTCAGTGGAAGCTACTTTGGCTTTTAGTTTAACCCTTTAGTCATTTTTGAAAAAAAAAAAAAAAAGTTTTTTTTTTTTTTTTTTTTTTTAATTCATCAGAATGGTACGAAACTTGGCCTTTTTTCTTTTTTTTTTTTTGTGAACACACACACACACACAATATAATGGTCCTGATTCGAAAATGTTAAATGGTTCTGAAAAAAAAAAAAAAAAAAGTTAAAAATGACTGAACTGGAAAGAAATGGGAAGTGAATTTTATAGTGCAGACATTTGGTACTGCACCCAAACAAAATTTAGATTTTTCTCAGATTTTGAGTAAAACGTGTTTTGGAAAATATATTTTTCCTATGCAATTGAAAAACTAGTATTTTTGCGCATTTTTTCATAATACTAAACTTGAACTTCCATAACTTATTTTTTTCTTCACTTTTTTAAAATTATTATTATTTTTTACTTCAACAACAATCTTCCAAGTGCCTCCTTTTAAAAAAAGATACTGAACTTAAGTCTGCTCAGAAGCTTTGAAGATTTTGAACATTTTCTATGTTCAAAATATATAAGGCATAAATATAATTTAGCACCATAAAATCCCCTAAAAACACAAAATATTAAATAATTAAAAAATGAACTAAAATATAGCACATTCATTTAATTGAAAAACAAATAATAATAATTTTTGACCACCATGCAACAAAAACAACCAACACAAAACAACCATTATGCATCAACTATGCGAAGTGGTTTTGAAAAAAACATGCTTTTCTTTGGAAAGCATCGTGTGGAATGTGAAATTATCAAAGTCTTGATCTTGTGGTCAGATGATTTTGAATTGTCATAGTCTGACGGTGGATGCATTGCAATGTGAAGGATTCTAAAAAAACAGATAGTGTTTATTTGTGATCATATGTACTAGACAGCGACTGTGCAGTCATGTAAATGGTGAGTATGATCTATAGTCATTTGAAAGGTAAATGCCTTCAACGGTTCTCAAGAACCATTGCGTAATGTTTCCTATAGCACAGCCGTGACTCACGCCATAATGACAGCACTCTTGTGTTTCGCCTCTGCTGTGTTTTAGCTGGTGTGTTATTTGCGTTGTATGACTCCAAACTGTACTGTGGTTGTGTGTTTGTCACAGGAAACTGACACCAGTAATTTTTCAGCTGAAACTGAACGTCATCACAGTCACCTATAACCTATATTGTAATATGGTGAATAAAGAGGGTGATGTTGAGGAGGAATATATGTGACCCTGGACCACAAAACCAGTCATAAGTGTCCATTTTTCAAATTGAGATTTCTACATCATCTGAAAGCTGAATAAATAAGCTTCTCATTGACGTATGGTTTGTTAGGATCGGGAAATATTTGGCCGAGATACAACTATTTTCTAAAATCTGGAATCTGAGGGTGCGAAAAAATCAAAATACTGAGAAAATCGCCTTTAAAGTTGTCCAAATGAAGTTTTTAGCAATGCATATTACTGGTCAAAAATTCAATTTTGATATATTTACAGTAGGAAATTCACTAAATATCTTCATGGAACATGATCTTTACTTAATATCCTAATGATTTTTGGCATAAAATAAAAATGGATAATTTTGACCCATACAATGTGTTGTTGGCTATTGCTATGAATATACCCCAGCAACTTGAGACTGGTTTTGTGCTCCAGGGTCACATATATCTGCATGATTTGCTTGATATTGCCAGATTAATAAAATTAGTGACTTTACATAATTTGAATTAATGTGATTTTATATAAGTTCATTTATCTCTACATTATATTTTATAGTATATAATATATAGACGTTTTCATTTTTATTTATTTATTTATTTTTTTAAATTATCTATTTTTATATTATTGTATTAGAAGTGTGACTGTGTTATAGCAAAAACACTCTTCAAGAACTATAGAGAGTTTCCAATCTAGAGCTGTCTCTCTTAATGAGTGTTAGGTTACGGCAATAGTTATTAAACAAATGAATAAAAAATCATTAATAATGGCTGATAAATATGGTTCCAAATTTGCATTCCATTCAACCACATGAAAGATTCACTGAGTATATCTGACATGATTCCACAATTGTTTAACCTCAGATGGGTTTATTGTGTCATTTTATTGTGTCATTTATGCTTTGGTATTTTATAATCTCAATGTGCAACCAGTAGCTTATGTACAGTATATAAATCTGTTGCACAAAATGGTAACTTCCTCCACTGCCACCCGCAAAACCATTTCTCACACGCCTCGGTCTGCCATTGCTGCCATGCAAACAGCCTTCATCTCTGCAGGCACAGTGTGGTTTATTTGTGAGAAGCAGAACACTTAATAGCACTGAAAGTTAAGGTTGGCACAGTTTTATATTGTAGGTCACAGTAATACCAGTGACTATGTTTTCCGTACAGATACAGATCTCTGAGTGATCAAATCAGCGGCAGGAAAATCATGGTCTGACATTTAATAAGTCGAGTTTCAAAAGGCTACGCTGCCCACTTGCCTGACAGATTTCAATTTGTTTGGCTATGGTTGAGAGTTTAAATCAATGTTTTATGAGGGACTAATGTAAGCCTCCATTAGAATGAGACAGCTTAATTTATTTTCACAGTGAATATGGTCATAGATTGCTCTTGTGTCCATTATAGTTTGAAGCTTTCCATTAAGGACAAAGGTTGTGCACTTAGCAATCACTTATTTCACTGTTGAGGCTGGTTGTTGTCAGATGGATGAAATATGTGTGTTTTCTGTAACCATTCATGATAATTATTTATGAAACACAAACCTAAGCTTGTGTCATTCATAAGCTTTATATTGTAACGGTAACTTGTGCTTTAACAGTATGTATTTGTTGTTGTGTGTAGGTAGTATGTATGAATGAATGGAAACGTCAGGAAGCCAAAGAGGCTACAGCACCTCCTGCAGTCTTGAGTAGCCTCTGTTTTTAGTGGTGCTTGATAAGGGAAATACACTTTTACCTACTAATGCACATACGTAATGTTAAGGATTTAATCATTGTGCGTCCTTAGCGACTTTCTTTAAATGTATTTTGGCTTTGTTAATGCAAACAGCATGCTTTTTATTAAAATTTTATTGGAATTGTAATATTTGACCCTTATTTCCATTCATAACTCTATTTTACCATAAGTACATTTTTTTCAGAATTTGTGTTGTGTTTTTGTGCAAGTATTTTTTTTAACCTGACACTGCACAAAAAAAGTATATATATAGATATATAGATATATAGATATAGATATATCTATAGATATATATATTATTCATATGTAATATTTTTATTTCAGTTTTGTGGCATGGACATTTTTGTCCACTATGGAGCCCTGTGTAACTTTCTTTTTTTTTTTTTTAATTGACACAGAAGAATTAAACTCAGCTGTAAATGTTTTATCGTTCATGAGCTGGAAAAATCATTCTGAGAGCAATTTTAACTATATTATTGTTCTGTATGAAAGATTCATAAAATTTTAAGTTATGGTTGTTATCATTATATGGGCCTTAAGAATGTATTTCTATAAACTAATAATCGTGCTAGTTGACTTTTGGTTAAACGTTTTAAAACCTTGATTAAAATATGCTGACATGATTTTCAAAATCAACATTTTAAGACAAAATTTTACATTTTAATGTCAATTAAATTGAATGAATCCTTCAGTATGAGCAATACATCATTTCTTGACTACATCATTTCCTTAATTACATTTTATCTAAACATTTTTTTCCGTTTGACGTTTTTCAGTTATTTTGTAGCAGTGCTGGGTGCCGGTATCTTCATATGAGAACACTTTGGTGCCTCCTCGTCTTCCCATAATAAAAACAGACACACAAACTTCGTCATAATGACGGTAATGGTTGTACTTTATAAACCCTCGACCTGTCCTTCAGATGGAACGGCTCTGATATGAAGACTAACAGCAGTGTGAGTGTTTATAAATTCTGTAGAAAAATATATAAATCACCTCCTCTCATTCTTGACCCTGAAATACACTCTTTCATATTTTATCAAAACAACCAGGGTCAAACACAACCGGATGACATCTGTGACATGGGTATAAAAAAGCTAAAATATAAGTGCAAAAATATGTTACACTCACTCAACCGTTACATATTCAACAGCAAAGTTGTTTTTAGATCTAAATGCACTAAAATTGTTGTGAGAATATAAAATGTTTTTATTTTTTAAAAAAAGAAAAAGATTTTCATGATTTTTATGTTATTAACATTAAAGCTGATTATCTATGAATAGTTACATAAATGTCAGTCTGATTCTCGCATAAAGCTGTCATATGACTTTCAGTTTGGTTGTGTTTTCTCCTAAGTTTGTGTTGGAGACATTTCTTGGCTCTACAAATGTATTCATAATCATAGCATTGCTGTGGTCTTGAGTGAGAGTGAAAGGCTGTTCTGGAGCATGTGTATGCCTCCATCTAGTGGTGAAAGTGGATAAGGTTGTATTTTACTGTGTAGCATCAGAAGAGTCCAGGTTGAACGGGGCGGGTTCAACTTTCTCCAGTTCTTACAGAGAAGTCACACTGTTCCTGTCTGTCACTTAGAGACTCACATCTCTCTCTCTCCGTATGGATTTCTATAACTTTAGGCTGCCTTTGCTCATTTTGGCTGCTCTTGGTAAGTTAAAAACAAAAATCGAGGACAAATGTGTTATTCATCACATTTAGACTTTTGAATTTTTAATTTCTAAAACTAAAATTCTGGATCTAACTAACACCAATACATAATGTGTGATGTGTGGTTTTATGTTTATCCTGGATTTTGACTGAAATCTAGTCCTGACTGAAAATCATTCCTCTGGATGCTGTTCCAGTCCGCTTCTCAACGACAAAACGAACGGCGTTATCGGTGAGTCGGTGTATGGTTTATCCACCATCTGTTCATTAAATCAAAAGTCATTAAATTAAAATATTCATTAAAAAAAGTATGAAGCTATTAATTAAATGTTAGATACATTTCTAAGTAGCTACTTAACAGAAATCTAGATTTCTCCTTACCTCATTGAACCAGGTAAAAATGTGACCTTCAAGACAACAATCACCTCAACACAAGATTTTCTAACCGTAACATGGAATTTCAACAAAGGCCCAGTAATTGCACCGATAATTACAAGTGTTGTAGGAAGAAACACCGATAACATTGATGCGAAGTACGCCAGCAGAGTCATCTACAATAAGACGACGTGTGAGCTTCAGCTCGGGCCGCTGGTGAAGGAAGATGAAGGGGAATATAATCTCAATATAGTCACTGCTGATGGACTGCCACTGTCTGGACAGATTGATCTTGAGGTTCTTGGTAAGTATGGACTATCCAGTGCAATCTTCAGGTACACACGTGGTCAGAATTGCTGGTACCCTTGGTAAATATGATCAAAGAAGGCTGTGGAAATAAATGTGCATTGTTAATCCTTTTGATCTTTTATTTTTTTTAAAAAATCATAAAAATCTAAGCTTTCATTGGAGAATACGAATTTAAAATGGGGGAAAATATCATTATGAAATAAATGTTTTTTCTCAAATACATGTTGGACACAATTACTGGTACCCCTAGAAATTCTTATGAGTAAAATATACCTGAAATATATTCCCATTCATATTCAAAAACCAAAGAATATATTTCTGATGTGCAGAAAAAGATAATTGAGCTTCTCAAATTAGTGAAGTGGCTTTAAAAAAAGAGCTAGAGCAGTGAAAATCCCCATTTTACACCATCAGGGCAATAATTAAGAATTTCCAATCAACATAAATGTTACGAAACTGCCTGGAAGAGGACGTGTGTCTATATCGTCCTAATGCACGGTGAGGAGGAGAGTTTCAGTGGCTAAGACTCTCCAAGGACCACAGCTGGAGAATTGCAGAAAAAGGTTGAGTCTCGGGGTCAGAAAACCTTTAAAAAAAAGTGTCTAACAGCCGCTACATCACCACATATTGTTTGGGAGGGTTTCAAGAAAAATTCTCCTCGCTCATCCAAAAACAAACTCCAGCATATTCAGTTATCAGACACGACTGGAACTTCAAATGGCACTGGCTTCTATGGTCAGATGAAACTAAAAAATGAGCTTTTTAGCAGCAAACACTCAAGATGTGTTTGGTGAACACAGGGATAAAAAGTACTCCATGTGTACAATGAAATATACTGCTGTATTTTTGATGTTGTGGGCCTATATTTCTGCTGGAGGTCCTGGACATCTTGTTTAGACGCATGGCATCATGGATTCTATCAAATACCAAATAAAAAAATAAAAAAAATCAATAAGTGACTGACTCTGTTAGAAATCTTATAATGGGCCATGTTTGGATCTTCCAACCGTACAATAATCCAAACACAAACCTCAAAAACAACACAGAAATGGGTCACTGAGCACAAAACCAAGCTTCTGCTGGTCATTCCAGTCCTCTGACCTGAACCCTGTAGAAAATGAGTGAACTGAAGAGAAGAAGCACCAACATGGAGCTGTGAATCTAAAGGGTCTGGAGTGATTCTGGATGAAGGAATGGTCTCTGATCTCTCGTCAGGTGTCTCTAACCTCATCAGGCATTATAGGAGAACATTTAGAGCTGTTAAACTGGCAAATGGAGATTTCAAAAAGAATTGAATAAAAGGGTGCCGTTAATTGTGGCCAATGTGTATTAGAGAAAAACATTTATTTCATAATGATATTTCCCCCCATTTTAAATTCTTATTATCCAATGAAAGGTTAGATTTTTGTGATTTTTTAAAAAAAATAATAGATCAAAACGATTAACAATGCAGATTAATTTTTACAGCCTTCTTTGATCATATTTACCAAGGGTACCAACAATTCTGACCACGTGTGTATACTGTATAGTTATTAGACACTGGGTTGGTGAAGCCTACACTCTAAATAATGCTGGGTTAAATACTGGGTTGTTTTTACCCAGCGGTTGAGTTACTGACGAGAAGGTTGGGTTAAACATTTAACACAATTGTTGGTTGAAAACAACCCAGCATGCGTTCTGTCCAATATTTACCCAGCACTGGGTTGTATTTAACCCAGCATTTTTTAGAGTGTAGTGTTTGAAGGTCTGAAGATGAATGAATGGTTGAAGGTTCACATCCTGCAAAAATTTGTTAGAAGCATCAGTTAAATTAGAGTTGCACTGAATAAAATTAAAATTTTGCATTTGGTTTTAGAGAATGATGTATGATATGATTGAATCTACCCAAATGGATAATAGTGATGACTCATTTTGTGACTTGCTTTAAACATATTGCAATATGATTCATTTGAAAGACATTCATTCAGTGACTGGAAATCAGTTGTATAAAGATATTTTAGATCTGTCGAGACTTTCATGATGTAAGATGTATGATAACCAAATCTCAGGGTTGGTTATCTTAGAGGTTGTTGAATGGAGCAAAGATGTTTCTAAATCAACCCAATCCATGGTTCTCTTCTCTTTTTTCCAGAACCCGTAACTGACGTCAAGATTTCGTCCAATGTATCTGAAGCTGTAGAGGTCAACGACACCGTGGTTCTTTCCTGCTCTGCCAAAGGCTCCTTTACTTACAAGTGGCTGAACGGTTCAGTCCCTTTGGTGGTGGATGGCACGCATGTACGGCTAAACACAGTTGGCAATGAGTTAACTATTGCTGAGGTTCGCCGTACAGACCTGCGAGGACCCATCTTCTGCATTGCAGAAAACGCACTGGAGTCAGGGAGGAGCGCTCCCTTCAATCTCACTGTGAGCTGTACGTACCTGATCACACCCACACATGCTTAGTGTGAGACATGAATACACGAACACCGTTTACCTTCAAAGAACTGTTCACCTAAAAATTGTCATTATTCACTCAGTATCATATCGTTTCAAATCCATGTGATGTAATCTTTTATGTTTATGCAGTACTTTCCTTGCAGTGACAGTCCATAGTGACCATGTCTTTCAAGCTACATAAAGGTCTAAAGAAGGCATGAATACTGGATAGGGAAGAATTTCACTTACCTGTTTCGGTCTGTTCCTCAGTTATTGTATGAAATCGGAAATTCATTTTTTTCATGTTGAAAATAAATAATGTAAATAACTCTAACACATGGGCGGGCAAGAAGATAGTGGCTCAAAAGTGTTAAGTTTTATTAAGTGAAACAAGGCAAAACAAAAGGGCAGGCAACAGGGAACCAAAAATTACAAAAACACGAAGTAAAAACAAACCAAATCCAGGAGCACAAGCAGGAACACAGAACAGAACTGAAACCAAAGTTACAAGCAACAACGACTGACCAGTACAAGGCAAAACACAGACAGAGGGCTAATATGGAAACAAGAAAAGCCTGGGAACAATGACAGGCTAATTAACAGAAAAACTACAAACTGATTACAAGAACACACCAGACAAGAAGTAACTTAAAAGTCCTTAAAACAAAAATACAAGGTACACAAAACAGGAGGCAAGTAACTATAAATGCCACATTTTCAATTTTGGCTGAACTATTCCAATTAAAATCATGGATTTCCATTAATGATGAAATTGTGTTCCGTAATAACCTTGATTTTACAACAAAACTAATTAATACTAATACTAACAATTCTGTGCATGCAAGTACTTGCAGTAAAGTATTAAATTTACCAAAACTGCATGTTTTGAGCAATACTACAGCAGTACCAGTCATTGGTAACCGGTACCAGTGCATATAAGTTGAGATCTCTGCAGATGGTGTGCACTAGAAAGCACACATGACAGCAGAGATCAGAAGCGACTTTCTACTTCAGACAGGTTCTGCTGCAGGTGCAAGTAAAAATGCAGGCTGAGCATTAAAATACAGTTGTGAATGAGCCTGTGAACAGCAGGAAGAGGATGAATGTTTTAAAATAGGGTTTGTTTGTGCATGTGTGCATTTACATCCTGAACTGATCAAACCTTTCTGAAAGTATCTGCAAGTGCATGATTTGATCATGAAGTAAATTCACTGCACCAGTCTCTTGAGTCTTAGACTATCATTATTTTCTAAAAGCAGTCGAAATAAGAATCATTGGCCTGAATTGAAACTATAGCCACATTCTGATACTCAAATACATCCTCCTCATTTAAACTTGCCATTTACAAAATCTTGATAAATTATGGTGTAACATGGGACAACGTTTGATGTTCTTCTAGTGAAAATTTGTTATTCTTGCTAAGCCTTTGAAATGGATTTGGGGGTTTTAAAACTAGTCTTAAATTCATCAAAAAATCCATAAAACATACCTGCATTGCAAGCTCTTTAATAAACCTTTGCCTGACATCGTCTCTTTCTCCCATGTCTGTCTAGATGGCCCAGAGAAAGTCGTCATGACACAGACTCCAACAGATTCATTCCTTAAGAAAGGTTCTAACTTAACCTTCACATGCTCAGCCCAGTCTGACCCTCCCGCTCAGCTCAAGTGGATGTTTAATGGGGAGGCGATGCCTCAGAAGACCACGGCCAACATTACCCTCACCAATGTAGAGGAAAAAAACAGTGGAAACTATAGCTGTGTGGCCTACAATGCAAAGACCAACCGCTACGTTTCCTCGCAGGTCGCTGTGGTGTCTGTTCTGGGTAAGTCAGAAGCCTAAAGTCATGTACAGATGCTTTGAATACAAACAGAAGTTCCATCAATTGTGCATTGTTTCTCTAGTACTACTATTACAGCAGTCTGAGTAAATGCAAATACATATTAAAGATAGGTTCCAATAAGAACCAATAGTTCCAATAATCACCAATAAGAATGTTTTTATTCTTAAATCCTCAAATCAAACTGATAATGATAATTTTGTTTCTCCCAAAGTGTTTTTTTAGGAAATCACTAATCATTCAAACTATGATGTTCTTGCATATTTTATATTTGAGTGAATGTTGCAAAATAGCAAGCTACAATTCGGAAAAGCATATTGAGAGCAGTGCTGGTAGTAAGTGATTACATGTAATCTGGATTATATAATCTGATTCCAAAAATTAATTACTTGTATTTAGATTATATTACACTTTAAAATACTCTTAATATGATGTTATTCATTACATATGTACATATTATTCACACAATAGCAATAATTTATTGATGCAGCCTAACTCTTCTTTATAGTCTTTCAATTTTTGTGTTTAGTCTTTCAAACACATTAAAATGCACAATATGAAGTTATGTCTTATTTACATGTAATGCAGGGATTCCCAACCTTTTTTGGTCAGCCGAACCTCTTTCACTTAACACATTTACTGAGATTTTAAGGTAACAGGTTAATAATTGGGTAACACATTTGCATGTTCACAGTTCTCTGACATTGGTTAATGGTTTTAAAATATTTTTTATAAGTGTTTTATTTTCATGTTGGTATTTAATTTTTTTATTTAACATAAAAAAGCAAAATCATTTTTCAATATAGTGCATAAGTCATATGAACTTTATTTCTTACAATTTGAACTTGCATTTGCGTGATTTCAGTCCCCATTAAAGCTGCAGTCCGTAACTTTTTTTGGTTAAAAATGATCCAAAATCAATATTTGAGCAAGTACATAACCAGCCAGTGTTCAAAACTATCGTCTTACTTTAGCCCGATTCACAACGGTTAGTTTATAATAATGTTTTCTAATTTGAGTGGTACGGGTAGGGTTCGCGGAAAATTTGAGCACGCTGCTGCGTCATTACGTCACATCTGTAAACATAAAGAAGTTGTCCCGGCTACTAGGCTATTGCACGTGAGGATACTGCAGGTGGCGGATCGTTTGTAGCCTTTTCTCTCAGCAGCTGGAATAATTAAATGTATCATTTTGATGGCAGATTGTAATCCAGAAAGGATTATGTGTTTATGAAACACATGTAAATGAAATTAAATTATATTTCTTATTTTGTGCTTCTGATTACAGATAGCCTGGGATTACACAAGATTTGTATTTTAAAGAAAGCCAGTTCGAAGGGAGCATAGTTTGCTTTTTGGTTAAAATAATTTCTTAATATGAAATTCGAATGGCATGACAATTAGATTAGACCAGTGCTTCGCAAACCTGTCCTGGAGGACCCCTAGCCCTGCACATTTCGTATGTCTCCCTTATGTAACACATCTGATTCAACTCATCAGCTCGTTAGTAGAGACTGCAAGACATGAATTGGGTCTGTCTGATAAGGGAGACATACAAAATGTGCAGGGCTAGGGGTCCTCCAGGAAAGGTTTGGGAAGCACTGGATTAGATTGTACAGAAATTGAAATCTACACGCTAAGGCTATACACTATAGCCTACTCATAGTCACGCAATGCTGAAGTTGTTAACATTAATAATTTGAGTATAACAATAATAATAATTTGCTCGGTTTGATGTGATATGAGCTAACCAATCTTTAGATTAAATCACCATTGGTAGCGCAATTTATTGTAATGCTTTTTTTCCTCAGTTGGTCAGAACAAACCTGGCAGACTTGTTACTTACTATATCAGGTGAAAATTCTTATTTGGGTCATATACTGTATTACAAGACGTAGGCTAGAATCTGTGATTGCGAAGTACAGTAAATATCCACACCTGTGCATTGACTGACTGCCATACGCAAGGAAGATAATTCCGCACACAGCTGCAATTTCAGGTTTTCACACAGAGATGGCGACAAAGAGACAAAACTTACGGACTGCAGCTTTAAGAAATCAGACAGAATTTTAATTTGTGGGTGAACTATATCTTTAATATCACTGAGCAGTTGCTGTTTGTTTCTCTATTTGTTTTTATTCAAAATGTCTTCCTGGCTTACAAAGGCTTTTAAAAGATGAATCTGTTCGTCTGCTTTACTCGGAGGTCTGTTTCAGCTCGTTTTAGTGGGTAGAAGTTTCAGAAATGTTCTGCTTTCTTTGAGGGTAGATTGTTTTTATACAGCTTCTGAACCTGTGCTCTCAGGCTCTGTGGCTTTTGTAAAAAAAAAAAAAAAACAGTGTGAAACCAGCATGCTAAAGAAAGCAAAGTACAATCTATCTGATGTCACATACATTTTGGGCAGATACTTGGCCAAGGTTTCAGAAGCAGAATTTGACTGACTTCTGCTTGGGGTGATCTGCCAGTGTGAAGCAGACATGTCCCTGAGGTCCAAATCCAAGTCAAGTCTCAAGTCTCAAGTCAAGAACATGCATTGAAAATTCAGGAAATATATGTTTTGTTTTGTTTTATTTATTTTGTCTGTCATTAAGTGCAAAAATTCCATTTTCAGTGCATAAACCAAATTACTAAATTAATTAATTTAAACAAAAATTCTGATCCCTTGTCTAATTTGTGTACTTGTAATTTGTGCATATAATCATGTAACTGATGAATGAATAATATGTTTAATAAAATGTAATAAATGGAAAATTGTTAACTTTCATTAAACTGTTGGTATTCTTTATTTTAAATGTAAGATATGGTGTAAAATAGTAAAGTAAATAAGTAAAGTAAAGAGAGGGGGAGGTGGGCTGGTAGTGTGTGACCTTCCTTCCTTCTTTTGTGTCCTTGGCTGATCACATGCCTGAATTGCTGACTTGTGGTTGTACAGTGAAACTAAAGTGCGCACATAAATTTTCTAATACACATGTGTCTGTCTTTTTGTTTATGTGAATGTCATTTTACACATTTTTAACTATGTATCAACAACTTGTTTTAATTATTGTGTGCATATCAAAACATGCTTTTCACGTCAGTGAATGAGTGTAAAGTTCCATTTACAAATATTAATGATACAAGTTGTCAAATTCAAATCTACAAGCTTCTAAATTGTGTTACTCTTTTACCTTCATATATGCAGCTAAGTTTAGTGGCACATTCGTTTTTCAGCGGCAGTGGCACTAAAACTTGTGACAATTAAGATTTCGGAACATGACGCAGTATTTTAGGTGTTACCTCTGTTGGGGAAAACAGTTAAAACCCAAGGACCAGGTATGACGAACAAAGACCAGGAGTCAGAGATGCGATCAATTAAAGAAAAATTTACTGAAGAAAATAGTTTGCAGTACCATCAGCAGCAGTCAGCTTCAACACTCTCAATGGAGTTCGTAGGCCGCTCTGCTTTACAATTCATAAACACCAGCAATTATACTCTAACAGAGGTTGCTAATTGCATCAATGCGTAAGTCATCAAAATTCTGATTGGTCAAGACATAGATAAACATAGAAAATGTCCACATATGGACGTCAAACTTGAAGCATATCTTTTAACGACTATTTTGGTGACAAGTGATCAGAGGTCAGATGTAATTTGTCTCTCCAAAGACGTATATCTGATACGCTGGACATTGGCAGATGAATGTTTCGTCCTGGGGCTGTCACCTGGCCATTTCTTTTTCATGGTCTTTAAATGTGTTCTCCATTTCTCTTGTCAATTTAGGCAATGCACAGGTTACACTCAATAGAGAGGTGCTCATGGTCAGTAGCTCTGACCTTCTGTAGCTCTGTTGTCCCTCTGCAGTTCTAGCTGGAGCTGTTCCACCATGAAGCAGGCTTCAGAAATCAAGGTAGGCTCATTTGTTTGTAGTTCCTTGGTAATCATCGCTCCCGTGGCTTTTCTTAATGGATCTGAATATGACTCTCCCTGGTGTTCAGTTGTAGTTAACATGTTGAGAATTTGTTGTTGTTGTCTGGATCCTGGATCCAGGTGGTGGCACTTGAGGTGCCGTTATACTCATATTTGTTTGAATATGTTGGTGTATGTGACAACTGTCTGTGTTTAAGGCCAATTAATGTAAGTAACGAGTGGCATGTGAATATCAATCTGATAAGCAAAATGGTAACTTCCTCCACAGGCAGCCTCACTACCCACAACTTCTCACATGCCTCACACTGTTAGACATTTCTGTAATTTCCACAGTTATTTACTGTATATCACCCAGTGTAATACTGCAAATTCCCTTTACAGTAAATAACTGTAATACCATTTGCATCATGGGAATTTTCTGTGACGTCAGACCCCACATACAGAGACTTAAGCTGTGTCCCAAATCGCGTACTTATGCACTATTTATGATGTTTGGTAGTATAAATAGTGCGAGTAGTGCGTTCACACTGAAAATTCCAAAAAGAAAAAGTGCACTTTAAATACCCGGATGATGCACTTAAATAACCGAAAAAATGAAGTGTGGAATGTTGGACACTTCATGCACTCAACTGTCGCAGCTTTAATTACGTCGCGAAGGGGGTGGGGCTATCAGACTCCTATTATTAATGACAAAATAACCTTATATAATACACTTAATGTCCTAAGACAGTAGAAATGGTGAAGATGCACTGTTCCAGCATTGGAAGGCTGTATTTTTGTGTTATACATGCAATGTTTTAAATAAAGAATTTGATGTTTTGTAATTATTGTGTCTGTTTTAATTGAATGCCAGTAGTACCTATGTAGAGTAAAAAAAAAAAAAAGAATTATATATATAAAAATGATAAAATCTAATGAAATCTATATTAAAATGAATGAATTACAGTAGTATACTGATAAATCAAATACAGTTTGCTACTGTAAATCTTAATTACAGTAACTTGCCAGTAAGTTACTGTAAAAACCCTTTGAAATGTCTTAACCAGTGCAGTCTGCCATGTGGACAGCCTTCATCTCTGCAGGCACGGTAGGGTTTATTGGTGAGAATTTGAAATTTTAATATAATACTGAAAGTTTGGTTGGGCACAGTTTTATTTTGTAGGTCACAGTAATCGGAGCCCGTATGCCAGTAACTATGTTTTCCATACAGATTTCGATCTCTGAGTGATCAAAAGTGCGACAAATCAGTGACAGGAAAATCCTATATTGGTAAATACTCCACTTTTTTTTGGAAATAGGCTCATTCTCCAACTCCCCCAGAGTTAATAAGTTGAGTTTTACCGTTTTTGAATCCATTCAGCTGATCTCCGGGTCTGGCCATAGCACTTTTAGCATAGCTTAGCATAGATCATTGGATCCGATTAGACCAGTAGCATCGCGTTCAAAAATGACCAAAGAGTTTCGATAGTTTTCTTATTTAAAACTTGACTCTTCTGTAATTATATCGTGTACTAAGACCGGCGGAAAATGAAAAGTTGCGATTTTCTAGTCCGATATGATTAGGAACTATACTCCCAGTCCAGCGTAATAATCAAGGAACTTTGCTGCGGCAGCAGGCGCAGTGATATTACACAGCGCCTGAAAGTAGTCCCCAGCTATATTATAACTAGTTACCTAGCTGGGGACTACTTTCAGGCGCTGCGTAATATCACTGCACCTGCTGCGGCCATGTTACGGCAGCAAAGTTCCTTGATTATTACGCCGGAATGAGAGTATAGTTCCTAGCCAAATCGGACTAGAAAATCGCAACTTTTCATTTACCGCCAGTCTTAGTACACGATATAATTACAGAAGAGTCAAGTTTTAAATAAGAAAACTATCGAAACTCTTTGGTCATTTTTGAACGCGATGCTACTGGTCTAATCGGATCCAATGATCTATGCTAAGCTATGCTAAAAGTGCTAT
Organism: Acrossocheilus fasciatus; assembly: GCA_036784905.1. Lineage (NCBI taxonomy): Eukaryota > Metazoa > Chordata > Actinopteri > Cypriniformes > Cyprinidae > Acrossocheilus > Acrossocheilus fasciatus. Next base: position 6,499,353 of record CM071956.1, read on the forward strand.
GGCCAGACCCGGAGATCAGCTGAATGGATTCAAAAACGGTAAAACTCAACTTATTAACTCTGGGGGAGTTGGAGAATGAGCCTATTTCCAAAAAAAGTGGAGTGTTCCTTTAAAAGCATGGTATGCAACTACTAAGCAATATGCTAGCAACCTTTCAGTGCACCCCAGCAACCACTAAGAACACTAAAGGCCTGTTCATACCAAGAATGGCAACTAGTGTCCACAGTAATGCATTATAACATTCTGTTTATTACAAGCAAGTGCCTCACTTATGTCTTCTGACACTTTAAATATGCAAGCTCTTTAATTTTTTTTAAATTTTATTAATTGTTTTAATGCAAACAGTAAAAAAAAAGTTTTTTAAAAAAAGGACCTAAAGGACCAAAATGTCCCATTGAAAACCATTAAAATGGCAAAATTGAATCTCAGTGCCATTTAAGCATAAAATCATGCATTCTTGTTAATAGGCTTTTAATTCTGTTGCCAATTTTTATCCCAACCTCATAGCAGTTTTAGATTTTTCTTAGGCCTATGGACCAAATACTCACATTTTCCCTGTTTTCTGCGTATACAAGGCCAACTGAATAAAAATTAATATTATAATTGTGTGGGTGTGCTGGTATGGATATCAGAATGTGTTTTGTATGATGTGAGAGTACTGAGAAGTTGAATAGTTAGCCTACATATATTTCAGCCTGTTTCTCATATAAAGCTGCCATATGACTTTTAGTTTGGTTGTGTTTTCTCCTATGTTTTTGTCACAGACATTTCTTAACCCTGCAAACTGCTTCATAACGTTGCTGTGGGCCTTTCCTTGATTGAAAGGCTCAGCTTTCTGGCTGTTCTGGAGGACGTATATGCCTCCATCTAGGGGTTAAAGTGTATAATGTTTTATATCAGTGCCTTCTTCTGGTTTAGTCATAAATCCTTACTGATAAAAGCTCTCTAACCTGTATGTTGACACTCACCTTTTCTCACCTTCATGTCGTTCCAAATCTGAATGACCTGGGCTACTTTTTAATCTACTCACAAAAGACAATATTCTGAACAACACTGATGTCCAAAAAACATTGGACCCCATTGACTTTGTAGGGACATGGGAATGTTTTATCCCATATTTTACAGAAACAAAGAATTACAGATCTTTAACACTTTTTTTTCTTAGTTATTCTCGGTTTATCACACGAGTGGTTTATTGAGCCGCATGCTTCTGTTAATTAGCCTAGCCAAGGTTAATTAATCACACCTTAATGGCTTTTATAGCTACTAATTTGTTAAACCACACTGTTCTATGAGGGATGGACACTAATTAAGACTGTACTTTGTCTTTAAAGTCTTTTAATTTAGATTAAATGTATTTTTTTCTGCATATACTTATGTTTGGTAGCTATTTGTGTATTTTTTCAAAATAGAAACAATATATAACTTCCTTATTATGCTTTTGATTACCTGTATCGACTAATTGCCATAAACAGAATTGCTGGAAGCTGTTATTCAATTCCATTAAAATATTAAGCTGTATTTCTCACCAGAAAATAACGTACAAAGTGTCAGCGGTGAGGAAATCAACATTAGTCAGCAGCCAAGCGAGCGTCTGTTCAACTTCGAGTTCGCTAGCTGTTGAAGAAAAAAAACTTTTTTGTAGCCTAATTCTCTTCCTACTGAGAAAAGGAATGTAAAAAGAAGGTGAAAGGAAAACAAATGTTTTGAAGAAAATGTTCTTTGTATTCAGAACAGGTCCAGATAGACACGTTTAGAAACTGGAGGAGTAAATATTTGCTCAATGAGCAAATATTGAAGATGCATCTGGCAATGAAAACATAGCTTACGTGTGCTAAAATCGTCTTAAAATAGTCTTAAAATAGGCCTACTAACACTTGGCAAATATAATTTTTAATTTTATATTTTGTGCTGCAAGTATTTTTTTTTTTATTGTTACAATATAAAAGGAAAACACATTGACTTTAAAGGGATAGTACACCCAAAACCTAAAAATGTCATCATTTACTCTCACTCTCAACCCTGTATGACTTTCTGTGGAACACAAAAGAAGATATTTTGAAGAATGCTGGTAACCAAATCATTTCAAGTCCTTTTGTCCGTACTGAAGTTAATGGGCCCCGAATAGTAACCATTATAAAGTTAATTTATAAAAACGTTTGGAGCACTTTTTGTTCGTTAAATGTAAGTTTTTTTGTTTGTTTTTCAAGTAACGACCAAGCGGCCAGCGGCAGACAGTGAGCTGATCATAGCCTATGTTTGATCAATTTAGCCTTCTCAAATCGTCACGACTTGCCTAAAATAAAATCTATAGATATAAACAGTTCAAGTATATCACAATGTTAGTTTAAATGTTTAAACTATATAAATGTGTGCTAGGTGCATATCTAATCGTTTGTGTGAAGAGTGGAAGCTGAAGCGCACTTTGCAGGACATGGAGGCGCCAGGCACTTGTATTTTTTCTTGATAGTGGAAACAACTTAAAATACGCTGTAATTTTTGCTCATAAAGGTAAGAGTAATACATCATTCGGAACTGTAAAGGGTCTACTTTTATATGTGTGCATTCACAATATCAACAAAACGTTGTGCTTTTATAAAATAAATAGGAAAACAGAGGATGCGCTTGCCGTCTCATCTTGAATAGGAGCGCTTCACAATGATGAGCCGAAACTCAACGAATTGTGTCACAAATATGATAAATATATCTATAAATAGCTTTAAATTACTTTTCTAAAACAAAATAATTCAAATCGAAAACAAAAACTCTTTCATTATGTAATCCATAAAGATGCATTTCTCTCTAAAGGCACGTCCAATGAGGAGATGGCAAGTAATTTTTCATCACAGTCTTAAATATAAAAATAAGGAAAAGCCTAAAACAGGCCCGATTATATTTTTTTCTGATTTTTATGTTGCTCTGCTCTGAATTCCTTAAAATTTTAAGGATTTTCTGCAACGCAATTTTGTCTGATATGTGAATTATTTATTGGCCTATTTTTTAATCCATGCAGCAAATGCTTTAAAAACTGCTTTAAAAATTACTTTATTGCATTCCAGATGATTTTAAAGAACTTTTCACTATAAATTTTACAGGTAGCTTGAATGTAAAACATTGTCATGAATTCGTTATTCCCATTTGTAAAATAGGCTACAACCCAGCCAACATTTCCATGTGGGCCTCATGTGGGTTTTTGAAGGCTGTCACTTGGGCCCCGCATAGGCAACCCAAATGGGACCCATACAATTTTGTCCATCGGCTCCACTTGGGCCCCATGTGTGTTAGCCCATAGGGGCACATGATGGGTCCATAGTGGGCTCCAAGTGGGGCCCATGTAGATTTTCATTATATGGGCCCACATGGGTCTCAAATGCGTTCTATTAATTGGGGCCAAGGTGGGCCACATACAGAACCCTTATGGGGTCCAAAAGGTTGACCACACTGAATCCACAAAAAGCCCATATATGGGATTTTTGTGGGACCACAATGGGTCAGAACTGGGCCCCATTTATATTTCTTTATTAATTCCTCTGGATAAAATGAATGTGCTAATATGCAATAAAACTCTAAATTACAATGTTTTCTGACCTAATATCAGTTGATTTTTTGTGGTGCTCAATACATTTTAAATTACATGTTAAAATATTTCAACTGTTAAGAAAATGACTTCAACTCAGAATCTCTAAAAAACATTTTTTATTGGGTAAAACAAAATAAAATAAAACAAAACAGGATAAAAACTGGATAAAAAATACTTAAGCAGAACAGGTTAAAATGGGCCTGTGTAGACTTCTCAGCTTCATACCTAACAGTAAAGAAAGAAAAACAGAAAAGGCAATTATTTTAAAATACTACTAAAACATTCACAAAAGCATTAAAAAGCATGCATGGTTATAATTAAGCCGTGCCAGTACTTCATATTTCTGCCTAAGTGACAAAACTGTCACTTAAAGGGATAGTTATACTAATAAAGGTAATATGAACAAATTAAAAGTGACACTATTCAGTTTAGAAATGTAATTATGTTCTAGGAGCCTACACAAGAATGCAACGCAGTTTGATTTCAAAAGAGTATATAACCGTAAAATGTTTATTGTCAAATTAACAGTAACTTACTGGCAACAATTATCCAGTAGTTGCAGTATTTCATACCACAGTAAAATTACTGTGAAACTAAGTACAGTAGTTTTAAGTGTACTATAATTATTATTTTTTTAAATTTTGTTATATATTCAATAACACAAGTTATTGCTTCACACCAACAGCTTTATTCACAAATCATCTTTTATATTTCACAGCTGAATTTACACTAACACAGAATAACCAGCATATTAACCATATTTTATCAGTGAACATACATATAGCCTACAAGTAAAATCACAGATAACACATTGTGCCAGTGGAAAATAAACTGTGTAAATATAAAAATAAAAGTTTGAAGAGTTAATGTACTTAATCATTAAGACTATACAACAATAATCAGAGAACACATATCATCTCAAAACATTTAAAATGGTCTTCTTTATTGCGACGACTCTTCCCTCCTGCCTCACGATGGTCTAGCTGGTCAGCCAACACCACTGCAGGAGGGAAATGCAAGTTAGCACGGCTTAATTGATAAAACAAATGAGACAACTGCGAGTGTTTTAAAGTTCACCTACTTACCTATTTAACATACTTGTACAAATTTAAATCTTCATGAGTCTCCCCATTGGTCTGCTAGTGCCGCTGCAGGAGGAAAATACTAGTATACTAGGAAAGTGAGCAAGTAAAATTACAATAATATGTCCATGATGCTGAAGAAAAATGTATACATGTATTTTAACGTATACCTACCAATTTAACATACTCTTAGGACTTCACGACGAGTCTTCCCCTGGTCTGACAGCCATGCTGTGGGAGGAAAAGGCCAGTTAGCACAGCTTGACTCAGAAACTGAGCGTTTGCTCACATATTCTTATAAAAATTAATGTAGCTTTATATCTAGCAAACATCATCAGAATAAATATATAAAAAGATAAAAAAGTTGAAAATTAAAGTTAACTTACCACACTCTTGTGAGCTTTCATCTTCACAATAAATCCGTCAGGGTGCCATGCCATCAGATGGGGAGATGTTTGGTAACACCTAAAACCTAATAACACCTAAAATGCAACTCATTACACTCTCTGTGTTGTCTGACATCAAAGTATCAACAATTTGTTGATACTTTACTACATGTTAGGTGTGGATAAATTTATGTATTATTCAAGCAACAATGCTTATTACTGTAATAGCTTAATAAGTTTTGCTATATGTATGACGATAAGAACTTTGTCTGTTGCTCTTATGAATGTTTTAGCATGATTTCTTTAAAAGGTTAACTAGCAAACTGAATGATGCAAACTGAATGCATAGCAATCTTCATGACCAGTGTGTGCATATTTCACTCTGTAACCTATTAGTTTTATTCTCCCCACAAAGACGGTAATAATAGCTGAATCTGACAACACGGCGGAGGCTGCGCCAGCGCCCTCACTATCAACTCTTTCTCAAGCCCCGTTCAGAGATCAAATAGCTGTCTGACTTACACATCCGACACGTTTGCCAACAAAGATAGCAGTTTTAATCTATTATGAAGCAGAATCAATTTATTTAATTGTTAACTACGGTGTTAATGCATAAAATAAATTCGCAAAAAAAAAAAAAAAAAAAACTACATTTATGTAACTATAAATATATCCTAATATAGCCCAAATGTGGCCAATAAATAAACAATAATGGGCAACCTAACTGAGGCCCACAACTTTATCCAAGCTGGGCCCACATTCAGCCCATCAATGTGCCCACTCTGAGCCCATGTCCAGTTGATGCCCATATAGCCCAGATAAATCCCATGCGGGGCCCACATGGACATGTTGGCTGGGAAATTAATAGTAATTGTTGTAGTCTAACCCGATCTCATGAAAGTGCGTGTAGCACGATTTTTTATTTCTATTTGACTTAATGTTTATACGCAGAAATTGACTTCGTCATGCAAAAGACTGATACAATGGCATGACTGGTTCAGTCGACAGAAATACGGGACACACGGGCCTAATTTACTGCTGAAATGAAAAGCGTTCATGGTACGCACAGTGCGTACAGCCGTTCACCTGCAAGTGCCACGGGTTTCCAACATGTGTTTCACAGCAGAGAGAAAAAAAAGAACATAAGAAATGTTGACCATTTTCATTTTTGGGTGAACTATCTCTTTAAGGGGGCATCATCCCCCATCTTACCCCACATATAAACAGAACTTTCAGAATCTTAAAAAAAAAAAAACTCTCAACAAAAGTTGGCTAATCAGTCATGAAAACAAATGCAATTGTGCAATGAGCACAGTCAGCGAGTCGTAAAGTTTTACCTACCTCAATGCACTTATGAGGAATTACTCGTGAGGTTCTCTGACTTAGCAAACATCTGGATCTCTGTTATGAGATACAAATAACTACAACTAACCAATCCACATCGTACAGCACACGAGCACAATCTTGTTTCAAGCCGCCCTTTTAAACCGCCCCTGCTGTTGAGCAAGCACTGCAGCGGACAGACAGACTCAGAGCGTTTCATGTTTTTGTGAAAGTGTGCAAACCTGAGCAATGACTGCAAACAGAGAGGGAATGCACACCAATCTGATCGACGGACCTGACGATGACTGCAGCAGTCCAGAGGTGCGATATTCAGGTATGACCATCACAGCATTTGCTATCTTAATGTTTAGATACATTGTGTGTAATGAGACCCATGTATCGATCCTTGTAAGGCAGTAAATAATAATGAGTATATCTATCTATCTTCACTATAAAAAGTGATGAGTTGACTTAACTTAAAAAAAAATATTGAGGAAACCTGTTGCCTTAAAATTATTAAGTAAATAATAATTAATAAAAATAAGTTAAGTCAATTGTCAACTTCACTTAACTTTTTTATTATTAATAATATTAGCCTACTTAATCATTTTAAGGCAACGGGTTTCCTTTTCGTTATAATTGCATTTTAGGTGGTAATCAAATTACAGTTACATCCGAAAAGTATTTTAGATTACCAAAGTGATTACTTTGAATTTTAATGTAATTTCTTAATTTAATATTTAAGTAGGGGATTTTAACCAATAAGGCAGCCGATTCTCCGTTGAGAAAAACAACAAAAAAAAAAAAAAAAGAAGAAGGGAACCCCCCCCCCCCCCCCCGCGTGCTGCAGTTCATTTAGCACCTCTATAGAGTGCATACACTTATCACCACGACACAACAGAGTCATTCGCGTAATGCATTTCTCTCGTGGAAATGCAAAGACTATTTTATAAATCTGAAAAAGGACGTAGCCTACATCTCAGTGCAGTGCAATGCCGACCTGCAACAAAACTGACCTGCAACGTCTAATCTGAAAAAGCGTCTTGAGTGAAGTTGTTCTTGATCTTTGAAAATTTTTATCCAGTAACTCATATTTCTATTTCTATTTTCTCATATTTTGAGTGTTGAATGGTTATCATTACGTTTAATATTTAATATGCATTCAGTTAACAGATCCATACGAATCATGCATGAAAGAAAAGTTTAGAAAGTCAAGCTTCGTGTGCTTTACAGATGAACTTGAAATCTTTAGTCATTCGAAATGTTCAAGAATAGATCATCTTTGACGCGGTAATGCGATGATTCGATTCGTGAACGGATGATTCTTTTGAATCAATCTTTTAAATGAATAATGTCTTTTGTTTAACGAAACCAGTGTGAATGGTTCACATTAAACTGGATAGACCTGGGGTATGTTTCCCAAAAGCATCGTTAGCTAACTGTGGTTGTTAAATTACTTAACTATAAAGACATTAATTTCGACCGTAGTTGTTTTGGGAAACGAGCCCTGTCAATTTTGACTCCGCGATTCTTTTGTGAAGATCGCTTCTCCGTAGAGAGGAATATGAAGTAATCACTTAAAGTTTGGTCCATTCATCAAACAAATCTGTTGTATAAGTTGGAGAACTGTGCCAGTTGTTAGCCAGTTGGCTACTGTTATGATGTTTGGTGTGTTTGGATTCGTTTTGAAGCTTGGAATGCAGCATGAAACAGCACTGAATCCCATTCATTGTATTCAAACTGAATTTATATTGATTGGTAGATTTAAATGACATAACATTTTTGTGTTATTGTTGTTGTTCATAGAAATGCTGCGGAAAACTGATGTTAAAAAAATGCAAATAAAACACAAATCTTATGACTGGAAGATGCCACTTTTATTTAGAGTTGGAAAACATAAAAACAAGACATCAAGTTATGTTCCTTTGTGTTACATAGCTTAAGTAATTCAGAGTATTAAAGTATTTAGATTAAGTTACTAAACCTGAGTGATCTAACGAAATGTGTTACTGGTTACTTTTTAAAGCATGTATTTTGTGTGTGTATATATATATATATATATATAAACACATTTGAAAAAAACCATACATGAGATAGATGTGTTGGCAAATGCTTTGGAAAAAAATCTATTGCTGATTCAATTTTCTAATTCAATACACCAACAGATGTTTGTAAAAAAAAAAATAATCACAGACATGAAATGAAAAGCGTGCTCCATGATATTCAATATCTGACTGTTTTTCAATGGTTGATCCTTAAATAATTACATTGCTGAACATGAATGTTCGTTCCATTTTTGGACAATTGTTTAATCTTAGGTGTTGCAGTTGTGTAAATGTTCAAGAGGTTTTACGCTAGAAACTCCAGCTTGACAACCATCCTCCATTACTGGATAACGTAATGATCAATACTCTCAGGGTTTGAGTTAGCCTGGCAAAAAAAAACAAAAAAACCCTGTAAATGATTCACTGAAATGGACCACGTGTATTCCAGAAAGCACTCAAAAGTTTATATTTCTTGTCAAAAAATGTTATTTGAACATGACTCATTCATTTACCATTGTGTAAAATTTAGTCTTGCAAGTTTTCATACAATTGTTATATTGTAAATCCAGTTGTTTTATTTGTTTCTTTCTAGTATTTCAGAACCCAGATAAAAGCAGAAAGCTATTTTGCCAAGATCCCTTCAAGGTGGCAACGGCATGCCTGACTGCCTTCTGCCTCATCTTACTCATGATCCTGGTGGTCACAAGTGTTCACAGCGGTACTTCTCATTTCTCACTTACATGACTTTGGTGTGAGTCTGTTTATTAACAAGTCTGGACATTTAAAACACATTTCCAGATTAAATTTGATTTGAATCAATTCTGAGTCACAAGAATTCCAATTCTGATTCATTTTTATTGAGTATATTCAGTAACGATGCTCATTTTGCACACATATATGAAACAAATTCTCTTTCATCAGCTATTTCTGAAAATTATACAAGGAAACATCTAACTTGATGCGTTATGGAAATGTTCATTTAAAAATGTGAAAATGACATGGTTCAGTCGCTAGAAACCTGCATTTCTTGTTTAAAAAAACTGTAAATTATTACAGTAAACTTAGAGAAACTTTTACTATTAATACTATTTAGTCATTTAAGTTTTAAAATTGAATGTTTAATTCGATGCAGTACTTCCAGGTTCTTTCTAATTAATTGTGAAATTTACCAGGATTCGAAAATTTTCTACACCATTGTCTTTTCAGTGAACAATTCGAACTTATGTTATAATCGGAGTCTTTCTATTTTTATCTCTTGAAATCCCCTTTTTCTTTTTGTACCCTTTCGTTAACACGCTTCTGCTTTTATTTCTTTTCTTGTGTTTTAGGTAAGACGCGCTCATCTGATCAGGACTCCCCCTCTAGCACTGCTGAATCGCACATGCAGAAGAACTGCGCAAACGTATCGTCTCTGACCGAAGAACTGCAGGCTGTGAAGAAAGAAAAGAGTGAACTGGAGAAAGAACGGACGAAGTTGAAAAGCAGAATCGCTGAGCTTGGTTAGTGAGGTGCAAGTGCATGCATTTGTGCTATCAACAAACAATATCTAAAAAAAAAAAACATCTATGCTAGGAATGGACATTCAGTGGACACTGGCCTGCATGGAGGTGAAGGTTCATTGGGTCGGTGAAAACAAAAGTCGTGTGAAACACCTACAGTATAATCATAACCGGACAGTAAATTAGTCCAAACTCAACACTGAGTGATCAAATAGGGGAAGTTTGCATTTTGGCAATGTTTAATCAGGGAATTAAAGGGCTAGTTCACCCCCAAATAAACTTCCTGTCATAATTTCCTCATCCTCATGTCATTCTAAAACCAGACTTTCTTTCATGTGAAGAATGTACAAGTTTTTTGTCCACACAATGAAAGGCAGTAGAGAATGATGTTGTTTTGCACAAAATAAATAGCTTTTTTTTGTTGTTAAAAAAAACAAAAAACAAAAAAAAAACAATATCTGTTGCATTTCATAATGTAAAAATGTTGGGTCTTTTTAGAGGCAACCCCTGTAACACAAACCGCTCCATTGCCAACGAAAAATCCCTGTCTTGAAGACTGGAAGCACTTTAATGGCAGCTGTTACTACGTCTCAGAATACAGAAGGAGCTGGTCGGACAGTCAGGCGTACTGCAAGCGACAAGGAGGACATCTGGCCATCATCCTCACAGCTGAGGAACAGGTAATGACTGCTCTTTCATTTGCATTTATGTCATTTTGTGTGTGTGTGTGTGTGTGTGTGTGTGTGTGTGTGTGTGTGTGTGTGTGTGTGTGTGGGTGAGTGTGTGTGCAGATATGTTTGCTGCACATCTAATGACCTCAAGTAACACTGATCTTTGACATCAATATCTGTGTAAAAAGAACTATTGGCCAAGAATATACAAAAGAGGAAGGGATCTTAGTTGAAGCATGTGAGCCAATGGATTCTTAATGTTTTTTTTTTGTTTTTTTATTTTAATGATATTTGACCTGATGAAGACGTTCATATGGAACCTGCTGCCCCGTGGATACTGGAACGCTTACTGGTTTGGCATAAGTGATGAAAAAGTAGAAGAAGACTGGTACTGGGTGGACGGGACTAAACTAGTTGGAGGGTAAGAATATCAAATGTAATATCTTCACAGGTTTAAAACTCTTGTGCTGGAAGTTAGATCCGTATGGATTCTTGGAAACACTTTAGTGTTATGACACATCTCACATGGGGTTAAAACTACTGAATCATATTTTTTCATTTCTCTTTTGGATAGAGGTTTTGTGGTGATGCACTGAATCATCTCATCCTTCCTGTCTGTTCTTCCTCTTTGTTAAAAGATAATAATAGTAAAAAAGAAAAACAGAAAAAAATGGACCTTGCATAAAATGTTCTTATCATCTATATATCCTCAAAATATACTCTGTGTTTAATGGTCATTTGAGATTCATTCATTTTAGTGACTAATTGGGAATCAGAAATTTATATTTTACCCTTTACGTATCTAATTATTATAGGGAAAGTATTACAGAAAACATTATTTTTCTTTTATTTTGTGCTTATTTTATTTTATGAAAAGCAGTTATATGGTCATAAAGGTCTTATCACAGCCTGATTAATATATTATAAAATTAATCAGGGTAGAAAATGGTTATATAAAAATATAATTACAAATGTTTTGAGTGCAAGAAACATTAAAGGAACACTCCACTTTTTTTTGGAAATAGGCTCATTCTCCAACTCCCCCAGAGTTAATAAGTTGAGTTTTACCGTTTTTGAATCCATTCAGCCGATCTCCAGGTCTGGCGAGAGCACTTTTAGCATAGCTTAGCATAGATCATTGAATCCGATTAGACCAGTAGCATCGCGTTCAAAAACGATCAAACAGTTTTGATATTTGTCCTATTTAAAACTTGACTCTTCTTTAGTTATATCGTGTACTAAGACCGGCGGAAAATGAAAAGTTGCGATTTTCTAGTCCTATTTGGCTAGGAACTATACTCCCAGTCCGGCGTAATAATCAAAGAACTTTTCTGCCGTAACATGGCCGCAGCAGGTGCAGTGATATTACGCAGCACCTGAAAGTAGTCCCCAGCTAGGTAACTAGTTATAATATAGCTGTATAATATAGCTGGGGACTACTTTCAGGCGCTGCGTAATATCACTGCGCCTGCTACCGCAGCAAAGTTCCTTGATTATTACGCCGGAATGAGAGTATAGTTCCTAATCATATCGGCCTAGAAAATCGCAACTTTTCATTTTCCGCCGGTATTAGTGCACGATATAACTACAGAAGGGTCAAGTTTTAAATAGGACAAATATCGAAACTCTCTGGTCATTTTTGAACGCGATGCTACTGGTCTAATCGGATTCAATGATCTATGCTAAGCTATGCTAAAAGTACTATCGCCAGACCCGGAGACCGGCTGAATGGATTCAAAAACGGTAAAACTCAACTCATTAACTCTGGGGGAGTTGGAGAATGAGCCTATTTCCAAAAAAAGTGGAGTGTTCCTTTAACTGACATTATAAGTGGACTTATACAGGGAAATAACAAATTCTCAAATGCAATGTCCCTTTTAAAAACTTAAGAAAAACAATAACATAAAATAAGAGAAATGTCATTAACCGTACGTATTTTAGCCTCACTTTATTTTGCCATTGTCGTTTTAAAAATGATGCTATTGGTTAAAAGCATATATTTTAAGGAAGCCAGGCTGTCTGATTGGGACTATTTAACCCTCATAGAAACTCCCTTCTTTTCCTCCATAGCTTCTGGGAAGATGGTGAGCCCAACAACCATATTAATGAAGATTGTGGCTACATGATTAAAACAAATGTGTTAAGCCGTGTGGCTACAAAGAGCTGGTATGACGCACCCTGTTACATGTCCTTGCCCTGGATCTGTGAGAAACTGGTGTCCTCCTGATCTTCACTCCTACCATCATCATCCTCTTCACCACCATCATCGACAGACATTCATTGATTGTTAGTAATACAAGCTGTCATGCAATTTCCATTGCATTGAGAAAGTCTGGTCTCAGGGTTTTCGGTCAGTGTTTAAAATGTTAAAATGACTAACTGCAATCATTGGTCAAAAAAACCGAATAACTGTTTATTTTACTCTAACACCATATATGCATTAATCTACATTTAGCTATGCTTTTTAACACTGGACGTTTTAGTGATGTCATTTAACTGCTTGAATTTTATAGGAAAATCAATTGAGGTTGATTTATCATTAATAAAGCTTTATGTAAAAAATATTGTCTCTGTCTGTTCCTAAACAACTAAATTATTGTAAGTGTTTTTGTAATATATTTTTTGGGGGGGACGACATATAAAAATGTCATTTTATAAAATGACCTGTTTTTTTATAACTTTGGCTGGCAGTTCCACTTGCGCTCAGTAGGACGCAGCATTGAGTCAAGGTTTAATGTTTTCTTTCTCTCGTCCCATTAAATTTGTAAGTTTTCCTGCATTAATATTGACAAACTTAACTCTATCTATCACCCGAATGTTAAAAATAATCACAATAATCCCTAAAAGCCGTGTCTTTGTTGTTGTTTAACCATGCTGAAAAAAACAATAGAACCCTGCCCAAAACACAATAGAAAATGCAATGGTTTTAATGGTTATAATGGGAATTGTATTGGTTTTAATGGAAACTATAATGGTGTCTACTGGTATGTGATGGATTCTATTGGTGGGATATTGGGAAAATGCCCAAAACACACTAAAAAAATGAATTTTGTAATGGTTTTACTGGAAAAAGCTTAGGTTTATAATGGTATTTTAATGGAAACCTTTGGAATTTCTGTGATTGGTTTCTGTTGTTCTATTGTTTTGTTTTGTTTTTAGCAGGGAAGAGCATATCCAAACAAGATTAATTCATTTAGACCACATTTCAACCACACTAGTTCAGAAATGTGACCAGCCAAACTCTAGTCAAAGTTTTTGGAAAGCTATACAGACAATCTTTTTTATCTTCTTTATCTCTGTTTGGCATACAAAACAGGCCCTTGCCCTGTGAAGATCTAGGCTGGATTTAAGCGTTTGCGTCAGGTGCACGCATGAATGCATTCTGGATCGCGTCCTTTCACGTCCCAGCCGAGTGTTTTTTATGACAGTGTCGTGACTGATTGCCACAGTTACTCATAGTGAGGCACCTGCCTAATCAAAGAACTATATTTTACGTACATTAGCTTAATCTTAATCACAGTCCATAAACAGGTCGTGTAGACCGAAGGAAAACAGCACGTAGGCTGCATTGTGTTTTGAGCTCGTTAAGATCTGTTACGGCAAAACACCATTATCAACTCTGATCAGGCTTGTGGAGCACAAATGGCTTTGTTAAAGTCACTTTAACACCATCATAGCCATGGCTTTTAAATTCTCCTATAAAATTAATTGCACTTTTGCATCAGAACAAGCTGAGCTAGAGCTTTAAATGTCTGTCAGGTCTTCACAGTATGAATAATAGTATTTAGATTGAGATTATACAATTAACGCCAAAAACTGGCAGATATGTTTTCTGCAGTCAGCCTTATTTCCTGTGAATGTGCGGGTGCATTAGGTACGTAAATGACTATCTACCAGAACAGTAAAGGTAAAAGGATCATTCCGTGTGAAATCAACCAAATTTCGGACATTTCCCCAGCTCAAATTTTTGATTTTGCTAATATATTTTCTGAAGAAAGATAAACATGTACAGTAATGATAGCCCAAATATTAAATGTAATGGATATATAGCCTATTTACTAAGCAATCCACTATTTTGTAGAGGGGGAGTCAAAATAGCAATTTTCACCTGAGATTCAGAGCCAAATTACAGGAGGTTAAAAATGACTTCAGAAAGATGGCAGCATCACAATGTTATTTTTACACAGAGATTGGTAGGTCTGTTAGTAAAATATGTTGACTTTAGCAATGTCCGTTGCATCATGTGCCAATGATGACCATTAAAAAATGGGGAAACAGCACTTTTCAAGTTTTTTCTCCAAAGTTTGCATGCCTGTAACTCAAAAAGTATTAAAGATATCTTAATGCCCTTTTAGATATTGGGTCTTAACAAAATTTCCATTTGGCATCTTCATTTTTAAAGCCCTATATGGTTCCCCTGCTAAAAAAAAAACAAAACAATAGAAGCCCAACAGAAACCATCACAGAAATTCCAATGGTTTCCATTAAAATACCATTATAAACCATTAGCTTCTTCCAGTAAAACCATTACAAAATTCATTTTTGTAGTGTGTTTTGGGCATTTTTCTAATAGGATTTAACATCCCACCAATAGAATCCATCACATACCAGTAGACACCATTATAGTTTCCATTAAAACCAATACAATTCCCATTAAAACTATTACATTTTCTATTGTGTTTTGGGCAGGGTTCTATTGTTTTTTTTTTTCAGCAGGGTCGATTCTAGAGATATTGGAATTTCAATATGGCTCTAAGAATAAATTGTCAAACTGTACATATTTTCAGTGGTTAAAAACCAAATGTGGGTCAATTTGCAAAAATATGATACTTATTTTCTTTTAAAGAGGAATACCTGAAGAACAAATAATGTTGAAACTAGAGATGTATCTCGTTTAGTTCTGTCATAACAACTGCATTGAACATACCTGTCTGAGTGTCATAAATATTCTTTTTCCAAAGTTTGCATGCCTACAACTCTAGAAGTATTAAAGAGATCGCAATGTGATTTTAGATTCTAGTTCTTGATAAACTTTTCTTTTGGAATCATCATCTTCATTTCCCTTCATCGTTCCGTCACAGAGATATGGGGGTCTCAATGAGGCTCCATTTTCAGATTGTGAAATAAGTGGAATAAGTTTGGAATAAGTCAGATTGCATAAGTGGAAAACCATTTACTTTAGAAGTTACCTTTTTTCTCCTGTGTTTGAGTTAGAGAGGAAGACTGGGAAGTATCTCTGTATTTTATTTCATTTTTCTTTTGATAGGTCAGTTATTTCTTAAAACCCTAGTTAGAGGAACTTTTTGTTTATTGTTTTGGCGGTCCCACTTTATATTAGGTGGCCTTAACTACTATGTACTTACATTTGAATTAATCATTTGGTACAATGCACTCATTGTGTACATACATGTTTTTACATTGTACTTATATTTTTAAAAATACCTATATGTAATTACATCTGTAATTAATTTCTGTAATTACATTTATAATTACACCGTTGACCAATCCCTTACACCTAAACCCACCCTTAAACCCACCCATACCACCAAACCTGTCCCTAACCTTACCTGTATCCCACCTCAATACCAGCAGAAGTGATTTGCAATACAGTATGAACACAATAAGTACATTGTACTTATTTTTTGTTGTAAGTACATAGTAGTTAAGGCCACCTAATATAAAGTGTGACCGTTTTGGCCTTTCCCCTCCTGAAGCCTTTTAAGTATTTTTTCCACATTCTGTTAAATAAAATACCTTTGGGTTATTTGCTTAAAACTGGTGTTGCTAAGCATTC
This sequence comes from Acrossocheilus fasciatus, assembly GCA_036784905.1. Lineage (NCBI taxonomy): Eukaryota > Metazoa > Chordata > Actinopteri > Cypriniformes > Cyprinidae > Acrossocheilus > Acrossocheilus fasciatus. The sequence continues at coordinate 6,515,733 of CM071956.1, forward strand.
TTGTGTACATGCCCTGGGACATGGAGACGGCAGTTCTCTCAGCCTCTCCCCACTATTTTGTTACACCCCTTCTCAAAGGGGCTCGTAACAGTATACAGTTGATACGTATTGTATTTAAAGCAGAATGTCTGAAGAATAAGTGTTGAAACTAGGAATGCATCTTTCCCGCTATCAAAACAATATCCACAGAACATCTGTCGGAGAGCTAAAAATGCACTGAAATTGTCAAGTTGAGGGACATTATCTTTCTCTCAGTAGTCTATTCATAGGATTCTACATTGGAATCAGTTTCAGGAATATTTGGAAGAAGGGATTTTGTTCATTTTAACAGCTTCTGAAGCTACAAAGAGTTTAAACACACAATATTAAGTGGTGTAGTGGAGGGTATACCCAATTCTTTATCAGTCGGCATTCCGTATAGCCTACCCACTTCTAAATCCTCTCTGATGTGCATCGTAGCCAAATCATGACAGTCCAGCATATGAGTAACTAACCCAATTGCATGTGAGTAATTGCAAATACTCCCTAAAACATCCAGAAAAGACAGTGATGCAGTCAGGAACAAGACGTAAACACTCTCACACAGGGAATGTTTATAGGCTACTCAAAGCCTATCTCTACTGTATCTAAGCTGAATACAGCTATCTCTACTGTAGCTAAGCTGAATAAAAAGAAACGTGAAGACATGAAACACATGATTGCGACAATATGGTTTATGTGTGTTTTTCAAGTCATCTCCAGATAATAAAAAAGCATCTGATTCTGAATAATGCTGTGCTAATTGATAGCATTTATTACACTCAGCAATAGATAGGCTGCTAGGCTATAAAATATATCTTCTGCCTTATTCTGTGATACAAAATGGGTAAAGAATGTAGTATATAGGCTAAACAAATCATAAAGTTGTCATTAGGAAAATACAGGAAAAATATTATAAATTAATGGTTATTGTCCAGCAGTGTAGGCTATTTGATTTCTCAGCCGATTAAAAGCAAGAGGTAATAATTAATAAATAAACGTAATAAAACCTATCACTTAGACAAAAAAGCTATTATATATGACATTTGACACTGAATCACAATTCTCTGAACAGACAACTAAACAAAAAACCATGTATTTTACTAGAGGTTCTGACAAAAGTTGTTGCTGCAGTCTATTTATATATTTATTTTAATTATTTATTGCAAAATCTGCACCTCTTCTGTGGATAATATTATTTTCATAATGATCCTTACTCAAGCAGCAGAAGTTAAGTGAAAGTGTGCAAATATTAGTGGCCCATTTTGGAGTGAACTAAATATGCAAGACTAGTTTTACATGTTACTGTTTATGACACAGGTCGTTCAGTCTTTGCCGGGCCGTTTAAAAAAAATTGGGGGCATAAATTAAGAGTATACCCACTTCTCCAGGCACCACCACACCACAGATCAAATCCCACGCATCATAGGGGAACGTGGCGCTTTTACCACACATTGCATTCACATCAATAAACCAAGATTTGCTTAACCTGGATTAATAATTAGAATTTCTTTTTTGTTGTTATATAATATGAGATTGGTCAGTGCTAAAGGGCATATTTGGCATAATCACTGATAATACCTCAAACATTTAAGGTACAACAATTTGTTGCACCAAGATGTAGGCTTAAACCATACAGGGCCTTAAAAATGAAGAAAAATAATATTTATGGCAATCAGACAGGTATGTTCAATGCAGTTGTTTTGAAAGAACTAAACAAGATGCATCTCTAGTTTCAACATTATTTGTTCTTCAGACATTCCTTTTTAAAAGAAAAAAAATATCATATTTTTGCAAATTGACCCACATTTGTTTTTTGACCACTGAAAATATGTAATTTGAACATTTACTCCTGAAGGCATATTAAAATTACAATATCTCTGGAACCAAACTATATAGGGCCTTAAAAATGAAGATACCAAAAGGAAAGTTTATTAAGACCCAAAATCTAAGATATCTTTTATACTTCTTGAGTTACAGGCATGCAAACTTTGGAGAAAAACTTGAAAAGTGCTGTTTCGCCATATTTGAATGGTTACCATTGGCACATAATGCAAAGACTGCTAAAGTGAACAGATTTTACTAACAGGTAAAAATAACATTATAATGCTGCCATCTTTCTGAAGCCATTTTTACCTCCTTGTAATTTGGCTCTGAATCTCAGGTGGAAATTGCCATTTTGACACCATTTGTTTTTGTACAGCGACAATAACTGAAAGGTACACCGGAAGTTGTGCTCATACATTAAAACAAGGGAATGCTGACTATAGAAAACAGGGTTTCCCCACTTTGTTCCATAAACAGTGCTTATTTTGGACTACAGCAGGGGTAGGCAACGTCGGTCCTGGAGTGCCGATGTCCTGCAGAGTTTAGCTCCAACCCTGAAAAAAACCTCACCTGCCTGTAGCCCTAGTAATTCTGAAGACCTTGATTAGTTTGTTTAGGTGTGTTTGATTACGGTTGGAGCTCAACTCTACGGGACAGCGGCACTCCAGGACTGATGTTGCCTACCTCTGGACTAGAGCTTTTCTGACTCATTGATTTCTCAGCTAACGAGCTTAAAGGTGCAGTTGATTTGAAGAATTTGAGAACATGTACAGTCGATTCCTTCAAGAACAGGGCTGGGAAACACTAACGTTTCATATGATTTTCTTACTGGGTGCGCATTCACAGATACATCATGTTTTCAATTACATAATTGCATGTGCATTATATACAGTATTTCACTGGAACACTCTGGTTACAATAACAACAGCTCATGCGTATTGATGAGAAAATATCAGATTTATTTCAGTCATATGAAAAACTCAAACAACAAAGGTCCTTTTAACAGTGATAAATACTGTGAACACAACACTGAGTACACACATCTTGTGGTCATTCATTATGCAATGAAACAACCGTACAGTTCTATTAATAAATGCTTACATAAATGATTTTGTTCTGTTTACTATTTATTTTCTTAAATAGTAAGTGTTGATCACACATCAAGTATGATTTGAAACTGTCCAGCCTCTTTTAGAGAGGAAAAATACATCTTTGGCCACATCTTCCTTATTTTGACACTTCTCAAGTTTCATACATTTTCTCTGACCTCTAATACACCTCACGTCTCATTTCTCATCCCAGCTACATTTCTTCTGCCTTTGCAATACATACACTTCTCTCCACCTGTTTTTAGACTTAACTCTGCTTCAGTCAGGTTCACATGCATCTAATCACCTCTCGCCCCTCCAGGCCTTAACACTTGCGCGGGACTCTTCATCCCTGAGCTTTTGCTGAACTTCAGCAGCACCACAGTAATAACTTGTTTTGTACTAAGGAATCTACTGTTCGGCATCTTAAATTCTGGCCACATGCAGTTAAGTGTTCCCAGACAACAGTACTCAAAGAGCATTGGGAGATGCTGTCACTGGTCCCCGAATGCGAGCGTTCACAATGGCAGCTTTTCTTGGCAATCTCTTGAAGGCCTTTCTCATAACTTTAAGGCAACCAGCTCCGGTGTTTCACTTTGCAGCCTTGTACGCCGCTAAGTTCAGCGGCTCTTTGCTCGGGACGCACCAGTCATCAGCTTCCTGGTTGAATTTGTAATGGCGCAAGGCAGTTTGATTGAACACTGGAAGCTTCTCTACTGAATCTGTAGACAGGGCCTGTGGGAAGAAGACTGCGGATTAATGATTTGAAGACTGACAGATGTAATGTTCAAAGTTGACAGGATGTCAACAGATACGGTTAGTGTAAGCAAAACTCTCATTATGATTTACCATCTAGCTGTTTGTTTAAAATTTCACCTAAAAGTGCAAAGTCGTGGTTTACTCATTGTTCCAAACCCATACGACTTACTTTCTTTTGAGGAACAAAAAAGGAGAAGTTTAGCATAATGTTGACGCAGCCAATTTAATGAAACCGAGCAAAAATCTCATATAGGTTTGGAACAACATGAGATTTAGTTTTTATGCAAGCTAACCCTTTTGAGGATCTCTTTACCTTCAGCTGAATTACAGCATCTGTACCATAGCCCTCCATTGGATAAAGCTGGAGATCACCTTGGAAGTAGCGTGCGTACAGGCGGGAGATGGGAAGGCCGTAACCAAAGCCAGCCTGAGGGAACAACAGGCAGGTTTGATTAAGTTTTAAATGAAAAAACATGCGCACATGCTATTATGTAGTGTCCTATGCTCTTACCATTGGGGTCCGCTGATGGTCACCAATAGTAGGTCTGGGCGCTGTTGAATACATGTAGCTAAAAAGCCTATCAATCTTCCTGAAAGGAACGCCACCGCCCCTGTCACAGATCTGGAACATAAAACATGAATGTTTAGAGAACAATGACGCGTTTTGTGAGCTGCGTTACATCAGATGATAAATATGTGTGGGTTACATGACTAAGACTGAGGGATTGACTGTTGTGCATTTGTAAGAAGATAAATATAATCTTACAAACACTGTTACTGCATGGATATAGCATTGCGGTTCAATGTCTGCTTTGTTTCATGCTTTAGCTACCAGCAGGGCAAAGGTTAACAGTATCGTTAATATTAGTCAGAGGTGGTTTCCGTTTATGGCAACAAATGATCTCGATCAAGGGTGGTTAGAATATTAATCTTTAGGACAGTTTATATAACGTTATCAGTTATCGCTGAATCTAGGGCAATGTAACAGTGTGAGGAAGGAACCCGTGATTGAGAAGAATGATTTAATCAAGGTGGTGGTGGTGGCGTGACCTCATTTTCTAATTAAGAGTTTTATAGGTTAAAGATATTCTCGCTGCCAAAGTTCTCTAAAATCATCATATTGGAATTCTCATTTACCTTGATTGACAGGTCCTCTCCACCTACAGCAACCATGACTTTAATTGGTGGCAACGTGCTGCTTGTTTCATGATTCTCAAGAGTCGCCCGCATTGCGTTCTAGAGTGGAAGAGATGTAAGAATGACTTATTTATAATCTAAATTTAATTATTCTATATCCGTCTGTATTATGCAGAAATAAAGCACCACGCCTACCTTGAAGAGCTCGAAAACCATGTGGTAGAGGTGAGAAGGAACATAGGATATCTCGATTGGCTGTGACTTGTTCTTTGCTGCAACAGAGAACAAATATCATAAAATATAATGCAGTTTGCTGACAAAATTTAAATGTTTTAATGCAGTCCCAAAACATCTGGAAAATGTATTTGATTCCTCACCATTTATCTCTCTAAGCTCTAGCTCAGGGGATCCGAGGTAATACTGCTCACAGAGCATTTTAGCACACTCATATGCATCTGAAGCAGAACACAGGATGTTAGTAATGAATTTGCACTTGACGCTAAGGTAATATTTGCTTTCCGAGTCGATAACAGCACACTAGAGCACTCACCTCTGATTACATTTGTGACGTCACAGCAGGAGTCAATGCACCCGATGCTGCTGGGATGTCCTGGATTTGTGGAGCCATCAAAGATCAGAGCTAAAGGTAGAGCAGGAAATAAAATGGAACAGAGGGTTAGAGGTGTACTGCAAGCTAATCATTCTCTCATATCCAGTGAATAATTAACTCAAACTAGAGCAGGCCGGATTATTCAAGATCTAATGACCTGTAAGTGCTGAGAAAGCGACTGTTGACTAGGACTAGCTCAAAGATTTAGGACAAGATTAACTTACTGTGCTGGTTGATGAGCATGCGAATGGAGATGCGGTTCATGTAAAAGCGGTCCAGAAAGTACTGAATATTCTGACATGTCACAGGATCTGCCTCAAACGCATCTCTATACTCGATGACACCCTGGGCCATGGTGGGTACCACATCATTGTGCCTGTTCCTGATGGTCACCAGAGTGTCCACAAATCTTTGGAGACAAACAGCAAAACAACACCATGAATCCTGCTGTTTTGTACTTTTTAATAATATTTCTTTAAAATTCTGAGATAGGTGATGCATGTAGATTGAAGAACCTACTCAGAAAGAACTTTAGGGTCATTGGGACTCTTGTCTTGGAATTCAAGGATGTCCATCAGGCTTTGGACAAACCTTAGAAAGCAAGAGAGAAGACAAAGGGAATGAAATATTGTACACTACTATACATGCATGTTTTTTTTAATTAATGCCACTGCACAGTTACAATTACACTTTTTCATCTCCAATAACACCCTCAACCTATATCATGTTTTCACACTTGCAGGAAAGATTTGCAATTTTTAAGCATTTATCAGTGTTTTAAAAAAAAAAAAAAAAAAAAAAAAAAAACTATTTTTGTGGTTAAATTTAAAAATGCTATAATTAAAAATTAAGAAAATTTAAAAAAGAACTTAAATGCATTTAAATACTAAAATGACTAAAACTATATTTAAAACTTTTTAAAAATATTAGCTATTAATTATTAAATGCTTATTTCGCAGTTTCCCTCCTTCCTGCTCTGCTCGAGCTCACTAGAACGTACTGTTCCAAGTCAATTCTCGAAAACAAGTCTGCGCGCCACCGCTACGCCGCACCTTCTCATATTTCACTTGCTGAAGTGAACGAAGAATCCGTTACATAAGAGTTCCCGCAGTCTAGTAAACAAGTGAGGGTCTGCAACGGCATTTCAACACCAAAATACATTCCATATGCTCATAAGCAAGCATGTACAAGCACGTTTTTGAAGAAAATGTTTTAAGCATTTTACACCACAACTTCATATCACATGGTCTAGAACCCCAAAATATAAACTAGCCTACCGTAGAAGAAAAATAATAACGATAAGAAATGTTTGATGATTCCTAAGATTAGGCTACAACTTGAATCCTAAAATGCAAGTTGTAGCCTAATAGAAACCGGATGAAGCTTGATTCTGAACTTTACACTGCTGCGTGTGTAATGTACAGTAGTAGTGGCTTCTGCTTGGAAAACATCAGGCTGAGAAACTGGGGCAAAGTTCATTGTTCAGTTAGGAGGCGTGCAACACATTACATAATGCACGCGTGTAAAATAAACCATTTTAATGATGAGTATGTTCAGCAGTGTTTTAAATAAAATAATAAACATAGGCTACATGATTCATCTTGTTCGTTTGCGTCTGTTTACTCAAACTACAAGACAGATGGGACTTTTCAAAAGTTAATACCTTTTTTTTTTGTCTGAAAACCCAGGGCATGAACTTACCAGCTGTGAACTAGCTGAACGGATTGGGTCATTATCAGTTGGTCTGGTAAAAGGTTGATCTCCTTCAGACTGTTGCTTAGTCTGACGGGGAGCTCTTGTCTGAGGAAAGCGAAAGATGTTTTCTCGCACGCGTTTGTGGATCCTGAAAAGACAAAGTGACAGTCTGAAATCTCAGCTAAATGCCCACTTTGCTGCAATGCAGTTGAACTAAAACTCAGATATTAAGAAAAACAAGGACAGGACTTGAGCAAACAGCATTTTACTGAATGGCTTAAGTTTCTTACAAATTTCGTTTCGTGCACTAATATGAGCTAACCTTAAAGACTTTAAAAATAAATAAATAGAATAAAACAGTACACTTTTTGTACATAAATGGTGTGCAAATATAGCAGGCTAAAGTTAAATAAGCGCCCGAGCAGCGAAATGTTACTATGGTTACCCCATCCAGGGAACGCGAGCGTTCTCGAGCGTCAAGCACATTCTGTTTGAGCGAACGTTCGCATTTCTAGTTTTTAAATATCTTCATGAATAAACTATCATCTAAATTATTTCATAACAAAATAATATAGCATGTTATGGTGCAATACACACGCACTAATGCTCAGTGTGCACCATCATCCTTGTAATGACAATATTGCATGCAAAAATATTTTGCATAATTTATTATTATTATTTTTTTTAATTTAACTTACCGAAATCCAGAAACTGCTTCATTGACAAAGGCGATGGAGAAAATTTCGCGTAGTAGTCAATATGCTTTGGTGCATTTAGCATAGCAGCATTCCTCATTATATACCTTACAAACTTCATCTTGGAAGATCAAAATATCCGAACTCAAAACAAAAACGTTGTATATTGTCAGAGCCGTAGCTTTTCAGTTTAGAGGTTTTCAGTATATCCTCGCGGGCAGTTCTTTACTCAGCCTGTGGCTGTCTTGTCTTGAGACCCCTGTTGTTGACAACTCTTTAAAGTTTGCGTTCTTGCATAATGACACGCCCACGGCATTACGTCGATATCGATGGTGACCAATCGGAGAGAGGAAACAGGGACACTTGTCCCTGTCAGGTACACGTCCACTCTGAAGGATCGCGATCAACAAGCTTGCATCTACGTGATGTTTGTACTACAACATGGAAAATCACGCGATAGCATCACAACAAAATGCCCCATAGAAAGATGATACAGCTGGACATTATGAGGTCAAGCGTTACCCATCACCCAGTTGGACCCGAGTACAGGAATGGAGCAGTGGCAATGCATAAAACACGTAAAAGTAAATAAGTAAATAAATTGCTGGCAAAAAAGCATGGCAAATTCACTATTTCAAAATTGTGAAATGCAGTGATGCATCTTAGCAATGTGCAATATTCAATAATATGGTGAGTAGGTAATAGGTCATATTATTAGAGTGGGTCGGTGTTGCAGAGCTTAAGAATTTGACATCCCATGATGAGGTGACTTCAGATGCATGTGAATGAAAAAGGAATCAAATTAATGTCAAAGGTAAACGAGAGCAGTGTCCTTGTTTTAGAGCAGTTATAAATAATAGAAATACATATAATTTAAAAGGATCAGTGAAACTAATGCATATATCATTTTTTATTTATTTATTTAATTTTTTTTTTTTTTTTACAAATGCATAAACATGTTTATTACATACAATAGGCCCGAAATAGCATTTAAACACTTATTTACATGTTATCACGATTCACAACAGTTTTTTTTTTATAATCATTTTGATTCTAAAAAAACTTATTATTACAAAATGTTTTACTTACAAATGTATGTTTTTGCTAACTTTCTTCAAAATAAATGTTACTTGGTTAGATTTTTGTTCAATTCTATCATGCATCTCATTTAAAATAAGTGTGACTTAATTGTCCAAATATTTTTTAGGGCCACAGTTTTATATATACATATAGCAGCTATAGGTCAGCTTGGTCAGCTTTTATTCACTTATATAAAAGAATAAATATTTAATCATTAATCACAAAGATTACTGGGGTAAATCAAAGCGCTTTAAAGAAAAATGATAGGCTATAGAAAAACAGGTCTAGGCAGGCCTATTAGTTATTGGAGTAAGGAAAAACACTTTAATTCATAGAAGTCAATCACTGTATAGACTGAAGTGATATTTGAGACATTAAAGAGTACAGTAAACAAGACTACTGAGAAAACTGAGATTGCATAATACACGTCTCATGACTGCTCCCTGGAGGAGAAACAAACAAATTTAAAAAAAGAAGTGACAAAAAACAATTCAGACAGAAAAAAACTTTAGCTCTGAGCTGAGGAAAGGTGTCCTGTTGAAAAAGCTTGAATTGGCGGTTGCAACTGTGTCAATCCTTTTGTCAGTCAGTCTGTCTGTTTGTACTCTACCAGTTTGCACACACAAGAGACCAGCGACCACGTCCCAAAGGAAGTACCAGTTCTCATGAAAGTGCGTATAAATAGTACGCCAAATAAAAACGAAAACTCTTGGTATTGATACGCAAAATTTGACTTTGTGTCTATGCTACGCGATGGGTAAGATTAGGGTTGTGGTGTAGATGCGTATCATATGTACGCGAAAACTGCGTATCATATGCACGTCAACATATTTCGTATCACATGCACGCATATAAACCCCGAAGTCCATTTTTGTATACCTATACCACGAGTTTGGGGGGCGGGGGTGGGGGTGGGGGGTGTTTGGTATTTTCATGAGACCGGGCTGTTTAAACTGGCCATATGAGTCAGTATGACCTGGAAAACTGGACTGTTTACACAATCGTCACATATCACCCTTTTAAGAAGAGTCAAATTTTAACACTATAGTTCACATAAATATAGGATTTTTCTTTCAAACCCTGAAAAGTAGGCTAATTTGAATTAAACTGCGTCTGCATTTCTTAATCCCATGGCTTCTGCGAATGTAAGAAAAAATAAATTAGGCCTATTCAAACACCCAACCTATACAGAGACATTTAACCTCTCTCAGCAAAATGAAATGTAAGGGTTGTTATGTGAGGACTTTTTCAGTAGGCCTACACATGTTAGACGCCATATTGAAACCAAGGAGGTGTTTTAACCAAGGACAATATTCTTTTATTCATTTATTTATTTATTTGCATTTTCAAATGGAGCAAATGGTAAAACCATTCAGGCCTCGGAGAAATTTATGAATGGCATAGTTTAGGCACAAACTTTGTCAACAGCGCCATCTAGTCACGGATTTCAGGAACGGACGTTGACATTGTTGAACAAACATTGTTACTCAACAGCAAATGAAGGCTTGAGTTCTAACTTATAAAACTAATACAAATCTACATTTACATTTTGTTACATGCATAATATACATTTCGTTTATTCGTGAAATATTGCTGGGTTTTTAGAAAGGAAGCATATTTATTTTATACCAAACACCACATAATTTAACGTTAAAACAATTATTTTTATAATTAAATGACATTGTTTTTTTTAAAGCTTATTATTGAAGTAAATGTTCAGAACAATCTGAGGCCAAACTTCTAAGTTCTAAAGGGGAAGGACGACAGGAAAGGATAGAAAACTGTGCAGGAAATGTTGAAATCTACAGTGGTAAATAAAAGGAAGCCTGGTTTGGGATACCATTTAATTTAAGTCGTAGTTACATGTGAAGGAGGTTTAGCATTTGTGTAATAATCACTTAATGCATTTGATTAGACGCATGGCTTTTCTGCTAAGAACCATGGTGCTGCTTTTAGGAGTCCTAGGTAAGTCTTTTTAGAGAAAATAATTGAATTTATGTACTAAACCCGTTTTGGTTCATTACATTATTCTAAGGAAGGGTTCTTCATATTATAGGCTACTGCTTTGTTAAACATATATGTTTTTGAAAATACATTTAATAGGCTATAATAACATTACAATAGGCTAACTGAAGGTATATGAGCATCGTCAATGTATTTAATGTTTTTTTTTATCAATATATAGCCTAAATTGTCAATTATATCATGGTGAACATTCGCTTTTAATAAACATTTTAAAAGAATAGGCTGTATAAAAGCATGGATGAATAGTTAGAATAACATCATAAATCACAATGTAAAATATAAGCAAAGAAAACATCTTTAACAAAAGGATTTGGTAGTAGCCTAGATATTTCTTTAGTAGTAAAAAAAAAAAAAAAAAAAAAAAAAAAAAAAACTTTTTAACATTCTTCAATTCACTGACGTCAATGTGATTTTTACGTAATTATGCACTTCTGACATTACAACAGAGCAGAATTTTAAACGTGCTCTCACCAAACATCCTCTTTTTTTCTGTGTGTACTCAGACATTATGAAACACTGACTAGTGGATTCTCCTGTAAGTAATAGTCCATGTCATATATTTGTGTAATTTCTTATAGGCCTATCTGCAATTGTTCTTTTGAAAGCAGACTAATAAAAACACTGCTCATATCGAACACAAAGTAGGATTCTTCTCATTAAAATACGCAGAAGAAAAAAAAAAAAGCATATCGCTGGGTTGTTTACATTTAGCCGTCTATCACTTAGACTCGGATTCTCGATTTCGCTGAACAGTTTATTACCTCGTCATCATCAGCGCTTTGAATCAAAAGTTTGTCGAAATCAGCCGACCGACAGTCCCACCTACTGGCCCGATAGGTACTTTTAAAGGGGACCTAACACACACAGTTTCACCCAATCTCATGTTAATCTTGAGTATCTATAGAGTAGTACTGCATCCTTCATATCTCCAAAAAGTCTTTAGTTTTATCATATTTATAAAAGAAAGATACAGCTTTAAGATTCCCTCCGGAAAAAGCCGAGCTCCTGGAGGCGTGCCGTGTGGGCGGAGCTAAAAAGTAACGTGCACTTGCGCCTATAGCCAAACAGAGACATTTGATGCCGTTTCACTTCTGAATCATGACCGGGGATCTTTTATAGCCGGGACTGCGCCATCTTTCAGTATTAAAAGATGTGCAAATCCAGCGTCGAACTGAGCCTTGTCAATAGACAATTGAGAAACTCTGTTTCTGCCCCGGAAAAACAAACCGTATCCACAGTTCACTTAACGCTGGGTTCTTCAGGAAGCTGAACAAGGTTATCTTTCCTTCACAACCAAAAACACACTTCTTTAGAGACATTCTTCCCGAGCGAATCCCGTGCTGTGCTGCCGAATGAAGCGCGTTGATGGGCACGCTCTCGCGCTGGTGGACGTGTGCACGGGCGCGTTTTTTTCCGGGAGAAATGCCCATATATGGAGTTCCTGTGTATCTGCAGCTGTTCTCATCAGAGAAATATACTTTCTAGGTTTAAGTTTAGGTATCACCAGAATGAATTTAGGTCATATTAAATTGTGAAAAAGAACACAGTAGCAGATTTCGACAGTGTCTTTTGTGGCCTTGCCAGATTTGGTGACCCCGCTGTATGTGTGCAGTTGTTCACATCAGACTGAAATGCTTTTTGGGATATAAAATAAGTTTAGATATCACCAGAGTGAATTTGGGTAACATTAAAGCGATTCTTTGTAAAGTAGAAGTGAGTAACAGATTTCAATAGTCTTGTGCTGCCTTGTCATATTTGGCGACCCTGCTGTTCTTCTGCAGTTGTTTACATCAAACCAAAATGCTTTTTGGGATATAAAATAAGTTTAGATATCACCAGACTGAATTTGGATAACATTAAAGCTATTGTGTGTGAAGTAGAGAGGGCAAATGAGTTTGGATACTGCCTTGTCAGATTTGGTGACCTGGCTGTAGGCTATATAAATGTCCTTGAACAGTTCACCCAAAAGTCATTATTTACTCACCCTTAAATCATTTCATATTGCTGATATTTTTTCTAGAGAACATTTTAATTTTGTGACTCACAGGAACCAACTCTCTATGGACAGTAAGTAAGATAACAGCTCAAAGTGGAGAATCTGTCACCATTCCCTGTCACTACCATCGGCTGCACAAGGACATGCCAAAGTTCTGGTACAAAGGCAAGAACTGGTTTACCTGCGTGAAACTGCAACCTACCAATCAAGTGAATCGAACAGGTATCAGCTTTTACAACAGCCCAGATGAACTGGTAACAACCATGACGATGACAAACCTGCGCAGCAGCGATTCGAACCGTTATTGGTGTGCAGTCAAAATCCGAGGTTCCTTTGTCAGAACATCTCTAGATCTTACCGTCACTAAGGGTAAATGATTTTAATATAGCTACTTTAGTACCACTACAAGACATAAGATAGTTTATTAGTTAACTCACTTATTGATTTTGTTGTTATTCTCAGGTACTCCAGATCTGTCAGCGGCCAGCAACATGGTGTCAGGTGAAGAGGGCGGCAATGTTACTGTACAGTGCCTCTACACTGACAAATTTAAAGATATTGAGAGAAAATGGTGCAGAAGTGGAGATCTGCACTCCTGTCAAACGGCTCAGGATATAGAGCCATCCCTTGGTGCAGCTCTACAGATAAATGATACAAATGATGGTGTTTATACAGTGACACTGACAGAACTGAAGAAGACAGACGCAGGCTGGTATTGGTGTATGGCTGGGCAAGTGCAGGTTCCCATTCATATCAATGTTGAATCGAGACAACTCATTACAGATGCCAACACAAGTAAGTAATGATCACATCTCACATATCATTAACACAGACGCGACTGTTACGTTCCCGTTCCCCCAGTCTAGGGTTGGGAGTAACAGGTTAATTAAGACTATAAAGAAGAAATCAATAAACACGTGGAGGAATCACTCCAATCCTCTGCCCCAGAAATGTAACAACCACTTAGTTTGGAGAATTTAAATGGTTTATTTAGGAAAGCAAGAATCATGGAAGCAATAAATGTCTTCAGGGAGGGCCTGACCAAAACAACAAACAAAACAGCAGCTAACTAACCGGAGGAGTACTAAACCTATTCAGGTAAAAGAAGTCAACAACAAAAGCTTTCCTCAACTCCCTCACTAACCAAAAACAGGGATAAACAGGAGTACAAAATAAAATGGCACTCTCCCCTACAGCTTCCAATCTAACCATAAATCAAATAAACAAAAGAAATTACAATACCTTTGGATACCTTAACAAGTAAGTTAAAGAAAGTTTACATGCACTACTTGTAGTTACAGCACACACTGCTGTTCAACAGAAATACAACCTACTCTCAGAAGTCTTCACTCAATAGTTAATTATTTAAATTCACCCACAAGCAACAGATCTCTTAAAGAAGAAACTCCCAACACAAGTCTGGAGCAGGGGAGAAGTGAGCCTTTCCAAAAGTGTTCATTCTGCTCTTTTGTAGCTACACCGTCTGCAGCACACTCTCCACCTGTGGGCAATTTGCAACTGCCAAGCAAGCAGAGAGTGAGAGAGATAGAGGGAGAGAAACAGCACACACAGGCCAAACATAACCACACCCAAAGGGCAGGAAAACACACCAATGCATTTCAAATACAAATACATCCTAGGGATGTAACACGACACTGCGCAATTATAATTTAAAAAAAAAAAAATTATAAAACATTTGGGGAATTTATACCTAACAATTTTTCTTTCAATTATGAGTTTATCTCTCGCAATTCTTACTTTTTCTCATGATTGCAAGGTTATATCTCGCAATTTTGATCCCTTTTCTCAGAATTGTGTGATATAAACTCGCAATTCTGACTTTACAACACGCAAATGTGCCTTTATTCCATGCAATTCTCACTTTATAACTCTCAATTGTGTGAATTTGTGAGATGTAAAAAAAAAAAAAAAGTCAGTCTTTTTTTAATTTTTATTTGGTGGTGGAAACAGGCTTCCATACTGTAATAGCCATAATGAAATTTACAGTGGGTAATTTAGGCCATGTACACACTGCAAGTTTCAGGAGTGACGACCACATTTAACTGCAGGAGTGAGTCCCGTCAATTATGTTCCATGTGTGTACGGAACAGCACTCGCTCCAGCATTTGTAACTATAGCAACATTCTGTCGTCTTGCGGGAGTGAATAAAAGTTTAGCCGTTTGTTATGTGCCATTTTTTGACTAAAGATTCTTTTTGTCCGTCGATTTTAACTTAACTACCACTGATAGACATGGGCTGTGTTCGAAATGTCATACTATCATACTACTCTTACTATTTCTGTAGCATCCAGTATGTATGCTGCGCACAGTATGCAAATTTTCTGTATGCATGGAATACCCGGATGACCTACTATATTTGCCAGAATCTGCTAAATATAACTCAAGTACACTGAAATCAGTACAGAAGCTGTGTTCCGAATGGCATAATATCATACAACTCCTACTATATTGCAGTATGCTGTGTGAATAGTATGTGAATTTTCTGTATGCCCGGATTACCTGCTACATTTGCT
The DNA here is from genome assembly GCA_036784905.1 of Acrossocheilus fasciatus. Classification (NCBI taxonomy): domain Eukaryota; kingdom Metazoa; phylum Chordata; class Actinopteri; order Cypriniformes; family Cyprinidae; genus Acrossocheilus; species Acrossocheilus fasciatus. The sequence continues at coordinate 6,531,197 of CM071956.1, forward strand.
GAAATTTGATGTATGCATCTGAAGACGCTGCATGGGATACTGTTTCCCAGAACGCAGTGCGTTCCATGTGACGTTTCATCTTCAAACGCATGAGTGAACTGGAGGCAGGGAATAATAATTATAAATGTAAGACTTTTATATGTACGTATGTAAACTACAAACTATCACTGTACATCTAAAAACAATATCATTAGTAGGACACAGAGGTGGAAAGAGTATGAAAATATTCTACTCAAGAAAAAGTACCAGTCTAAATATCTACTCAAGTAAAAGTAGCTCATTTAAAATTTACTCAGAGTAAAAATTACATAGTTACTTTTTAACAGTGGGAGGGAAGCAAAAATGGGATAGGCCAAGGGTGTCAAACTCAGTTCCTGTGGGCCACAGCCCTGCACAGTTTAGATATAACCCTAATTAAACACATCTGATCCAGCTAATCTAATCATTTAGGCTTATTTGAAAACTACATGGTATGTGTGTTGGAGCAGGGTTGGAATTAAACTCTGCAGGGCTGCGGCCAGGAACTTTGAAGTTTGACACCCCTGGGATAGGCCTAAAAATCTCAAACTAGCTGTTTTTAATTAAAGGAATCAGTTACTTAATAAGACATTTGGGCTGTTACCAGGCAAATTAAATCAGTATCAACCAAATTCATCTTTGCAAGGCAAAAGTAACACAGACGCTTCATTTGAAGTGGCATTTAGATGTATTTACACACTGTTTAATGCAGGACATGAATGCATTTAACCTGCAGTTGCAAATGCAGAAATAATGTTTTGATATATAAGACATAAAGTGTTGAATACTCATTTGAGATTATTAAAAAAACAAAAAAACATCAAAAGATACTTTAAATGTGAAATTAAAACTGCCAGTAGGTGTCAGGTGACACTGTTAATAAGCGAGTCATTGCGATTGAACCGAATCATTTAAACGGTTGCTTCATTCAGAAACGAAACACCGTCATTGATCAAAGACGCAAAACTGTGCTATGGTGGCTGTGTTTGGAATTATTTTTGTGGTCGAAATAGAGCAAAAACAGGCAAAATGGTGTTATACGTCTTAATTAACATCTTGTTAATCGAACTGTTGTAAAAAAAAAAAAATCTATATGTAATCATTGTTCTCCTGCCCATTATTTACTGCAGTAGTTTCCAGGGAACGATTGTTTTTTTTACTCAGTAATTAATGTGTTTTAAAATGTAGCGAAGTACAATACTTCAAACAAATTATACTTAAGTAAAATTAAAATTACAGATTTTAAAAATTACTTTAAAATGTAGAAGTACACAAAAAGCTACTCAATTATCCTACAGTAACACGAGTAAATGTAATTTGTTACTTTCCACCTCTGGTAGGACATAAATTGTACTTTAATCTCTATGGCATTTTTATGACAATTCTGCCAATTGTCAAACTCGTGCAACTCCTTTTCAAATTACATACCAGAGCAGAAAGGCATTTATTTTCAGTAAAGACTTAAGTAAATATTTGAAAAGTGGAAATTAAACGCCTCATTGATAATACAGTGGGCTTACCTGTAGGTAGGTTTTTGTCGCAATAAAGTGGCGTTCATCAAATAAAATGTATAATTTACACTCTATGTTATTGTATACTGTTTTATAATGTACTAAAGTACTGAAGTATAAATATCTGCCACCAAACTACTATTTACACGCCTTTTTCTAAAGAAAATTCTGCTATTTTTGGGTAAACAGAATTTATCATTATTTGCACTTAGTGTAACTAGAATATATCACTTTTTTCCAATTAGTGTAACTGCCAAAAATAGCAATGTTCAGTTAAAGACAGCTCAGTGTTGATTCAGTTCTGTCCAATAGCTTATGTAAAGTTCTTCAATTATGAATGAGTTCATTTGGACAATATAGCATTGTTTACTAATATGAAGCCTTATTAACAAGCCTTTGTAAAAAAGCATGGTTAGCACATTTGTTTGTAAGGTAACAACCTTGACAGCTCTGAATTAATGTTTGAGATTGTCATGATGTGACAATTAAGCATACTACTCTGAAACGTGTTGCTTATTGTATACTGTTTCACACACTATTCTTTAAAAAATAGTAGGCAGTGTGCACTGTGTACTGGGCAGTAAGCAGTAAGCAAGTATGCCATTTCGATCACAGCCATGCTGTGTTTTGTTTATGCTCGGGAGGCTGCTTTAGAGAGCTGTTTAAGTGTTAGAGGCACTTAAAGGTGCAATAGGTGATTGTCTTCAGAAACATTATTTGTTATACTGGTTGAAAGTCTCCATATCCCAATAGCAAAGTTAAGTGGTTTAAATGTATTTATCTGTATTTATATATTCTGTGGAAGGGCCAAGAAATGTTCGTCCAATCAAAACGCTCGGTCCGAGCGTTTTTATTGACTTTCCTACCTGCCTGTCAATGTACAGTATGTATTTGCATACCTCTGCGCACCGGGTTTGCGCAGACAGGACACGTCATCAGTGCAATCACGCATGTTGTGCAGACAGATCGAGAATGGCAGACAAACATCAACAACCCGATCTTCCTCCCTGGGGCTCGTGCTTTGTACCTCGCTTAATACATCTGAGATGATTTGAGAGATGCTGGATCTTCTAATACTGATAACTGATCTCTGGCTAATTTGGTTCTTCAAACGAATTTGCGGATTTTATTAAAATATCTGGATTAAGTTGTCTAAGATTACTGGCGTTCTCGTGTTCCCCGAAAAGGGCAGATGTATCGATACTCGAAACGATGATCAGCAATGCAGCGATTGGCTGGCGGCAAGACAGCAACGTAATGACATCATATAATTAAAAAAGACTTTTCGAAAAAGTTGACAAATTTCTGGACCTTTATAAGGAAAAAGCCATGTGAACAAAACAACATAAATGTTATAATGGATAAATTAAATGTGCACTGTTTTTTTTTTTTCTTTACATGATTCCCAATTATTTATATTCACGATTTCTAGTATTTGTACAGGTTTTACATTTTTATTTCAATGTTGTAAATAGCAATTCATTTAATTGTATCTTTGAAACAGATTTAAGTGACAGCATTAATTAAAGTTTCTTAAGGGTCAAGATCAAGTTATCTGCATCTCCTGCGCTCAAGCATCAAGCCACTCCCATAATCGCTGTCACCGCTCAAATTAATGCACAGCTCAGATTAACTGTACAGCATGTGTATAAGATTCCAATACAATAATAAAGTAATTATTTCATCACTAATAAATCTTTAGATGAGTAAAACTGTCTATAGTATTATAGACTACACAACATTATTATATTATTTTCAAATTTATTTTTAAATTATTATTATTTTAAATGATTGTCCCTGGACCATTACCCTTGTAATTAAGTAGTAGTGGCTGGGGCAGATTTTAAGTATCAATTCTGCTTAAAAAGATGCAATCTAATCCTGTTTACATTAACCTCCCGAGCAGGTTTAAGTTTACGGACCTGTTGCTATGACAGCAAGTCCGGGATGAGCTTCGATGATCCAAGATCAACAATCAAACACATGATGTAGCTCAGCCCTGTTCTCAATTCCAGTCCTGATTTGAGAAAATCGGATTTGTGCTGTTCAGACTGTCATAAGAAAATCAGATATGGGTCACATTTGGGCAAAAAGTCGGATTTGGGCCACTTTAGCCTGCAGTGTGAACCTAGTCTAAATCACATTTCAAACAGGTTTCTCGAAAACTCCCTCGTCAGTCATTGGTCAGCTAAACAGATAGCCCTTGCCCCAAACTCATGCCATTGGTTGAGCCAGTATAGCTATGTAGCGGTAACCAAACAAAACAATGTTTTGAAAGAAAAGTTTTTAGACTTTTGGTGGGAATCATCCAATGTCTTCTCTCAGCACATCAAGCTAAATAAGGAGAAATATATATATATATATATATATATATATATATATATATATATATATATATATATATATATATATATATATATATATATATATATATATATATGTATGTATGTATATATATATATATCTATATCTATATATATAATTTTAATTATTTTTTCATCATTTTAATTCTTTTTTCATCATTTTAATTCTTTAATTCTCTTATATCCTGAGTGCTTTATATTATAGCATTCAAGAAATTACACACTTCCCCTTTAAAGATAATAGTATTACATGCCAATGAAATAATGAATTTCACAATGAGTTTCTGGGTAAAGCAAAACAACATTCCTGCTCTGATATAAAATGTAGTTTAGTAAAACAAGCAGCAATGTGTCAAATATCTGACTGTTTTTTTTATTATTATTTACAGGACCTTTCACGGTTACAACAGCACAATCTTTCACTTCATCTAACTCTTTTGATGTACACAACCATAATTCAGTAGCAACACTTTTACCCACAACATCAAAATTACCTGAAAGTACTGCAGTTCAGACAGAAAAAACTGACCAGACATCTACAGCATCACCAAAGCAGTTTCATTCAACGACACAGTCCTCATCCTATCCAACCACAATGGAGAACTCAAAAAATGACCCATCTCACAGCAGTAGTACTGTTAGGACAACACTAACCAGCAGATCAACAACTCCACGTGTTGGTAGTAACTCTACAGTTACTCTGTCATCTAAAGATCTGACATTTGAACCCAAAACCACTTATGAAAGCAGGTACATTCAAAATATACTTCTGTAAAACATAAATACTATTTAACATCTGTTTGGATCTACTAACTGATAACGTATCTCAGCTTCATAAGTCTAACAAAGTCCTTATTTATTTCAGAGACCTTATTTGGGTGATTGCACTAGTTTGTGGTGCACTGCTTATATTAATGTTACCTGTGATTTCCTGGAAATTGTGGTCATTGCATAGTAAGACCTCTATTATTATTATTATTATTATTATATTTTTATTGTATAGGCTGGTTATTATACACTTAATTGGTCAATAAGCATTCACTTGTCAGTATTTACTATCATTTTTTCTCTTTTAAAAATAAAGAAAGAAATAAAATATATATATACACATTTTTTTTCTGACCATTTCAGCAAAGGCAATCACAAGAGAGGAAGCAACAGAAATAACAACAGACCTGCATGTAAGTAAATCTTTCAAAAATATTATGTAAAAAAAATAGATATTTTTTAAATTACAGCAGAAACAGAAACAACACAACAATAAACTTTGTAGATTTTATTTTTGCAATTTTTTTCTTCTTTTTTTTGATAGGAAAATGACAGCGTTGGTCTGCTGGGCAATGAATGGACAAATGCTTCAGTTGTGCAGTTCAGCACAGACGCCAACACTGTCCGAATAACCTGTTGAACACAAAGATGGAATATAGAGGCTTTATCATGTCTCTGTGTCAAGAGCCTCTCTCCTGCAGAGTTTAGTTTCAACACTATTTAACTGCACCTGAATCAACTAATCAATGTATTTGAGTTTACTTGAAAATGACAGCCAGGTGTGTTGGAACTAAACTCCGCAGGTAAGTGACTCTCCAGAAGCATGAAACAGGAACCCTGTCACAGATGTAGAGCCAGAAGATGGTGCTCTCCACTTGTGTAACAGGCCTACAGCCTTTCCTGTGGTATTTATATATAGAAAGTAAAATTAGGCCTTGTCTTTCATCTCAACTTCCTATCAAAGCTGTCAGCACACTTAAGAATCTGCAAGATAATAATGATGTCCAAAACGACAACAATTCAAGTGCTCAACATAATTCCTGAATGTAGAAGTGTCTGATGTCTTTCTTTCTTTCTTTCTGAAACCTAACAAATTCTTGAATATATTATATATATTTATAAAATTTTGTATTATAATGCAAAGAGATTTATACATTTTTAATTGGGGCTTAAGTGTCCAAAAACCTTTTAAGGTGTAATTTGTTTTAAGGTGTAATTCTGGTCACTCCCCTAGACAGAAAATTTGCATACATTAAATTAAATAGAACACTAAAATTCAATTTGTTTTGAGAAACCAGCCCTTTTTAAATCCACATAACTTGTCGTACTGGTTCATGCTCCATAGTATTTCATCAAGGCAGTAATCTCCATATAATGGCTTGTTTTCTCATGATAACTTCAGCAAAGCATGAAACAATTTTTAGTAAGTTTTCTTACTATACGAACCAGTTTCATGAGGAAGCTGTGACCTTGGGCATTCATTTAAAAATACAGTTTCAGACTTGACTTTTGTCTGACAGTCAGGTTTTGTCAGATGGTAACCTAACAAAGAAAGTCCTCCTTCCCAGTCTTCACTTCCCTTCTACTTTTTTTCTTTAAATAAAATCCATCTGTTTGTTTGCACTTATAACTCAATACTGCTATGCTTAGTTGGTGTATGTGAGAATATGTGTAATTATATGACCTGATCAAGCAGCTATTTTGTGTACAAACCTTTCAAGCAAAGCTAATTATAAAGACAGTTGAATGGAACAACATACAATATATAAGCACTAATAATGAGCAAAGGAAGTGTAATACAAACATACAAGTAATTATTATTATTATTATTATTTTTTTTTTACTATTACTTTAACTGCATAGAATTAACAACTCCCGGTAAACAAACAACATTACAAATGGGACCAAACACTATGGACTACTTAATGATAAGTCATCAAGGCATGAGGCTTCATGAGTTTAAAGGAGATTAGCACCAATACATTTTGAGAATGAATGATTCAGACTGGCTAGCTAGTCATTCATTAATTTATTTGTTCTCAATATCATGTCTAGCTTTTCACTTTAAAAAATAAATGTGCTGTTGGGGATATTTTTACTTGATATTAAAAATTACAAGTTCATTTCAAGTCATATTAAATAATATAGTTGACTTCATTTGAATCCCGTTTTTTTTTTTTTTTTTATTCTACATACTGACCAAAACTGACTTGTTTGACTTCCGTGAGCTACCGAACAAACTTATCATCTATGAAAACCCAGATATGAAGCTGGATGTGTGCAATGCTAAAGTTCAAAAGCATCAGTTTTCAAATCTCCCAGCATATTAATAAGTCATAGCATGATATTCTTCAAGTAATTGTGCGAAAATTACGCTTTTTTTAATCACAACTCTGTAAATTTGTGTGAAAGTGTTCATTTATTTTGGAAACTGCAGTAATATGTACTTATTGGTACGTATTTCATGTCAAGCTAAAAAGTGCACCCAGGTACATAAATACCATGAGACCAGGTTGGCAAACACCTTTTAGACATGATCAGGTTGGGCACGTGTTTATATTATTGAGGAAAACCATTATGTCATTCTGTAAACACTCCTTCAAATGTGAAGCAAATCTATGCCATGGTCTGTCTGAATACTCGATTCTGATTGGCTGGCAGGTGTTGATTAAATTTGTTTAACTGCACAGGTAGTTCCAGGTCAATTTAATCACGTTCTATATTAATGCGCTTCCTATAAACATTGGTAACCATAGTAACATACAGTTACAGTTGATAATCAACGGCTAGCTGTGCATTAACCGATCTGAATGCACTTCGCGGAGGCAACCACCCTCAGCTGCGCGTTCTTCGCCTCCACGTCCTGCATTCAAATCGTTTAAATGCACAGCTAGCCGTTGATTATCCCTTACATGTTGTGTAAGGTTTCATCAGCAAGATTATTTTTCTTATTGTTTTTATCATTATCATTATTATACTATTATTATTACTATTTTGATTATATTGTTTCGATTTTGAGAATAAAAACAAACAAAACAAAAACATTTAAACCAGGCCGAGGGTTTCTGGGCTTGGTGTGTAACGCGATCGGTGGTCGCGCGGAAAAACCGTTACAAACATTCAAGCGCGAGCAGCGGCACTCAGTGGAGCAGCACGAATATCTGAGGTAAGACAACGAAACCTTTCAAATAAACTATGATCTTTTTGAAAAGCTATGAAAATAACATCTAGCTAATGCCATAATTGTGTGTTTCACAAATTATGTTTCACAATTAAGTACAAATTATGTTAATGTGGCCACAATATTAAGTCAGTTTACCGGTCCAGAGTTAATTATTCCACATATACCATGGTGACTACCTGAATACCTTTTCTTAGATGTTTTATTTCAAGATATTTTTTAAGATTTTAGTCTGCTGGTTACCAGAGCACTCGTGTATTGATTATTTTCACCAACAGAGGGCGCTGCGAGCTACATCGAGTGCCTGGTCACGTGCCGCTACTTCATTCGTGAAGAACCTGGACGACAGCAGCGCGCTATCATCAATTCTCAAAAGATGTTATTGTTCAAAGCATTGAATAAAAAAAAAAATAAATAAAAAAAAAATTCTCAAAAGAGACACCATTGTCCCTATCAAGCTAATATGTTGAATTAAAATAATACTGTTTGTATGTACTTTATAACTGCCTTTATAACTATGATTTCATGACTCCTGTTGTTTTAACAGACTGAAATTGATGGAGATATTTTAATGAACCTAACAGAGTCTGGTGGCACAGACAGTGATCAAGGAGTGCCAAAGAAGAGCAGTTGGTGTAGATATTGTTACTGCTTTGGATGAAGAAAAACTAATCTGCGTTGGTTTGGCACACAAAGGTAATACATCACTGATTTACATGAACAGTAATGCTAAGACTCACAATTATCAGAAACATAGTATGCCATATTCAATTTAACACATTTTATATTTAAGGTCTCAATGGTTGCTGCTGTCCTGCTGTTTCCACTTAAAGGAGAGTCTGAGATCTCTTCATGTCATCAGTGTATCCATAATATTTAAATCTATATTTTTTTCTTTTTCAACCCCTTCTCCTGGTAAAGATTTCTTCTAAACATTTGTTTATGGGGTTATTCTGTGGAACTGTTTGTGTCCATGCAGGTTCCACGGTAACAGCAGCAAGAATGAATAAAGGGAATATTCAAACAAAAATTTAAATTCTGTCATAATTTACTCAGCTTCATGTTGTTTCAAACGTATATGACTTTCTTTTGTTTTGTGAAAGAAATTATTTTCAAGAATGTCATCATCAGACATGTTCTGGACCCCAGTGATTTTCATCATATGGACATTCTACAAAAATATCTTATTTTGTGTTCTGCAGAAGAAAAAAGGGTTGTTTGGAACAACATCAGGGAGAGTAAATGACGACGAAATATCCCTTTAATGGGTCATATACTTTTGATTACAATTTGTTATATTTAGAATTAATTGTTTTCTCACTGATGTCAACTTATAATATTAGTAAGGGATTCTTGCAACCAAAAAACTCATAATGTAGTTTTTCATGACTACTTGCCAACGTCTCTATTATCTTAATTATGTTGATAATACAGTTTACACTGCCTCGTCTTTCTTTTCAAAGCCTCTTTTACATCGACAGGTTCAAAAATAGTCAAAGATTTATTGCGGACTCATTTTTTAATCTTAATTATACAGTATTGTTCAAAATAATAGCAGTACAATGTGACTAACCAGAATAATCAAGGTTTTTAGTATATTTTTTATTGCTACGTGGCAAACAAGTTACCAGTAGGTGCAGTAGATTCTCAGAAAACAAACAAGACCCAGCATTCATGATATGGACCCTCTTAAGGCTGTGCAATTGGGCAATTAGTTGAAAGGGGTGTGTTCAAAAAAATAGCAGTGTCTGCCTTTGACTGTACAAACTCAAAACTATTTTGTACAAACGTTTTTGTTTCTAGGATTTAGCAATCCTGTGAATCACTAAACTAATATTTAGTTGTATGACCACAGTTTTTTAAAACTGCTTCACATCTGTGTGGCATGGAGTCAACCAACTTGTGGCACCTCTCAGCTGTTATTCCACTCCATGATTCTTTAACAACATTCCACAATTCATTCACATTTCTTGGTTTTGCTTCAGAAACAGCATTTTTAATATCACCCCACAAGTTCTCGATTGGATTAAGGTCCGGAGATTGGGCTGGCCACTCCATAACATTAATTTTGTTGGTTTGGAACCAAGACTTTGCTCGTTTACTAGTGTGTTTGGGGTCATTGTCTTGTTGAAACAACCATTTCAAGGGCATGTCCTCTTCAGCATAGGGCAACATGACCTCTTCAAGTATTTTAACATATGCAAACTGATCCATGATCCCTGGTATGCGATAAATAGGCCCAACACCATAGTAGGAGAAACATGCCCATATCATGATGCTTGCACCACCATGCTTCACTGTCTTCACTGTGTACTGTGGCTTGAATTCAGAGTTTGGGGGTCGTCTCACAAACTGCCTGTGGCCCTTGGACCCAAAAAGAACAATTTTACTCTCATCAGTCCACAAAATGTTCCTCCATTTCTCTTCAGGCCAGTTGTGTTCTTTGGCAAATTGTAATCTCTTCTGCACATGCCTTTTTTTTAACGGAGGGACTTTGCGGGGGATTCTTGAAAATAGATTAGCTTCACACAGACGTCTTGTAACTGTCACAGTACTTACAGGTAACTCCAGACTGTCTTTGATCATCCTGGAGGTGATCATTGGCTGAGCCTTTGCCATTCTGGTTATTCTTCAATCCATTTTGATGGTTGTCTTCCGTTTTCTTCCACGTTTCTCTGGTTTTGCTCTCCATTTTAAGGCATTGGAGATCATTTTAGCTGAACAGCCTATAAGTTTTTGCACCTCTTTATAGGTTTTCCCCTCTCCAATCAACTTTTTAATCAAAGTATGCTGTTCTTCTGAACAATGTCTTGAACGACCCATTTTCCTCAGGCTTTCAAATGCATGTTTAGCAAGTGCTGGCTTCATCCTTAAATAGGGGCCACCTGATTCACACCTGTTTCTTCACAAAATTGATGACCTCAGTGATTGAATGTCACACTGCTATTTTTTTGAACACACCCCTTTCAACTAATTCAACTAATTGCCCAATTGCACAGCCTTAAGAGGGTCCATATCATGAATGCTGGGTCTTGTTTGCTTTCTGAGAATCTACTGCACCTACTGGTAACTTGTTTGCCACGTAGCAATAAAAAATATACTAAAAACCTTGATTATTCTGGTTAGTCACATTGTACTGCTATTATTTTGAACAATACTGTATATATATATATATATATATATAAAAATTCACTTTAACTACTAAATATTGTTATAGTATAACAATATTTTCTCCTTGTTTAGGAATTACATACACCCAACCCGTGCTGTTTATAAAGGGACGTGCCTTGGATGCAGAGACTCTTTCAGAAATAATGATGGAAGGGGAGGAGGAGGTCTGAGAAGTAGAAGATATGAACACAGCTCTACACTTCATCTTCAACACTGAATATGCTTCAAAGTTGAGAGACACCCTGACATTCATTGAAAACTCTTTAATGTATCATAATGCCAAAACCAATATGCCAGCCACAATGGCCAGTTTTTTTTTATAATTAAATTAATGTATATGTATATAAATGCATGATGTTGATTGTTGTTTATATATTAATGTGTTTGTTGGTTTGTTTGTAACACATATTTATGTTTGATTGTTGTTTGTTTATTTATTTATGTGTTCGTTGGTTTGTTTGCAATACATATTTATGTATTAAACAGTTTGTGGACAATCGCGGTGTTCTGTCTATATAGTGAAATTGGATTAGTAATGTATAATAATAATAATAATAATAATAATTTTATTGCCATCTAGAAAAAGGTTAAAAAAGGAACCCATGAGGGTCACTAATGTACCTTTAAGTGAAGGTTCCAATTAGAACCTTGTCAAAAAGGGTCAAAAATGAACCTTTATGGTTCCCCCACAGTTGCAATCTCCAAGAACCTCAAAAGGTTCATTTTTTAACCTTTTCTTCTAAGAGTGATGACACTAATTGTCTTCTCACTGCATCTAAAACAGTGTCCACAGAAAAGGGTTAAATCGTTCATATGCTATAACACGGACAAAAATGTTTTTTAATGATGAAAAAGACCTTGTTTTATCAAAAGTAACACTTAATATCAAATCAAATCAAATATCAAATCACACTTCATATCAAAGCAAGGTTGCTTTTCAGTGAAACATGCATGTTCCATAAAGTTTCAAAGTTGTGTCTCCACTTTTTGTCAATACCGTCAGACATTCATTAAAATGTAATAAAATCAGGGAATATCAGGGGCAACTTTATTGTTTCAGAATATTTTAAATCCTAATGTTAATAGACTATTTCCTGGTAGCAATCATATGTCAACTCCATCTTCCAATTTCTGAGGAAATTATTTGAAATATTTAGCTCATTTTGTTCTCCTGAAGCAGGTTCCATTAGCATCTAGCATCAACAGAAAAAAAAGGGCTACTACATGAACTCCATTTGTTTTGTGAAAGAAATGTCAAATTTGTCAACACCATCAGATTTTGTGTTTGAATGATATATCAAAATACTTAAGTGTGACTCTTGAATAAAAGCTTTATAAACAATAACATACTGTTTGTTGTGTTTGTTTTAATACAGTAATTGATTGATTCGATGGATTTGATTCAGGTTTTTCATCAACTGGGTCAGTTCTGTCTCCTCCCTCAATTTAATATTTTGATAATATTTCATTATGATATTTCACATGTGTTGGTCACATGTGAAAGTGTAATCTATCTGCTAACATGAATATGGGTTTTGAAATGTTAAAAGCATCTTGAATGCTGTTACAGATAAAGTTGAAATTATATTACACAGTCAAGGTAAAAAGCACATTTTGTTAAAAAAAGAGAAATGTTGGGAGGCTGTATCAAAGCATAGCTCAGTAGCTTAGTACATTAGACAAATTAAACTACATTTATGTATCTTATGAGTTCAAGGTTTTATTTTTTCAATTTTGCACCCTGTTGTGTCCCACTTTTCAAGAATAACTGAACTGTTAACTATTAAAATTATTCCAAGAAATGTGTTTTGGGCCATATTCCATTAGGACTCGGTGGTTTTAACATGCCACCAATAGAAGACAGCAACCAACAGGGACCATTACAGTTTCCATTTAAACCAATACAATTCCCATTATAACTATTAAAACCATCACTTTTTTCCAGCAGGGATGTTCAGTAATTTGCCAAACTTTACATTTCTCTCACCCAAACATACAGGTTGACAGCAGATGATGAATCTGTAGGAGGCACAACCAGGGTTGAGATAACCCGGATCATTTACATAGTTAACAATTTTTTTTTTTTTTTATTGTTATTCTGTAAGACTGGCAAAACTTCTAAAGTCTGCTCTTGACAAATGACACATGAAATAAATGACATGCATTCTCAAGCCATATTTTTTCCTCAGCTTTATTTCAACAGGTGTGGACAGGCTTTAGTTAAGCATGGGATGGTGACAATGACAGTCCTCTCTCAATGTGAGTAAGTTATGCTCCTCTAAAGACATGTTCACTGACACCTGCTGGCAGACAGTAGGCGATTAAAGACAAGTATTAGTCTAAGAAAACATCCTCAGCCATATTCATGTGCGAGGACATTCCATCAAGTAACGATTAGTCCGAGACTTCATTTGAATCCTATGTTTGCCTGAAATTATTCACTATATTACAAGCTTTTTACAACTTAAAAATAGATTAATAACTATCACTACCATATCTCTCTATGTACTTGTAAATACAACGTTTCTTTTTTGTTTTGTTTTACAAATCCCGTACCGACACGTTAATCAGTAAATGTAAGGCAGAACAACAAAGAGGGGAAAAAAAGTTCACAACTGTCCATCTAATCTACACTCCATTTATGAAAAAGTTAGCTCTTCTGCAGATCTGAAATGCAGTCTATACTCTGGAGAATAGACATGAACGTACAAACAGGAAGATCTAACAATATGACACTGAATAAGCTGTGGATAAAGCGGGATGTGGTTATCAGTGCCAGCCTGCATGTCATCACTTAGATGAACATGACTGGTAATGAAATGACTAGGTACCACGTTTCTGCAGCAATACTATATAGTGTAAGACAACCGTTCCAGAACCCTTGGTTACGGTCCTGTCATCCAAAGAGCAGATGCATTGTTAAAAAACAGAAGAAAATGAAACAATACAGAAAGCAATTTTGCGGCTTCACATGCAAATTTACCCAACATTTATATTAGAGGTCTTTCCCAAAAAAGCAGCATGCACTGAACTTGATTTTTGCAAAGTGATGAAAATCCTAGATCAAGTTCATACACTGTTAAAATGCACCATTAAAGACTTTCTTTGACACAACGCTGCACTACAAAACCAGTCCGTAGGCAGCATGTGGACAAGGCCTGCTTTCAACCAGATCGCAAACATAATGCAAGCAGCATAGCCGTGGCATCCTGTAACGGGAAAATGACAGAAAAGCCAGGATTCACAATGCGGCACAAAGTGCGAGGAGTATTGCAGGATGACAACTCCAAACTTGAAAAAAATTCCATGGTCCATCTTTAGAACAAACGATAAAAGGCAATCGACCTACCGGTTTCCCAAAGGAGGATGTGTTACGACTGAAGGAGCCATGCTGATTTATTAATGGCAGAGCATCTGTTGGCACTTTTGGACCTTTCCTTCACAACTTACCGGAGGGTAATGAAGTCCAACAAACCCCCTGAGAAAACTTAAAGATAATGGCTGTTCCCTGAAAGGGGCACGACCAGGACAAAAGACAAAAACATCTAAAGCTAAGAGTTTTTACAGTTCAGCTCACACTCAGACGCCTTCTGCTCCGAGTGATTATTCACAGTGCATAACAAGGGGTAGCGACTGAGAGGAAAAACCAACAACAAAACATTGAACATGTTGCCTGACGTAGTAGTTAAGACATTTTCCAGGGACATGCTTTCCGCTTCCCGTCTCAAGTGCTACGCTTTACCATCATACAGGCTCTGACGGCCACTTCTAACTCTCAGTGCACATCAAACCAGATGTGCAATGCTACCTAGGTACAAGGGAAAATAATAAAATGAAGTTGGCCTTTATTGATGATGGAATGCAATACTTTCCTTCATCTCACTCTTCTCTGAGCGAAGCTGACCTTCAGCAATGGACAAAAGTGATACGATGGAGCTTGCTTGAATGTAGAGGAATGTTATCCGATGGGGGAATGGCTGTTAATAAGGTGCAGGCTTTGTGTCTTTAGATGTGCATGTGAGATTGTCTGTTTATGAGCGTATGGGTCTGTGTGAAGAACCCTCGTCGCCGATGCAGCCCGAGCGACCGGTCACAGTATTTACCTCCCAACAGGCGGCAAAGGAGGGGCTCCTCTCATTACTGCCAAACAAACAGAGACACGTATGAGTTTGAGTTCAAAAATCAATGTTGATATCGTACCAGTACCAAATCATCAGACAAAAGCATTCAGCAGAGTCGTTATGAAAAGCAAGTAGCGGCTTTGTCTTTACACAAGCACATGAAAGCATACGAGTGATCAAAAGAGGCTTTGTGCTCACTGAGAGATGCATTCTATGTATTTGTTGAAGCTTGTGTGGTTCTGAACCAAACTGCTAGACTGAACGGTTCATTTCTTGAGACTTACCTCTGTTAGCTTTGCTTGGGTATATCTTAGTGAAGTGTCTATACTCTTCTGGAGGAGGGAAGTCATCCAGAGGATGAAAAGAATACTTGGACTCAAAATCATCTGTTGGAAGAGACAAATAGAAATAAGAAATTTGTACAGCATTTTTAAATTTTTTTAAAAGAAAATGATAATGTATACAACCATGCAAAGTTTGGGGTTAGTATGATTTTTTTTTCTTTAAGAAACACTTTTATTCAGCAAAGACTAGGCATGGGGCGATAACCGGTTTCAATGTATACCGCGGTTTGGAAAATTCACAGTTTCAAAACCACTAAAATTTTCCGTTACACCGTTCCAGCGGTATGCACAGTTTTTTTACGTGTCATCAAAGATGGAGAGTGCAGGACTCAGTTGTGAGCAATGAAGAGCGTAATGAGTCACACGGCCCCTCCTCCTCCGGATAGCGGTCAGTGAGAGTCACCTGTGTGTAGGATGATGGCTGAAGAAGCTGAATGGCGAAGACTGCCGTATGGGAATTTCTCAGGTAATGTAGACCAATCACGTTCCGTACACAACAATGTTCTGTACAGATGACGTTTTGGCACCAATTGCTAAATAAATACCTCCAGGTCGTACACAAACGATATATCTGTGTTATCTTCATTTCTCCCTCTTTCACCCTCGATCAAGACAGAGACCCATTCGCCAGTTGTTTCAGTGTTGAAATAAATACTATTTGGCTTGCTACCGAGACAGATAACATGGCTAATTAACTAGCTAACTTCAACTAGTTTCCTCCCTCATGTTACTTCACAGAGCGGGGAATAGCAGACTAAAGTACTACGTTTCTGCGATTTAGTACAATTAAATTTAGCTGGTATCATGTCTATAATTTTAAGCCTCCCGCCATTGTTTACATCTGTTCAAAATCACATCATTTAAAAAACAAACAAACTGCTGGCTCAGGTGTCTTTGCCACTGTTTGTGTATTATACGGAGAGAGACCGTGTGTGTGTGTGTGTGTGTGTGTGTGTGTGTGTGTGTGTGTGTGAGAGAGACACAATCGCGCGCTCTCCTTATGTGTGTGTGCACACATCTTTGTAACTCACCGCTCATAACACAGACTGAAAGATGAATGTGTAGAAAGTGAGCATATCTCCAAAAGCCTTGTTGAGCTGCAGGTTTACTGACTGGATTTTTTATTTTTTACAGAAATTGTTTTGATTTATGTTTTTGATTATTGAGCTGTAGGTTTAGGTTAAGTGATTGCATTTTTTATTTTTATTTTTCATTTGGAAGGATTTTTTTTTAAAATTTTTACAGAAAATAATTTATTTATGTTCTGATTATTGTTGAGCTGCAGGTTTAGGCTCACTTAAGTAACTGCACGTAATTTAATTAACAAGAATTCAATTATTTATATTAATTATTTAGCCTGACATGTTTACTGTTCCAAAATGTTCTATATGTTTCTTAAAAATAAAATGTATTGTGTTCAGTGGAAAAAACGGTGACATTCAAAGACATTCATACCCAGACATTCAAAAATAACATATTTTAGAGCTGTAATCGCAATACCGTAATACCGTGAAGCCGTGATATTTTTATCTAAGGTTATCATAATGTCAGAATCTCATACCGGCCCATGCCTAGCAAGGACACATTAAATTGATCAAAATTTTAAACACTGATAATAAATGTTTCTTAAGCAGCAAATCAGCATTTTAGAATGATTTCTGAAGGATCATGTGACACTGAAGGTTTAAATTAAAATAATACTTCACGATATTACTGTTTTTACTGTATTTTTTACTGTATTTTCAAAATGGTATTGAACCCAAACTTTTGAACAGTAATGTAGGTCTTCTCACATTTATTTTCGTGAAATTTCTTCTCACAAAAATGTGTAACTTCTCTTGTATTTCACAAAACTACAAGATTTAGGCTAATTGTGCAGTTTTAATTATGCAACAGCCTTTTCACAGCAAATTCTCTGATAAAAACCTTTAACATTTAACACTAATACTATGGTTTGATCATTTATAACCAACTGCCTCGTCTTTCCTCATTTTTATGCAACTTTGGACAAAACCATCTTTATTAATGAACAAATTTAAATGACATCCATTTTCTTTCTTTTTTTTAAAATCGAGGTTCATGTGAACCTAAAGCAGTTTTGTTGGTCACTCAATATTTGGCAACAATACCAATACAGAGATTGTATTAAAGTTTCAAAGGGGCTTGACAAACTACATAATTACATTATCGAAGATTTTGGAGTGAGCACATGCCTAATTATGCCACTGGATTGTCTAAAAATCCATTAAGTCTAATTATTTGATGCTATTATCTTGTTAGCATCGTCATACAATGAATATGCGACGACTCTGTAACAGCTGCAACTGCGGATGCCCGTGAACTCATTAAATGAGTAACTTGCTTTTATATGAAACTGAATCTGAACATTTTTAGATCTATAACAGGTTTAACAGATGCCGATTTATTTTGCACAATACCATGGCCCAAGAATAAAGACGGGCCATTGTGAGAGTGTTTCTGTCATTCACGCCAAAGTTTAAATTTGGAGAAAACATCATCCTCTCTATATGAACGGAGGATGATGAAATGAGGATGTGAGGGCCGGCACAGGGTGAGAGTGAGCTTGAAGGACTCACCTACAAAGGAACGGGAAATGGAAGTGTGTCCATTGCGGATGGGCGGGGGAGGGGGCGGGGGTCCGGCTGGTGTGCGGGAGGGGGGAGGAGGGGGCTTGCCTCGGCTTGGGACATCCGAGGTAGTGCCATGAGTCCGGTAAGGAGGTGGAGGCGGCGGAGGAGCATCCCGGCCATTTCGTGAAGGCTGCCCAGGAACTGGAGGAGCTAGAAAAAGAAAAACGTCTTGTAGAAAAATCCAGCAAATAAAAGATGAACATCTATAGTCAAATCATTAAAAATGATATTTCTCATGCACCATAGTTCAACTCCATATGGCAGCTTTGTGTGAGGTTTAATCTGGGGTTGACATGCTGTTTTTGAAGTCCATTCCACTTTTTTGATGTTATGATGAAGTTATGTGAATAAAGGCTTAAATTTCAATCTGTTCCTCACACAAAAATGATCATGATTCAGAATAAAGCAGCTGAATCACAAAGACTACATCTATAGTGCTTTTGTGGAGTTCTTTAAGGAAATTGAGAGATGCGGTTACAATGACAGATGTATGAAAAAGAGCAGCTTCAAAATTTTCCTTGTGTGTTAAACAGAAATTAAATAGTAAATAATGACACAAAGTTTGTGTGTGAACTATTCTTTAAAAAAAAATTAACCTGGAAACAAACTATGGTTTAAAAGTTTGGGGTCAGTAAGATGTCTTGTTTTTTGAACAAAATTAACACTTTTACTCAGCAAAGATACATTAAATTGATCAAAAGTGACAGTAAAGGCATTTATAAAGTTACAAAAGATTTATATTTTATAAATGCTGTTCTTTTGAGCATTCTATTTATCAAAGAATCCTGAAAAATAATTGTATCAAGGTTTTCACAAATAACATTTAAGCAGAAAAATGGTTTTCAACATTGATAGCATCAAATCAGAATACTAGAAGGATTTCTGAAGGATCATGTGACACTGAAGACTAGAAACTATAATATTATATTAACTATAATTATTTAATAATATTAAAGTTTTTACTGTATATTTGATCAGATAAATGCAGCCTTGGTGAGCGGAAGAGACTTAAAATCTTACACATCCACATTTTAAACAGTAGTGTAGATTAAAAAAAAATTTAATTAATGAATTAAAATTAGATAAATGTCACAGACAATAGAGCTCACCTGCTCCTCGTCCCGGGGGCTCTCGCACTGGAGGAGGGGGTCTGGCGGCCTGTGGGGTGGGTGACGGTGGTGGAGGTGGCGCATGTCCGCGTGTCGGTGTGTGTCCACCTGCTGAAGGCTTCTTGCTGAGTGAGTTGTGTCTCTGGGGCAGTTCGGGGGCTGCCTCATTCACAGGACTGGAGGGGCCATTGGAAACCCCAGACTGCTGACGGTAAGGGGGCGGCGGCGGGGCCAGGGAGGAAGAGGAGGATGAAGACGAGCGGCTGCTTGCAGGTGACGGAGGAGGTTTCACTGGTGGAGGTGGTGCGTTTTCACGTACTGGCGCTGGAGAGGGTCCTCGCTGCCCCGGAGTCGGCGGAAGTGGCTTTTCGCGATTGTACAAGGGCGCCGTGGCTTTCTGCGGCGGGGCTGGAGGAGCGTTTCCACGCCGAGACATGGGGGGTGGCGGAGGTGGGGCAGAAGAGCTGTGCTTCATGCCTGTAGAGGGGCTGCTGCCTCCACCGGGGGAACGGGAGAGATCAGGCAGGGACGGTCTCTGGGAACGGCCAGACTCTGGAGGAGAGGCCTGCTGAGAGGGACTCTCGGGGTCATCATGGCTGCTGGGTGGGCGAGGTGCAGCAGAACGAGTGCCAGGAGGGTGCAAGGCAGACCTGCCCGCAGAACCATCTGCAACACAACCAGTTCAGCGGACCATAATTAAAAGGTGTGAGTTTAGTTTGAGGAAACTCCCTTTGCATATCTGAGAATCACTGGCACAATAATCAAATATGAGTCATATTTTTAGGCAATGATCACTGAAGAATGAATGAGCACATATTTAAAAAGCACAAAGTAGGAAATCTACACATTCTTAAAAGTAAAGGTTCTTTTTTGGCATCTATGGTTCCATGAAGAACCTTTAACATCCATGGTATCTTTCCATTCCACAAAAGCTTCTTTATAGACTGTTTCAACAGCAACAATATAAACATTACTGCACATGCCTGAAATAGAAAGAAATAAGAGTTTCCCTGGTAATGGCTGTTCAAAAAGCAGCGCTGAGCTCACAAATGCTGCTTTATCAGGCATTACATGCAAGATGAAATGAAAATGACATCGAAAATTTTCTGAAGACAGTTGGTTTCCTTCAGATACAGTGATATAAAAACACATGCGCCGCATTTTGATTTTGAAACGTGCAGTGCTCATGTTTATTCAATGAAGTCAAAGCCTTTTGGAAAATCTATTTGTTGCGGTCAGTTTTGATATTGTGGCAGGCCGCCACAAATAAATCAATGTATGGGAAACACATCCCACAGCACAACAACCTGAGCCCAACTTCAGTCTACTCTTTACTTTAACTTTAACTGCATTTGTAATAGGCACTACTAGCCAGACTGATAAACAAACAGACTGGAAGTTAGTTTCGGGCCAGGCGTTTGCGCCCGATGAAAGAGTCTATAGTGGAAAAAGGATCTTTCGATTTTTAAAATGTTCCTCACCAAGAAAAAAAAAAAGTTTCTTCTAAGAACTGGGGAACCAAAAATAGTTGTTCTATGGCACTGCTGCAAAAACACCTTTTTGGAACCTTTATTTTCAAGAGTGTAGCTTGTCTTATCACTGGCGTAAGCTCTAAATCATATGAATATTTTTCAAATTCTCATTTGAGCACCAAGAGCAGAGGGTGTTAAAACAATTCAATTTTTGGATGAACTTTTCCTTTAAATAGACCAAAAACAAACATTTTTAATAATCATCACACCTCCTACGGGTCGTAATTTTGGGACGCCACCCTGAAACAACCCTCCCACTGGCTGGACCGGTGCAGAAGACCCTGCACTGCTGGACACACCTCCACCACTTCCTTTTGGCTCTGAAAAACCAGAATAGAATTCAGTGATGTACCACGTTTGCTGACCTATCAAATTCATGCTATTCTCAGGTGTCTTCCACTTACTCTCAATTATAGGTGCACTCCTGTCATTGACAACGCCAACTTTCTTCAGCTTGGTCCCTTTGCAGATATCAGAGAGCAAAGCGCCTCTGCCCTTCGCTTCATCTCGGCTCAGCTTGGGAGGAGTTGTGTTTGCCTGTGGAAAAACCGAGCATTTCTTTTTGTTCAAGTCAAGTTTTCACAGAAGCAGCTGAAGTTTGCATAGAGCATGCTGTGAATATTTTTGAGGTAAGGTTTTGCAGTTCCCAATAAAGTTACCAGCTAACTAGTGAGTACTTACCTGGCTAAGGGTGGGGGGAGGAGGGGGTCCACCTGGGGGTGGAGGGGGAGGAATGGGCATCTTGGATCTCTGTCCGGTGTTTACAGCTGAGAGTGTGTGACAATTAAAACCTCATGAAGACTGTTACCTATAGAAACAGAAAATAATTGTCAATCAAACCGATTACACCTTTAACACACACAATATATATAAAATGTGTGTGTGCATATATAGGCCAATTTTCCCCATGCAAAATGCAGTAAGAACAGTAATATTTTAAAATATTATTACAGTGTAAAATAGCTGTTTTGTATTTGAATATATTTTAAAATGTAATTTATTCATGTGATGTTTCTGCTCAACCAATATTTCTTAATATTATAAATGTTGAAAACAGTTGTGCTGCTTCATGTTTTTGTGGAAACTGATATTTTTTTCTTTTCCTGATTCAAAGAAAGTTCAAAAGAAAAGCATTTATTTGAAACAGTCATCTTTTGTAACATTATGGCCCAGTTTCACAAACAGGGCTTAGCTTAAGCCAGTACTAGGCCTTAGTTAAATTAAGATATTTAAGCAATTTTTACAAAAATGCCTTAGAAGAACACATTAAGGTGTGCATCTTGACACAGAACAATTACAATGACATATTTTAAGATATGTCAGAGCAAGATATTTTCAGTTGAGTCAGCTCAATCATGCATTTTAGTCTAGGACTAGCTTAAGCCTTGTCTGTCAAACCAGGGGTATAAATGCCTTTGCTGTCACTTTTGATAAATTTAATGCATCCTTGCTTACTAAAAGTACTAATTTCCAAAAACTTATAAAACTGTGTTATATATACAGAATATATCTCCAATTTCCTAAATCTGACATTCAGAAATCAGTGATTTGTAAATACTTCACGATTCATAACTGCTGGAAAGTGGTGCACATATATCATCCAAGTTTATGGTCCAAATAGACAACCCAGATGTGTATCATTACAAACAGTCATACACTGATCCATATTCTTCAGCATTTAACCATAAACCTCTTATTTAATAAGTCTTATCGGTATTTCTTTCGATACCATTTTGTTGTTTTAGAAAAACAGAATGGAAACCATATTAAGTAGAATTATTATTACTGTAAAACATATAAACGTATATGGGACATCCGCATTTCTGATGCCCATGATAGCAGTTGATTGTACTACAAATTAGTGTAGAAACTATGGTAATTCAGATGAAACTAGATTATATAGTATGTAAACAACACGGCCTGCAGGCTACGGTCATTTAACCCGTATAACGTTACTCTTTTCAGCTCATTTCATTGACTACAAAATCATTAAATATCGCTAATCAAATGACATTGAAATGCATGTCTCGTGTTTTATTTGCATATTTATTTGACTGTGAACTAGCTCGACTTTAGGCTTAGCTTAGCTTGGCCTCGCGCTTGGCAGGTGCGTCCATCACGTCAAGACGTTTCCTGCAGTACTGGCCGACGGTGCGTGAAGAAAATGTTCCGTCGGTCAAACCTGGCGTAAGGTGTTCATGTAATGTAGTAAAACAATGTTTGTGCCTACTTTTTTCCGCAACGTCCGATGTTTTCGCAAACCGGGTTCCCCTCATACATGATCTCGCGCGTCAATCGCCCTGATTTGCTGCTCCCCTGTTCAAACCGGAAAATACGTCACTGTACGTCTTGACGAGAAAATGTTTATTATTGATTTTAAAAACAGCTTTAGATTTCATGGACTTTTTTTAATTATTTTTTTTTTCTGGTATAGCTCCCTCGCTGCAATATTTGAATATCTCTTAAGGAACAAGGAAGAAAACTTGAACAATTGTTTAGCTGTTTCTATGTTTTATTTATTTATTTATTTTTTCACTAACGTTATGTGATTATTTGTTTGTTTTATTTATTTATTTTTCTCCTCTTAAACACTTTTCTACACTTTAAGATTGCTCTTATATTTTGTGTATCTGGATTTATTTGTTAATATTTTTGTAACGTTCAATCATTCTTTAATAATAATAATAATAATAATAATAAAAGATTTTAAAAACAGCTAGTTAGGGTTTCTATTATAACCCTGTTGTTTTAGTTAAAATCGTATTGTTTTTATTATATTCTTTTCCCCTCAAATTTATCGTAGGTTTATATTATATCCCTTTTTGTAATTACATATATATTTATATTATACAAGATTATATATGAACTCCCAGTTTTCTGACCTTGTGAACATGGTAATTTTTGGGGTTAAATCGCATTTACACACAATGCGAAAAAAATGTAAGCCCTCCTTTATTAATGATTTTGTGAGAATGTTTTGTTTCAGATGCTTCTAAAACCAAGAACACAGATCATTAAATGTAGCCATATTATCATCTTTCCAACATCATGTCACTGCGACTGATGTTTACATACAAAATGCGTGCATATGATCACTATAGCTGTCAAGTTCAGTTATTAAAATATCACCAAAATATCCCCAATAAAACCGATTCTCAAATGCAGATTCTCGTGCATATTTCATTTAAGCAATGCTATTTTACGATACCGAGGAAGAAAACAACACAAACTCCGGGAGTGTCCCAAATACCAGAAATGCCAAATGCTGACACGTGGTGGTGCTATAAGATGTACTTTTCTGATTTATATGACTTATTACAGTCATATGTGCATTAACTGCACAGGAAACACAACACCGCATTCTCTGAGGTAGTATTACACGGGCCTATACTGTCAGAACAAGACACAATATGTTCAGCTTAACTATGCATCACAAATGCTTTCTTGGCATTTAGGCTCGACCCTGAAAAACAACTTTCACAACATCAAACTTTCTTTAAATAAGAAGTTTGAAAAAATATACTATAGTAATTTATAATATACTATAGTGTTTTTGAACCATACTATAGTAAAGTGTATATACTGTAGTATATATTATAGTATTTACAACATTTGTGTTAATGAAAGCTACAGCATACTGTAGTATTAACTATAGTGAACTGATAAACTGTAATAAATACCGAATTATAGGCCTACTTTAGTTTTTACTGCAGTAAACTGTAGTGTATTGTAATACCCTATAGTTGTAGAAAACAGTACAGAATTGGGTAATTTGTTTATATTACTATAGTTGTTATATTACCACAGCATCTGTAGAATTACCACAACAAATTCATTCAAGTACTTTACTGTTGTATGGTTCAAAAACACTATAGTATTTACTATAAATTACTATAGTGATTTTTCATGTGGGTGATAAAGTAAAATACGCCAGCCTTAGGTTGGAGTGCCAGTAGATTATTTGGGATTCTTTGCAAATAATTTTCTTATTGAACTGACTATAAATATTACAAATGCTTTAACGAAACTGTAAATGCAAGCCTGGATAAGTGTGTCATTTATTGGATGAAGACGGTATCTATAAATGTCTCTCAACGTTTCAACCTCGATAACATTTATGTTCGGCCTCTGGCCAAATGTGCTTAACAAATGATCAGTCAAGGAGGCATTTAAATTATGACACAATAACTTTTTATATGTATAGTGCTAGTAAATTTATGATTGTAGGTGCTTCACTTTGAGTAAAAGTCAAGGAGCTGAGACAGTTAATATAATTCAGTTTATTTATTTGAAAACAAACAAACAAAAAAACACTGTCAAACTAAAATGTTCAGTAAAAATGCATATTCACTGTGATTTCCCGTTGACATTCCGTGCATGTTTTTTATTTTTTTATTTATTTTTTTCTTGCAGGTGGGCATGTTGAAATGATTTACTCTATGATGACAGCATCATCAGGAGTGCAATTATCACTGAATATGCAGAAAAATCACAAATCTCTCCGTGACATGAAAGAGCCCACGTAACTAACCAAATTATCCTGTTTCTCAGATCCTGTTCCACATATTTGTTTAAAAGTTAAAGGAATAGTTGACCCCAAAATAAATATTTGCTGACAAATTTACACACCTTCAGGCCATCCAAGATGAGCTCGTTTCTTCATCAGCCCAGATTTGGAGAAATTCAGCATTATATCACTTGCTCACCAACGAGTGAATGGGTGCCGTCAGAATGAGAGTCCAAACAGCTGATAAAAAAATCACAAAAATCCACATAAATCCAGTCCATGTCATATCTTGTTAAGCAAAAATCTGTTTGTAAGAAACAAATCCATCAATAAGGCATTTTTAACTTTAAACCATCGCTTCTGGCCAAATTATAAGTCCATAATCCATAATAATACTTCCTCCAGTGATCTCTCACATCAAAATCCACCAAAACATTTGTTTAGAACTGTTTTTGCTTGTAACCAGTGCATGATCTGTGCATATTTCTCTCCTGATTCAGACAAGATGACTTTTTCACTGGAGAAAGCAATATTATTGATTATGGACTTATATTTTAGATGGACGCAATGGACTTAAGTTAATGTCTTGATGGATTTGTTTCTTACAAACTTGGCAGGTTTTCACTTCCCAAGACATTAATTGCTGGACTGGAGTGGTGTGGATTACTAGTGTGATGTTTTGGACTCTCATTCTGACGGCACCCATTCACTGCTACATTTCTCAAAATCTGTTCAGATGAAGAAACAAACTAATCTACATCTTGGGCGGCCTGTGGGGCGAATACATATTGAGCAAATTTTGATTTTTGTGTGAACTATTCCTTTAACATGATTGATACTAACACCACTGCTGTAAAAGATTTGAGCATAACAGGGGCAACCGTACCAGAATAGTCTTCATGACTCTAACTACTATTTCTTTTGGCACATACATGTTCCTTATATACCAACAGATGGCAGGCAGATTTGTAATCATGAAGTTAAATTCTCCACTAATAGTTACAGTTAATGAACGATGCTTGACAATTACTGCAATTTCATCAATCAACAATCACACTTCACACCGATTGCAATGCCTTTCAAATGCATGTGTAAGATCCCTTGCATCATAATCAGTCACATGACCACAAAATTCAGCATGTCATTCAAAACAAGATTAGCACAATTATATTTGTCTATATACAATGATGTAAAACAATATAGTTTTTGTATAAAAAATATTTAAAGTCTAAGGGATGTTATATAAAGAGGGCATAAGAGAGTGAATACTCTGGGGTAAACAAGTAAAGGATAATGTAGTCGACCAGTCATAATCGTACAATAATTTGACCAATCAGAATAAAGTGTTCCAGAGAACTGTGGAATAATAATGGGGTTATTTTGTATTGAAAGTCTAGCTGGAAACTATTTAGGGGCGACTTAAAAAAAGCAAGGTAGGAAAAGCAATCATTATAATGCTAATCATTCCTTTGTAAAACAGTATACTGTGTTCAGTCTTAATGAACAACAATATACCATAATTCTAGACTAGAGCATAATCAAAATAACAAAACTGACTGATTATTATGCAAAATAAATAAAAAATAAAATAAAAAAAATCTCATTCAGGATAATGCCATCATGCTCCTTATGAAATGTTCCCTATTACAGTAATAGCACTGAAAGAAAAACAAATGGTCATTTTATAGAATCACTGTATATTAGATTTCTCTAAAATATACTACAAAAGTGGCCACACATTGTACTTATTTAAATCAGCAACGTTGACATACGTGCAAATGTATGAATCATACAATTAATTTTGGATTTATAATGTTGTTGCATGATAGCAGTGTCATTAAAAAATACAGCTAATATATAATAGAAAATAAATGGACCTATAGCCAACTGTATTTGGACACTTGTATGTGCTTGTTGAGAATTTAATTTCAAAACCATTGGCATTATTTTATTAGTTAATTAGGAATTTGTGTCCAGAGATGCGTTTGTGTATTATAGCTGTGAATAATGTTGAAAGATCTATCATCCATCAATGCCTGCTAAAATGTCTTATGAAATCATACTCCACAAACCTTCTCCTCCAACTGAATATCAGTTTGTCTCTTAAACGCAATAAAACAAATAAAACAACAGAAGAAATCCCGCCCTTGACCAGAAAAAAAAGGCAGGACAACATATCAATGTCAACAAATGTCATCTTATAATAGTGAGATTATGAAAATACAAACAAATTTCTGTTTTTAGATGTAGGTTTTGTTGTTGCTTTTGTTTATTTTCTACTCAGTAGCAATGCCTCAGAGCCACAAATACACAGAACGCAAAGGAAAACGAACCCTCGTGTGGCTGAGCCGCTAGCTAGCTATGCTACATTTCTAGGACGGAGTTGTTTGGACATCTTTGGACAAACAATATAAAGTACAAAATGTACATGTTATGATCACATGCTTATCGCGTCACCACACTTTTAGGCTTTGTCACTCTGTTAGTAGCACAAGATAACAAGATGAGTTAGGCAGTGCTTAGAGTTCACGTCACAAACAGACCGGTGGTGAACTAAAGCAAGTCGTGTTTTGTTCTTCTCTCGTTCGAGCACTGCACAGTTCAGGCCCTGCTCCGTGTTTTTTTTTCGCAGGGAACAAACTGGTTTGTAGTCTTCATCTTCATCATCCTCTTCATTTGACCTGAAGACTGAGAGGAACATCTTTGTTGTGATTTTTTCTATTCAGGAATAAATAAACAATCGCAAGAATGAGATAATGTTGAGTTAATCCACCACTAGAGACTCTGAATTGGATGCCGGGGAAGTGTGTGCAAGCTAACCTGCTGGCAGTGTTGTTAAAGAGGATTTGGGTACACCTGTCGAGGGTCATAGGTCATTTCTGGCATGTATTGCTCATGTAGCTCAGCGTCCAGCGGGAGGCCATCCATGGGTAAATCAGAGTAACCATATGGAGGGTAAACCGCATCCAGATCTTACATAGAGAGAGAGAGAGAGAGAGAGAGAGAGAGAGAGAGAGAGAGTGTGAGAGAGAGAGAGAGAGAGAGAGAGAGAGAGAGAGAGAGAGAATTTAAAGTTGCAGTAATGATGTTCAAACACAAAATATTTTAAATTGTTTTTTTTAATTTCTAAAAATGATTTAATAATACTTATTTGTTGCATTGTTAAAAATACAGTATATAAATAAAAAGAAATGTATAAAAAATGTGATGTGAAATGTGAAATATTACATTATATACTGTATATTTATATATTTGTACTGTCAAATGAAAAAGAAAAGTTTTTGCTTACATAATATATGTGTGCTGTGTATATTTATTATGTATATATAAATACACAAACATACATGTATATAGTATAAATTATCCATAAATATGTTAATAAATTACTGATTATATATAATTATTCTGTCATTTATTATCAAATTTATAGATAGTTTCTAATAATTATATATTCCATATAAAATTATATATGAATATTATAAATTACACTAAAATATTATTTATAATGTAATATTTAATTAATATTTTGCTTATATATATATAATATTAAAATTATAATAGTAAATGCATTAACTATACGATTAGTTAGTTAATGTCACCATATAATATATACAAAGATTTGTAATGAAATATTACAGAACATATAATTTTTTAGTGTAATTATGTACATTTGTTTCATAGGTTTGGTCAGAACATAGCATGAATAAATGTGGACATTTTTCAATGTGTTGTTTTTAAATTATAATATTTAAATGAACAGGTTAAATTGACAGTCCTATTAATTAAATCATTACAAGATAATTTAATATTATTATTATTATTATTATTTTTTTTTTTAATTTGATTATTCATTGAATGTCATATTTGTTGCCTTTTTATAAAAGCACTAAGCTGCTCATCGTGTTCGGTAATGAGATGTGCAGAAGTAAAGCAGAGTGTCTGAAACTCCTCTAACCATGGTAAAAACAGTGTACACCCTGTGCACAGCATCATTGCCTTAATTAATCACTTTGCTGATGGATACGACTTTGAGCAGGGGGAAAAAGGGAAAAAAAATTCACATAATGGAGGACCCTTGACATTGATGGAGGGCTGGTTAATGAAATGTAAGTGACCGAGGGGGATTTCAGATGAACAAATTCAATGAATCCAACATTCAGACAGAAACACATACACCCCTGAGACCAGAGCAGAAACGCCTGAAGAATCAGGTAGAAAAACACGCTCATCCTCAAACTTCACACATCATATTTGTGATAGTACACGGAAAGTGATGCTTGTTTTGTGCAAGACAAAATATTACAGCTGTATTATTTTCAGTAGATTTTTGTAAACAGTCCAAGATCTGCAGGGAACAATTGTGAAGTGAAAAATGTCAAGTTAGACTTACAAAGTCAGACTTAAAGGTGGGGTATGCATTTTTTCAAAAACGCTTTACAAAACTGAGTCGGGCCCAGTACCAAAACAAACTTGTAACCAATCAGCAGTAAGGGGCGTGTCTGCTCATGATGTGAGGAGAGAGCGCTCATCAGTGCACAGGACGGACATTAGCCTAGCCTAGCCGAGACAGAAAGATAGAGATGCGGATAAAAAAACAAAAGAAAGCTTATACGGTGTCTTCACCAGATGCAACAAAGCGACCATTGAAAATCATTTGAAATTTGTGTCAATATGTCATAAATAGAATGCGGCAGCAGTTTACTGTCAGGGAATTGTGTCGCGGCGCAGCATCCAGTGTAGACAGCATCACTGATTATAATGAGTTCTATAGTATTTTGTCGCGCCGTGCCACTCATGTCCGGTGTAACGATAAGGCAAGAAGTAGGACCTGTGTAAATATCGGATCAGCTTTCCAGCACTGGAGAGAACAGAATGAGCAGGAAGGCCTGTGATCGGATACCAAGGTTGCTTTGTTTCTTCTCGATAGGTAACATTGGTTTTGCTTTGTTTCACAGAACTAATCGTTGCCATACGTATGTGTGGGGTGGAGCTACCAGAAATCCCTTACCCCACCTTTAAGGTAACGAACTGTTGCTGTTTTTTATTATTTAATTTAATGTGTACTATAATTTATTATTTAATCATTCCATGAAACAGCCTGTTCATTATTCACCATAAAACAATAATTAATTGAACAGAATCATTCTTACATTCTCATTCTGAATTAGTTTATAGTCTCTTGCTACTAAGTTTTCCATACAGATGTATTTATTGTAGACTTTCATTGTTCGTGCTTTGTTTTGCTTATTTTTTTTTACAAACTGTGGGGTGTTCCTCAGATATTTTATGACTGAACAGTGTCAGAGTTTAAAATATCTGCATAAGAGGGTCAGACAGGGTGATCTGGTTTCAGTAGGTTGTTTTTTATTTCCAATTTCGACGAACAAGTGAACAGCACATCGCATACTCAAGGTTCCCTCTCTGAGGAACACAGCATTCTGTCAGTTCACGGGACAAACTGACAACAACACAATCAAACCGCTCTTGCGCTTGATAAATGCGAATTCAATGACTGTCTCTCTTTATCTTTTTGTCTTTGACCCCTCTCTCACACGCATACGCACGCCATAACTCATTTGTCATGTGGCATTTTATTTTAATGCTCTTCGCTCTAATGCAGCGAGATGTGCCGGATAAATAGGCAATTTGTGGTGGTGTTGCGTACTAAAGCAGAAGGATAGTGAGTGAATGTGCTGGGCTCTCAACTCACCATCTGGTATATATCCAGGGTCGAGTGGCATGGCGGCGTGTGCCTGAAAGAATATGAATGCAAACACAATCATTAAAAGTTTCTTTCATGTAGAACAAAGATGTGATAGACACTTTTCAAATACCAGAAAATAACAAAATAAATGTAACTTGAGCATCAAATCTGCATACTAGAATGATTTCTGAAGGATCATGCAGCACGAGTAACGATGCTGAAAATTTAGCTTTGATCACAGGAATTAATTATATTTCAAAACATATTCAAATAGAAAACAGCTATTTTAAATAGTAATAATATTTCACAATATTACTGATTTTAATGTATTTTTGATCAAATAAATGCAGCCTTGATGAGCAAAAATCTTGTGTCGTTAAAAAGCGAATTGGTTTACAGTAGATTAACTCTTTACTCTTTAATTTACGCTTCAAACCTGTATGACTTTCTTTTCTTTTTTTTGAACACCAAAGGAGAAATTTAACAGAATGTCTGAGCTGCTCTGGTCCATATAAGAAAGTGATTGAGACCTGGGCCTATCAAGCTCCAAGTAAGCCAAAAAAGAAGCATAAAAGCATCATAAAGGTGGTTCATATGACTCATGCACTATATTTCAAGCCTTCTGAAGTTTTGTGTGAGAATCAGACTGAAATTTAAGAAGTTTTTCACAGACAATCTTGCCTGACCACCATTCACTTTCATGTGGACATATATGCCTCCTTATATACGTATCCATCTCATTTACATTTACAACTATTTATAGTATTACACAATGGACCCAAAAAGTACTTCAAACCTTTTGGACACAAGTCAAACAAAAGGACATTTAAATGTCATTGAATTAAAAAAAAAAAAAATCAAACCAAGTTGTATCTGCAAAATTGACGCTTCTCTGATAACTAACATCACTTTTCTGAGCCATTTTTGTTGATCTACAGACTAAAAAATGGCTAAAAATATCAATGCGTATTAGACAATCATACAACTGATAGCAGTATAAAAAACTAAATTGACACCGAAACATTGAATTATTGAAAACAAATGCGCACTCTGTTTCACATCAGGGTTGAATTACCAACTTGGTTTGCATTAACTTTCAGTAATTGAAAGGTCTGTCGTCAGTTATGCCGTATCAATATAATTATTTCATTACGATTGCTAAAAATTGACACGCCATACATAATTCGAAATGATCTCATTAATAATAATGTGCACTAATCTGAGAGTGTGCTAGAGTGCTGTGTGACTCCTGAATAAATATATTCACCATTTCCCAGGCTGCAGGGTCATGTTTGAAGAGGGAATGAGTGAGCTCCACCGACACACGCTTCCTATAGTCTGAACTCTTGTCCTCAGAGATGCGGAAGAGAACGGCTGCAGCATAGGTGGCTGAGGAAGAGAGAATGATTACAACCAGATACTTTGATATATGAGACATCATAATTATTTACATATTATTACGGACTAATATTATTATTATTTTTATGTAATTTATGTAATGCACCAAATATATTTACTTAATAAATGTGGAAAGAAAATTAATACATACATTGTTAATAATACTATAAAACAATTGTTACAAAAAAATTGAATTTTAAATAAACGCTGTTTTATAGAATTTTATTTTCATCAAAAAATTTTGAAAAAAAAAAAAATACATTTCATAAAGTAACATACACATTGCCTGTCCTTAAATATCACATCAAATCAAGTGAAGTGTAATCAAGTGATATGTTGTGTCACATGCCAGTCAGATGGCCTTCTTATATATAAAAAGACTGTTCTTGCTCAGATTAGGCTATACTGTTACCCAGATGTATTCCTGAAAGTGAAAATTTCAGCTTGTGAGACTAAAAGCCATTTTACACATTACGTGAGAAACCAAGTGTCGAGCTGAGGATTCACTTGCAAACTTGTGGTCTTTTGTGTGTTCGGCTCCTTTTCTAAACTGAAGTGTGGCACCAAAGTCAGTGTAACGACATGCTGCGACATCTCTGACAGTGTTTGTCTACCACAGACAGTCATTGTCAGTGTTGGTGGTTTATGAAAGCTGTTGGTGTGATACTGTAAACAGAAGAACTCAGAGATGCCAGTTTTCTGTATCAGCTTACTTCCACTGGGAGTGTGATGCAAAATCAGAGGGAAGCTTTGCACAGTTTCAAATGGTTGTACAAACTATGATCTGTTCAATGGCATATGGCTCTTTTCTGTGTTTTAACAACATAGAATGACACTTATGTAATTAGCCATGAGGTATGGCAAGCTGTTTTAACATTTAATCTTTAAAACACATTAGTATCTATTTTAATGGTACTAGTACTCATTTTCTAGCTACTAGTATCTATTCCATTAAGTACTTGTACTCATTCAATAGTTACTAGTACGTATTCTTTAGCCACTAGTGCTTAATCTTTAGATACTATTGACTTTTTAAAGATTAGGGGTGTAACAGTACACGTATTCGGTATGGGTTTTTCTGTTTTGTACGCATATGTACCGAACAAATCATTCAATTTTTTCACTGTACAGAAGCCGTGTCAGAGCGGAGTGCGAGTGAGCGCATTGGCAAGATAATCTCTTTCCTCTTTATTACTAGTTTTAACATGAAATAAACATTAATGAACATTTCACATAATTGCTCAATCAGTGTTTCAATCGCAGAAAGACTTCAACAAAACTGCTTGTAAACAAAATGTCACGTAGCATTTAATTTACCTTAGGCAACTCAGTCTTCCCAGCTCGTTATTTGCTAGAGAAATGAAGTCTAGAGAAGAGCATTTTGAGAAATATTAAGACCATATACTTCATTATATTTTACTTTAACAGTTAGAGATGTCTTAATTATTTAATGTATATTTAGATAAATCTTTTAAGAAACAAGTTATGACAGCCACTGTGTAAATAATTATATTTCAATAACAAATAGAACTTGTATAATTTAGAAGTTAATTTAAAAACTGCATTATGTGCAGTTTACATGTTTGCATACAAATTTTTAATTTGACTGTTGATTGATATAGTTAAAAATAAATAGTAATTGAATTTGAGTTTGGGCTCTGTTGTTAGTTGTAACCTTATAGTAATGTAAAAGGGCTCCCTATAGTTTAGAGCAGGAGCTGAGGTAGATTTTAATCCCTACAGGAAATATTTAATTGTAATTGAATTTATTTAAAGAAAAAGCAATTTGTTCAGTAAACCACTGTTTAATTTAAAAAAAAAAGTGTTTATTTTTTTTTCCCTCCTGCTGTCCCAAAACCATACCGAACTGTGACATCAAAACAGAGGTACATACCGAACCATCATGTTTGTGTACTGTCACTATACACTAGTCATATTCAACACAGAGGGTACATCCAACGCAGGGAACAGGAGGAAGACACAAGTACTGTACATCAACGGTAGACCCGACAAAGACCCAGGGGGGGGCCAGGGTGGAGCCGAGAGCTCTGGCGACCGAGGCGGAGATCCGGAGATCCGCGGCGGATCCGGAGCGACTGAGGACTGAGGAGGAGCCTAGGGGATGAAGCCGGTGGGATAGACTGACGAGGTGCAGCCAGAGGAGAGGAGTCCAGAGGCGATGGTGATATGAGGGAGCCCAGTGGAGCTGGTGGATCGATGGGTGACGGTGGAGGGGAGGGAGCTAGGAGCCAAGGTGGAGCTGCTGGGTCTACGGGCCGAGGCAGAGTCTGGGCCTCGGAGGCTGGAGGTGGAGGTGAGGGATTCTATAGCCATGGCGACTATGGAGGATGGCAGACCTGTGGAGCTTGCATCGCATAGATGGTGGGCTGAGGTCAAGCAGAGGGGATGCCAGACGACAGTGGTGGAGGAGGCAGGAGCGGGCTGGTGGGTGGGCATTCGTGAGCCTCTGGGTTCTCAGGGCTGCCCTCCGGGATCAAAGCCCACTCCTGGCTGGGCTCAGGGACTGATTCTCTCACTCGGCTGGACTGGGAAACGGGAGCCCACTCTGGGCTGGACGTGGGGACAAGAGACGAAGGAGGGCTGGGCGGGACCAGCAGGGATGATGGAGAGAGGAGTGGGGGAGAGTCGGTCAATCAGGTTTCCCAGTCAATCAGGTCCCCCTCTAAGTCCAGCAGTCCCAGAGGTACAATCAGATCACCCTCAGCCGCGGTCAGAGCTCCACTCTGCGCTCACACCGTCCACGGCTTGCTCCCTTGGAGGGAGAGGATCCATAAGGCAATAATGGAAACAAAAAACTGAATGAAAAATGGGGGAAAAAAACGGAGGGAACACACGGAGGTAACTGTATTCGGTCGGGTTTTCTGTCACGTTACGCTCCCGGAAGGAACACGTAGCTGTGGATAACACTAAAGAGTCTCTGGCTCTTCAACACAGAGGGTACATCCAATGCAGTGAACAGGAGGAAGACACATGTACATCAACGGTAGACCCGACAAACACTAACTCGACAGACTGGGGCTTATAAACACAGGATAATTGAAAAATACAGGTGCAGGGAATTACTAATTATACAGGGAAGAAATTGGGTCATGGAACACATGGGGAGGGAAAACACAACAAACACGGTCCAGGGGTGTGACAAATAGAGATTAGTAACTATACTACTGTTACTAGTAACACATTTCAAATTTCTACCATTGACTTCTATGGGGATTTGTCATTCATATATTAACTACTCAGTTCTCACTAGTATGTATTACAATAGTGACTATTATCTTTTTCAATGTTACTAGTAAGTATTCATTATATACTAGTACTTATTTATTAAATACTATCACTTTTCATTAGATACTAGCTCCTATTTAACAGATACCAGTAGTTATTCATTAGGTAGTAGGACCTTTTGTAATTGTTACTAGTAAAAAATCTTATTATACTAGTCACATCTGCTTTTTAACTTGTCTTACGACTAGTCAGAATGGCCACAAAAGAGTTCAATTAAAAGCTTTATTAGTAAAATAAAAAACATACTAGGAACGTTTGGAGTAAGTACTAGAATCTAATAAATGTGTCCTATTATCTATTGAAGAAGAACTTGAATAGGTACTAGTATCTAATAATAAGAACTGGTATCTAAAGAAAAAATACCAGTATGTAATAAATAACTACTAGTATCTATTTAACCCTCTGGGGTCGAAGACCGCACCGGTGCTGTCACGTTTCTTCTTGATGACCATGAAAAGAACTAAACGGCAAAACTGCAGTTTGAAACTGCAAAGGGGCTACATTTATTTGTGTAGTCATAATAACAACAAAACAATGTGATTTTCTAGTACATTTTATACATTAAATGTTAAAACAGCTTGCCATATTGAGGTGTGGCATTAAACTATGTCTCGATGTGCATCACTCACCAATCCCCTCATTGGGAGAGTGCAGGAGCTCCATTAGAGGTGCAGATGCTCCTTCTGCGTCGATCATCTCGGCAGACTGTTTATCCAGAGCCAGTTCACACAAAACACCAGCGGACACACGCTTTATGTTCTCCACGTAGGAGTACAGAAGCTAACAGGAAAGAGGAAGTCAAAGAATGAGAGGGGTTATACACAAAAAAAACTCCTCTCTGTTGTTTCATTACTGCTTTATCAACACCTACATCTCATTACAAGGTTGTACTTTTCTAAACAGTCTTGCACTTCTTATGTAACTCTATTTTTTAAGTTACTTTGGACAAAAGCATGTACTAAAGAAAGTATGTAACATAATGTAGGAAAAAATGTGCATTTTTATTTGTCTTGTCAGGATACAATTCGTTTAACATTTACAACACAATAGGGAAAAGTGTTGCAAAGAAAAAAAAATGTAGGTTGTACAAAAATAGCATATTAGTTATTTTATTCGTCTTTTCAAAATACTAAAGTTTAACATTTTGCTGTTAACACAGTAGGAAAAGTGTCACAGAGAAAAATAAATAAATAAATACGACACTTAAAATTATAGCCTAAGCAAAATATAAACAAAACCGAGTTGAACGTTATTCAAGGACAGCGCATCCTCACTTTGCTCCATCTTTATTCTGCTCTGTCACTCATCGACAACCTGCCTGTTCTGTCACCACCGGTGGGCTACAACCCACTCTGAGGACTGTTATGCACATGCTGCGCGCACAGACCCCGCAAATGAAACGCGTGACGCAGAGAGCACTGGTTCATGCGTGCAGCACGTGCATAACAGTCCTGAGTGCAGGCTGTACAGTGGTCAATGAGAATAAAGTGCAGATATGCTGTTCTGAAAGGACGTCAGGAACAGGATATTGTTAAACCGCCCACTCCCGTTCAAATTACAGCAGAGTTACCGACCACTACCGTGTTTTATTCGGGAATTTAATCCCACGTCGCAAGAAATCTGGCTGCGGGAATGCAGACCTCTAATGTGATGATTCTATTGGTGGGATGTTAAATCCTATTGGAAAATTGCCCAAAACACACTACAAAAAGGAAATTTGTAATGGTTTTACTGGAAAAAGCTAATGGTTTATAATGGTATTTTAATGAAAACCATTAGAATTTCTGTGATGGTTTCTATTGGGCTTCTATAGTTTTTTTTAGCAGGGCGTAAATGTGTTGAAATAAAGAAATGCATGACAAACTAGTTTAAAGAAACATAACCTTTCACACTTCTGCCAGACATAATCCTTATTATTCTTTTATCATTATTCTTTTGTTTTTATTAAGCCATTATCAGTCTATATACTGGCAATAAAATGTTTACCAAGCCACATCGTTTCAATCCCAGCATACATTTACCCAACAATTATCAAAAGTATTTCTAAATAAATACAACAAAACATTTTCTTGCGACCTTACATGAAGTATTATGACAAAATGCATTATGAAGAAGAATTGGATCTGTTCTGCAGCTGCATTAGAGCTAACATTAGCATCATGCTTCATAAGACAATTTATGAGATTAATAGTACACTTTTACTCAGAACTCATTTCAAACCACCATCGAGTGTTTGTAATAACTTCCTTCTGCGATCACATGTGGAATTTGGTTGTTTACTGTTGTTAAAATATGCTATTTATAGCCTTTTATATCGCTGCACGAATTAACATTACAGATGTACACATTCTCCTCAAGAAAATCACATACAAACCATATCTATCGTAATCATGTGTTTATTATCTAATATAATCTATAGTGGCTGTTGTCATGTTTATTTCTGCTGTGTAAAAGCCTTAACATGTATGCTCTGGCTAAAACTCACGTTGTTTGTGATGTTACAACCGCCTCTCCTATCTATTTTAATTTTTATTTGTCTATTTGGGCGGCCGTGGTACATTATAAAAGTAGCCCAAAAAACGCAACCCACGGCTCTGTAATTTTTCCCGCGACTGTATTTTCAAAATAGCCCACTTGTGCCGCTGCCCTGGCAACACTGGTTCGCTGTACCCTCATCACACAATGATAGATGACCTTCCGCGATGCGATGAAGGTTGGGGTCAAACCTTATCAAACGATTAATTTGCGTTAAAAAAATATTAACGCGTTAAAACTTTTAGATTAATCGCATGCGTTAACGCGTTAACGTTGACACCCCTAATATATATATATATATATATATATATATATATATATATAAATACAGTACATACAAATACAATATATATACTAATATTAACTAAAATAAAAACGAAAAATTAAAACAAAAAAGTTAATTGAAATAAATAAATACAATAACAAGGTACAGTATATAGTACACTATAATAATAAAGTGTACTATAGTATATAGTATAAATAGTATACTATCATAATAAATACTGTAGTAAATAAAAAGTCAATAGTAAATATAGTATATAAACAAAAAAATTATGTAATATTCAAAATAAATAAACGCTATAACACTGGACATAAAAGTCTTTTTAGCTAAAAGTCTTTTTAGCTTTCAGTTTAATCTTTTTTTGTGTGAAATATTTTATTAAATACAATTTTTTATCATTATGTTTCATTCTATATAAATGATATAAATTTGACTTTATTAATTAGCATGCATCTCTTCAAATTTAACACTGACCCCTCTCAAATTGCTTGTTGTTGTGCCAGAAAAATGTGTCTCTAAACACAAATGTTATCATCTGGTAGTTATGTATTTAGAAAATATATCACACCCTTAAGTTTATTTTTATTTTTTTGCTTGTAGCATAGCTAACTACTTTTTCAAACGAGTAGCTTGACTGTACTTTAAAAAAAAATTAAATGCAGCTTCGCTGACACTGGTAGCGTAATATATAAACACAGACAAACACACACATGCAACAGCGGCCAGATGCCCCGCAGTCATCGCCCGCAACACCCACACATCACAACACACACAGATGAACCGCTTTCACTGCCAGGATTGCCATAAGTTGGTTCAGTACTTGCACAAACAGAGGAATGGTCTGCATGCTGGCGATCTCCCCTCGGTTGATGGGATCTCTGGCCAGTATATGCAAAGCTCCTGTACAACCTTCCACGATCTCCTCCATTCGCACGCCATCCTGTGAAAAAAAGGTGAAAGTGTGAAGAAAACATTAACTCGAATGCTAAAGGGACCTGGTCTATGCCAAAGACTGGGACCTTGATGATAATTGGATATTTTGACCTCCCTTTGAGGGATACGGCCTATATGTGAGAGTGAATAAAGAGGATATATGAAGAATCCATGCACAGGTATAAAAAGCTCCAAACGCACCTGATAGGTCTGCTGGGCCCCGGAACCGTGTCTTTGAGTCTCCTGATGAGCTTTCAATAGCAGGTTGACCAGTCGAGGGATTGTCCCAGATTCTCTCAGAGGCGCCTGATTGGCCGGACACAGGGCCAAGTTACGAATCAAACCCACTGTGGCCTACAGTGCGAAAAAAGCATATAATTAACTACTGTTTACTGTTTTTCTATCTATTTGTTTGTATTTTCTTGGAAGGATTAATGCAGTGGTTTCCATAGTAAATAAAAATTGCTCTAAAAAAAAACTTTGCTCTGTTTCAGTTGAATATAACTTAAATAAATAAAGATATTTTGGTTTTTGAAGAATTTTATGTGAAATTTGATAAGATATTATATATGTATATTATATATACATATAATTTAAATATCACCTTTAGCTGATGTTTTTAAATGCTTAACACAGAGAAAGCAATCAAAATTTAAATAAAAAAAATATCACAGTTTATATATACAAATGAGCAAACAATAAATGAGACAAAATAGCTCAGAATTCGAT
Organism: Acrossocheilus fasciatus; assembly: GCA_036784905.1. Lineage (NCBI taxonomy): Eukaryota > Metazoa > Chordata > Actinopteri > Cypriniformes > Cyprinidae > Acrossocheilus > Acrossocheilus fasciatus. The sequence continues at coordinate 6,571,361 of CM071956.1, forward strand.
GTGAAATTTTAAGAGTTCATATTGAAATACACTATTGTGATTGCAAAATTAATAAAAAAAAATTACTCTTAAAAATTAATAAAAGTTTGATCTATTTAATCTCAATATCATAAATAAATAAATGAATAAATAAATAAATGGAATTTTGATGAGTTCATATTGAAAATATACTGAAGTATACAATGAAAATCATAGAAACATGACCTTTAGCTAATGATTTTTCTAAAAATGCCTAAAAAAAAGAGCGTTTATGCCAAATATTGCGTTTATATTGAGATGCATGCTTTTGATTGTCTTTGTATTTTGGCAAAGCTGATCACAGTTCTTGAGAAAAATCTGAGAAGCAAGGTATGAAAGCATGTCTCTCTAAATTCAAACACTTGCTGTCCTATGAATCTTATTGTGGCCTATGAAAAAATAATTTGAAAAAGATCTCTTTTGTGATTTCTCTTTGTGATGGGTTTAGCTAAAATCTCTTAAACACAATGAACCGTGCCCCACTTTTGTGGCGCCGTACCTTTTCAAAAAGACATAATCTGAACCTAAACTCAATTGTTGTGAATTCATCATTGTGCAGCTCATTGTAAGTCCATTCCTCAAAGCTTTCATCATCTTTAACAAGTGACTCACTCTTGTAAATCCCAAAGTGCTGACTGTCGACTCAAACCCAGGCACCGACATCAACATGATGGCAACTGAGCGATGTTACTTGCAGCAATAATGCTTTTTTAATTAAAAATTTGAGCTGAATACAAAGTTTAGGTTGAGGCTTGATGTGAGACTGAATGCAGCCTCAAACGTTTATGGATGCTTCGATGCACACACAAATCTTTGTCGGTGAAATCACCTGTATGTCACTCCACAATATAGTTCAGAGAAATGTCATGCATTGATGCGAAGTGTTTGCCATTTTACTTCTGCCTAACCATCTGTGCACCAGGAGCGCTGTGTAAACGCTTAATTTCATACGGCCTCCTTCATAACGCATCATTAGTCAACAATGTTCCTCTGCTGATTAGAGAACGCCAGCTGATAGAGCAGATCTCCGCAGGGTGGGATGACAAGCCATGTCAAGCTCTGAAAACGCCTCCAAATAACCATGATGCAATGCATTCCACACATTGGGCTCTCATGTGTGTTGCATTAGTGCTCTGTTCTCTCCACCCTGCCTGGGTGCAAGTAAAGCCATCAGCCAAACTGGGACGGTCCAACTACAGTACAGCGTGAATTCCATTTGTAAAACTGTTGAACTGTTTTCTGGTTTCTACATAAAAGACATTATAAAATAAACAGATCTGGTTCTAAATGAACCAAATCAGTTATAAAATGCATAACATTGGGCCACACTACTACAATACTTAAGCTACAACTATATTACTGGGAAAAATAATCATTCATTTGGTTTTAGAAGAATTTCAACAGAAAGTTCATATTAAGATACTTGACTTTTAATCGCAGTCTTTGGATTTTCAGAAAATATGAGCATATTGTTGAGAAAAAAAAAGAGAAGCCATGTATAAAAAGTGCAAAAAAATGCATATAATTAACTACTGTTCATAAAATAGTCATGAACCTATTTGTTAGTGTATTTTTTATGTATTTCTTTTGCTTTATTATGGTCACAAACGGATTTAAATCATTTAAAATAAAACAAAACAAAAAACACAACAAAACAAAACAAAAAAATAAAATAAAATGCGAGGCAAGGTAGTTTAATTTCAAATTATGTACATGCATATAAGATGAAGTTATATCAGTAATCTTATAAAATCAATTCGATTTTTAGACAGACCTATTGAGATCACATTAGCCGCTTAACATTTCTCAGTTCTCACATCATCTTGTTAATATACCTTTTAATGGACACTTTCATTTAAGCAATACATTAATGCCTGACTGCATTTCAACAACAACAATGACAGATAAAATATAAAGACATGGTGGTTTGATGCCGTCAATAAAAGTCTAAAAGCACTACTATATTGCTCAGCACAACATCTACACAAACAAATCACTGAGTGCATCACAGCGGCGAGCAACACACAAAACACCTGAGTACATAATCAATGCAAACGCTTATATTTTCCAGGCTGATTTTGTTAGGAATCACCGCATGCAGACTATGAGTGAAAATAAAAGCCTGGCATTTTCGTTCTTCTGGATCGATACACACGTGCCGAACAGATCAGAGCACACACACACACACACACACACACACACACAGGTTTCTGCTCCAGCGGTCTGATACGATTAAGCGGGAGATCATGCGTGCCGGGAGCCCGTGCCCAGAGAGAGACAATCAGAGTCCGGCCCACCACAAATCAGAGAGCCGAGGACAGCCAATTACATCCACCACGACCTTCCTGATTTCCCCAAGCTTCAAGGGCTTTGACTAGCATGGAGGCATCAACAAGATAAAAAAAAATTGGTTGGTTACTGCATGTGATAGTTATTTTAGAAGTGCAAAGGAAAACTGACCATCTGCAATGCTTAATTTTTATATTCAAATGTTTTTTATACAAATATTAAGGGCAAACGCTTGGAACGTAATACACTACTGTTCAAAAGTTTGGGGTTGGTAAGTCTCTTATGCTCACCAAGGCTGCATTTATTTGATCAAAACTACAGTATAAACAGTAATATTGTGAAATATTATTACAAATTAAAATAACTGTTTTCTATTTGAATGTATTTTCAAATGTAATTTATTCCGGTGATGCAAAGCTGAATTTTCAGCATCATTACTTCAGTCTTCAGTGTCACATGATCCTTCAGAAATCATTCTAATATGTTGATTTGCTGCTCGAGAAACATTTCTGACACACATATTTTTAAACTGCCTGAATACTCCCCCGTCACCATTGGCCTTGATACAGAGAGTCCCTCCCCAAAAGCACACCATTGCATAATATTTGCATAAAGTTAAGTTCTACTAAACTTTATTGCATAACCAATATTCTCTGTTGCTCAACTCTCCTTGAAAATCATTGACTCCTGATGACTTTTTTACTACCAAAAAAATCAGTGTGACTGTCCTGTCTTTCTTTGTCCTCACTTCCTCACCTTCATGCCATCATCATTTTAATTCTATAACACAAACTTATTTCAGGCACCCTGATGCAGGGATTTACAGCTCTCAGTCTGTGTATGGCAGCAGCTCATCGCATATGATGCTGGAGGGTTCTTTTATTGTTCCAGCTAGTGTCCTCAAAATTACACCGAAGCCCCAGAGGAGCGTAGGAGTGCCGCTCAATGACTAAGATCCGGCAGCAAATCAGCTTAACGCGAGAGGCAAGTCTCAGCGTTCTTCCACATCAAAGGCGCGCAAGAACTGCCCCCAGACGATTCAAATCTGACCTTTAAATTTAAACGGCGGAGAGGACTTTAAAATTGGCAGCTCTTCAGACACACACACAGAAAATAACACATACAGACCTTTACCACAGGCCAATAGTGTGGCTGGCCCAAGAGCTTGGTGATGGCGGGGATGCCGTAGTGCAGGCGCACTGCATTCTGGGCCAGCTCTGCATCGGGGTGGCGGCTCGTGAGATGACGCAGGGCGCAGACGGCCGGCTCGGCCACATCCTCCTTTTCTCCGGCTCGCAGCACGGCGTGAATGAGCGCCTCCACCCCACCGCTCTGGGTGACCAGGGCTTTGTTGCGCGCGTTGTTGCAGGTGAGGTTTGACAGGATGCCAGTAGCGCAGGTCAGCATGTTCACGTCATCTGAGCCCAGCTGACTCACTAAGATCTGCAGGAGACCGTCCAGACCTTCCTGTATGGAGATCAAACAAGACTGGGTCTGTTTTTTTTTTTTTTTTTTTTGTATTTTCCATTTTCATTTTTGTAATTAGTTAGTTATATATTATAGTTTAAGTTTGTTTTTATTATTGTATTTTTATATTTTTGTATATTATTGTATTATAGTATATATTATTGTATTATACACTATATACTATATATATATATATATATATATATATATATATATATATATATATATATATATATATATATATAAATTTTTGAATTTCTTTTGTATTTTCCATTTTCATGCTAGTGTTTTTCATGTTTTTGACATTTTTTATTAGTTATTAGTTTTTCATTAGTTCATTAATTTTGATTTATTTATTTTCCACATAGTTTTTATTATTTTTTATTTTTTGGTTTTAGTTATTTTAGCATATCAAGATAAACTAAATGAAAATGAGAAATGCTGCTTTGGCAACTAGCTGAAATCAAAGTTAGAGTTTCTTATATTTTATTTTATTGCAGTTAATATTTATTAAGTAACATGTTTTCTATTTATACTGCGAAATATTATTATAATTTAAAATAACAGTTTTATATTTGAACATAATTTAAGATGTAATTTATTCCTGTGATCAAAGCTGAATTTTCAGCAACATTACTCCAGACTTCAGTGTCACATGATCCTTCAGAAATCATTCATTATGCTGATTTGATATTTTTGTGAAAACCATGGTAGTTTTCTTGAGGATTCTATGATGAACAGAAAATTCAAAAGAACAGCATTTATTTAGAAATATAAATATTTTGTAACATTATACATATCTTTACTTTTACTTTTGATCAATTTAATACATCACTGCTGAATAAAAGTATTAATTTCTTTCTCTGTTAACATGCATTTTGTTTACAGTACATCTTGTGGCTATACTATTAAAATACTGAATGTTTCAATGTTTACAAACTAGCTTCATTCACATCCATTGCAAGAGCCTCACCATGATCCAGATTTTTGCCTTCTTTAAAGAAAAAGAGGGACAAGTGGAATCATTTTTGAGGTTACCAACATCAAGCCACAAAAATTGTCAACTGAGTTAAACTTGTACTGAACCCAGAATATTCTTTTATCATTCACCATTTTAATACATCATACTGTAAATGATCAGTGACAGTGCAAAAGATTTACATAAAAACACGATATTTCAAGAATCAGACAGTCATAACCTCTAATTATCACAAATGAAAGAGATGATAGAAGAGGAGGAGACTGAGATAAGAAACAAATGAAAGAGGAAAGGCAGTGAAGGAAGGAGATAAGATAGTACGTGAGTTTGTGAAGGATTAGAGACAGACAGGCGCTCAACACACATTTAAATTCTACACACTTTCGGTGGGAGCAGAAGGAGACACGGCCGCTAATAGTTGTTTTTGTTCCTTGAATTTAATAATAAGGGCGAAAATGATAACCTGTTTATCATTAATTGTGCATTTTCTGGGCCACTGAATTCTGAGAAGCAGTGATGAGGGACAAACTGTGTGGAGGTGAGGAACAATTATGAAAACCACAAGTCGCCTGCACTATAAAAGCATTAGAAAGTACAGAGGAAAAACTGTCAGTCTAATATGAAAGCTGTTCGGTGGCTTTCAAGCTCTGACTGCACTCTGCACATTTAATAACTGAATGCAATATTGAAAATGCTATTGTTATTTCATTTGTAAGCAAATATTCTAATTATCTGCTTTATAAAGCCATTTCACATTCACATTCAGTATCGAATCATGATTGACTAATTTTCTCTTGAGGATAATTTGGGTAATTTTGCTTACAAAACACTAACAAGGTAAAACACAAAAACAGCTTTTCTTTCAACAACAACTTTTAGGTGGTTGCTAGGATGCTCTGGGCAGTTGCTAGGCAGTTAATGGAATGTTCTGGGTGTTTGCTAGGCTTTTCTGTGTGGATGCTAGGTTAGTTCACCAAAAAATGAAAATTCTGTCATTAATTATTCACCCTCGTCTCGTTCCAAACCCATAAGGCCTTTGTTCATCTTTGTCGCGTGTTCACAAGAGTCAGAGCAGACTTCTGCGTGAGCAGAATCACACACATGCATTGTGGTACTCTTGTGAACGCACGTCGAAGAATGACACGGAAGAGAAGAATTGTTGAATAGAGTTATTTTTATTTTCGTTGTGCACAAAAATTCTGTTGCGCTTCGTAAAATTAAGGTTGAACCACTGATGTCACATTGGCTATTTTAATGATGTCCTTACTAAACGATCAGTCTGTGAAGAAGCTGAACATTATTTACAACATTATTGCAATCCAGAGCATCAGGCAAATAGGGAAATTTGATTCTTTCCCCAAACTGATTCTTTCAGACAGTTTCTGGTTCAAATAACTGATTCTCCAGTTCGTTTTTGTAATCATACGATGATGTAATGAATACAGAATTATATTACTAAAGCACCCAATAACGATATGAAACAAGGATGTTTTTCATGTCTAAAGCACATAAAGTGAATAAACTAGTCTTCAACAGCGCAACGTTTTCCACAAACAAAGAGAAACCATAAATACTTTAATTTTGACCCTTTATTCAAGTGCTGGATTCAGACATGCACATATCAGCGGCTCATTGGTCTTCGGTCCGAGTCTGATCTGTTTGCTCAGTTCACTGACTGTATTTTGGCTAATTTCGAGTTGGACTGACTGTAAGGTGTTCGAAAGTGAGTTTTGATTGAGTAACTTGTACATTGGTGCTGCTCGAGCCCCGAACTGTTTAAGATGGTTCAGTCCGATTTGGTGAACTGGTTCAACCGGTTCATTAAAAAGGACCTGTTCAAAAGAATGATTCTTTCGCAGGCCTAACATCACTCTGGACTGTTTGCCTGAGGCTCTGGATTACAGGTTATTATATTGTAAATAATGTTTAGTTTCTTGCTGTGATGAAAGGTCAGAAACGTCTGGATCCATTTGCGATAAAACTTTTAATGGTGTTAAATAGGCAGAGTCAATAACAGCGTAAAGAATCACAATTATAATCCAAAATCAGGAACAGATACCGGGCTTTGGTCGGGGCAGGCAGCAGAGAATCAAAGACGGTGAAACAGGCTCAAAAGGGTCAAAAGGCAACAGGCAGGCAATCAGAGGTAAATAAACAGTCCTAGGTCAATACACGGGGAATCAAAGAATCAGTGGTAACGCTCAGAAATTGTGGCCAGGGCTAACAATACTTCGCGATGGCAGAGGAGAAGAGCACAGCTTAAGTAGGGAAAGGAAATGACAAACACCTGGGGCAGGTAATCAGGCCAAGGCACGGGGCATGTGGGTAATGGAGTCCAAATGAGATTAGTACTCTGGTGACGGTGCCCTCCGGTGGCGATCGGAGAGAGCCACAGAGGTGCGATTTGTGACACTTGCACAGACCGATCATTTCGCTTCATAAGACCTCAATATATCATGAGTAGCCACGGGTATTAATTTTGTGTTCCTTGACATGCTTTTTTTCATTTTCAAAAACCAACCACTTGCATTTTATGAATCACCAAGGACCATGGTTTCAGCTAAAAATATGCGGTAACACTTTATTATAAGGTGTCCTTGTTACACGTTACATGTACTTACTACTATAACAACAATAAATTATGCATAATTACATGCAAGTAACCCTAAACCAAACCCCAATCCTAACCCTAACCATATAGTAAGTACATGTGGTTAATTAATATTACTCAGTACTTGTATAAATGTATAATTAAACTGTAACAAGGACACCTTAAAATAAAGTGTAACCAAATCTGCTTTACTGTTCTACTGAAGGAAAAAAATTCACCTACATCTTGGATGGCCTGAGGGTGAATAAACAAACAGTAAAACCCAATTTTTTGGGTGAACCGTCCCTTTAAGTACAGTACAGCATTGTAACAAACATACGGTCTACAGACTGAAACAGCTCGTTTTACCTGCTTGGTTGCAGCGTCAGAGAGATTCCTCAGGGTCCACAGGCAGTTCTGTGTCAGACGCTGACTCGAACCTGTGAGATGTTGGCCGAGAGCCTGCATACCTCCTGCCAAATGGAGAGAAAAAGGCTTAGAGTCCATATTTATCGGACTTAGCCACAAAAAAAAGAAAAAAGGACAAAACTATCCAGCTACACAACCTGCTCTAAAAAGAAGAAGGCTGTATTTCTCCATGGATTAGCTATTGTCTGCCAAAGGGAGAGAAATGTCTTTTGGAGTCTGTGCAGATAAACTAAAAGCCACATGGCTTAGGAAGATAAAAAGAGGGAAGGAGATTAGGAGACATCCTTGAAAACTGCCTCTCATCCAGTGTTGTAACTACCTGATCCTCAGCGCTTTCTCAAGAAGAGCGTCGAAGCCTCATATGGGAGGACGCCATAACTGTGAAGACTTTTATGAGATCAGCTCTGGCAGGCACGATAGAGCGAGATATTTTAGTCTCGCAACCTTTGTCGTTGTATATCTAAGTATTAATTCGCTGAAAGGTCAGCGTTAATAAAGTAGCATCATACAGCGACGGCATGACTGCCGTGAAGCGGTCTTGACAGGCAGGTTTGATAAAGGTGGGTTTTTACATAAACTGCACCTGTATTAGTTTTAATGGAAAATCTACTCGAGTTGAGTTCAATGGCTAAATCATGTATTCTTGGGACTCTAATATAGCGGTTTAACGCACATGCTGCTGATATATCCAGTCATGGTGTTCATGATGCAGATTTAAGTTTGGCTTGTAATGTGTCCCAATCCCATTTCCCTTCTCTCCTCCAAAAAAAAAAAAAAAAAAAAAAAAAAAATTGGCACTCTCCACTGTCTTTCAAGGTCATAAAAACCTGAAAACATTAGTCATGGAACAGTAATAAAAAGAAAAGTTACAGCGATTTTCTAGTGATTTCTGGCCATGCTGTGCAAAGAAGCTCAGAAAGCTGAATCATCCATTGATTTGCATTCAAATCTCAAGGTTTTTTCAAAACTATGGGGTTAGTTTTTATTTTTATTTTTATTATTTTTTTTTTCCAAATAATTATTTTATTCATCAAGATCAAAAGTGGCATTAACGACATTTATAATGTTACAAAAGATCATATTAGAATGATTTCTGAATCAGGATCATGTGACACTGAAGACTGGAGTGAAAATTCAGCTTTGTGTCACAGGAATGAATTACATTTAAAAAATATATTCAAAACAGTTTACATTGTAAGAATATTTCAAAATAATACTGTTCTTAATGTATTTTTTTGCTCAAAATAAATACAACCTCGGTGAGCTTAAGAGACTTCTTTCAAAAGCATCTTACCAACCCCAAAGTGTATAATGGTTCAAATCATTTAATTTTTTTTTATAGAATTGTTACATGACAAACAAATGGAACTCATCCGTAGCAATCTCAGAAACACTTAATAACGTAATAATCATGAATGACTAAAAGTCACCCAAATTCATTCACCAAAAGTGGGGGAAAATATGCAAAAAGCCCACAACATCCTCAGACAAGGAACCCAGAGATTGTGATATTAAAGAGAAATTATACAAAAACGCCCAGGAGAACAGTATTGGGAATGAAAGAAAAGAGATAAGAATATTCCTCTAGGGTCTAAGAATAAACAAAATTCATAAACGGGAAACAAAGGGGGAAAAAGGAGTTAAAAGAAGAACGTAACGCACACATCCACTCACCAGCGTCAACAATAGCTGGCTTGTTGCTTGGACAGACAGAAAGCACCTTCAGGACTCTGCTGGTGGTCCACAGGAGCTTCTCATAATTGTAGTTTCTCATAATGAACACCAAACATTCTGGCCCACCATTTGCCAGGATGATCAACTGTGAAAAGAGAAAACCCACACAGATTAAGGTTAAAATATATCCAATGCAAGCACTCTGTAAGTCTCCAAGACTAGTGATGCTATGACACCTTGCTCTCCTGATTGCCGTAAGACAGCAGCTGCAGGCAGTCTGTGGTGATGGCCAGGAACTTGGGGTTGGTCTTTTTCAGAAGAGGGACCATCCGTTGCAGTCCATCGGCCAGACGCACCGCCATCTTGGCTCCCTCCTGGTGCAGTAATAGGTTGTGTAACGTGGTAATGGCGTAGAACAGCACTGACTCCATAGGAGAACTGAAGAAAGAATGGAGCATTTATAACATTTTCTAAATCATACAGATTTTAACACAGAATCACTATATATGATGATCCCTGTGTGAGAGACACATTTCCTAAAATATAAGCTTTCATTAGCTTTCATATCATATGTTGCTGAAAAACAAGTTATTAAAATATTTTCTGAAAAATATTTGCTGTCTACTAAGTTAATTACTGTATATATCATTTGCTAAAAAGTTTAAAAACGTTAATTATGTATTGTTTGCTAAAAAGGTGAAAGGTGAAAAACAGTTGAAAGATACAACACAAATACAATTCTTGAAAACATGGAAGGAACAAAAGATGAAAATGATTAATAATAGCCTACACATAATTAATAATACATAATACATGTATACTTATTTTTTCATTTTGAATAAATATTTTTTATTAAAATAAATAGAACATCAAAATTATTATATTACAGAGAATAGACTAGACTAGACTAGACGACTAGACTAGAATAGAATAGACTAGACTAGACTAGACTAGACTAGAATAGAATAGAATAGAATAGAATAGAATAGAAATTTCTCAGTTTTCGCATTGCGGGGAAGGAAAGATGAACATTATTATTAATACAATGCTGATTATTATTATTATTTATTAACTATTAAAAATAAATAAAAATGGTTTATTATTTAAAATAAAATATCAAATTAAACATTATTAAATATATTATTATAGATTATATAATAAACACAAATTAACAATTTTCATGAGATGAACATTATTATTAATGATTAAATTTTATATAAAATAAAATACTATTTATTATTCAAATAAATAACCATTATATTGTTATATACAAGTATATATTCTTATTATAGATATTGGAATATAATAATTTTCAATAACAATTAAATTTTTGCTTTTGAATTCATACCGTTAAAATGGATTTGTTAAAATTCTTTGCACATAATTTTTCCCAGTATCCCATGAATAAACAATCTGAAAAGTACTATATTATTTATTGTTTACATTTACTTTTACAGTTACAGCGCAAATTAGACCATTCTCGATTAGAGAACTAGCAGAAAAACACACAGTCCTGCCATCAGTCTTCAGGATGCACAAACAAACAGCAATGTTTTCACAGAGCTACAGAAAAACCAGCCTACAAATGGCTTGCTTCCAGTCCTCTGTGCATATTAAACTAGAACATAAAAGAGTGTTTTCACACCAGAAAAATCACATCTAGACTGCTATCAAAGCGGTTGCATGCAGCAATCTTTAAGATATCATCCTTGAGCAAGACATTTAACTATAGACTGCAGCGAGCAGACTGTCCCTGTAACTTAATATGGTGATACCGTGTCAAAGTTGCAGCGGCCCTGGATGCATGGTCATAAAGATCCTGCTCTACTCTATTATCTCAACATCTGCTGCAAATGGGCTTTCTGACAGAGCAAATTTCCCATCAGAGTCCAAATATATCTCTAAAATACAGCTCTGCTATAGCCCTCATTGCAGTGCAGTGGAGGCTTTCATATACAGAAAATGGACACACTGTCCTGCTTTAGCATTGCTTAGTCACAGCATTCATCAAAATGCACCAGAGGTTAGGAGATGAAGTCAGTGCAAATTAATGTGCACCACAACCAGAGAAGAGCTAAACACGCTCACCAAGCTTAATACAACAGGGAAAGAAGATGGCAGGTTGACCAGACCAGAAGCAGAAGGATTACAGCTTCCCTGCTGACCATCTTAAAACCAGTTTGAATTTCAATGCCGGTCCAGGCTGGTTAGTGCTGGTTTGGTGATGATCTAGCATGGTCTGTCTAAGGGCTCTCATAGGAACTGTAAGTGTCCATCAGACGTTTGCCACTATTCAACCGAAACCATTTGTCTGTCCATGTACAGTCAAGGGACTAATTAAAACATGAAAGCATTAGACCGGCAAAGCATCTGTCATTCATCATTTATCTAATATCACAGATACAGTCAACACTGGATATCTGCATTTTCAGAGATAAAAATGTGATATTTATTAGCCATTGATATTATATTCTCTGAGATGGCTTTAATATTTATCATTTTACATCAAAACATAATTTGGAGCAAACGTTTTGAAGTTTGAACTTTTTGCAAATTTTTATGAAGTAGATATTTAATGCAAAATCTAGCTGAAATAGTCAATTTCATGTTTTACGATTACTGTTTACTTATAAGAATATTTAATTATTCAATAATTTATCAATATGGAACAATATATACAGTATAACAGTATATATATATATATATACTGTTATATATATATATATATATATATATATATATATACACTGTATATGTATATACTGTATGTATATATATATATATATATATATATATATATATATATATATATATATATATATATATATATATATTTGTGTATCTAGTATAATTGCATTACATATATATCTTTTTTATTTTTGTAACATTTCTAATTTATTTCTATAAAAAATATGTATATTTAATTTGATTAATTTTAGTAAAATTAATTTAACTTTTAAATAAATAAATATAATTGATTTAATATATTTGCTATATTAATTACATTTATTATACATTTAATACTGATTTTATATAAACAATAAAATCAATTATATTATTATGTCATTACATTATATATTATACAGTAAAAAAAACCCTAAAATAATACACATGAAACAAGTACATATAAATATTTACCAAGAGAAATAAAAAACACATATGGTATTTGCTACTATGTGTTTGTCATTTCTTTTTCATTTTTTTTTTAAAATTTAGTTACAGTTTCAGTAATTTTTTTAATATATGTCTATTTAGTTTTTATTAATTTGTATTTCAGTTTTAGTTTTTAGTTCTTCAGATAAACTAAAATAAAATGATGCCTTCCCAACTGACTGAAATAAAATAAGTTTAAGATTTTTGTTAAATTTCAGTTAACATTTGTTAATTTTTTTTATTAAAGTAACATTTTATTAAGTAATGTTTTATTTCATAGTTTTAGTTTTAGTTAATGATAATAACCATGACAGCTTATGAGAGACATTTTGGTATCTAACACCACATGCCGATCAAGTCCACACATTTTTTTCTTATATTCTATTTTTCTTATACTCACATTACAGAAGTAAAACACTATGCGCAAACTCCTCAGGCATACACTGACCTGAGCATGCGCACTAGAGCGGGGATGCCGCCCGATTTGAAGATGGCTAGTAGGCCCTCGCGCTGGTGGGAGAGGCTGTGCAGGATGCTGGCAGCGCAGCGGGCCGTCTCCAGGTCTCCGGTGTTCTGCATGGCCCTCACCACAGCCGACACCATCTGAGGAGACTGCATGAGCACACGGCGAGACGCCTCCTTCCGCGTAAGCTGGTTCACAATCAGTGCTGCCTTGTTTACCACCACCTGCAATGGGAAAAGAAAACCTTGCACGTCAAAAAAACTTTGATGTGCAGCAAGTCTGATATTAGGATGTATCTGTCTAATCATATGCAGTTTATTTAAAGGGGTCATATGATGCGATTTCAAGTTTCCCTCTCTCTTTGGAGTGTTACTTGCTGTCTGTGCATAGATAAGATCCCTAAAGTTGCAAAGACTAAAGTCTCAAAACCAAAGAGATATTCTTTATAAAAGTTAAGACACGACCACGCCCTCCTAAAATGCCTAGTTTAAACACCCCCCCCCCCCACGTCTACATCACAGTGTGGGAAGATTTGCAAAACACCACTCAAATGTATACGCAAAGAAAGAAGGTGGAACTATTATTCTCGCTGTAGTATTGTTGCTGCCGCAGGCACCATGTCCTGGAGACGTTGTGTTTCGTTGTGAAAGCAAAACTACTTTATTTGGGCTTCCAAAAGAAGGCACAAATAGAAATCAGTGGTTAATTTGTGTTTACAACCCAAATATTAGAGTGTGTGCAGCGCATTTTATGGAGAACTGTTTCAATAAAGTGGGACAATTCCAACTTTGCAAGGACAGTCTGGCACTTCTGACTCACAGCCTGTAAGTACGTTTTCTTATTTAAAGAATTTGCCACTGACTATTCAAACGTGAGTTTTGAGCTGTGTAGAGTAGTGCTTTGCCGTTTCTCTAATCACAAATGCAGACTTGGTAATGGTAAAAGACAGTATAAATCATTATAATCAGTAATTATGTCCCCACTGGATGCAACATATGCCTTGTTTATAATGGGTTTTATTGTTTTTGTGTCATCGCGCCTGGATACGGCATCACAATACGGTAAGGGGTGTAACATTTCTGTCACACGCTTAAGGTATTCGGCCAATCACAATGCACTGGATAGCTGGCCAATCAGAGCACGCCTCGCTTCTCAGAACGATGAGCTTTGTAAAAATTTATGTGTTTCAGAAAGGCAGGGCATAGAGGAGCAACAATAATGTACAGTATGTGGAAAATAATGTGTTTTTGAACCTTAAACCGCATAAACACATTGCATTACACGAAATACACAAAATAATGTTTCTTTTAGCAACATAATATGACCCCTTTAAAGGAATAGATTTCAATAGAATTTATTAGAATAAATTTTCTAAAAATGCACTTACCTTCAGGCCATCTATTATGTAAATGAGTTTCTTTCTTTTTGGGAATAGATTTGGAGAAATTTAGCAATACATCACTTGCAATGGATCATCTGCAGTGAATGGGTGCCGTCGGAATGAGAGTCGAGAAAGCAATATTATGGATAGACGACTCGTACTTTAGCTGGAAACAACAGCTGGAAGTCAAAAAATGTCATAATGATGGATTTGTTTCTTACATACATTCGCTTCACAAGACATTAATTAATTAATGGACTGGAGTGGTGTGGATTATTGTGATGTTTTTATCAGCTGTTTGGACTCTCATTCTGACGGCACCCATTCACTGCAGAGGATCCACTGGTGAGCAAGTGAGTAATGCTACATTTCTCCAAATCTCTCCCTGAAACATACTCATCTACATCTTGGATGGCCTGAGGGCGACTACATGTTTAGTAAATAATCATTTTTTGGTGAGCTATTCCTTTAAGGAACCATATTTCACAACTGGTGACTCATCACAGTATTAAAATTGCTCAATGTATAAAAAATGGGGAAATGTGTTCTTGAAATAAGAAACTAAAGTGTTAATATGCAAAAATATGCTAAATTATTCACACGGCATGAATAGAAAAATGAAAAAATATGGTTTCTAAATGTTTTTAGACTTTCAATCGTTGCATGCTCTCAGCAGCCAGTAATTTAACTTGGAAAATAGATCATATCCTAAAGTTGTTTTTCACATCATATCATAGCACATTTCAGTCCTTTGTTTCAATTTATTCCCTCTTTCTCCTTCTACATTTCTAGTTCATCCTGTGAGATTATTTCCCATCTTGCAAAACGAAAAGGGTAATGGAAAGATTCATATTATCACATGCACTCCCCCGTCTTATTCTTTGAGAATGACAGCTAGCAAGTCAAAACTTGTACTTTCACTCCAGATCATTTAAGATATCATCTCAGCTCTTTCATCACAGTTCCTGGTCTTAGGTCTTTGTTTTTAATGAAAAGGCTTAATGTGATAATTGTACGTATATTTTCATTTCCCCATCTGTCATTGTACCTGGTCTTCATCGGCCAGCAGTTTGGTGAGCTCTGGTACGGCGCGAGTGGCCAGCTCAGCGTCATCCTGATAGTTGATGAGGTGGACGATGGCTGTTTTGAGGAGCTGCGAGGGCTCGGCCAGTCTCTGCACATTGGTGGGCTGGTCTGGATTGCTCTGCGCGGTGAGTACCGTCTCTCCCTCCACCAGCGTCTCGGGGAACATGGCCGCACGTACTCGCTGAGCTCGAGTTAGATTGTACTGAGCCTCGATATCTGAGCACAGATGAAGAAAGAGGCTAATTAAACCAACAAGCCCCTCAAGGTGATGCATTACAATCATTTTAACACTTATTACTCCATATTATCATTGACTCGACAGCACTGATACTATTGAGAAACAACCTGAACTGAACTGAAGTGAATGGCACAAGTACTGCAGAGTTGCTTTATAGCTGAGGCAAACTCAAACTGTTCAATGAAACGAATCTTTATAATGAAGTCTGCATCACTGATTTTTTTTACTTTCCTATTTAGCACTGTGAAGCTGTTTTGAAGCAATCTCTACAGTATAAAGTGCTATATAAATAATGGCAACATGACTGTTGTTTTTATAATAAATAAAAAAAATTACTTTAAGTATCTTACTGATTATATGAAAAGGTAGCATAAAACTGCAAACAGACAAAATTTGTAATAATTACTTAACTTTACAAACAAACATTAAAAATATTTGTAAAGTATATTAAATGTGAAGTATGCTATTTTTATGACAAAAAGGTTTCAAAAAGTGTAACAGCGTGGCTCAGAAATATGCTCCAGCTTCACATTATAATAATAATAGTTATAATATATATAATAGTTATAATAAATATTAAATTAATCCCTTCTCCCAACAACTAATTAATTATTATTATTATTAAAGTGATGTTTCTGAGCCAGTGCTACACTATTTGGGACTTTCTGTATCACAATTTAGCTTCACGTAATAATAATAATGCTATTATTTTTTATTAAAAATATTACATTTATCACTTCTTCAACCAATGAATATATTATTATTATTTATTTTTATTATATTAATTACTTCTTCTAACTATAATTGACTGTACCTAATATTGCAGACATGTAGACTTGGTGAATGAATATTGAATCAATGTGCAGTCACAGGTGTGCACTTATAGGTTATTTTACCATCTATAGGAGCTCAAACGTGGCTTTTTCAATCAGATTTCGGATGCAATAATTTTAAAACTGACGCTGTATCACACTATGTTTTGCAGAGTGATGCAGTACAGATGTGGTTCAGGGCACAGTTAATCACAGAATAGATTGACACCAGAGAACCAGAGGTGGGAATAATGTGAGCGCGCCTGTGACTCTCCGAATAAAGTGCAATCCATGCTGGAAGTGTCGCAAGCGTCAGAAAAGGGTCTTTGGAGGTTCTGTTGTGATAGCAATAATGTTCAAACCATAAAAAGTGAACCTACTGAACTGAGTGTTTGGATGAGTTTCTAAATGTCACTGGCTCTGGGCGGACAATAAATTTGCAGCTTTCTTCCAAACTATGCAAGCACATATGCTGCCATGGTGAAGAATCTATTTTAAAATCCCCAGATACTTAAAAGTGACGACATGCACATGTTACGATGTGCTTAGCTAATGAAACGCATGATGAAGGAGTAATTTCCAAACAGAGTTTTGAAACACTTTTAATATAAATCCACACAAGAAACAGAAATAATCCAGGAGCAAGGGGTAGCAAACACACAGATCAAATAAATAGCAGACAAAGAAACAGATGAGCACAGGCTTTAAATACCAAACACAATCAAGGGGAAACAGAAACAGGTGTGGAGCCAAATCAACCAATCAGGGGAACTAAGGAAACTAGGTCAACATATAACATTTCACCCCCTCCCGGAACGGTGCGTCCCCGCGCCGACAAAAGCAGTCCAACAGAGGAGGGAGGGTGGGGGATCTGGAGGTGAGCGTGAAGCAGGAGGGGGGCAAGCAACAGGAAAGGAGCA
This sequence comes from Acrossocheilus fasciatus, assembly GCA_036784905.1. NCBI lineage: Eukaryota > Metazoa > Chordata > Actinopteri > Cypriniformes > Cyprinidae > Acrossocheilus > Acrossocheilus fasciatus. The sequence continues at coordinate 6,588,860 of CM071956.1, forward strand.
CGGTTCATAGGGCCAGGGTGGAGTCGATGGAGAAAGGAGCCAGGGAGGAGCCCGGAGCAGGAGGAGCCAGGTGACAATCCAGAGGCCAGCCAGGATGGTGGCCCACGGTGGAGTTGACAGCGGGAAGAGCCATGGTGGAGAAGGGACTGACGACACCAGGGGACCGACTGACGGAGACTGAGCTGCTGGAGGTGGAGACCCAGGTGGAAACGAACAGACGGAGAGCCGAGGCGAAATTGAGGATCCGGACGGCCAAGACAGAGCTGAAGGCTCAGGCAACTGAGGCGGAGGCGGGGATCCGGAAGACCGCGTTGGAGCCGGTGCCACTGAGGATGAAGGTGGAGCTGGAGGGAAGGAGGAGCCTGACAGAGCCAGAGGGATGGAGTGATGAGGCAAAGCCAGAGGAGTGGAGTCCCGAGGTGGTGGATGGTTGACGACTGACCAAGGCGGAGCCAGAGGGACGATGGAGCCCGGCGGAGCCAGTGGGATGACGGGCAACGGTGGAGACGAGGGAGCTACAAGCCGAGGCGGAGCCGATGGGTCGGAGGACCGAAGTGTAGTCCAAGGCTCGGAGGCTGGAAGTGGAGACAGGGGATCCGCATGTCTGGGCGGAGCTGGAGACTGGAAGTCCCGAGGTGGTGGAACAGAGAGCATGGCAGGTGCTGACTGAGGGTGAGTCGAGAGACTGACTAGCTGGTTTGAGAGGAGGCGGGAGAGGGAGGCTGGGAGGAAACACAGGAAGACATGAGCTGGATGGAACCAGCGGAGACGCAGGAGATTCAGGGCTGGATGGAACCAGTGGAGACGCAAGAGATTCGTTGCACGGGAGCAACGTTTTCATCTGTATATGACTGCAACATGGGCGAGTGCCAAACAAGAGACAGTCAAAATAGCCATTCTGCTACATACCATTGGAGAAGAGGTGTTGGAGGTGTATAATACACTCACCAATTTAGTTGATGAAGAGAACATAACAGGTAATAATGTTGTAAATAATGTTCAGTTTCTCCATAGACTGATCATTTCACTTCATAAGACCTCAATATACAGGTGCATCTCAAAAAATTAGAATACCGTGAAAAAGTAATTTTTTTTTGTAACTTATTTCAAAAAGTGAAACTTTATATTCATATATTACAGATTCATTACATTTAAAGTAAAACATTTCAAAGGTTTTTTTTGTTTTAATTTTGATGAGTCAAAAGTCAAAAATCCAGTATCTCAAAATATTAGAATATTTCTTAAGATCTATAATTAAAAAAAAGGATTTGCAAAACAGAAAAATTCAAGTTCGTTAAAGTATGTTCATTTATGCACTCAATACTTGGTCGGGGCTCCTTTAGCACAAACTCCAGCATCAGTGAGGAGGGGCATGGATTGAACCTTCAGCTCCTCTGTATTGTTAGATCGACTGTTTCTCATCTTTCTCTTGAAAATATCCCATAAATTCCACGTGGGGTTCAGGTCAGGCATGTTGGATGGCCAATCAAGCACAGTAATATCATGGTCAGCAAACCACTTGGAAGTAGTTTTGGCACTGTGGGCAGGTGCTAAAGTCCTGCTGTAAAAGGAAATCAGCATCTCCATAAAGCTTGTCAGCAGATGGAAGCATAAATAGCTCCAAAATCTCCTGGTAGACGACTACATTAACCTTGGACTTGATAAAACACAATGGACCAACACCAGCAGACATCACGGCACCCCAAATCATCACTGACTTCGGAAAATTCACACTGGACTTGGCAGCTTGGATTCTGTGCCTCTCCAGTCTTCCTCCAGACTCAAGGCCTTGATTTCCAAATGAAATGCAAAATTTACTTTTATCTGAAAAGAGGACTTTGGACCACTGAGCAACAGTCCAGTTCTCTTTCTCCTTAGCCCATGTAAGATGCTTCTGACGTTTTTTCTGTTTCAGAAGTGGCTTGGTAACCCTTGTCCTGAAGCGTGGTGACTTGATGCACCGACTCCAGCTTCAGTCCACTCCTTGTGAAGCTCTCCCAATTGTTTTAATTGGCTTCTCAAGCTTGCAGTCATCCCTGTTGCTTGTGCACCTTTTCCTACACAATTTCTTCCTTCCAGTCAACTTTGCATTTAATATGCTTTGATACAGCACTCTGTGAACAGCCACCCCTTTCAGTAATGACCTTCTGTGACTTTCCCTCTTTGTGGAGGGTGTCAATGTTCGTCTTCTGGACCATTCCCAAGTCAGCAGTCTTCCCCATTATTGTGGTTTCAAAGAACAAAAGATACCTGGAATTTATACTGTAGGGATGGTCATTTAATGAAACTCAAATATAAATATTCAAATTTTTTGAGATATTGGATTTTGACTTTCATAAGCTGTAAGCTCTAATCATCAAAATTAAAACAAAAAAACTTTTGAAATCTAGAATATATGAAAGTTTCACTTTTTGAATTTTTTTTTAGATGCACCAGTATCACCAGGAGCCACAGGTATTAATCAAATGGCTGCATTTGCTTTTTTGACTCTTAAAGTGCCAATAGCTGCTAACTTGAATTTTATGAATCACCAAGGACCACATTTTCAACTAAAAATCTATACTGTTCTACAGCAGGCAGAAAGTCACCTACATCTTGGATGGCCTGAGGGAGAGCAAATTAACAGCAAATTTTAATTTTTGGGTGAACTATCCCTTTAATGCATATCCTCACATTGACTGTGCACATTTTATGTCTAAGAAAGCAGAATTCCAAAATAAACAAAAGAACACATTCCTAATGTTGCACAAGTCCAGTGAAACGCCACAGCCCTCGCGGAAGGGTTCAATGCCACTGACTCTAATGTGAAATTTCGGAGGCCCTCAGGTCGTATAATTCATCAAAATGTTCCGGAGAGGCGAATGGAAACCTTTGGAGAGAACATTACCTGTGGCGCTCTCGCCAGCACTGGCACTGCCGCTGTACTTCTTACTGCACTCAGACTCATCCTCATCTCGAATGGTGGTGGCTCCTGACTGAATGCCTGAGTCTAAGGCATAAAACGTCTGCTGCCACTCCTCCACCTTCACAGCCCCCTCTGCCTCGCTCACTGCGGGAGATGAGCATGAATATTAGTAAATATTTGACAAAGGCTTAGAACTTCATTTCAAATAGAGTCGTCAGATGTGTTTTCCTAGAAAATAATTTGCTAATTAAAATTATATATATATATATATATATATTCAATTTAATTATGTATCTTATTTTTTCATCCATATATATATATATATATATATATATACACACACACACACATATATGAAAAAATATGAAATATATAAATTCTATATTAATTATTATTAATATTAATTCTATATTAATATCAACACTGAGTGTATATATACTGTGTGTATGTATAATATATTGCTTACAAGTCAGAATTAGTGGTGTTATACATAATATATATTATAAATATATTATACATAATATTAATATGCATTATATTATAACTATATTAACAATATAATATGCATTATATTGTTAATATAGTTATAATATATATTATGTATAACACCACTAATTCTGACTTTTTTCAGCAACATATTATCAATTAACCCTTTAACTGTCACCCCCATTTTTGAACATAGACGTAAAAGTGCACTATTCAAACTTAAATTATTATAATTCATGAACAAATACATTTTGTAATATGATTTTGAAGTACCATTTCCCGGTTAATCAATGTCTGATTTTAAAATGGTTTTCACAGGATGAATTATGAGGGTTTAAGCTTTCAATTGATATATAATTTATGATGATTTCTAAAACGTGATAGGGAATCAGGCAAAGAAAAATACTTTTTGTGATAAAGGTCAGATGTAGATTTTTGAGGTGCACTCTTGTCATTAATTAATCTATTACTTTTCCTGCAGAATTTGTGACAAAATATAGTGATAAAATATCTATTTAGGTGTCTTAGACCTTTCCAGCGATATATAGTTTGTTGTGATTAGATTAGGATTTATTTGTTATATAGTGAAGTGAACTTCACTATATCCCTCTGAGGGAACGGGTGACAGTTAAGAGGTTAAAGATTACATTACATTAACTGGTAAAATGTATATAATGAATTATATATAATGCTTGTAATTTTGATATAATTATGAAATATATTATCAATACACTGTATAATTATAATATAAATACTTGACATGTTTATGGAATTATCAAATACATTATCAAAATATTATACAATTAAAGACTACATAAACTGTTAAAATAATAATAGTAATAACAATAATAACATTATTATTATTATTCACTCACTTATTATTTGTTTAATCAAATTGTTTTAATTTTATTTAATGTGTGTATATATACACACACATTGAATTAAATTACAACATTAAACAAACTATAAAACATTGATGTTTATATTATATTATTAAGTAAATACTTAAATTATTTACTATATTTGAGTCACTACTAAGCAAATTAGTGGCACTGACCTTGTGAAATCAATGTTTTTACATGCAGCTCATGTGTCGCTCTTATTAAAATAAAGGATGAAAGAATCAAATACTGTGACATTGAGATTTATGCAAATTTTATTCACTTAATTTTTTATGCTGTTAATATCATTTATTAATTTGTATTAATATGAATTCACATTAAATTGCAAAACAGAGCATTTTTACAGGTGGTCTCAGACGTTTGGATTCTATTGTATCTACATGCCACTTTACATCTGCGCAGCATGTCAAGTATAACCAAAAAGGTCAGTTCAAGAAAATATATTAACATGAAAAGAAAATGTGAAAACATGAAACTTAGCAATTCTTAAAAGATTAAACTTACTTTGCAGTGACATCACCACTGTCCAGCCTTAATTCAACCTGTGATAAAACACAGAGAAAAGTCTTAGACTGCATAGAGAACAGGAGGGATGCAGTATGAATGCAGTGATCTGCAATGTGAAGTGACAGCATGCACCAGTTTAGAGAGAAAAGCACCACTGGGACTTAAAAATAGTGAGCAGGCAATGCTATTTATAAAACTACTGCATAGAACGATCGCACAAATCATAGTAGCTTCCCCAAAGTGGAATTTCAATGCTTCATTTGTAGTTCACAGTCTGAGCAGAGCAGGTCGATGGGACCTACAGTTTACAGTTTATATTCTCAAGGACTGAGAGTCTCAAGATTCTTTTCAATGCAGGTTTACGTTTTTTTAATGTCTGCATCATTCATGACTTTAAATAGCACAGACTACAGGCAGAGATATGACTAAAGGTGAGGGCCGATCAAGGGGCATGATGGATAAAGACGACACCTTCATCTGACCCCACTTCAGGAGCAAAAACGCCTCTGAGCCGTGAACTTAACACTCAATTTTCATTTCAGAAAGAAAAATCGATATCGAAAAATCATGCATGACATGTTCACAAGAATGTCACCAGCCTTGCAAACAAATAGTGAGGAGAAGTTCTGTATTCATGCATTTACAATATTATATTTCTTAACAAATCTGAACCTTAACTATTAAAACCAGGAGGGTTTGAGCCCCCATTTAAAGCTGGAATCCATCTCCAAGAATGTGCTGTTGAATTAAATAAAATTAATATTTATTTTATTTATGAAAATAAAATACCGTATTTTAATTATTATTTGTCTTTAAGATTTATTTAAAGGATACAATTTTTTACATTAATATAATAACACGATAATAGTGATTATTAATAAACTATGAATTTTATTTATTTAAATAAATATATTTTAAAAATAATATTTATTAAAGCATATAATTAAAAAAGTATTGAATTTATTAAAATAAAATGTATTATTTGATCATGATAGTTACTATTACAGCATATAGCTTTCGCATTAATAACACTGAACATGAATGAATGAATGATATATAACAATTAAAAATATATACCAATATATATACCAAAATATACAGGTGCTGGTCATATAATTAGAATATCATCAAAAAGTTGATTTATTTCACTAATTCCATTCAAAAAGTGAAACTTGTATATTATATTCATTCATTACACACAGACTGATATATTTCAAATGTTTATTCCTTTTAATTTTGATGATTAGAGCTTACAGCTCATGAAAGTCAAAAATCAGTATCTCAAAATATTGGAATATTTACATTTGAGTTTGAATAAATGACTATCCCTACAGTATACATTCTGGGTATCTCTTGTTCTTTGAAACCACAATAATGGGGAAGACTGCTGACTAGGTAATGATCCAGAAAACGAACATTGACACCCTCCACAAAGAGGGTAAGTCACAGAGGGTCATTACTGAAAGGTGTGGCTGTTTACAGAGTGCTGTATCAAAGCATATTAAATGCAAAGTTGACTGGAAGGAAGAATGTGGGTAGGAAAAGGTACACAAGCAACAGGGATGACCACAAGCTTGAGAATACAGTCAAGCAAAGCTGATTCAGACACTTGTGAGAGCTTCACAAGGAGTGAACTGAAGCTGGAGTCAGTGCATCAAGAGTCACCACACTCAGACGTCTTCAGGAAAAGAGCTACCAAGCCACTTCTGAACCAGAGACAACGTCAGAAGCATCTTACCTGGGCTGTGGAGAAAAAGAACTGACTGTTGCTCAGTGGTCCAAAGTCCTCTTTTCAGATTAAATTTTACATTTCATTTGGAAATCAAGGTCCCAGAGTCTGGAGGAAGATTGGAGAGGCACAGAATCCATGTTGCTTGAAGTCCAGTGTGAAGTTTCCACAGTCTGTGATGATTTGGGCTGCCATGTCATCTGCTGGTGTTGGTCCACTGTGTTTTCTGAAGTCCACAGTCAACGCTGCCATCTACCAGGAAATTTTAGAGCACTTCATGCTTCCTTCTGTTGACAAGCTTTATGGAGATGCTGATTTCATTTTCCAGCAGGACTTGGCACCTGCCCACACTGCCAAAGGTACCAAAAGCTGGTTCAATGACCATAGTGTTACTGTGCTTGACTGGCCAGCAAACTCGCCTGACCTGAACCCCATAGAGAATCTATGGGGTATTGTGAAGAGGAAGATGAGAGACACCAGACCCAACAATGCAGAAGAGCTGAAGGCCACTATCAGAGCAACCTGGGCTCTCATAACACCTGAGCAGTGTCACAGACTGATCGACTCCATGCCACGCCGCATTGCTGCAGTAATTCAGGCAAAAAGAGCCCCAACTAAGTATTGAGTGCTGTACATGCTCATACTTTTCATTTTCATACTTTTCAGTTGGCCAAGATTTCTAAAAATCCTTTCTTTGTATTGTTCTTAAGTAATATTCTAATATTTTGAGATACTGATTTTTGACTTTCATGAGCTGTAAGCTCTAATCATCAAAATTAAAAGAAATAAACATTTGAAATATATCAGTCTGTGTGTAATGAATAAATATAATATACAAGTTTCACTTTTTGAATGGAATTAGTGAAATAAATCAACTTTTTGATGATATTCTAATTATATGACCAGCACCTGTATAACAATTCTTAATAAATGTATTTTATTTGCTAAATAAAAACATTTCAATAATATGATGTAGTAAAATTCAAATATTACACTTACTATTTAATTGTAATATTTATTAAAGCATATAGTTTTACATGAATAACACTGAAAACAACCGTGATAAGTGATATATATATATATATTGTTTAATTATATTTTCTATTAAGTCATACAGCTTCTACATTAATAACACTAAAATTAACAGTGACAATATAATTAAAAATTTATAACAATTAGAAATGCACAAAATTACCTATTATTCATAGCAGTTTTCTTTAAATCCCCACATAAAATACCACTAAAAATAATGCATTATAGAAGGCATTATATACTTTTTCCAGTAGTTACAGTTCATTGACTTTTATGATGACTTCTTAGCCTTTATGAAACAAAGTGATAGAAAGAACATTTCGATTTCCGACTGTCAATATCTTTATATCCTAATGCACAAAAATAACTCAAACTAAAATCAGACACTCTCTCTCTCTCTCTCTCTCTCTTGTATTAGTGATGCAGAAAAGAAGACAAGGAGCTGAATTTTAATAAGAATATAAAAACACTTGCAAGAGCGTATCATCAAAAAGTGAAACAAGAAAAGGCACAATTTCTTTCAAAAGCAGTGACTAATCCATTTTACCTCTTTGAACTACTTCCTTACGGTTCCACATCTTACAGGATCTTATTTTTCCTTTTTTTGTTTCCTTCTATTTAGATTTAAATGAAATTCAGCTTAAAAAGGAGCCTCTGTTTAATATTCTCTCCTATATCTCGCTCCTGCCCTTTTCTTGTCTTCAGCTTCTCTTTATAAAACATTCAAGTATGAGTACAGTTTGCTGCTGTCCCTCAGTTCCATACGGCATATGGGGATTTGCTAACTGCTGTTATGACACCACGTGCCCTGCATTTTCCACACTCATTAATCACATCAACATACAGTACAGCTAGACATCAACACACACATCGAGTCCGCCTGGTCAACTGTAGTCAGATACAACACTCGAGCAGTCAGAAAACACCTTAAAACTGAAAAAAAGAGGAAGACGTCCTAAAATAATGAGCTGTGCACGACACTGGAAAAACATTTAGCCTAGTAGGCATTAAATACCCATTAATTATGCATGCACTGATTAATTAAAAAAAGTTTTCTGGGTTAACAAGGCTCAAGACGACGTGTGTATTGTGTCTTCCTTATTCCACTGAATTTTACATCAAATTACCATGCTTAATAGGCACCGTTCATCCAAAAATTAAAAGGTTGATGTGAAGGTTGTACATCGTTGATGACAACTTGTGCCAATTAGATACGAAAGTTACTGTACAATGACTTTTTCCTAACGAAAAAAGTTCCAGACGACTTTAAAGGAAAAGTTCACCCAAAAATGAAAATGAACTCACCCTCAGGCAATCCAAGAAGTAGAAGTTTGTTTTGGAGAATTGGGGTAGTCGTGGCCTAATGGTTAGGGAGTTGGGCTTGTAACCTGAAGGTTGCTGGTTCGATCCTTGCAGGAATTGAAGGTGGGGATTGTGAATGAACATGACTTAGGTGGCCTTGAGCAAGGCACCGAACCCCTAATTGCTCCCTGGGCGCTGGAACAAGGCTGCCCATTGCTCTGGGTGTGTGTTCAGTGTGTGTGTGCACTTGTTCACTACTCACTGCTGTGTGTGTGCACTTGGATGGGTTAAATGCAGAGCACCATTTCGAGTATGGGTCACCAATACGTCACGACTAAAAATGCAGCATTACATCACTTGCTCACTTGATCCTCAGCAGTGAATGGGTGCCGTCAGAATGAGAGTCAAAAAATCGCAATAATCCACAAGTAACCCAAGTAAAAAGCGTGTGTTTGTAAGAAATAAATCCATCTATAAGGCATTATAATTTCTAGGTTCTGGGTACAATGAGTCTATAATACATAATAACCCTACCTCTAGTGAAAATCCCCTGTTGTCTTTTCACATAAAAATCCAACATATTTGTTTAGAGCTTGTAAAAGGTGCTCTGTGCATATTTCTCCCCTGATTCAGAAGACTTGTGTATTTACATATAGGCGACTCATTTAATATTAAAAACAGTAGTGATGGATTTGTTTCTTACAAACACATTCACTGAAGGACTGGAGTGGTGTGGTGTGGATTACCGTAAAGTTTTTATCAGCTGTTTGGACTCTAATTTTGATGGCACCCATTCACTGCAGAGGATCCACTGGTGAGCAAGTGATGTAATGCTAAATCACTCCAAATCTTTTCAGATGAAGAAACAAACTCATCTACATCTTGGATGGTCTAAGGGTGAGTAAATCTTCAGCAAGTTTTCATTTTGGGGTGAACTACTCCTATATAAAGCTGCATGAACGCTCTCTTTTAGTCTTCCACAAAATAAAAAGAAAGTCACACTGTTTGGAACAACATGAGGGTAAATCAATTATGACAAAATTGACAAAACTATTCCTATAATATTGTGTTGACGAATGCAGACGCAGAATACCGTGAGCTTTGAGTATTTATAGCGACTAGAACATGTGATCAGGATGGCAGCGCCGAAGAAGAAAATTACACTTGAGTGCTTTCATCTCAAAAATGAGATGTTTCATACAGGGTCCCAACTATGGTTTAAAATTCAGGGATATGAGCAAAAATGCTCTCCGACTCTTCAAAACCATTCTAATCAGAACATACTGACATTTCATTTCTAAAGGCTCTCGGCCAGGCTCAAACTTTTAATTTAGAGTTGAGTGACGCATATTTTGTGAATATGCATATAGAGTGACTTTATAGGCATGTCTTCGTCAAGAGTAAATTCGCAGCATATCTAATGAAAATCATTCAGAAGCACTGCTGTAGAGTAATTTATTAGTGACAGCTGAGTAATTTCAGAGTAATTTACATGAGTGCTGATTTCGTTAAAAATGACATGGACTGGACAAATTCCTGACATCAAATCTTGAAGAAAACGAAACAGTTTGAAGGTGAAGTGTGTAATATCTTTGGAAATAGGAAGAAAAAAATATTATAAAAATGATTTCAAACAGGTTTCTCAAACACACCTGCTATTGGCTGAACAAACAGACAGTCCCCCAAACTCAAGACATTGATAGTCAGGATGCTCAAAACTAAAAAAAACAAAAACAAAACTAAACTAAAAATTATTATTACACATGATGAATTACACAGGGAAATTATTTTTCCTTATATAAATACAGCTTTGCATATTTTACAACAAAAAAAATGCTAAGCTTTAAATGTTCCCTGCAGTTTGTCCTATCAAAATAAAAACAGGTTTAATGTTTGAAAACAAAGAATATTGGTATTTCTTTTTCTGTAAAATAAAATAATAATATATTTTTTATGGATTTCATTTTTATAATTTGAAATAACACTAATAATAACAATAATAATAATTTTTAAATAATAAATCTTTAAATTTTAAAAACTAAACTAATAAAGAAATAAACTGCTGTTTCAATAATAGTATATTAATACTTTAAAATGAAAAGAATCATTAATATTACTGTTGTTGTTGATGATAATAAAAATTGTAATAGTAATATATTTTTCCTTCTTTTTGTATTTGGCAGATCACATGATTACTAAATATAAATGGATTGTCTCTGCATATTTAATATTTTTAACAAAATTATGAAAATTATTTTAAATGTAGAAGACAAGCTTTAAAGAGATTGTGAGACAATGTTTTCTCTTATTTTGAGCGACAAACTGCAGCGGAAAGATCTAAAATAAAGAGCTGTGAGGAAAAGACAGGAAGTCTCTATTTTTTGACCATTGTCCTGAAGAAGGCCAAGGTCTGTCCGAGTCAATGTAATATATCTCTTTCTCCACGGCTCACTTCCTGCAGAAGACAACATCTCTGATGATGATTAATGCTTCCAGAAGATCTCAGTCTGTTTTGTTCATCAGACACTACCTGTTTACACTATCGCCATTGTTCTGGTGTTACAATAGCTACCTGTGATCCAGACACACACACACACACACACACACACAGCAGATGAACCTAAGGGTCTTTGCTGTATTTAGGACACTTGGCGCAGACCTGTCAGCTGCTGTCTGACTTCCGGCGACACGCTGCTGTACTTCGTGTTTACTATGCGAGTGTCAAGGCGGATTTGCATTTGAGAGTCCGCCAGCAAGAGTATGTCATGTGAATGTGCATGTGTGAAGATTTAAGCATAAGATAAAATTCATTACATGTAGCAGCAAATGTCAAACTATAATGCATGTTCTAATGATGCACAAAATTACACATTTTCAAAATCAACTAATCATTCGGTTGACTGAGCGACTGGACTACTCCTAAGAATAAAGAAAAACATAAATAATCTAATTGGCTTGTCAGATGATAGATGACTCGTTGACCAGAAGTTGACATCTGGGACTGCTTAAACATCAAATTAATCAGTGTTGCTATTGTTAACTAAAAAATAAAACTATAATTTTCGGCAATTTAAATGAAGCTGAATCAAAAAAAAAAAAAAATCATACACTTGAAAAGTACTAAAATGACTAAAAGTGAAACAAAAATACACTGAAGCTTAATAAAAATATATATCTAATAAAAATGACAAAAGCACATAAAATTACTAAAACTAAAACTCCAACTAGTCAGTCGCAGTTAAAAATGTATTACAATAGAAAACAGTTATTTTAAATTGAAGTAATATTTCACCTTTTACTGCTTTTCTGATAAATAAATATTGTCTCAGTGATTTTATATGGTGTTAGTGTGTCATATTGATACTTGCAATATTCATAAGCAGTGCTGACAGTATCTGTTCTTTGTTTGTACGTTTGTGGTAGTTTATTTTATTTATGATTTATTTGTTTTTAAATATTTAATCCAAAAGAAAATAAATAAATAAATAAATAAAAATAAAAATGTAATAAAAATAAAGCTAAATAGATTTTTTTTTAATTACAAAAGTGTGTAACAAAATAACTAAAACTAACATTAAAATACAAACTGAAAATATAAAAATAAAGCTAATTTAAAATATGAATAAATACTCTAATAGCATATAATTAACAAGACACTGAGCTGTATAGAAGAAATTATTTTAACCTTGTAAACAAGCAAAACGTCACCATTAAAATCAGCAGAAATGGTGCTCACAGCCCACTTGCGTCAATGCATGAATGAGCAAAAAAATGTGTGATGGGGCTTGATATTATCCATCATGATTTGATTGGATCATGAAAAGAGGTTTCTGAAAAATAACATGCGTTCATGATGTCATTAATGCATTTTGATTAACGACTACAAAGACCAACACTGTTTACTTTGGTACATCTTGCACCAATGAATCATTCACGACAAGATGTATTAAGAAAGCAAATAAGGTCATTTTTGTTTTCATGCTGATTGCAAAGACCGAGGCTAAACAAATCGTCCTTTCAATTAGTGCATAGCAAGTTGCTTTAGAAGAAAAGCCCATGTTAAATGGCAATTAAATGCAGGTTTGTGTTCAAAAGCCTCTCAGTTTGACAGAGTCGTGCTGATAGAAACATCTGTACACGTTCACATATTTTCAGCTTCTCAGCAGGGCTGAGAAAATCGAATTCACAACAGGAGCTTGGCAGGAGGATCTGCAGGAGCCAGCGAGGTTTTGCCAGACTCCTGGAGCGCAGCTGATGATACCGTGAGTCACCTCACGCCAGGACTCGAATTACAAAGTCACCTGCACGCCACGCTCCAACACTTAGGAAGGAAGTCGAGAGAAACGCCAACCACGACTGACTGTTATGACAAAAGATGCAGTGACGGATCTACGGTTACGTGTAAATTTATTCCAAGAGCTGAGTTGCCTGGCGGTGTGTTCTAACATCTGTTGGGATAAAAACTCTGCGTAAATGCAGTGAGGTTTCGGTTTAACGTTACAGTAGAAAACATTCTGATAGAGTTATAGGACACCTAAGAAAACATCCACACACTAATGCATTTATACCAGCCATTAGAAAGCATTATATAATCGTGGTAAAGATGATTTGCTCATATTAGATTCTGAACCAATTTAAAGGGGACATATGATAGAAAAACTCAATTCTCTTTGCTCTTTTGTGCTAAAAAAGCTCAATATGGAGACATATTTTAGCATGCACAGTGGAACACAGGCTTCCCAGTTCATACAGAACATTTACTGAAATAAATCTACATTATCAGGTCATTCAACAACAGTCACGGGTCTTTAATATCAAACTATGGGCCAGATTTACTAAACAGGGCAAATTAGCATGAGAGCGCAATTCCGAAACAGCACCGATGGGCATGAAAATTTCTGCTGGTGATTTACTGACAACACGCAAAAAAAATAAAGAACACAGATGCAACATCTCATTTACATATTGACCAACACAATATGTGACCCTGGACCACAAAACCAGTCTTAAGTGTCAATTTTTCTAAACGGAGATTTATACATAATCTGAAAGCTGGATAAATAAAATGAAATTTTCAGGTAGGAAGTGCGAAATTACAGTGCGTGCGTGCTATAGTATTTATGCACAGTAAGAAAACCTGGATGTCTTACTAAACTCATTAAAATAACGATTCTTTGTTGGCTTCGAGGGTTCCATGAAGAAGCTTTAACATCCATAACCTTTCCATTACACAGAAGGTTCTTTAGATAATTAAAATGCTCTTCGCAATAACAAAAATAAATAAATAAATAAATGGCTAATTTAAAAACTATTCACTGAAAGGTTTTTGGGGGAACCAAAAATGGTTCTTCTATGGCATCACTAGGGAAATCCCCTTTTGGAAACTTAATATAAGCCCACCGGCAACTATAGTTGCCGCAGTTTATAGTTGTCATGATTTCAAGCGGGAAAAAAAGGTATTCACTTCCTTCCTGTCACATGAGGCTGTCAACTTCCTACTCCTATTTCCAGAAAACATGGCAAAGGCAAACCCTCCCAAAGAAAAGTCATTTTCATGTTACTAATAAGTATTTTTTGTTGACATATATCTACATAATCATGAAGGTCTCTAGAATCATCCAAACAAAACAAATCTTACAAGAGATCTATAGTTTTTTGTATACTTAGTCGAAAGTACAAGCGGCAACTATAGATGCCGGTGGGCAAATGACTTGTAAGTACATATAACATATGTCATGGGGAAATGGGGGTGTACTGTTGCTAGAATCATGCTACTCATATTACCTTCTTGTTAAAAACAGCTTGTTAGCAACATGTTAATCATGCTAACATGTTTTAATCATGTTAGTAGGCCTATGTTGCTAGCGTCATGCTAATCACACTAACAGCTTGTTTAAAACATGTTAACATTGTGCTATAACAACAAGCTAATCATGCTAATTCTGTTTTAACATTTTACTTGTGTTAAAATGTTGTTAGCATAATGCTAACACAATTAACATGTTAGCATGTTGTTAACATGATGCTAAAATGATTAAAGTTACTATTAATGTCTAGTGCTGAGTTTTCCCAGGGCAAGCATCACTCACATTTTCTTCAGAAAATGTACAGTGCCCTCCAATAACATTGGCACCCTTGGTAAATATGAGCAAAAGCGAAAATAAATCTGCATTGTTTATGCTTTAGATCTTTCATTCAAAAAATTCACAAAAACAATTGAAGTAAAGCAATTGAAAGTGGGGAGAAAATCTCATGATGAAATAAATGTTTTGGGTCCCACGTTATATTTGGTGGCCTTAACTACTATGTACTTACATTTGAATTAATCATTTGGTACAATGCACTTATTGTGTACATACATGTTTTTACATTGTAATTATATTTTTAAAAATACCTATATGTAATTACATCTGTAATTAGTTTCTGTAATTACATTTATAATTACACTGTTGACCCATCCCTTACACCTAAACCCACCCTTAAACCTACCCATACCACCAAACCTGTCTCTAACCTTACCCGTATCCCACCTCAATAGCAGCAATAGTGTTTTGCAATACAATATGAACACAATAAGTACATTGTACTTATTTTTTGATGTAAGTACATAGTAGTTAAGGCCACCTAATATAAAGTGTGACCATGTTTTTTTTTTTTTCTCCAATGCATGTTGGCCAAAATTATTGGCACCCCTAGAAATTCTTATGAGTAAAATATCTCTGAAGTATATTCCCATTCATATTGACATTTTTTAGCACACCAGTGTGACTATGAGCATGAAATTGTCCAGCTATGACTTCCTGTTCCACATGATATAAATGCCAACTGATAAAAAAATCTAAACCTAACTGCCTCTGTTAGAAATCTTATAATGAGCTGTGGCTGGATCTTCCATCAGGACAATAATCCAAAACAAACATCAAAATCAACACAAAAATGTGTCACTGAGCACAAAATGAAGCTTCTTCCATGGCTGTCTCAGTTCCCTGACCTGAACCCTATAGAAAATGAGTGGTGAACTGAAGAGAAGCAGCACCAACATGGAGCTGGGAATCTGAAGGATCTGGAGAGTTTCTGTATGATTGAATGGTCTCTGATGTCTTATCAGGTGTTCTCCAAACTCTTCAGGCATTATAGGAGAAAACACAGAGCTGCTATCTTGGAAAAAGGACGTTGCAATAATTGGGTGCCAATAATTGTGGCCAACATGAACTAGAGAAAGCATTTATTTCACAATGAGATCCCCCCCCCCCCCCCACCCCACTTTCAGTTGTTTTACTCCAGTGATAGGTTTCAATTTTGGGAATTTTTTTTTGAAAGATCAAAAGGTCTTTCATAAATATAATAATATGTGCCGTGACTCCTCTGTTCAGTTAAAATTGCAAGTTGCAATGCAGATTTATTTTCACAGCCGCCTTTGCTTATATTTACCAAGGGTGCCAATATTATTGGAGGGCACTGTACATATCTCTTTATTTTTATTTACTTATTTTCATTTAACTTTTTGATACAAAATGCCCTTTTGGGACAACTTAATGGCTGCACTTTGTTCTGCACTATGTTCCACCACTTTAAGACACATGGATTTGTTGTTTGTTGTATATTCATATTCAACAGATTATAAGCTAAACACAGCTTTTTTGGGTTCACATCGAATGTTCTTTGACTTTTATACATAATAAATTTGTTTGTTGTTTAGTGTTTTTTGCACTGTTAACATGACTATATGCATGAGACCATTCAGAAAGAGTGCATTTGCCAAAATATGTAGTTTAAATGTGTGAATTCCTGTATCCCACAATGCAATGTGCTCAACCTGCCCTTCCATTTCTAATGGTGAATGAACTGGAGGGAATACCAACTTTACCTCATTATATGATTTTAGACTCAAATGTATTGAATTACTAGTATTCTATTCGCAACATAGCCATGTCACATGCTTATTAACATATTCCCACCTACATTTACAATACTGCTGCAATAGAGAATTGCAATAAGAAAATATAGAATTTCAACATCATTACATCATTAATTCAGTCACAAGATCCTTCAAAAATCATTCTAATATGCTGATTTGCTGCTCAAGAAACATTTATGATTATTAATAATGTTGAAAACAGTTGTTCTGCTTCATATTTTTGTGAAAACCATGATTTTTTTTAATTATTTTTTTTCTTTGATGGTTAGACAGTTCAAAGTACAACATTTGGTTTTTGTTATATTATAAATGTCTTTACTGTCACTTTTTTATCAATTTAATGCTTGAATAAAATATGCATTTCTTTCAAAAAAGAGGAGATTAAATCTCAAAACACCTATGAATATAGAAAGTCCTTCATAGGGTCCTATTTTGACAGACTTTTCTTAGACTGAACAAGAATATGAGCACATTTGAATCCCACGTGCAATTTTAGTGAATGAGACCCATTACAAGACAAATTACATGAAATGAAACTATACAAAAGTGCATAATATAACCCCAATGGCTTCCAGCAGAGAAGTCAGTACAAAGTGTCGCATAAAGATTATCACTCCCGTTTCCACCACATGGATGTAACAGGACCTTAAAACCTTAGTGAGCAGCGACTGACCCGCAGCGGGAGCATTACATTTCCAGCAGGGGGGAAATTCAACAGCATGAAAGAGACACTAAAAAACTTAAAGGGATGTTCCTTGTTCTTAAATACAAGACATGCTGGATCATCTCAATGATTACATACTGCATTTCACAGGAAGAACTCGAAGCCTGTTGGAGTTCATTCTCTTTTCTTGCTGCTTCAATATCTAGTCATTTTCAACTCTCTCATGTTCAGGGTTTCTCTGATATTAACTGCAGAAATGTACTTTGCTGAACTAAAACATTAAAATGGGATATTGGGTTCTGGATATGAATCCAATTTAGTTGAGAAATATGCTCTGCAGGATGGCATTTGATTTGCCATGGTCGAGGTACAAGAAAATATAGCGAAACATTAACTGGAACAGACTATATTATTTCTGCACATTATAAACATTTTCTCAGACTAAGGAACCTACTGATCCGACTGTCTGTGAGTACAATTGATCAGTACTTCCATGTCGCATATTATTTCTATACTTCTATATGAGTAGTTCACCCAAACATTTGCTGAAAATGTACTCATCCTCAGGCCATTCAAGATGTAGATGAGTTTGTTTCTTCATCCGAAAAGATTGGGAGAAATGTAGCATTACATCACCTGCTCACCAATGTGCAGTGAATGGGTGCCGTCAGAATGAGAGTCCAAACAGCTGATAAAAACATCACAATAATCCACACGACTCCAGACCTTCAGTTAACATCTTGGCAAGTGAAAAGATGCATGTTTGTAAGAAAAAAATACATCATGTATAATTAACTCCAAACTGTTGCTTGCAGCTAAAAATATGACTCCTATATCCATAAAATTGTTTTCTCCAGTGAAAAAGTAATCTTGTCTGAATCAGGAGAAAAATATGCACAGATCAAGCACCGTTTACAAGTGAAAACAGTCCAAAACATATATAAACGAATATATTGGTGGATTTTGATGTGGGAAGACAACAGGGGATGGACTTTTTCACTAGACTAGAGGACGTCTTATTATGCATTACGGACTGGTATTTTGGCCAGATGTGATGGTTTAAAATTAAAATGCCTTAAAAATGGATTTGTTTCTTCCAAACACACAGCTTTTCACTTCATAAGATGTAACTGACATACTGGATGTGGATTTTTGTGATGTTTTTATCAGCTGTTTGGACTCTCATTCTGACGGCACCCATTCACTGCAGAGGAATGTAATGCTAAATTTCTCCAAATCTGTTCTGATGAAGAAACAAACTCATCTACATCTTGGACGGCCTGAGGGTTTCAGCAAATTTTGATTTATAGGTGAACTATTCCTTTGAACGTATTATGTTTTATATTCCTTGAATAATCAAACAGGCTATAGGTAACGCGAGAGATTCTGACATTACATAACACAGCATAACATTCGAACTTTAAAGGTTTATCTTGATGGCTTTTATGTTTCTTTGTTTTCGTTAAATGTTGTAAAAATGCTAAACATTGCTTGAGGGACTTCACATGCTATATCAGTTTTAATTAGTCAGTGCTCTTATGAGGTAACAAAGAACTTTCTGCTGGACTGATAGGATCTAAACCAATTAAAAACTGTGTGCCTGAGAGGCCAGTCCACTTCAGTAGATCTGAGATCATTAACAGCTTTAATTAGGGCCGTTTCAGTGCTGTAACGTTCAGCGCTGTGATGTTGATCATCTCAGATCTTCAACAGAGACAACATTTACATTTACTTATTTTATTTTAAATAGAGAGTAAAAGTCAAAATTAAACTTACAGCTGTTTCTTCAGCTATAGTAATGTTTATACAGTACAACAGATTTCAATGTTTTGGGGGTTTTTTTTTTATATGAAAGGCACATTAAACCTGCCTTGGAAACCTTGCTTATTATGCTTTCATTATTTATAAATAATCACAAAATCATAACAAAAAAATATCATTTTCACATCTGTAAAATCTAACTTGTACAATAGTTCCACCATCATTCGTACTACAACAAACAATTGTTAGCAAAAATAAATCAATATTTTTTAAAACGTTTTATAAATGTACGAGAAGATGTGACGTGATGTGAGAAAAAAATAAGATAAATATAATGCAAATGTATGCATTGTTTCTAATAAAGCTATATTTGTCAAGTTATGCAACAAATAATATTGTTTATTTTTCTGTATTGTTTACATCAAAATGCTAGCTATAAAATTATCCTCATCAAGACAAAGAAGCCATTTTATTTAAAAAATGTTTAAAATGCTATTTAAAACAATGCATCATTAAAATGAGACAAAAATAACATTTGTTTCCCAAAATAATTTTTTATAGTAATTTCACAGTAAATGCATATCTTGAACATTATTATTAGTGGATATACTGTCAGGGATCTCCCCTGAAAGTCTTGTCTATCCTGTCTTTGTTCAATGTTTCCTTGTTTGTGTTGTGTTTGAGAACATGGCTTTATCTCTGTTTGTGTTTGCCATGTGCTCCTCTCGCCCTGCCTCCTTGTTACCCATTACCACACCCCCTTCTTTAGTCCTTGTTTGTCTGAGTGTTCTCACCTGTTCCTCATATTCTCCGCTCCATTTATATTGTTCTCCCTTTCCCTGTTATTTTGCTAGATTGTTATTCTAAGTTCTCCGTGTTTGGTAGTTCGTCTAACTATTCTTTGTGATACTGAGTATTCACTGCCAAATTGTTTGTAGGGTATTCTCTTGTCTGTCTTTAGTCTAGTCTCGTCATGCAGGCTGAGCTCCCGGTCTGCTCGCTTTATCTGCCACGCAGCTAGACCTGTGCAGTGCCTGTGAGTCCACGAGTGTGGTGTGGCTGAGCCTCGTGTTTCTGTCAGGCCACCGCTGCTAACCTCCGGCCTCCAGCTGCGCTGCCTTCACTGCTCACTGGCCGACTGCCATCCTGGACTGGACTCTGTGGCTGTTCTCTCCATAGATTTGTATAGATGCCCCATTCGAGCCCCTCCAAGCATGTAGATGTGTCTGCCATCTTAGAACATTCGATTTGACGTCATTCACTATACCATCGGCCGTGGAGGATTGTGGCATCTTTGAATATTCATTGGCTACTATGGTGAATGACATCAAGTTGACCATTACAATATGGTGGACGGCTTCCGTATAGCGGCCCATAGAAACAGTCGCTAATGAGGCATCTATATATATATCTATGGTTCTCTCAGCCTGCCTGTCTACAAGTCTTTCCCTGCCCGTTGTTTGGGCCGTGCTCTCTCCCCTATGTAAGCTCGTTTCCTTGACTAAATTTAAAAAAAAGTTATTGGGACTCTCACAACTTTTTTCACAGAGTTGTGAGATATAAACTATAGCAATTGAGTTATAAAGTCAGAATTATGATTTATAAAGTCACAATTGCGAGATAAAAACCTGCAATTCTGCCTTTTATTTTTTTTTCTCAGAATCGTGAGCTATAAACTCAAAACTGCGAGTTATAAAGCCAGGATTGCATGATATAAACTCACAATCGCGAGTTAAAGTCCAATTTGGAGGGGGACTGATATGTTCTTAGAATTGCAAGTTATCTCACAATTCTTAAGTCACAATTGCGAGGAAAAAAGTCAGAATTGCGAGTTATCTCGCAATTGTGACTTTACAAATCGTAATTCTGACTTTATAGCTCACAACTGCTGTAGTTTATATCTCACAATTATGACTTTGTCTCGCAATTGTGACTTTACAAATCGTAATTCTGACTTTATAGCTCACAACTGCTGTAGTTTATATCTCACAATTATGACTTTGTCTCGCAATTGTGACTTTACAAATCGTAATTCTGACTTTATAGCTCACAACTATTGTAGTTTATATCTCACAATTCTGTGGAAAAAAAAGTCAGAATTGTGAGTTTATATGTCGCAGTTCTGACTTTATTTCTCAGAATTGTGACTTTTTAACTCACAATTGCAAGTTAATATCACGCAATTATGAGAAAAAATGTCAGAATTGTGAAAAATTACCTTTTTAATTTTTTATTCGGGTTTCCATACTCCCCTTCTCTTGTCCCGTCGGTAGTTTTGTTAATAAACTGTGATCACTCATTCTGCATTTGAGTCCTCTCTCTCAGAATCCCTGACATATAGACGGTTTCAACGGCAACAACATAAACAAACGTTACTGCGCATGCGCGCTTTTGTGGCCCTAACTTAACTTCCGGTAGACATCCAAATACAATCAGTAACAACAGCTAAGTCCCTCTAGAGTAGATTATGTTTTGATAACATGCAAAATATGTTTGCTGCGTAAATCAGACGGACTGAGATGCAGCGATAACTACTTGGACGGACTTATTAAAAATGCAAATTCATTCTCTGCCAGCAGGAGGCGCTTTAAAGCAGGTTTCCCCGGAAACGGCGGTTGGGCTGTACGTTACACAAAGCAGCGCTGAGCTTACAAACGCCGCTTTATCAGGCATATAACATGCAAGATGAAATGAAAATGACATCGAACATTTTCTAAAGACTGTGTTCCTTCAGACATACAGTGATATAAAAACACCTGCACCTCGTTTTGATTTTTAAACGTTCATTATGTGCTCATGTTTATTCAACGAAGCCTTTTGGAAAATCGGTCAGTTTTGATATCGTGGCGGGTCGCCACAAATAAATAAATGTATGTGAAACACATCCCACAGCACAACAACCTGAGCCCAACTTCACTACTCATCACTTTAACTTTAACTGTGTTTGTAGCCGGCGCCACTAACAAGACCGATAAACAAACACAGACCGGAAATTAACTTAGGTCCAGGCGCGTGCGCCCGATGAAACCGTCTATACATGCATTTTACGAAAATTCTGTTTGTTTTTTTCTGGCCCAACAAATGTCATTTCTCTTCTCATCTCAAATTAAATAAATCAATCAGAGTGAACAGAGTACTTCGGGAGAGTTTACTTTCTAAAGGTGCACAGGCAAAAAAAAAAAAAAAGGAAAAACACCCTTCTATTTTCTCAGTAATTTTTCTTTAAAAGGATGTAAGATTGGCCTATAATTGCTGAGTGTCAAATGATGTACAAATATTTCTTTAAAAGCATGTAAAGTAGCTTCCTCTAATTGGAGATGATTCCACGGAAGGCTCATTTGCATAATTCAGAAGAGCCTGGTTTATAAAAAGCTTAATATCTCTAAAGGAAGCTGTAAACATATTGCGTGTTAATTAAAATGGATTTGAGGGTCGGGGTCTATCCGGGTCTACTTGCAACTCTGACGAACGCTAAATTTAAGCACTAGGGATTTTAACACTAATTTCACTTCATTCTCATGTACACAGATACTTATGGGTTATACAGTGGATTATATTACAAAAAAAAAAGTATGCAAAAACTTTTAGTTATTAAAACAGTCATATAATTCTTTTACTTTGAATGCTAATTCAGAAATTGCATATTATATAAGGTATTAATTAAGCTGATGCAATTCTATGATTGTAAACTACCTGTATTAAAAAATCAGAAAAAACAAGTACTTTGCCTTGTTTTCTGCTAAATATGCTTTAAAAATCATTAAAACCAATAAGAAACAACTTGCTATGCTTGTTTTCAGAAAAATATATCACAAAATTGCATTTGGTCTTGTAGCGCTGGCACATTTTAAGAATATAATATTTTGCGGTGCTATGGCGTCAATCATGTTGACAGATCTTTGTGACATCCATCCGGCTCTGGGGTCTTTATCAAGCATCTGAGTGTAACTCACATCATCAGGGGAACTAGAGCTCGCAGCTTCCTGTTCCGAAGGCAGAAGGTGGAGATCTGGAAATCTAAGCATGGCAATAAACTTCACAGGGAAGGAATCACGGGGTGTGACCCTCGAGCTCGGACTCAGATGCCATCTCAGAGTCTGGCCTCAATGAGATTTGTGCAAATAGCACAGGAAGTGAAGCTCTCCTGAGGACAGCTCAAGGTTAAAGACCCACATAAAGAGCCAACAGCTCAGAAGACGGGCTGTTTTAAGATCACTGATTTACAGATTTTGATTCTTATATTTTTTTGTTTTTACTTTGATTTTATTTAGTTTTATTAATTTTTTAAACGTCTACATAGTTTTTAATATTTTTTTATTGTCTATATTATGCATTTTTTATATCACTGATATACTATGATAGTTTTGTTATTATATTTGTTTGTTTTCATTTTGATTTTAGTTTAAGTTTTAGTCATTTTTTATGTCTATATATACTTTCTATTAATTGGTATGTTTTATTTATTGTTTTAATATCATAATATTCTTTGTTAATATTTATTATTTTTATATTTTTCTGTTTTCATTTTGACTTCAATTTAAGTTTTTGTAATTTTGTTTTATGTTTTTAATATGTCCAATTTTATTATTTTAATATCATTTATATAGATTTTTTTTTTTTGCACAAGGAATCTGACAACAGTCGGTGCTCCACACAGAGATCTGATCTGATCATCATCAGTCTGTCTGGAATGACAAACAGACTAAATCCAGAAGAACTGTGGCAACGTCTCCAAGATGCTTCAAGAAACCTACCTGCAAAGCTATAGTACTGTTAACGAGTTTTAGGCACTTGTGTAAAAATGCTGTAAAATGAGGATGTTGTCAAAAATAATGTCACAAATGGATTTTATTAACTTTATTAACTAAATTAAAATGGTGTGAGCATCCTTTGCGCTTAAAGCAGCTTTTGCCCTCGGTGCACTTCAGATCAGATCTCTGTGTGGAGCACCGGCTGTTGTCAGATTCCTTGTGCAAACAAAAATCTTACTGGATTATTACAATTAATGGCAAAATGAATGTTTAGAAATGTAAACTGATATTTCCTACAGACACGCTACAGCAAAAGATAGAAATAACTGACCTGTAACCATTTTTAGCTGCTGAAAATACTAGTATTCTAATCATCACTGTGTGTGTGTGTGTGTGTGTGTGTGTGTGTGTGTGTGTGTGTGTGTGTGTGTGTGTGTGTGTGTGTGTGTGTGTGTGTTCTTGTTTATGCTACATTGAGGGGACCAAATGTCCCCACAAGGATAGTAAAACCAGTAAATGTTGACCTTATGGGGACATTTTTTAGGTCCCCATGAGGAAACAAGCTTAAAAATCATACAGAGTGAGTTTTTTTTGAGAAAGTATAAATGCAGAAAGTGTCCTGTAAGGGGTAGGTTTAGGTGTAGGGTTGGTGTAGGACAATAGCACATACAGTAAGTACAGTATAAAAACCATTACGCCTATGGAAAGTCCCCACAAGGATAGCAAAACAAACCTGTGTGTGAGTGTGTGTGTGTGTGTGTGTGTGTGTGTGTGTGTGTGTGTGTGTGTGTGTGTGTGTGTGTGTGTGTGTGTGTGTGTGTGTGTGTGTACTGGTTTTTGTGGTTTACGGGGACAAAATTTGTATAATAACATGGGTATGACAGAGGTATTACAATTTGAAGGTGGTTTATGAGGACATTGCCTATGTCCCCGTAAAACAAAAGGCTTAAAAAACCTACTAAGTGTGTGTGTGTGTGTGTGTGTGTGTGTGTGTGTGTGTGTGTGTGTGTGTGTGTGTGTGTGTGGTGCTGGGCAACGATTAAAAATTTTAATCGCGATTAATTGCATGATTTTTCTACAAATCATGTGTGCGGGATCCGGGACAATAAAATGATTCGCAGGACTCCCGCACATAAAATATAAACATAAAATATCTAAAAAAAATATAAATTGTTATTCATCTATTGCACAAAAGCAACAAGAACAACTAATATAACATAAAAATGATTTCTATTTATAACACGTGTTTGTCGCATTGAGCAATGTTGCCAATCACAGACATATCTTCAGGAACACTTTGGCCAATCAAAGGTGTTTAAGTTAGAATTGCATGCTCATGAATTCTCTCTCTATAACACACGAAGTGTAGACATTATGGAAGATTCATTGAGCATATATTCATTGTGTTATTGTGTTATAAAGATAGTATACTTTTTTGAGATAATAAAGGGAGCTCTGGTCGTATTCACCCATGCCAAACCAAGCACGCAGCAGCCTTGCTTTTCTGTTAAAAATAACAGTGAACAGTGGTTTGTGAATGTTGATGCTTAGCCTAAATAATTTTATCGGGAGCACTGCTGCAGTCTTAGGCCCACCCCAAACGCTCCCATTGGTTGAGACACGCGATGACGCCCATCCCAAGCCAGTACTGATCAACATCCCATCCCTCCTGTGACCAGGGACGGACTGGGAGTAAAAAACGGCCCAGGATTTTCTCTCAAATAGGCCCACCACAACTACAAACAGTATTACACAGTATTACAGCAAACTATCTCACAGTATTACAGCAATCCTATCACATTTATGGCAAATAACATCACAAAACCCATGGTGACCCTGCTGACAAAAACAATAGAAACCATCACATAAATTCTAATGAGTTCCACTACAAATACCATTACAAACAATTGTAAACCATTAAGCAATGGTTCCTAGTGTGTTTTGGGATGTTTACATTAGGATTTAGTGTGTTTTTTTTTAAGCCACCAATAGAAGGCGACCAATTACCAGCAGAGACCGACAGCATTACAGTTTTTACAATTTTCATTGTAATCAGTAAAATCATTACAAATTATACGATGTTTTATATTATTTATTTATTTTCAGCAGGGGATTATGTATTAAGCTATCATATGAACTAAAATTCTTGAAATCATACATAAAAAAGCATAACGCAAAATGTATAATATGACAATGATAAACATAAACCTAGCATCGCTGCTGTGTCTTTATGAATGAATTGCCAGACAATGCGGAGTGATAAATAACCGTGAACGTTCGGACTAGGGGTGTCCTAGGATTTTACTATAGTGCTCATAGGCTACATGCTACATGAGCAAAGGTAACCTAACTGTTCGCTTTTTTTTCTTCTTCTGCTTCTTCCAACCGCCTTTATCTTCACGTTTTTTGCTTGCCATCACATCATTTTTGCAGCCCACTTCGTGTTAGTTTCGGTTTCTTATAAACAAAAATAGATTGCATTAGCGCCCCCTTTTGTCGGCCGTCAACGTCACTTAATTTGACACTTTTTCTTTGTTGAACCAGCCAGGCCAACGGCCGTCGAATGGATGTCTCCAGAGCTTCCAGATGGCCAGTCCGCCCCTGCCTGTGACCCATGGTTGTCTGTATGTGAATTCAGAGCCAGTGAGCAACGGACTTTCAAAATAATAATAATAATAAAATGTGTTAATGCACGATAAAATAATTGTCGGCATTCATTAATTAATGCGTTAACATGATAATAACGTGTTAACTTGGCCAGCCCTAATTATATAGATAGATAGATAGATAGATAGATAGATAGATAGATAGATAGATAGATAGATAGATAGATAGATAGATGATAGATAGATAGATAGATAGATAGATAGATAGATAGATAGATAGATAGATAGATAGATAGATAGATAGATAGATAGATAGAAATATGACAAGAAGAAATACATCCACAAAACAGAATTTTAAAAAGTTTTAGTGAGACACACACACAGAAAATGTTTTTCTCTTTTGTTTTGTTTTTTGATTGCTGTTGTGTTTTCCAGAAACAATAACTACCTTTAAGCAAGATAAAATTAGTTGGTAAGGGAAACTGCATAAGTTATGAGGATGTTTTCACAGAATGCATCTTGAATTAAGTTTATTTTTCTCATACCAGTGGCAAAATGTTTTCTTCTTCATAAACCTCACTCAGTTTGATTCAGTAGATGCTTAAAACAAGACAAACACAATTTGCCAAAGAGTTATGAAAAACAACTATTTAAAATATAGTTTTAATGTACTATTCAATTTTGCTTCTCAAATTATCTTGTTTTAAGGCTGTTTAGATCTTGTTCTTGGAAAACATGACAAAAAACACATGGACAAAAAATTATTTTCCATTCTACATCCTC
This sequence comes from Acrossocheilus fasciatus, assembly GCA_036784905.1. NCBI lineage: Eukaryota > Metazoa > Chordata > Actinopteri > Cypriniformes > Cyprinidae > Acrossocheilus > Acrossocheilus fasciatus. The sequence goes on from CM071956.1 coordinate 6,616,206, forward strand.
TCCAAAAGAAGTTTGTAACAAGTCTTTAATGAGGATCTAAAAGTCTCTTTCTTCACTTTCTCCACAAAACAGGTTTCACATCTTCTGGGCTGCTTAAGTGAAACTGTGAAAAATTATTCTGAATGCTATTTAAAGACTATTAAAAACACAAAATAAAAATCCCATAGAGCTGGAGGCTTGTACTCAGATAGACGTGCATCTGCCGACAGTGTTGCCTTGCTTCTTCACTTCAAAGAAAAAAGATTTCCCAACCGCGGAAAAAGCCACAGGGATGATTTACCGTGCTGAAGATCCCATGAAAAACCCTTTGCATCACATCCATACAAAGTCAAGCCCAAATCAGGGGGGTTTAATAGTGTTACCTGCAAATAGGTTGAAGCTATCGGCTTTCCCTTTGCTCCTGTAAACATAAAACCGTTTGGGTGCATCGGGATCACCTATTAAACCTTCAAAACACACACACACACACAAGTTCTCTCGTCAGAAGAGAAATGACAGGCCTTTCATCTCACATCCCCATAATCCGCTCTCATTAGCAGCATGAGCGAAAGCAGAGGGCGGACACGCGGATGAAGGAGATGCATCGCTGCTGCTAGTGAAACACTGAACCGTGGATGTACAAAAAACAATCCCTCCCTTCTCCGTCATCGTCGCACACACACACCAGGGACCCTCGGTGTCTGCATACAGCCAGAGACACACGCTAATTAAAGCAAACCTTGCATGAGCCTGGTGAGATTTGCCGTTCTTGCTTATCGCCCGCTCCCCCGGTCTGCCTCTGACGACGTGTTAAAGAAACAAACAAACATTAGATGGGAATATAACCAGCAAACGCAAGAGCGGGCCTCTCTTGAGGCAGCTTCGACGTGCACACGCGTAAAAGACTGCCATAAGTCCCTCGTAATCATGCGGCGCTAAGCTCTCGCTTGGTGCTTTTTCAACCCTGGCAAGGGTGAAATGATATGACACAGTCGAGCGCCAAGACAGGACGGCTGTTAAGGATGAACCCTACTGTGCCAATAAAAACAACTGAGGTCAGTTTTAAATTGCGCAAAGGTGAGGTTGTCTTCACAGCCTGGTCACTTAGTTTCCGACTGAAGCTAATTATATTTCTAACGGCTGTCAAAGCTTACATTAACATGTTAATTAAATATTCACTACCATTCAAAAGTTTGGAGTCGGTAATATTTTGATGTTTTTGAGCATAGTCAAAGTCTCTTATGCTCAGCTAGGCTGCATTGATTTAAACAAATAATACAGTAAAATTGCTAAATATTATTACAATTTAAAAGGACTATTTTCTATTTGAATGTATTATGAAATGTAATTTATTCCTGTGATCAAAGCTGAACTTTCAGTATCATTACTCTAGTCTTCAGTGTCACATGATACTTCAGAAAACATTCTAATATGCTAATTTGCTGCTAAAGAAACATTTCTGATTATTATATATATATATAAAAAAAATTGTGCTGCTTAATATTTTTGTGGAAACAGATTCTTTGATCAATCGAAAAGTTCAAAATAAAAAATTAATTTGAAATGGAAATCTTTTGTGACATTATACAGTAAATGCTCTTACTTGCATTTTTGATAAACTTCATGAATCCTTGCTAAATAAAAGAGTTAATTATTTTAAAATAATAATATTTTTATTGACCCAAAACTTTTAAATGGTACATTTTTAAGGTTATATTTAACAGAATTTTTAAATATATTTTGTTATATTATTATGGTTCCATTCTGCTTTCTAAAAAAAAGACTGGTGGAAAACCTTGCCTTTCTCTTGGTCCTAGGCATTCTTTTTTTTTTTTATTTTGTGAAATGTACTATAACAATAAAGCTGATCTAAACTGGAAATATTAGTATTCAGGATTATGCAGCTCATTACTCTAATAGCAAGTAGAGAATATGTTGTCAGCTTAAAATAATAAATGCCTTCCATATACTGTTGTTTTGGTTTTAGTACAACTTCAAATATAAAAGTCAACAATTTATGTTTGGAAACAGCATTTAGTCTTTTTAATATCACACTGGGTTCTTTTCTAATACAGTATAAATATAAATATATATAATACTTATCATCCTTATCAAAAAGTTCAAAAACACTCACACTAGACAAATTAAAATGTTCAAAACCACATCTTTTGCAGTGAAAACATGCTGTTCAGCTTGTTGCATAAGATGTTATCTATTAACAGGATCATCCAGAGTGAACCGAATGTACAACTGAGGCCAAATGACGAGCCTAACTCTACAAAATCAGAATAAGAGGGTAACTGGTCTCGTATTGATTCCTGATCAATCTCGCCTCTAGCTTCTTTTAGCCCAGATAAGACTGGTTTGGAAAGCACACAGTACGCCATCATTGTGAATCTGTCGAAACCAGGTCTACGCTGAAAGATCACACCGGGAGCTCTCAAATCATCAGCACTTCTCTTGCCATTTTCTACAGCGCTGCGCGAGGCATTTGATTGGTTTGACAGGGCTATGAAAGCATGTTGCCTAGGTTTCCAGAGAGTGTTTCTGTCATTCTGCCGGTAACAGCTACATTTCAGAGGGAGCTTTGCAGACGGTGAAATTACCTGCACATTTTACCTGTGAAGATGCCGGGATTGTTGACCAAACAAATGAATCTGTGATGCCAGAGTGGTTTTAATGAACCTCAGTCACCAGTGAAAACAGATAACAATAATAATTACGGAAAACAATAGATATTAATATAGGCCTACGTATTGGGCCAGTCCACAAAGTTACTCATGAAAACAACCTTTAAAAATAAAGGAGTCTCCTTGCTCTTAACCTATAAGGTAATTACCCTGCACCGCACGTCCTTCCAGCCTCTTACCACGAAGATCAGCGAGGAAAATCGAGCCAGTTGAGCAGCCAACCGCGATCAAGTAAATTGAAGATGAGGCAAATTAATTCTCAATCAGCTGTGCCATAGTTATGGGGAAAACAGCTTAATGAGGATTTAAAAGGGATTCCTCCTGCTGCTCCGGAGACGTGGAAAAGGAAAACCTGGGCGTAGAGCCATAATAAAATTTCCAAGAAGGGTGGTAAACAACATCTGAGCAGGTTTTTCCTTTGTTAATTTTTAAGGACTAATTGGGCAATCTGACAAAGTCTGGTGATTGAAGGAATTGTTTGCTCAAAAACAGCACTAACATTGAAAGACATGCAGAACAGCTCAAATCTCTCAGAGAGGAAGAAATTCAAACATGAAATTTGGAAGTAGAAAAATGAAATACACAATCGTTTTTTACATTTTTTTTATTAACTCATCAAAATAAGTTGAGCAATTTCAACTTTTTCAAATTAAAATTTATATGCATATGAAAAATTCGATGAAAAAGTTATACGAAATTCAACTTTTTGATTTTTAATTCAGTTTAATGTGATTTAAGTTGGAAATTAGATGTTAGGAGTTTTTTTTTTAAGTGTTGCATCTTCAACTTAAAACTGATTTTATTACTTTTAATTCATGCTAAAAAGGAGTTGGTGTGTCATTCCCTATTTTCTACCACTTTTGCACACCAAAAAGAATACAAAAAAACAGCTTAAAGTGTTATTTTCACCTAATTCTGGGATGCAGTTTACTATCAGAACTGCTTTATTTGAAGGTAAATGTGTCTCAGAAAAGCACAAACACTGTGGCTTTGTTGTGGTCACAACACTATGTTTGTTTGAGCAGTTCGACCAAGGAGGTCTGTAATACACTGAGAAAGCTAACCATTAGCGCTCTCATTCATCTTAATGAAACACCCTAATAAGCAAAATGTCGTCACGCTTAACTCATTACACCAAACAAGGACATTTAACAGAAAACACTGCTTGATTCACAAACTAAAACCACTCTATCCATTCTATCTATAATTCTTTTTAGAATTGAAGAACTGACTCACTTTCAATTCATGAGTGCTATCTGAATTGAACTGACCACACCACACAGGAAGTTAAATTGTAATTTAGCAGGAACGACAGGAAGTGGAATTTACTCTATCTACTTTTTGGTAATATTTCAGCAAGTATGGATTAACTTAATCAAAAGAGACATTTATAATGTCACAAAATATTTCTATTTTAAACAAACGCTGTTCATTTGAACATTCAATTCATCAAAGAATCCTGAAAAAAATGTATCACCGTTTCAGCAAGAATATTAAGTAGTTTTCGACATTGATAATCATATAAATTGTTTCTTGATTTCTGAAGAATCATGTGACACTGAAGACTGGAGTAATGATGCTGAAAATTCAGCTTTTCATCACAGGAATAAATTACATTTTAAAATATATTCAAATAGAAAAGAGTTATTTTAAATTATAATAACATTTCAAAATTTTTCAGTTTTTACTGTATTTTTGAACAAATATATGCAGCCTATAGGCAATTACAGTGATTCACACAAAAAAAAAAGTTGTCAAACTCATACACATCAGTCATGGAAATGTCATGGCTATATTCCCCCATCAGTCACTCGTAGCTCCAGCATATGCAGCAGGAGCAGGCAGGTGCCGGCCGGGAGCAGCTGTAGATATCACGCAGGACAGGAGCAGATAGTGAAGAAACCACAGGCTGATAAAACGAGCGGCGGATGTGCATATGACTGCTGTAGCATGAGGATACAGATGGAACAAACTTCAGTGACCTTGCTTCTATTGACCAGAAAATGAGCTTAGACTGTGGACTGTGAAGCAGATAATATTGGACAAGCCAGGCTACTGTAAACAGTGGAAAATATCCGTCAGTGTCTTGATCTCGCACTACGGCTCTGGCGACTGCTCTCTTCGCCACTTTGAGGGATTTGTGCAATGCAATGTGCTTTGAAGAAATCGCATATTTCGCTACACAACACACACTGACCTGCAATTACCAGAAAACTGAGCTAATGCACCACTCGGAGACGAATATAAATGAATAAACAAATACTAATTAAAAAAGGAATGTCAAAAAGCACACAAGGCCGAATGATTATAAGAAAGGAATTATTTATCTGTAGTTAAATCCCAAGCCATGTCATCTCTCGCTGTTTTTACTGCACTGCAGTACACCAAGGTCTTGAAGTAATGAAGCTACTTGTGCTCTAAAATTCAGTGTATAAAATAAGATAAAAAAATGATGGATTTAAGTTTATAAATCAATAGTCCTGCTTATATTTGCATGCTCATGTGAATAAAACATCAACTGCATTTCAATGTACCGATAAGAAGGGGATATAAAATTAGTGATGAGTCATCTAAAAATTGACTGGGTGATGTTGATACACCAGTGTTATTGTAGTATCATATTATTTAATATGACTTTGTGATTAATCACGATTAATAAATTTTACTTTAATTTGCGTTACATTCAACTAAAATAACCCTATATATAAATATGTGTGTGTGTGTATGAATGTATGTATGCACACACACACACACACACACAGACACTCATCCGTGCATCATAAATTTTTTAAATATATTCAAATAGAAAAAAATGCACAATATTATTGAATCTATGAATCACGTTTCACTGCTTTTTTCAGCATCTCACCTCCTGAGCTAGTCTATTTTGAAAATGCCTTTTTGCACATTTCCTTAATTCAAGAACACATTACTGCACTGACTTAAACCTATATATTAAGGCAGAGTGAAAACGGAGCAAACACTTAAAATGCACTGGGCATCAATTTCAGATTTAATTCTGCCCAGTCAGGTGAAGTGTAATCTCTCACTTAAATTCTGCACTTGAAGAGTTCGCTAACAGATACATATCGTCTTCCAGGTGCCAGTCTTCTTATCACCTTCAAAGGCTTTCTATAAAACACCACGGTCTTCTGCTGGAGCTACAAGGCCAAGGGCAATTTTACGGTATCTCTCGCCGAGGATCTCTGCTGATGTAGAGGTTACTTTTTCTCTCTCGCTAGCGCTATCTTCCCTCACTCCACTACATTAGCGTGCTACCGTGCTAATGCCGCAAGGACAATCTCCAAATTGAGCCCGGCAAAAACGTTTGACAGATAACACTTCAAAAAAAAAAAGTAGTAGTCGTCGTCAAGGGAGAGAGTTTAAAAATGAACCCTCTCAAACCGGCCGACACTAACTCAGCTAAAAATCAGCATTATGGTAACGCGCTGACGGAAAATGCAAATGCTGCCACTAATGAAATTTGGCTGCGGGTTTCTTGGCAAGGTTTGGAATTAAAAAGATTTAGGACGGAGGGAGAAGAGGAGATAGAAATGTTCACATATAATGAAAGAAAATGACAAAGAGAGGAAGGTACAGAGGAAGCAGGCGAAGAGTTATTGAGCCGTGAACAACAGAGACGTACTCAAAAGAGAATGAGGCTATTTATTAAGAAACAGAAACATGAAACCAGCGGATCCATCAGTTACCTAGGAGCTCAGTTGGAAAGTCTGCGCAGTTTGTGCTGTTTGCAATTGCACACTACCATACTACAGCTGCAGTATGTAAACTATATACCTCAAATCACAATATGCAGTAGCATAATACTGTATCCCACAATGCAACGCTCTTAACTTGACCTTCCCGTTACCATTGTGACAAATGAAAGCAATATCTCTTTAACAGCGTGTTCTTGACTCAGTATTTGATCAGGCTGCCAAACATGAAGACATTTTTACACAAAATGTTATCAAAATGCAAAACAACCCTTTTGAATGCCAAAGTTGAAAAAAAAAATTGTAACAAGAAAATGCCATTTCAGTCTTTATACTTTAACATTTTTACATTTCATTCAATGTGCTACATGCTGTTTCTTAGTTATTATTTATGAAATTTACCTACTAGCAAACTGTTTCTATATAATTTTTTCACTTTAATAAGCAGCAAGCTAGTATTCAATTCTGAACACATCCTTTCATTAAGTATTTCCATTATCCAGAAAGAAAACAGTTGACAAAGACTTATTAAAGTGAAAGAAAACCCCCAAAATATTTCAAAATCGTGTTTGTTCCAGGGTTTGTTCCTAAATGAGCAGCTCTAAGTAACATGACAGATTTCATTCAAAGCAATATTTACTCATTGCTCATCTGAAACAACACCGCCTGGGGAGATGATGGTGTCGTGATCACCATAAAATGCCTCTGTTAACCTATTAAAAGGAACGTTACGGGTTCACCAGCAGTTAAGCTACATTGCCAGCATCTGTGACGAGAAAAATTGTTTAGAAAAAGCAACAATCACAGTCACAGTAAGGCACTTACAACAAAGGTGAAGTGGCAGTCAATAAACACTAAAACGTCCACCCTTACTATACTTAAGAGTGAAGTAATTGTAATGGTTTCAGACACACATCACATGTTCTCCGCAGTTAAATAAAAATGTATCATGAATGCAATTACTTGATTTTTAACAGTGATTTTTAAAGTAGGACTTATCTGTATATGTAATTACTTCCAATTTCCTTGTCCATTTTTCAAAGTAGTAAATAAAAAAGATTATTGGAGTGTAGCTTATCAAAAAGAAAAAAAAAGGGATAGTTAAAGGGATAGTTCACTCTAAAATTATTCGTAATTTATGCACCATTCGCTTGTTCCAAACCTGTTTAAAGCTGCAGTCCATAACTTTTTGGGGTTAAAAATGAACTGAAACCAATATTTGAGCAAATACATAACCAGCCAGTGTTCAAAACTATTTCCTTACTTTAGCCCGATTCACAACGGTAAGCTTATAATAATGTTTTCTAATTTGAGTGGTACGGGTAGGTTTTCGCAGGAAATTCGAGCATGGCACATCACGTCTGTAAACATAAAGAAGTTGTCCCGGCTAGTATGCTATCTTATGTGAGGATCCTGCAGGTGACGGATCGTTTACAGCCTTGTCTCACAGCAGCTGTAATAATTAAAGTGTTTTTAGTCTGTTTGTGTTGTAATATTTTGTGATGAAACTGATGTATTGCTGCCTATTTTGGCCAGGACACTCCTGCAAAAGAGATTTTTAATCTCAGAGAGTCTCGTCTGGTTAAATGAAGGTTAAATAAATAATGTGATTCAGAAAGGATTATGTATTTATGAAACACATGCGAATGAAATTAAATTGTATTCCAGTTTTAAATGTGCTTCTGATTACAGATAGCCTGGGATTACACAAGATTTGTATTTTAAAGAAAACCAGTTTGAAGGGAGCATAGTTTGCTTTTTGGGTTAAAGGGATAGTTTACCCAAAAATGAAAATGTGATGTTTATCTTCTTACCCCCGGGGCATCCAAGATGTAGGTGACTTTGTTTCTTCAGTAGAACACAAACAAAGGTTTCTAACTCAAACCGTTGTAATCTGTCAGTCATATAATGCCAGTCAATGGGCACAGAATCTTTGAGAGTAAAAAAAAACATGCACAGATAAATTCAAATTAAACCCTGTGGCTCGTGAGGATACATTGATGTCCTAAGACACGAAACGATCGGTTTGTGTGAGAAACTGAACAGTATTTATATCATTTTTTACCTCTGATAAACCTCAATGTCTGACTGTCACAACATCCGGTGCGTGACACGTCAACCTGCTCTGGCACATAGATATATATATATATATACATAGATTCCTCATTAGCGACTATTTCTATGGGCTGCGATACGCAAGGATCTACGTATATATCTATGTATATATATATATCTATGTTCCAGAGCTGTTGACGCGCCACACGCCGGATGTTGTGGATGAGCTCAGGAGAGTTGGACGTTGCCTGTATCAGAGGTAAAAAATGATATAAATGCTGTTCAGTTTCTCGCACAAACTGATCGTTTCGTGTCTTGGGACATCAATGTATCGTCACGAGCCGCAGGGTTTAATTTGGATTTGTCTGTGCATGTTTTTTTTTTCTCTCAAAGATTCTGTGCCCATTGACTGGCATTATATGACTGACAGACTACAACGGTTTGAGTTAAAAACCTTTGTTTGTGTTCTACTGAAGAAACCAAGGATGCCCTGGGGGTAAGCAGATAAACATCACATTTTCATTTTTGGGTGAACTATCCCTTTAAAAGAATTTCTTAATATGAAATTCGAATGGTATGACAATTAGATATTAGACTGTACAGAAATTGAAGTCTACACGCCAATACACACTATACTCATTGTCACGCAATGCTGATGTTGTTAACATTAATAATTTGAGAATAAAGTATAACAATAATAATAATTTGCACGGTTTGATGTGATATGAGCTAACTGATCGTTAGATTAAATCACCATTGGTAGCGCGATTTATTATAATGCTTTTTTCCCTCAGTTGGTCAGAACAAACATGGCAGACTTGTTATTTAATTGTTCAGATGACAATCTCCGGTGAAAATTCTTATTTGGGTCATATATTCAAAGACGTAGGCTAGAATCTGTTATTCCTGAGTACAGTATCCGGTGCGGTGACTGACAGACTGACACACAGACTCCTCAAAACATTAGATTCATCTGCGCTGGAGCCGTGCCGATGCACAACCCCACGCACGGAAGATAATTCCACACAGAGCTGCAATTCCAGCTTTTCAAACAGAAATGGCGACAAAGAGGCAAAACTTATAGACTGCAGCTTTAAGTTTCCTACACTCTAAAAAATGCTGGGTTAAATACAACCCAGTGCTGGGTAAATATTGGACAGAACACATGCTGGGTTGTTTTCAACCAAAAGTTGGGTTAAATGTTTTTACCCACCATGCTGGGTTGTTTAATTTAAGTCATCTATTGTTTCAAAATTATTATATTGCTGGCTTAAAATGGTCTGGAAATAAAAAATCACACACATAATTACTTTAGGCAACAGCAATAATCAAAAGATGAACATTTATTATTAAGCAAGAACACCCATGGACAAAATACAAGACAAATTGAATTTATTTGGGTGAATACAGCATAGTTTACAATATTACGTACATTTAAACTCATTTAACAAGCATTTTAGAGATAAAAAGGGCATATTTAGAAGTAGCATTTTGAATTAAGTGTATTCAACCATTCTCTGTAATTGCTTTTTACCAAAATAGTGCGAATTCTCGTGTTGCCGAAATCTGAGCCGGTGAAGGCCTGCTGTTCGCAGGGGAACTGCGAACTTTAGACCGCAGCCTCGCATTTCACTCGTAGCTGAGAGATGGTGTGACTGACTCCAAAACCTGCCCAAAAACAAACAGTACTGAAATTAGACAACATATTTTAACATCAAATTAAATTACACTCAGTATTATAACGAATAAAATCCATTTATGTTATGCAAGGCAAAGGCATTTCCAGCTGACTTTCCAGTTTCTGACTGACATCTCGTCCTTATGTTGCGTTGCATAAAATAATATAATTTACACCACATTAAAGACATTATCAATTAAATAAAGTGTATACAAACCTTTATTTCCCCGAAAGAGTGCACCAAATCGGCGGCAGCGGCGCTGAGAACTGCTCTCTCCTGTGGACTTAAAAAGCCTGTGCTCTCAGCAGCTGCGCTGTTGAGAAGTTTCATCGGAGACAAGGGCAACCCAGCGGTTAGGTAGAAAAAAATAACCCAGCGTTAAAATAACCCAGCACCTGGGTAAAAATATTAAAAACAACCCAATAAAATGACCCAAGAGGCTGAACCCAGCATTTTTTAGAGTGTACCGTCAACTGTTTGGTTACAAACATTGGTTACACTTTATTTTAAGGTGTCCTTGTTGCAGTGTAATTATACATTTAAGTACTGAGTAATATTAATGTACATACTATATGGTTAGGGTTAGGATTAGGGTTTGGCTTAGGGTTTCTTGCATGTAATTGAGCATAATTTATTGTTATTATAATAGTAAGTACATGCAACATGTGTAACAAGGACAGAAGTTTAGGGTTTTGTATAAACAAAACTTTCAGAATCCAGAATTTGGATTCAATTTGATTTCAGAAAATTAGTGCATGTAAACAAACCTACTGAAGCATGAGACTAAAATCTCTTTCTTTGGTAACCAACATTATATTCAATACAGTTTAACTTATATTGGATGTCCTTAACCACGTCTTTAAATTCTGAAGCTTGTTGTTAACATAAAAAAGGTCAATGGTACAATTATCATTATGCGTTCCCCATGATGAGGACAATTAAGCTGCTATTTTTTGGCATCGCTTTAATCACCGGATGGATGATGTATTTTATTTGCTTAAATGAAAGTTAGTAAGGACACAACAAACCATGCTGGACAATAACATTCATTATCTGTCCTTCTGCAGAGCATGCTGCTCTCGTCTGTTGGCATACGGTGCCAGCCATGTTGTCTGACTGCGCTGGTCTTGCCAGCTTCACAGACACCGAGGCAGCGGCTGCCATACCGAAAAAGGCACTTCAAATTGGCTCTTTGATGCACTGAGACAGAAAAGTAGAGGAAGGGGGAGTGCATGCAACGACGCTGGAGTGAGTTTTGGAATGGAGAGACGCTAAAAGAAAAAAAAACATGTCATAGGAGAGGAAGAGAGTTTCCACTAGGGATGTGCAAAACTACACATTTTCAAAATGGACTAGTCGAAAGTGGAACTGTTTTTAACTTAACATGCCGTCTGCACGTGTATATAAACCAGCATCCAAAAAATAGCACAGAATGCACAACCATTTAAGTGTAACAGACATAGCCTATACATTCATCCCTTGTTTCCACAAGATAATACATTAGAATGCAACAAGAAAGAAATGCATAAATGCATGTTTAGATTTAAAAGAGAAGATAAGAGACAGTGACAGGAACCGACAGAGATGATAATTTGAACAGACAGCAATTTGGATATCTTCCTCAAAGACATGAATCTGAACACAGTAACTACTACTACATTTCTATGCAGATCACTCTCCTGGAAACATGGAAATGTACATGCAAAAACACACTGAGTGCACGTTCAATGATTCTCAAATATTTTGCATATGGAATTATTCCATACGCCAATGCACTGGCCATTAAGAGATTATAGCAAACAGACGCCCTCTAGTTAAAGCTAATCATCGCCGAACACGCTGCCGCGCTCTGTTTTTTTTTTTTTAAATATTTTACTCAAGGCACATCAGAGAAGACTTTAAAACATGAAAACCTCAAATGATGAGTCTCATAGCACTAACTCACATTCATTGGACTTTATTTAATTATAGTCCGTTTTGTGCACTGAATAATAGTTTGTGCAGTGATCTAGGATTTAATTACATAACTAATTACAACAAATACATTTAGATTTTACTTGATTATGAGAAATAAAGTTGTAAGCCAAAGTGTAAGAAATGAAGCTAAAACCACAGAATCGCAATTTTAAAAAAAGATTGACAAAAATTGCAATTATTATTTTTACCTAATTAATTAAAAGAGATAATATGGCAAATTTGTGAGAAATAGTTTCAACTGTGAAATACTAAAAAAAAAAAAACAATTTCAAGAAATAGTTGCAATTTATGATTGCAAATATTTTCTTCCTAAGTGCAAGAAATAAAGAAATAAAGTTGCAACTGTGAGATATTAAGTCAAATTGTAAGAAATAAAGATACAGTTGGGTTACGCTTTATTTTAAGGTGTCCTTGCTACACTGTAATAATACATTTAAGTACTGAGTAATACTAATTAACAACATGTTCTAACTATATGGTCAGGGTTAAGATTAGGGTTTGGCTTAGGGTTATTTGCATGTAATTATGCATAATGTATTGTTATTACAATAGTAAGTACAGGTAACATGTAACAAGGACACCTTAAAATAAAGTGTTACCTACAATTGTGAGATATAAAACAAAAAATGCAGTTTGAATAGTTGCGATTTTCACAAAAAAAATTTGATTACTATTTTTACCTAATTAATTACAAGAAATAAAGTTGCAACTGTATGTCAAATTGTGAGAAATTATTACAGTTGTGAGATACAAACACACACACACACACAATGCACTTTCAAGAAATAGTTGCTATTTGTGATTCTATTAGTTACAACTGAGAAATTAAGTCAAAATGTAAGAAAAAAAGTTACGTTAGTGAGATATAAAACAATGATATTTCAAGTGAGTTGCAATTTCACAAAAATTCTGAGAAATAAAGTGGCAAATGTGAGATATTAAGTCAAACTTTGACAAATAGTTACAATTGTGAGATATAAAAATAATAAATCACAATTTGAAGAAATAGTTAACCATGTCAAATTACGAGAAGTAGTTACAATAGTGACATAAAACAAAAAATACACAATACGCAATTTAATGTCAAATTATGAGAAATAGTTACAATTATGAGAAATAAATAAAAAATAAAAGCAAAACACAATTTCAAGAAATAGTTACAATTTGCGTTTGAGATGATTATTTTTTTTCTAATTACAAGAACTAAAGTTGCAACTGTGAGATATTAAGTCGATTTCTAAGAAAGTTGGAATTGCGAGATTTATGAATATGTTTATTGTTGGATCACAATTGTCGTAGCTGTCAATCACACATGAACACACAAGCCTACATATATTTCCTGCCAATACGAACAGTAGCTGCCCTGAATCTCTGGTTCCTGTTCCTGAGTGATTTATTCAGTACTTCTGTTCTCTCATATGCGCTGCTATCTACCTCTCTCTCTCCTTCTTTCCCTCTGCCTTGCCTAGCATTCTCAATAATCGTCACCTTCTTACTCCTTTTTCCATCCATTGTGGTTATCTTTCTCCATTTTTTCCCATCCATTGCTTCTCTGGGGCGGCCTTTCCGCTCCTGACGATTGAGATGGTAAAAGAAATGGGGCCGAATTATTGCCTGAGATAACAGGAACCGTGCATGTACGCTTGTGTAAGTGTGTGTGTGTCAGTCTGCGTACGTGTGTAAGCCGTTAAACCGCACCATCCACACATGAAATTAGCTGGGGTCTCTCTACAAGAATATATAACGTGGTCAGAATGCAATTCATTCGCACATAATGACATGTTTTGCCACACCATCAAACATAAAACTGGGTCAGCCATCAAGGAGGACACGAACCAAAGCTGAACAGATTTTTACATTATGTAAATGGCGCTGTCTGGTTGAGACCACCAGCATAGTATAAATAGCTTGGTTTCTGTGGCACTTACAAAATGCAACTCATACATATGGTCAGATGATCATCAGCCATACGATCCCTGTCTGTGCTCCTCTCTCTCTTTCTGTCACAAATACTTTATCCTTTATCCTCTGTGTTCTCTAGATCTGTCCTTCCGCTTTGCTCAAATCCCCTCACAAACATATTCTGAACAACAGACGCTCTGTTTTCAAGCACAACAGTAATGCATTCTGAGCAAAGAAACAGGAAAGACATTAAACTGATAAAAATAGAGAGTTTTCAAAGTAGGAACACAAGACTGGAAGAAGGAAAACAAACAGCAATGAGAATATAGTTGGAATGATGAGTTACAGTCTGCTGAAGAATCTTAATATTTGCAGGTTTCCATTGGTTGGAAAAATAATTGGCTCTGCTCAAAACTTACGCCGTTGGTTGACTGGGCTTGTCGGGATGCTTAAAAAATAAAGCAGTGTTTACACTTTTCTATATAGCCTATATATTTTTAATGTTTTGTATATATTAATATATGTTTTTAGAAAAATTTTTAAGTGTATATGTGTGTGTTTGTGTGTGTATATATTATTTTTCAATATTCTTTCAAAATACTTTCAATATTCATAAATGTATTTTTATTTATTAAATCATACAATAAAACGTGTATGTATATAAACACATTTACTTTTAATTATGAATTTTTATCTGTACTGTATATTATATTTGATTAAATTGTGTGATTATACATTACAAAATTATTATAGAGTTGATAAAATAAGAGGCAAAGTACTCATTCTTTTTAAAAAAAAAAAAAAAAAAAAAACCTTGTAAATTCATGTTTACACTTAATGTTGACATTTTCCAAGTTAAACATTACTAACAAAAAATTAAAAAGACAATTATTAATTTTTTTATTTTTAAATTAACAACGTAATTAATGTACTACTTCATAAAACCAAGTATATTTCACTTTAAATCTATATTCATTTTGTGAACTGATGTTTAGCTGTTTTTTTTGTTTGTTTGTTTGTTTGTTTTTTATAATAGTTAACTTTTAATAGTCATCAAAGCTCAGTAAACACTGCATGTCACGATGGTTGAGGACACAGAGATGAACCTTAAATCTAACCAGGCCATGCAATTGCTCACAAAAACATCCCTCAGTGATTGTGTTTTCAAGACATTTCAGGTTTGATTTTGACATAACAAAGCATGATATCTATGTGGGTGAGTTGTTTACTTTCTTTTTAATTAGTCTTCCCCTTAACACCATTATATATTCATTCAAATCCATTTGCATGCATAAAAAGGAGAGGCAGGATTTATTTATTTATATTCATTATATATATATTATATATTATATATAAACATATGTGCATTATGCTCTGGTTGTACAATGCACACTACAAAACGATCTGAGCAGTATGGCAGCATGTGAATATGAACAGTCATGTCAGAAATGAGTTGATTCCATGGGCCAGACTGATGCTCTGCTGGTGCTGGATGCCTGCCAGAAAACTAGAGCAAAAAATTCATCAGTATGTCAGTGTTTGGATGATGATGGACAGTAACAGCCAGTTGTCCATAATACAAACAAACCACAAATTACAGCAAATAAATAACAGCATATACAGGCAACAAATGTACACTCAGTGTATTGTGCTAAATACTGAAAACATTTCCACCTGATAGCAAAGTACAGGAGGATAATAAATTAAATGGAAAAGAAGGGAAAATGGTATCAGTAAATGTCAGCCTAGACTCAAACTGGAGAGGTTGTGTGATGAACACGTATAGAATTAGCTATTAATGTGCAGTGCTTATAAGTGCTGTATACACAACACATGCACTCATGCAATAAATACAAGAGGTCAATGGAATAAGAAGAGGAGCTAAGGGCACTAAATAAAGAGGCAGCAATCTCTGAGCAGTGACATTATGTCTAATGTAGCGTGCCAACCTTCTCTTTCCCTCCAGTCCTATCAGCTCAACCACAATAAACTACAACTCTCAATGACACTTTCTCAGAGGAACCATAAATTTAAAAGTGTAAACCAAATTATTCTATAGCAGAACGTTCACCATTGTGCACTGTCCTGTTGACTTACAGTTTTGTTCAAAATGAGCTATACTCATTTTCATAATACATTTCCCTAATATCACAGCCAATTATCCGGTGTGTGTACATCAAAAAAAAAATTGTGTTTAAAATTTTCTGTTTTAGTTAACATTTATGTTATTTTATGTAACATTTGTATGGTTGTAGATTTAGTTAACTATAAGAATTCCATAATTTTGACAGAAATAAATAACTCACTTTCTATTTCATCGTGCATTTGATAGAAAGAAAGAAAGACAGAGACATTTACTCACAAAGAAGAGGGTTGGAATAAGTCCCACTCTACAATACTTCCCACTGAATACTCTGTCTTTGATTATGTAACTGCAAAGTTGCGACGTTCACTACCATTTCTAGCTGTCCAGAACAACAGACAAGCAAAACAAAGGCTGTGTTTCCTTTAAAAGAGAAAACAGTGCATTCTTTGACAGAAAAAGGGACAGTTCAGAGGTTTATTTTCTGTCAGAGAATGATTCTAATTGCTATTTTCTGCCATCTGAGTCTGAAAGAAAATGAATGCACACAGAACCAGAGCAGCAGGGCAGGTTTCCACTGACACCAGTGCCAAAGGGATGCCACGGCACAAGACTCTGTCAAGCTCCGGCTGTAAAGAGCAGCAGGTGTCTCAGTGGAGGGCTGAAGGGGCATCGCTATATTTCCATCACGCCAGATGTGAGCTATGACGGAGGGTATAAAGGTGAATTCAGAGGGCGAACAACGTGATAATATAGCTCAGTGTCTGCAGCTCTCTGTGCATGCATTCATTAGAGCACAACATAACCCTTTCATCATTAATAAGGATCAGTTCAACACGATTCTGAGAATGGATTTATAGTGGTTTAAATGTCTATGATAAACCAACTAATTGCAGATGCAGTCTACATTAGACATACCATTTTCCTGTCGGATTAGAGAGATTTGCATGCATAGTATAATGCAGAGGTAAAATACTGTGTATATTACTATTAAAGGAATAGTTCACCTAAAAATAAATATGTGCTGAGAATTTATATCTTGGATGTAGATAAACATTCAGATTTGGAGAAATTTAGCATTACATCACTTGCTCACCAGTGGACCCTCTGCAGTGAATGGGTGCCGTCAGAATGAAAGTCCAAACAGCTGATAAAAACAACACAATAATCCACACGACTCCAGTGCATCAATTAAAATCTTGTGAAGTGAAAAGCTACATGCATGTAAGAAACAAATCCATCAGTAAGGTGTTTAACTTTAAACCATCACTTCTTACAAGATATAAGTCCATAATCCATAATAATGCTTCCTAAATCAATATTATGGGGAGGGAAGTTGTATTTTAGTCGGAAGCAATGGTGTGAAGTTAAAAATGTCTAAATGATATATATGTTTCTTATGAACGGACAGCTTTTAACTTCAGATGTTAATTGATTGACTGGAGTCGTGTGGATAACTGTGATGTTTTTGTCAGCTGTTTGGACTCTCATTCTGACGGCACCCATTCACTGCAGAGGATCCATTGGTGAGCAAGTGATGTGATGCTAAATTTCTCCAAATCTGCTCTAATGAACAAACAAACTCACCTACATCTCGGACAGCCTGAGGGTGAGTACATTTTCAGCAAATTTTCAATTTAGGTGAACTATTCCTTTAAGAAACTGTTCATCAATCTCAATATGCAAAAATCCTTAACATCGGTCTGCAAGCAATGGAAAGAGCAATAAAGTCGGCCTCATAAACAACTGCTGTGAGAAATCAATGATGGGTTGCCTACGTGGCCCATAGCACTGGAATCATTGACATTATAGAGTGTCCTGTTGTTTCCTAGTTAATGCTGCATGACCATGATTGTATGCAAAGTTTGACTTTTTGTCTCCATTTTTGCCCCATCCATAGATTCATTTGCCATCCGGGCTCATCATTACATAACTATTTAATAAAACAGCACTGATTAATTATATTTTTTTGTAAATTTGCATTCACCCCTATAATTGTAGATCATTGTGTAATCAGAAATACAGCCCACTGCATCAATGTTTAAATTTAATCAGCAACTTGACTGGCTGTTTTGGACATTAACCAAATTGTGATTTGTAATTGTTGGTCGTTTCTTTATTTCTTGCATTCACTCCGTTGGAAACCTAGAAAAACAAAAGGGTTTTTTACACATTAAGCTGATACCATTTTATATGAAGAAGCCATCTAGTAAGTTGGATCTAACCTCAAGCTTGGCCAGAATTATCAATCGACCTGTCTGATGTTCCCCCTAAGAAGAAAACCAAGCTTGGAAAGAAATACTGGCATCTGGGATGTCTGTGCACTTGCAGCAAGTAGATACCATTAAGCTTTGTGTCAATAAAAATGCCATAAAATCCACCCATCAATTATGTGAACTTGACTCGAAACTGCGCTGTAAAGAAGTTCATGTTGATAATGCTGATAATAAATAACTGCCCATTACCAAAGCATGCACTGAAAGGTTATAGTCTTGATACAAACCAGACCTCTAAACCTTGTTCACACCATCAATGACTTGCAGCAACACAGTGACCTGAACTCAATGCAATCTGACAAGTAACAACATCTTAAGAGTACCGATGCTCATTACAGTTACAGGGCAACAAAGTGGCAAAGTGTTTGGAATTCATTGGCTGCATACGAATATGTGTACTTCCCTACTATATAGCAGATGAAAAACGGTATGTAAAAGAGTTGTAGGCTTTGTCCGAATTCAAAGTATTCATGAAACAGTAGACAAAATAGTAGCGGATGACCTTCGTTTACAAAGTGCGCATCCAATGGACACTTTACCATCCCATGAAACCACAGGAAAGATATGAATGGCAAGAGTAGTCACATGACAATAACATGGCGAATGTAGTATCCGAATTATTCAAACTAGACACATTCTCACTATACAGAACACAGTTTTTAAACAGTCGCAATTAAGTAATTACTTATTCATAAAAACAACCTGGTTGGATACAGTGGCAGACAAGAAACAACTTTAATTTCAACATACAACACAAACAGTATCTCACAATTAAGTCTTTGTTAGGTGCGGTAGCTCAAAATTATTGATAATTAATTGCAGTCATGAAAATACAGTATGTAGCCTATTTAAAACATTGTATAAGGAGGCATTTGGTTTAGTTTAACTATAATAAAAAACAGAAATTAGCCTATTTTTATTAGCGATTTTCGTAAACTCGCAAAATCAGGAGGCGTATCGCGGATTTTCATCTTCGCTCCCATAGAAATCGACTTAAACGCTGCTTTTGGGTTACGTTAATAAAGCAAATTTACTAACTCAAATAGAATCAAACAGTAAAATATACACCAACCCAACTTGCAATTTTACAATTATTAGCCTGATATTTCTTAAAATTCTAAATATATCCGCCTATTAATCGTAGGAATCTAATTCGGATGTCAAGTCAGTTTTGTTAGTTAATCAAACACCCTGAAGAGCTCACACATATCAAGCGCGATTACGATTTTACGCAATATTTCTACGGGCATCTAACAGAGCTGACGATCATGCGCGCGTGAAACCGGTTTCGCCAGACACGATTCATATTGGATAAACTTAGAATTTGGTCATACAAACGGAATGATCTTGCATTATGCTCGACATGTGTATCCGCACTCAACTAATGTGAGCTCAAAGTTTAGATTCCTCGGTCAGAGGCTGAAGATGCAAAAATCGATAACAGTGTTGCCTATCAATATAATGCAATACTACACTGTAAATGAAAGCAATAATTTGGGGGATGAAATTATAAAACATCGCCTGATGTTTCGCATCTATCGAGTGTGACGAACTCCGGTGGGCTTTAAACCAGCTTCCCCGTGTCATGTTTGATACAGAAGTGCTCCGTTATAAAGCACGAGCACAAAAAGAAGAAATAAAGCAATGCACACTTGCACATCAAGATAACCTATATGACAACACCAAACTCCAATGATGCTTCATGTGCAAACGGCGTTCTGCACATTAAGGTTCATCTAACGGGAGAAGGGTGGCTTCCACGGTAGCCGGGGCAAAGACATCATTTAAATGAGCGAGCATGCATCAGCACACTTACTTACCTTACAGAATGATCACAATCCACTCGCTAGTGTCTCCAAAAAATCAGCTCGTGAATCCCTTCTCCGGCCCCAAGTCCCTCCGTCCACTCTTATCCAAGTCTGGCAAACGTGGAGCAATAGAGTCTGACAGCAGCGGAACCCTCAGTGAAGTCTCCGGTTGCACGAGCGAGCGAGTGGGCGGGACCTCTAGCGGTTCAGTTTCTACACCAGCGGTAATTATTTGAGGATTCTGGCGCATCTATTGCGACTGATGGCCATTAATGCTCGTGTATAGACAGACATCAGGAGAATCGAGATTTTAAGATTGATATTCCTGCCGCCATGTCTCGCCCTGCTGTTACTAGGCTGTTGTTGCCTACGATTTTTTGAGACACGTTTTTTTTTTTTTCCACTTAATGCATTAAAAGTCTATAATAATAGCTTCATTTTGTTTTGCTTATTTATATTGAAACCTAATCTTATTAACAAATATAAAAGAACACGTTAAAAATCTACAGCTATCTCTATTATGTCCGCATTGCATAATTTGCAAACGTAACAAAAATACATAAAAGTCACTGTCATTTATTTTGAACTTAATTCAGATATTTGCAAACTGATAAAAGAACAGCTTTACTAATGTATTTGTTTCACCGATGTCTGAATTTATTTCATGGCTCTTTGCCACCAGCCTGCCACCATCAGGAGCGCTTTTGCAATTACTTCCAAAAAAAAAAAAATTATATATATATATATATATATATATATATATATATATATATATATATATATATATATATATATATATATATATATATATATATATATATAGGCTATATAATTCATATAGCCTACAGTATATGGTTTCAAACTTTTCCTGTTTCCTATTGTCACAAACATGTAACCATCTTGTCAACTTTCGGGTTAGGGCTTTTTATATCAGTAGCATATAACAAGAACATGATTTGTAGCAACACATTATTAGCTGTGTGATAATATAGTCAAGCCAAAGGCTAATGATATCAATTACCGTTATGTGTTCGACATTGTAGGGAGTGATAAATAAAATGTATTACCATGTAGACAACCCTGTTCTTCCTCTTCTTCTTCGGTTTCTTGTCCAAACACATGGCTGGATTAATACAATAGCCTATTTTGCCACTGTGTAGTGTTTATTATAGTTAAAAAGTTAAAAAATGTAATTTTTATTATTATAGATGAGCCTTTAGGAGTAAAATTAGTCACTGCAGAGGGACTTTAATGTGTATTTGTTGTTCAGCTGTTAAACCCAAAAGTCATCTGTTTCAATAAACATTGCAAAATATAAAGTAATGATATTATTTGCCTGGTTCTGCACCTCATTGTTTAAACAGCAGAATGATGTCATGGTTAATGATGTCTCATAAGGGTGAATCCCAAATTTTTATGGCCAAAGATGACGGGGTTCAATAGACTGAGGGACAAAACTGATTGCGTGCACATTTTTATTAGTTTCATATTCACTAACATCCAGCAGGGACATGACAAAATGCTTGGCTGCATTTAAAAATAATACATACTTATTATCATTAGGTAAATATTACTTTTAATTAGGCTAATTACAAAGAAGATATTCAATGTCTAAATTCTGCACAAAGTCACTGAAGGAGTGAAAGATGACCTTATGAATATTCTTATCTGATATCTAATTTTGTTAAACGTGTCTGATCCATTCTCAAAGGAAGACATCTGATATATCTCGCCTTTGCCACATAATTAAAATAGTACGAAAGAAACCATTTAGCAGAATAAATGACGTCCAATAAATCAAAGCCCGATTTATTTTTACCTCTTCCTCTGAACTGGGGGGCAAATGGATGGATGGATGAGCAGATTCAGCGCATCCCATCTCAAGACCCCATGTTTACCAAATCAGACAGACGTTGTCTCTTCACTCTGCTTCACTCTCTAGATGAAGCCAATGCAATTACAAGATTGTGCAGCATGCCACATTTTGGAAGAAGCAAAAATCCAGCGGCTTTGTGGCTTCAAGTTGTTGCTGAGGAAAATTTTTCTTTATGTCTTGTTTTGAACACTCTGTGCAGCTGTGGTTATCATCACTTCAACATAAAAAAACAAAAAGATTATTAAAAGCATATTGAGCGTCAAGATTTCAGCCGCTTGAACGAAGAGAATCTGAGATCCAGTCTTCAGAGCACCAGGACATTACAGTAATAAAGCTCATTATATCAAGAGTTTCTGTCGGAGAGCCTGTTAAAGGTTATTCTAATCACCACTGCTTCAAACCCACAGCCACAGTTTCGAGGTGCTTCGTTTTCTCCATGATTACTGAGAGACAAATGCACATTTTCTCTTATTTAAGTAACTCCCTCAGCTGTCTGGGGCATAATGAAAGCTCTCCACTTTTGTTGCCATGGTGAAACCCATAATTCCTGCCACTTTTGATATCGGAGGCTTTAAAAACCCTTTCCTGCACTTGAAAGTTGCAAAATGTCTGTCCGAATCCAATCAGCTGGAATTCTTACAGTAATTGCACTTTTTGCAACTCAATTTTCTCCCTTGCACAAGTGGATGTATGTTTCTGCCACAGAATTCTTTGCATTAGTACTGTTTCTATCAATTTTTAAAGATCCAAAAGTGGGGTTTTGTATAGAAACACCATAGAAAAAAGCAGTTTTGATTTTTTTTCTAATCTAAAGAACCTTTTATATATATGTGTGTGTATATATATATATATATATATATAAACCTTCTGTGAAATGTAAAGATCCTTTAGTTTTAAAGGGATAGTTCACCCAAAAATGAAAATTTGCTATTAATTTTCTTATCCTCAGGCCATCCAAGATGTGAAGAACAGTAAAGGACCTGACATTACTATTACAGGTAATATTATGTTGTAAACAATGTTCAGTTTCACTTCATTAATATATCATCAGGAGCCATGGGCCAAAATCCTTTTTTTATTCTCAAAGATGGGCAGACTTGCATTTTATGAATCACAAAAAAAATCACAGTTTCATCTGAAAATCTTCTTTACTGTTCTACTGATGAAAAAAACGTTACCTGCATCTTGGATTTTTGGGTAACTATCCCTTTAAGAGTGTAAGAAATTCCAAAAGAGTTCTGAGAAAGAATTTCATTATGTGGTCTTGAAATCTATACAGTATATCCTCTAAAGACACCAAAACAAGCACTTAATGATCCATCATAAACAAAATTCTGGACAAAAACTCTTGTTTTGCCTGCTTCCAGTGAGACCCAAATCAATCGACCATCACCAGAACAATTGTTGGCACACACTGCCTAAACATAGCCTAGTGTTGCCAAGGAGAAGCTTCCTCCACATGCTGCACACGCTGCAAACGTCCCTGGTGCTTTCCATGATTAATACATTTCTCCAATTACCAGTTGCCCTTATTGAGACAATTGTCATCACAATTCACTGCTTTCATAACCGATTCAACTCAGCAGGCTCACAGAGATAATCTGCACTGTACCATTACATGGACAGTTACATTATATACATTATATCTTCATTTGTTTCATGTTGTCAGGCATTTACACAAGAAGATCTATTAAGGATACAGTAGAGACTTTTATATAAAGAAAATGGTTGTCAGGGGCAGTTGGTACACTCTCAGAAATAAAGGTACAAAAGCTGTCACTGGGGCGGTACCTTTTCAAATGGTACATGTTTGTACCTAAAGGGTCCATTTTGGTACCTTAAAGGTGCATATTAGTACTTAAAGTGTACATATTTGAACCTAATAGGTACAAAAGTGTAGCTTTTGAAAAGGTACCACCCCAGTGACAGCCTTTATTTCTGAGAGTGTAAGGTGGTGTTTATAGGTGGTAAATTATGTACAATCTGAAAGAAAAAAGAACACCATTTACACTACTGTTCAAAGTTTTGTGGCTGGTAAGATTTAGATTTTAAGACTAGGAGACTATGATGGCCAAGGCTGAATTATTTGGTCAAAAACACATAATATTGTGAAATATAACTGTTTTATATTTTATATTTTAAAATTTAATTTATTCATGTGATGTAAAGCTGAATTTTCAGCATTATTACTCCAGTCTTCAGTGTCACAGGATCCTTCAAAAATAATGTAATTGTTGTTGTTAAGTTAAGTTAAGTTAAGTTAAGTCGTGACGTATTGTCAAGTATGGTGACCCATACTCGAAATGGTGCTCTGCATTTAACCCATCCAAGTGCACACACACAGCAGTGAGTAGTGAACACACACAGTGAACACACACCCGGAGCAGTGGGCAGCCTTACTCCAGCGCCCGGGGAGCAATTAGGGGTTCGGTGCCTTGCTCAAGGGCACCTTAGTCATGGTATCGAAGGTGGAGAGAGTGCTGTTCATTCACAATCCCCACCTTCAATTCCTGCAGGTGCGGGAATCGAACCAGCAACCTTCAGGTTACAAGCCCGACTCCCTAACCATTAGGCCATGACTACCCCGTTGTTGTTGTTGTTGTTGTTGTTGTTGTTGTTGTTGTTGTTGTTGTTGTTGTTGTTGTTGTTGTTGTTGTTGTTGTTGTTGTTGTTGTTGTTGTTGTTAAAAAAGTTGTGCTGGCTAATATTTTTTGGATTCTTTGAAAGTTGAAATTTAAAAAAAAAATCAACAATAAAAAAGTTTTAATGTCAATTTAATGTTATTTTCTTAAGTAGGGTTATTATAGTTAGGCTAATGTAAAAAATTTAAAATTAAAATTAAAAATTACAAAAATAATTTAAAAACTAAAAATCAAAAAACAATGTTTAAAAATGTTGAAATTTCATATATATAATAGAAATTACTCACATTTAGGCACAATGATAACTAAAATTAAAATGATAACTGAAAATATAAAGTAAAAATTGATTCAAAATATTAATAATAACTAATAACTAATAATAACACAGTTATACTAAAATAACATTGTTCTTGTGTTGCTGTCTAAACTGTTGTCTAAACAGTGCTGACTAAACAACTTCAAAATCAAAAGTTCAACAACAACACAAACTGTGTGGGATGAGTACAGAAGTTAAGTAGGAGTTATAGGCCCAAAAGAAATTATATAGGCCTAGATCAAAATTAATACTTTAATTAAGACAATTTGCAGAGTAATTTTGCAGAATAGATTTCAACATGGTAAAATGTGTTTAATGGAGCTTAAAGTACTACATGCTTATTAGTAACTCAAAACATATAAAATTAACCAGCATATGTATCTTAGTTAACAAATATACACTGGGCAGGGTACTTTTTTCCTAGTTTTGCAGTGACCGAGTATGAGTAACAAAAACAACAAGAGAGAAAATATCAGAGAACCTTCCCTCATCTGCAAAATCATGTAGCAGCCCTCCAATGAGAGAAAAACAAACTTTGTTTTGGCTGTCTGTTCACATCTCTTTCAGCTTGCGAGCATGTAATGCTCTTTTATAATTACTAAACGATGTGTTTAGTGCAAAAGATCATTAGCGGCAAACACAAGGTGAGGCAGTGACATTTCATCTCGTGTTATGTCAGCTTGAAAGAAAATTGCGAAGCCTTGTTTCAGGAAATTAGCTTCCAGGGGAATGTGAGAACGTTTGATTGTAGATGAAAGAGAGCGATATGTTGAAATGGAAATGCGTCTGACTGGCTGTGGACGTGAATATTGCCCCTCAGGGATAAATAAAGCACATGCATTCAGCTATCTCTCTATTTGAGCATAAAAGCCTGTGCTCCATATATGTGCTTTATTTGTTTATCTCTACATTTCCAGAGGAGACAAAGCAGTAGATTTATTACATCCCCCGCTAATTTATTCAATAATTTGTGGATATTTACATAACGTGACCCGCTCAGTCACTTTTCGACCATCCGCTCTACTGTGTGACCCACAGAGACTGGCGTTTGATTTATACTACAAACAATTTGTAGAAAATGTTGCCAAAACATCACTCAGGCAAAATAACAAATGTGCACTCGCACCTCAGAGCCCGAGCGTTCAGCAAGTACCCTGTTCATCATTACACTGGCATTCAGCCTCTGTTATAGAGTGCTCAATCCACTGCCATCAGACAGATGGGTAATATAGTGCACATTGCTCGGGTATCTGAGGTACGAGGAGCTTCTTTGTGGTCTACAGAATGGGACGTCCTCAGTAGTGCAGCCTTAACTCAAAAAAAAAAAAAAGGTCTAAATTCACGATTTATGTAAATGT
Source organism: Acrossocheilus fasciatus (assembly GCA_036784905.1). Lineage (NCBI taxonomy): Eukaryota > Metazoa > Chordata > Actinopteri > Cypriniformes > Cyprinidae > Acrossocheilus > Acrossocheilus fasciatus. Next base: position 6,642,563 of record CM071956.1, read on the forward strand.
AACTGCACATAAAATTACATGCACATCAAAGACTGACACAGAAGAGAAGAAATTGTTTTCTTTGCACACAAAAAGTATTTCTGTAGCTTCAAAAAATTAAGATTGAAACACTGATGTCACATGGACTATTTTAATGATGTCCTTATACCTTTCTGGGCCTTGAACGTGGTAGTTGCACTGCTGTCTATGGAGGGTCAGAAAGCTTTCCGATTTCGGCAAAAAATATCTAAATTTGTGTTCTGAAGATGAATGAAGGTCTTACGGGTTTGGAACGACATAGGTGAGTAAAAAACGACCCAATAGGTCGTTTGTGCAAGCGCCTTATTACGACCTATATTTACGTTTTAAAGTTAAGCGCCCTCTAGCGCGTGTAAAAATAATGACAGTGTCGTGTTGCATCTGTCATCATGAAATGAAGTATGACTGTCATTACCAGGGGCGTACCTAAAAACAGATGCAGAATTATTATTTTTTTAATCGTAATAAACATGGGCGGTGCTAAGGAGGGGCTAGCAGATACTTCAGGACCCCCAAGAAAGACCAAAGCACTGCCATAGCACCCATAAGAAATTAAATAAAATAAAAACATTTGACTTATTACGCATTCATAACTCATGCATTGCAATATAAAGTGACGTGATTAGCAGGCGCACTTTTCGAATTGTCAGCATTTTATTTTAAAAATGGATCGGTTCCTTGTGCCAAGTAGGCCTGTCCCCGACTAAAGATTTCACTAGTCACATGTAAATTGATTAATAACCTAAGCTACTAACAGTCCTTTAATAATTAGGCGTATAGCCTATTCCGTGCTCAAGCACATGTATAAAACTTGAAATGGCAAAAGTAGGCTAATGATTATGAATATGTTGGGGGAAAGGGAAAAGAAAACATTTTAATTATTTGTTAATAAACTAGTGATTTCTTCTCAGTCAGTGTCGGCTGAAAAGAGAAATCTCCACATGAACTTTAATAAAGAAATGCACCTTTTCATTCTGACTACGTAATTAAAGATGTTATATATTTTTACAGGCTATATCAGCCCAGTCTGTTCTGTTCTGTAACGTTAGTAATACACAGTCTTGGTGTTTGTTTTTTTTGTTTTTTTGTTTGTTTGTTTTTTTTTTTTTGCACATTAATCTGACCATAAATGTGGCACACCCAGTTTTTCTGATGTACAACCAGAGTCTCTTTTCTAGCTACGCTCCTGGTCATTACCAATCAAAATGCGTGTTTATTTAAATGCAATTTTTTAACACAGATCTCAAGGTAATTCGTACATATTTTACTAGGTGGCTAATTCCTATGAATGACCACACCTAACCCCACCCCTTACAGAAATCATGCTTTTTAGTGTATATTTTTTTGAGCGCGCACGTTCTCTAGGATCGAACCCATGATTGCATGTTCACACCAGTCGCGTAGCTGTGGGTGGGCCCGGGCCCACCCAATGAGAAGTTTGTAATTTTCCAAATGGATGTAATTTATTAAACAATACTAATAAACGTCTTACTTCACTGTAACTTTATTTATTAAAAATATTAAACGCTTGTTTTCATGGTCAATTACAGGTCGTTTCTTGATTATTCGTCCGTTTCTGTTAGTCCCACCCACAATGTTATGTTTATGACCTAAGGATATAATAGTAAAATGCGCGCGTTTGTGAAGTCAAATTTGAAAATAGCCGAGTTAAGCAAACATAAATCAGATCAATTCTTTAAAAAGTAAAAGTCTTAGCAATAAATCCAGACTGTCTACAGATGAAACCCCACAGACCATCTGAGGGTGCTGGATTTATCGATCGGAAACTTCTGAACCAAGTGTGTTTGAAACATCTTATTATCATAGGTACAGTGTTTGATCCGCTAAACAGATGCGTCCTTTGTGGAAAGAAACACATAAACATTGTGCTAGTTCCTGGTCGCCACGACAAACTTCATAATTTGCAGCTGCGCACATTTCTGCGGTCCTCGATGCGCGTGAACTGGCAGAGACGTTTCATTATGAAATCATCAGCGAAGCCCAGTTGTTTCACACTGAGGTAATGCTTTTTAATAAACTTCCTTTAGTTAACATTAGTTAATGCATTTACTAACATTAGCAATACATTTGTTACTGTGTTTATTCATCTTTGTTGGCCAGCTCAGGCAAATGTTAACAATGTAAACTTTTTAAATGTTAACTTTTAATTTGAATAATATCCTATTAGTAAATTTTGAAATGAACATTAACATAACAAATTACTAATGTTAATGCATGCTTTAGAAGTACTGTGTAATGAACCTTGGTGCTGTATTTTTTGTTGGCAATTTGACATGCAGTTTTCATGTACACACCTGGCCCACCCAGTTTTATGTAGGCCCACCCACTTAAACATTTCTGGCTACGCTAGTGGTTCACACAATTACATATCATCATGCAACGCAATGCTCTACCAACTGAGCTACAGGATAGCCAAATTATAATACAGAGTACAAAACATTAATACGAAAATGTCTTGTTGTCGATAGGGGCACAATTGTAGTATACGCTCTGATGGGTCGTATTTCAGGGATTTGGACAAACAACCGATACGGGCGTATTGTTTGGAGGACAGGTTGGTAATTAATGACAAAATTTTCATTTTCGGGTGAATTATCCATTTAAAATGATTGTTCACCTAAAAATGAAAGTTTTGTCATCATTTATTCACCATCCACTTGTTTCAAACCTGTATGAGTTACTTTCAGCTGTTGAACACAAAGGAAGATATTTTGAAGAATGCTGGTAACTGAACAACTGATGGTAGCCATTGACTTCCATTTTATTTTGTATTTTCTACACTATGGAAGTCAATGGGTACCGTCAACTACTTGGTTACCAGCGTTCTTCAAAATATCTTCTTTTGTGTTCAACAACTGAAAGAAACTCATACAGGTTTGAAACAACTTGAGGATGAGTAAATGATGATAGAGTCTATTCCTATTTGCATCTATTTGATTTTATCTAAATAATCCTATTTTAAAAATCCATTTATTAAAATTGCTTAGAACCACTGTTCACTGTGAAAACAATTAAATGTATTCAGTTAAAAAGTATAAACATGGTTAAAATATGGCTAGCTGTGGAACAAGCAATATTCACTTAGTTAAAATATATGAGACTGAAATAAACCAGATTTATTAGTGATAAATACATGAACCTGGTAAATCTGTATTTAAAATATTGTGTGTATTAGTGCTATTACAGAAATCTGTAATTAATTCAGAGAAATTCAGGGAAAAGTGGACTTTCGGACAATATCAGCATAAATCCCTTTTTTTTTTTTGTGATGACTTTGCGGTGATAACTGTGAAAACATATATTTCAATTCAGAAAATAGAAGAACAAAAAAATACCAACGCTCTTTTTTTAAACCATCCTAAAATAAAATTAGAAAAATTATAACAGAAGGAAACAGGGCCAATTTTCTGAAAGATTTAAAATCACACAGAGTTTTATAAAAGCATTTTCTGTTAAAACGTAGCTATCATTTGAGCTGCAAAGCTGTTTAAATCGTGACTTCTATCATTGGTTTTGGGGCTTGTAGTATCCTGTTGTCATGTCAACGTATTGTAAAATTGGATATAACTTTTCACAGAAAAAGTAAGTTAGCAATTCTTCACACTAAAATCATGTTAACACAATATTGTTTCCATCTTGTAGCAATACTACTGAAACACTAGTAGTTTACTGCTTACAATTTGGCTCCATTCACTTCCATTGTATATGCCTCACTGATGTGTATGACATTATATAATCAAAAAGAAAACAATTATTGCTGGTCTTCAACACATTTACACAAAGAAATAGTAATGATTTTGAAATGGTTTGCAAAGTTTTGGATGGCATTGTACACTATATCATTTTAACAGAAAAGCCATGTAATTCTCTGTTATCAAAATATTATCATGCTCAGCTGCTGTGAATAAACTAAAAAAGGCTTATTCTCAAAGCTTTAATGCACTGTCTGACACTTCATTTACATTAGCAGCTGCTTTTATCCAAAGCGACTCACAAATGAGAAATGCAGAAAGTGATTCATCCTTAGGAGTCAGAAACATGACAGTAACATTAGAGACAAAATTCCCAGCACAACTCCGGATCGGACAGACCTTGTTTGCCCCCCTCCCCCATCAAAAGGACAGCGACAGTTTTGGATGGATTGTGGGTAAAACCGGATGAGTCAGACAATGTTCCTCACAGAGTTTCCCCCTTTAAAACAGACTCCAGTGCTGCTAGAATATGTCCCACAGCCCAACACTTATCTGCACGGACACAGAGAGCACAGTGTTAAATGGGCAGACAGACAGAGAAGTCAATTATATGTGTTACATAAAACAGAGCATTGTTCTTTTAACTTACTGGAACTATAAAACAATACAAGCTTAAAATGTAGTTCTTGATGTAACAGGCGTCGCTCAGTACGAACAAAACACAATGAACTGACATATGTATTAAATAAAACCTGAATCCTGTGCCATTTCAAAACAAGTCAAAAGAGATACTTTTTTTTGTGTGTGTGAGTTACATTTTTCATTATTAAATTAAACATTATTATATTTATATCTCAAAATTCAAAAAAGATTTTTATTTTTCAATGTTTATTTTTATTTAATTAAAATGTTTTGACACCAAAGATAAAATAAAAAATAAAGAATTTTATAATATTATATTATATATGTTGTAATATAATATATAATTTAATAATAATATATTTAATAATTTATATTATTTAATATAAAATCCTAAACAAAATGTAACATCTAAAATAAGGCACAAAATATTTTTCTATTCTTTTTTTATTATTTAATATAAAATGATGAATAAAGTGTAATATTTAAGATACAATATAAAATAATGTTTATAACATAAAATTTAAAATTAAAAATCTATTGACGCCAAAGACAAAATAACTATGTATAAAAATGTGTTACAAAATTAAAATAATACATATTTAATATAAAATGATTTCATATAATTTATATTAATATAAAATGTTAAATAAAATGTAACATTTCCCCCCAAAAAAAATTTAAATGAGAGAGAGAGACAGAGAGAGACTGACCGCCAATTTATGACATTAACATGACTACAATCATACTTGCATAATTGCAAATGTATATACAATTAAGCAATTGTATTGTAATTGTAAGGAAAACTTTAAACGGCTTTTTAAGCAGCTTTTAAAAACTGGACTTTGGACTTGGATTTTCTGACTTTTCCATTATGCTCCTGATTTGATTCTCCATGCTATTTTTTTCCTCGCTGGTACGTTTAAAGCATTTAAATATAGCCGAGCGGAGTATAGCTGAGCTTTGATGAGGTTGAAAGTGAGAGTGCTCTTCACAGAGGAGAACACGGCATTATGGGATAAATGCGTCTGTACATTGTGCCTGCTCTCGCTCAAAAGCCATCGCAGACAATGGCTGAGGGAAGGTAACTGAATGTCCGTAAACACAAACACACACACTTTGCAGAGTGGCAGCTGGGCTCATCTGCCCAGCAGGGATAACGAAACAAAGACAGCTGAGAGAAAAGCGGAAATGAACAGGCATGAAAAAGATTAAATAAACTTGGGCAGTATTGCAGCAAAGTATGGCACGCATACAAGTGTGAATGTGTGTGCATGTACAAAAAGGGGGAAAATGCATGTTGTATGAAATCAGTTAGGAGTGAGAGAGAGAATGACAGTGAGGGGGTGGGGAGGGAGAACGAGAAAGAGAACGAGAGAAGTAAAAAAAAAAAAAAAAGCACAAAGGATAGTGTGGCGAGAGAGATTGCTGTAGCCATAGAGCAGCACTGGCTATGGAGTATGCAGGCCTGTTACAGCCTCGGGGCTTCTGGGTAAATAGAGAGAGCACAGCAGGATTGGCCTGGTTTGCTCTATGGCTTACCTAACGCTATTGTAAATGCAGATCTGCGCTGTTTTCAGAATCAGGTTCACTTCTATTCAGATTCAATTCAATTCAGCTATGCTTTTTGCAATAAATGGCTAATCTTTGCAACATAAAAGACGCCAAGCTCACAGAGGACTGGCATTATGAATAAATCATCAGTGGAGGTATTATGATTATATTTAAGACACAAAAGATTTGCACTAATTACTGGTGTTTGCCAGGTCAAGCATCACTACTACTGTTACACATGCTTAGGAGTTGTTCAAATCCCTAACTTTAAATATTAAGCTTAATTTATGCAACAGACATTAAACAGGTGAAAAAAAAAAAAAAAAAAACATCCCATAGACTTACATTGAAGAATGGACCTGAGCCATATCTAGAGAACAGACTATCATAAAGGTGGGCCTAAGCCTGTGAATAACAACTCTAAGTAATTAGTTTATTGACCCCATAGCAATACCCTGGCAATAGTTCAAAAGTCGGTTATTACAATGATGGGAACCACTCAAAAATATAAACAAACTTGGGTGAACAATAAACCGCCCAAAATACCTTAGCAGCCACATAGCAACACCCTAGGAACAGTCCAAAACGCCTAACATCTAGGCAGTCAAGTTTTCCATCGGCAAACATAATTCATAATTCCCTCAAAAAATGTAAACAGACTTGGGCCTGTTGGCAACCACTTAGCAACCATCCAAAATACCTTAGCAACCATATAGCAACACCTTGGCAACAACCCACAAAACATCCCATTTTTGTCAGAAAATGTAAACAAACTTGGGAAAGCAAGCAAGCACCTAGCAACCACCATCAAAATACCATAGCAACACCCTGGCAGCAGCCCACAACATCTAATATCTCTGCAGTCACGTTTTGCATTGATGAATGGCACTCTTTTTTTTTTTTTTTTTCAGAAATTGGGAAAAACAGGCAAGCAGCCACCTGGCAACCACCTGGCAACAACCCAAAATACCTTAGCAACCCCACAGCAACCTGGTCCAAAATACCTAACATTGTAGGAGTCAATTTTGCAATGGCAATCACCACTCACATTTTCTTAAGATATTTTAAACAGACTAGGGCCAGTAGGCAACCACCTAGCAACCACCCAAAATACCTTAGCAACCATATAGCAACACCCTGGCAACAGCAACAAGACTAATTTCATGTTAGTCGAGTTTTGCATTGCAAACACAAATTACACTTTCTTCAGAGAATGTAAACAAAATTTGACCAGTAGGCAACCATCTAGCAACCACCCAAAATACCTTAGCAACCACATAATAACACCCTGGCAAGAGCCCCATAACATCAAATATTTTGGCATTCAAATTTTCCATTGGCAAATGTCACTTGTATTTTCTTCAGAAAATGTAAACACACCAGTAGGCAACCACCTAGCAGCAACCATTCAAAATACCTTAGCAACCACATAGCAACAACCTGACAAACACAACAAGTCTGTAACATCATGGTTGTTGCAAACGCCAATCATATTTTCTTCAGTGGGATTTAGAAAAATTTTATAAACATTAAATTTCAAAACTATCAATGAGTCTGATAATACAGAACAGGTCCAATGTGAGTCAAATTTCTTACTGTACGTTTGTGGCTCTAATGCAATGTGACATATCACAAAAGATTGGATTCACACACACAGCACAGTGAATTGCCTCTGTAGTTGAAAACATGTGGCCATTATTGAAGTTGCAAGCGTGCTGCTATTGTTCGAAAGCATTCTGTCATTGTTGCCTGTGCTGCTCACTCTCTGCAAATTGTGGCAATAATGGATGGTGCATTTAGAGAAAACCGTGAGCCAGAGAAACAAAAATAAATATGGCACTATCATTTGAGACCCATTCAGAGTAGCTGCAGATAAAGGGTGGGAACTACAGGGATTTTGCTTTTGTTTGTATTGTAATTTGCATGAATGCAGAGTCGTGAACATTCTGGCCTTTTAAAGCAAGCATTGTTTCTAATAACAATCCTCAAAGATAACAGAATAAAGACGCTAACATTTTCTGAAGAATATGTGAGTTGTGTACAATTGTGCAAAACTCAAATCAAAACTAATGATGTTAGGGTGTTGTATGGCCAAACATACTATCATGATATTTCTTTCCATATCATACGATATCAATATCTGTCACGAATCACGATATTGATTTACCATTAATGGGAAAGGAAATGCTTTCCACATGTTTGTTAGATCTTGAGAATGAATGTAAAAAAAAAATTTTTTGTTCACAATTAAGCTCTACAGAGCGACCTTTTAATTTAGGGCCCCATGAAATCAGTTTTATTTGTCCCTAAAATCTTTTTGCCATTTTATTTATTTATTTTCTAGTTTCCGTGTTTTATGACTTCATTCACATTCATCATAAAAAATGCGAATTAAATTACCAAAACTTTAACCATTTAATCAATCTTTTAAAATGTAATGAAATTAAAACATTATTCACAACAAAGAACTGCATTCTTATTTTTTTGTCAAATAAGATGCTGCACAACAACACTGTATAACTGTATAAATCAATGATTGTATGTTATTCCATATACTGCATTATTATAATTATAATTACTACTACTACTACTTGAGAATTACATTTTAGCATAAAAAAAGTAATATATTTCTGTCATCCTTTCTTCAAGTGAAACCAGACTTTTATTTTGACGGGTTTTCATTACTTTCAATTTCAGTGTGTATTTGACAGTAGTTTTTGTTTTTTCAAATGAAATGGCAAAAAGCTTGTGAAGTGACTCTCAGAGAAGCTCTGGGGATGAAGTTCATGTCCTCATATATTGAGATGCAGATGCTGAAAGCACTGCCAGCACCAGTTTTTGAGTGTGTTTGAGTTTGCGCATCAGAGGAAACTGCACCATTCATTCTCACAGAGACACACAGAACAGAGACTTGACTGACTGTTGTCCAGTTTATTTCTGTTGTTAATTAAGCAAAACAGAGTAAAAATGTCCAGAGTTTATCATGGTTATCAACATAAATTTTAATGCGGTCTCAATAGGATATTATTTATCGCCCAGCCCTAATGGGTGGCTGTCAAGCATTACTGTAAGGTTGCTAAGGTCCTCTGGGTGTGTTTATAAGTGTACTGATACTGATAAACTCCATTTAGAATGGCATCAAAGCAAACGATATCTCATAAACCATTTCGATAATGCAGAAGTTAACATTTGCGTTTGCTAAACATAGCACCATTAGTAAACCTGCAGGGATTCACAGAAGAGGAAGGCAATAGATGATAAAGAAAAACATATTTTGCTCTTTTCCGCGGCAGTGCTGACGGCTTAGAGAGTTTCTTTGCTTCAAGCACACACAGCAGAGATGCTCATATCCTCTGGGAGAGAAGAACATTTACAGAACAGCAAACATTTCGTGAGTCTCTAATGGCGTTTTCAGTGTTGACGGATTGACAGGAAAGGTAAAGAGAATGATAATGACCTCAGACATAATGAAAGTACTCATGGCTCTCTTAGCGGTAATACATTATCCTCTTTAACAGCTGCTTAACTTCTCAAATATGAGAAACTGTCAAAATTTGATTAATATAGAGAGGGGCCACAACTTTAAAGGGGTAAATCTGTAAGAGTTACTTCATGGTTAATACCTTTCGATAACTCTATTATACTATAGAAAGCCATAATTATGATAGATGGATGGATGAGCCGACAGACAAAAGACAATTTGATGGATGGATAGACAGACAGACAGATAGATACTCATTATGCATGTTTTTTGTTTGCTTGTTTGTATTTTCGTTCCCATGTTTCGTTCATTTTTTTTTTTTTTTTGAATGAGCAGCTGAAGCAGAAAAGCATAGGCATTTCAAAATAAGAGTCCCGCTGTGTTTCAGATTTGTTTATAAGCCATAATTAAAAGTCCCTCATTGTACATAAAATCTTTTTTTTCTTCTTTTTCATGGCTATTGTTGGTATTTTGGTTGCACAAGAAACAGTATCTTTAGGTCTTTAGGTTTTAGTAAAATTACAGTATTATGGCATTATATGTGCATTTAAAGGGATAGTTCACCCAAAAATGAAAATGCTGTCATTAATTACTCACACTCATATCGTTCCAAACCCGTAACTTTAATATCTTTGATATTTTTTTATGAAATCCGAAAGCTTTCTGACCCTCCATAGACAGCAAGGATACTACCATGTTCAAGGCCCAGAAAGATAGTAAGAGCATTGTTAAAATAGTCCATGTGACATCAGTGGTTCAACTGTCATTTTATGAAGCTACAAGAATACTTTTTGTGTGCAAAGAAAGAACTCGGAAGAGAAGAAATCGTTGAATAAAGAAATATATTTTTTAATTATTTATTTTTGTTTTCTTTGCACACAAAAAGTCTTAATTTGTGTTCCGAAGATGAATGAAGGTCTTACGGGTTTGGAACAATGTGAGGGTGAGTAAATAATGACAGAATTTTCATTTTTGGGTGAACTATCCCTTTAAAAATTCCAAAATGTCAGCAAATATTTACAAAGACAATGAAAATCATACACCTGCAAAACAAAAGCTTGCATAGAATAATCCACAATTCAGCTACAATGAGACTTTATGATATCAAGTAGGAATATCCCACATCTTAAACATTAAACATTAAACATTAAAAATCTGTCTCCCAGGAAACACTGTAATTGCATTTACAGTTGAAAATCTCTCTCTCTATCGCCATCTGTGGCTGAAACAAAAAATAGCAAGTTGTTTAGTTTGTTGATCTTTAACATCAGTTAAAGCATGGATGCGTGATGTTTAAAATATAAATTACTATTGTTGGCTTACCCTAGTGAATCAATAACTAAATTTCGTTCAGTTTTACCCCAAAGCATCTACCGTAGCTTAAAAAATGAAATATTCAAAAGTATAATTGTGGCTTTAAGACTGCGGTATGTACTAAAACCCGTATCAGCTCGAGGTGCATTTCTTTGCTACACGCTAAGCTTACTTCAAGCCTAATGGAGAAGAAGCTTAGCTCGATTTTTAATTAAATGATATTACATTTTAACACAGTAGCTCTGATTTTCTCTCTCTCCCAATGGTCTTTTTCAGCCTCGGTGCAACACCTAAATATATAACCGTTCTCGTGCCGGCAAGGACAAATGGGCAGATGAGTTTCCAAAAGCCCATAAAAAACTAAAGTGATTTACGCAGACTCGTATTTAGAGATTACTTTGATCTTCCAAATGGCTGAAACCCACATTCATCCGAACTCTGGCTCTCAGTGGAAAAACCGTGCAGATAAACGGAGTCTGGATTTGGATGACATGGGCAGACTAAGCTGATATTATGCCTGCTGAGGCTGTCTTTCACATGTCACTCTGCATGTCATGCTTCCCCGGTAGAGGAGCTCGGAGAAATCACTGCCACCAATTCTGATTGCTCTTTTTAGAGAACCGTACTACCAATGATGAACAATGGGCCATGGAGCAAAGAAAGGTAAAAAAAATGTGCTCTTAGGACAAGGCCGAGAGAGAATTGAGCCACAGATAAGGCCTAAATCATGGATCATAATCCACTTGTAAAGCTCTGAATGCATGCCTTTGTATGTGTGGTACAGATATACAGTACTTATAGAGCTCTGATGGAGATTCAACGTATACATAAGATGCAATTTGAGGGTGAGGAAAGACCCAGGTCTGTCTGAAATGAAGCTGGCATACATCAAACTCAATTTCCAAAAACTGGTCGCACCTGCCAGAAATTCTCATTGGTCAACAAAAGCCTATGTAAAAGTGTGTCTGAAGTAATCAAAAATGTACAAGTGTTTGGTTATATGCCAATGTCAATTTTGCAAACACTTGCATTAACGTCTTAAATTGTCAGATAATAGTCTTAGAACATCTAGTGGACAACAGCAGCTGTAAATTTAAACTGTAAAGCTGTAAAAGTGTGAATGGTTCTGTAGAATAAGTAGAATAGCAAAAACGTGTTGCCAGTGTTGTTATTGTTAAGTAAAGCTAACATTTTTGTTAATCAAAATAAAGCTGAAATAAAACATAAACATTAAATCAAAACCTTAAACTTAAAAAATGGCAACTAACTAGTACTTTTTACTAACTGAACTAAATGAAAACTAAAATTACTGAAAGTAAAATAAATATTTATAGAAAAAAATGTTTTTTAAATCCAATGAAAAAAAATAGTTAACATTTTTTTAAAAATGAAAAAAAGTTACTAAACTTTAAAGCGAAATTTAAATGAAAAGGAAAATTTAAAATAGAAGCTATAAAACTATATAAATAATACTAAAATAACACTGCACATTGCAGATTAGCAATAAAACTGTGAAAATTCACTGTTTATTAACACATTACGTTTATACCAATATCCCACAATCATTTTCACGTTATGACCGTTAACCAATTAATGGACAATTTTAAAACTCTACACTATTTTGTGCAAATAAATAAATACATTTTCAAATAAACCAGTTATAACTATAAATTATTCGTTTTAAATGCTACAAGTGATATCACAACATTATTAAAATTGATATTTACTCTGTAAGATTACATTTCACCCAAAAATGAAAATTCTGCCATCATTACTCACCCTCAAGTTGTTCCAAACTTGTATGAGTTTCTTTCTTCCGTTAAACATAAAAGATGATATTTTAAAGAGTTTCTGGTAGCCATTGACTTCCATAGTATTTTTTTCCATACCATCTGCTGTTTGGTTACTGACAACGCTATTTAAAATATCTTCTTTTGTGTTCATCAAAAGGAATTCTAACAAGTTTTTACCCAACAGATGGCACATTATATGACCTTTTTGAAAACAATCCACTGACCTTCATACACTAAATATGCCTTCTCTTCTCGATTGTTGTCTCGCCTTCTGAAGAATAGTGACGTGTCAAACAGGGGACAATCATGAGTAAGCGCATGAGTAGGTGAGTGTACGTTCTGCCAGCGAAAGAGAACAGATGAAAAGCACGTGTCACAAAGGACAGAAAAAATGGGAGAGAGAAATAACACAGGGAACATAGAAATAAGAAAAGTTTCTGAAGTCTGTCGGGGGCTTCAACTAGACGTGTGTGGGGACGCAGATAAGTGCAGGAGGCGAAAGCGGGAGATGGCAAGGGGAAAATAATGACAGCTCCCTGCGGAGCTGGATAAGAGAGCTTATATTTGGATGGTTTCTGCAAGACGGTGCCTACGTCACTATTGCGTAATTGACAAAAAAAATGAGACATAATGGAAGCGGTAGGAGGGGCTGAGAAAAGCAGCAGACGAGGGGCGAATGGGGGCAGCTGAATAATTCATTCAAATGTAGTTTGGGTCTTGTTCTCACACATCTATTATTGAACATTAGCATGCTGTCAGAAACCGAGATAGCAGGGCAATTTCACAGATTTAGCTGAAGCCTTGTCTCCCAGTTGGAACATGTGAAGCATTTAGGGGATGAAAAGCTTCCTTTGAAGTCTTTAATGAATGTCAGGAGAAATGATTTGTCACTATGCCACTATATCAGCGTGCCCTCATAGAAGCATTTAAATTTATATGACCACAAGTTTTGTCTGAGGCTCTCGGTTTGCTTTGATGAGATTTGTGTTTGATTCGGGGTATCATTTATCATGTCTCTTCCCTAGGATTCAAACTCATGGCCATGTTCTGTCACATTTCACAGGGAAAACAGACTAGACAAATCTGTCATTGAGTGCTTTAGCTTCAGCTACAGGCGTTTTCGTGTCCCAGGGTTTGTTTTTTTATTAAAACTAACAGATTTCAGCACCAGACGTTCATTCGCAAAATATGAAAATCCATCATGAAAATATTCATTATTGCATTTTAAACCTCTGATAAACTAGGAGTGAGATAAGCATAAACCAATTTAATATTTATCATGCACTGAGGGAGAAAAGGGTGTGGAACCCTCAGATATTGCTAATAAATTTCACAAACATTTACACAGAAAAGGCATTTAAATGTGACATTTTAAAGCAGAAAAACTGAAACAGTGTTGCGTCTAAAGCGTACTCCAGTAATATCTGTTTTATTTATAACTAAAAAAAAACAAAAAAACTTATTTTTATTGTTTATAAACCTTATTTGCAACCATGTCTAGTTAGCAAATGAATTAAATGTAAAAACTTATGGGGTTTGAAGCAACGATTCACACAATAATGAAAATTATATCATTGTTCGTTCCAAACCCATAAGATGTTCTTTCTTCTGCAGAAATGAAAATATTCTGTAAAATGGTCCGATGTCTTTTGGATCCCATTGACTTTTATCTGAAGCAAAATTTGCTATTCAAGTATAGAAATACCTGCAGGAGAAGGAATGGTGTCACGCAGCTTCAAAATGACATAAGTCTAACAAATTTCATTTTTTGGTGAACTATCCCTTTCATTTCTAAGTCCACAGGGCCAAAAGTGTCCATAGTTGAAGAAACACACCATTGTGTTGGGTAATATGACAAACACAAACATTACAGCAAATAAAATATGACACACAAAACTATGTGGACAGGAAACACAGCTGCTGCTAAAGTCAGAAAAGATGAGAGAACCTGAAGAAAGCAGCCAAACATCACACTAAAGACCCCACTGATTACTGTAAAACATATCCTCAAGAGACTCATAAAGACCAGAAACAATAATGCCAGCATGAAATATGTATATACAAACATTATTCCTGGCCTAAAGGACATAAAACCCAACCAAACAAGAAAAGGAAGGTCTTTCTGTCGATCAAAGCATAATTTATTAGGAGCAGCTATGCAGCTAATGAATGAATTTGGATTCTATTAAATGTGAAGAGAGTGGCCTCTCAGACTGGTGACTGTCTAAAACTGCCCCATGGGCAAAAACATTTCCTAATTAAATATTGATCTCTAAAGAAGGTAATTAACCAACTGTTAAGGTAGTTGGGCACGAAACGATTGGACTGGGAAATGTTGCTTGTATGATCCTGTTCTGGGCAGAGGAGAGACATATGAGGACAATCTCCTGGTCTGAATAGCATTCTCAACAGATAAACTCCAATTCTGCTCTGACAAAGCATTGTTGAATTACCTCGACTCACAGTTACAGCTTATAGAAACAAATAATTGTGATCACCAAAGCATAACGATAATCTGCTTTATCCTTGGTGGTTTGTCTTTTCACAACAAGCGAAACTCTTCAGCAACGCTACAAAACAGCCTGTGTAAATTCTGCGCATAATTGTCTGTTTGTTTGAGGGTTGAAAAAAACAACACTGGCTCAAAGAATAGTGTGTGTTGGGGTGAATCTCACATTTTGAAACCCTTAATGTAGGCCTATTAAAGTGACAACCAAAAGCAAATGTCTCTCATAAGGACAGTGCACTTTGTACTTTATGGATCATATACAAACTGTCTACAAACTTTGGAGCCTGTAATGTTTACATAACTTATATCAAGCTGTTTTTCCACAGAAAAACATTATAAAAGTTGGCTTAAGACAGTAACCTTGGCAGAGCAAATTTATTTTTCACAGTTTTGATGAAAAAATCAGTCCATAGACAGAGATCTGAGACTAAACGCAAAGAGCACAACAAACTGTTCTAAAGAAAAAGCCCCATGTGAACCTTTGTGCTTTGAGATACAGATTCTGGGATCATCAGTCTGTTTGCAGATAGTATTTGTGATCAATAGTTTGCTAAATAAATGTGACCTTTCAAGACATCACAGTTTCACACAAAAATATTAGGCAGCATAAGCAACACTACTGATAGTACTATTGTTTGTTTGGCAAAAGATTATGATAAGAAATGTTTGAAAATGCTCGCCGGCTTATATGTTAAACAATGTCGTTTCAAGTTAAAAATGTCCCATACCTGTTTGCTAACCAATGGAAGATGAGGGGAGTGTCTGAAATTTGTTGGAAAACCGACCAAATAATCAAGTGTTGAAAATTTGACAAAATTAAAAGCGGAAGTCCAAAGAGGCTATAGATCATGTATATATATATATATATATATATTTTTTTTTTTTTTCATTCTTGTCTCATCATCATGACTTTTTGTTATGGTTTTTCTTTTTATGATCTCAACAAAACAAGAGTTGTTTTCTCGTTATCACGACTTAATTTTTTCGTGATCTCGACACAACTTGTTTTTTTTTCGTGATCTTGACACAACAAAAATTTATGTCGAAATCATGAAAAATTAAGTCGACAATGAGAAAACAACTTTTATTTTCTAGTGATCTCAACAAAAAAGTTGTTTTCTCGTTATCACAACTTAATTTTCACATGATCTCGACAAAACAAGTATTGTTTTTCATTATCACGATTTAATTTTCTCGTGATGTCGACACGTGTTTTCTTAATATTTTCTTGTGATCTCGACATTGTTCTCCAAGTTACACAACAGCGGTACTGGGTGACAGTACAGAACTAAATACAAACTGATGGGGTATATCCTCCTTACTGTGTTAGTTTATATTGGCCCAAATTGCACATGTTTGGGACAGTGAAGACCTTACTTGTTCACGATCGCTAACATTTGTGCAGTATTTCTCATTCATGACATTCACTACCGCAATAGCGTTCGGTCTAATACGTATTAAAACTAACTAGAAAATCATGAGAAAATTAAGCTGTGATCACAGAAAACTTTTGTTATGTTGAGATCACTGTGATAACAAGAAAACAACTATTGTTACATAATAATCCATGGCCTCTTAAGACTTCCGTAAAAGTATGATATAGCAATATTGCAAAAACTGCATGGGAAGGTAAAGCAGACAGTTTGATGACATCAGCTCACCTCTAAATATGATCAAACCTTCAGGCTGAGTATTAGCACCCCAGACCCTTAATTATTCAGTTGCCATTGTGCAGTGCAGATATGGATATAAGGACAGGTGAAGTTCTGCACTCACTGAGCCTCGGGCACTTTTCTGGTGAAGATAGAGCTGCTGACAGAAAGGTATATGCCAGGTTAACACTTTCACCTGAACGTTTGCTGCATGAAGTCTGTGCATTACATTAGTTCAGATAAGAGTTTCCAGTCCAATGACCAATTATAGGAAAACAATTATATATTTGCCAATTCATCATTCACGTCAAGCGTACAAAATATACAAATATTTAACCCTATCCACTTTGTCTGTTAACAATGTACTTGATACTATCCAAATTTAAAGTACAGGGAAAACATATGTGAGGTTGATGTGACACTACCTGTTGGCCAACCATTGACAATCCATTATAAAAATTTTGCTGGTTTCAAGCTGGGCTAAGCTAGTGCAAGCTAATAGACCACTTTGGAGCAGCAACAAACCAGCTACCACTTAGTAATACCATTTTAAGTCATTTAAAATGGTTTTTGGACTGGTCAGTAAGTCTAATAATGACCAGCTCTGACCAGTTAATGGCCACTTTGTACCAGCTTTGACCAGCTAATGACTAACTTGTACCAGCTAATGACTAGCAATTAACCAGCTTTGACCAACAAAAGACAAGTTAGAAACTAGTCACCATGTTACTTCACAACTAGTCATTTAAGATGGATTTTCCAACAGGGTATGCACTTCACAATGTACTGTAAAATAGTAGAAAATCTTATTTTTATTATCTGTAAATCTTATTTTTTAATTCTTCAACAGAAAACTTAACTTTTCATACTAACCATTTACGTCAAATCTGCTCCTTCTTAGCCACTTTAATATCTGCCATGCAATTATCTGAATGGACACAGTAAAGGACACAGATCAAAGTACCAAAGGTCTCTGCCCTTAACGGCACCGTGCCTCTCTATTAATTGTGGTGAACACTCAAACTCTGTTCACTATAATAGGCTCTGCTAACAGTGCTTATTTGTGATTGGCTGACACTGCAATTATAAACTCTTTGAAGCTGGGGAGATTTCACCTACACTTAAAATGCAGTAACAGTGTGTCATGCTGTGATGTGAATATTATGGAGGCACGTGAATGCTGTTTGTTCATTTAAAGTGCTGTTCTGGATAGATTTCCATGTGACTGCAATGAGTGCGCATGAAGGACCATTTTACAAAATGTTTGAGATCTTCTTCTAACCCTGCAGGAGGGAAGGTTTATGACAAATGATGCTGTCAGAAAACAAGTACTTTGGCTCTCTTGCTTTGGGAGAAAATAAAATGTCATTTTATATGGATTTTTCGCCTTCACTCTCTAACACATACGTACACAGCATGGAAACTATGCATCAGCTCCTAGCATTAACGTTCAATACAAAAAATGTGTTCATTAATGTATAGTGCACACTATAGATATAGCAGAGTTGTCACACTTTTCACTCCAAAGAATATTTTTCAGAGTCTTGGCTCTGAAAAAAAAAAAAAGCTAGTGAACATTTCCGTAATTGTACCAGTAAAAAAATACAGTTCATTTAACATATTTTGAGAACATGCTCCAGTATATATGGAGTAAGTTGTCACAATGACCTGCCATTAAACAACCTAGTATGGGCTTTTCCACAGAATTTATAGAGGAAATTATGAAAGAAAGCCATTCATGATAAAGCAAAAATGTAATATAGCTACAATTTTCAACATGTAATTTGTAATAACTAACAGACAACAAGGTATCTACCCAGCACTGTGTGTGTGTGTGTGTGTGTGTGTGTGTGTGTGTGTGTGTGTGTGTGTGTGTGTGTGTGTGTGTGTGTGTGTGTGTGTGTGTGTGTGTGTGTGTGTGTGCATATACACACACACAGACAAAATTGTAGTTACTGAAATAAAGTTATTTAATGTGACAACCATATAGCCCACGAGTTTCCCTGTTTCAAATTCACTCTTTCCACATAAAAACGCCTTCACACATTGACACTGTCAAAACTTTTCAAAGCCACTTTTTTACTACTTCTACCAACTACAAGATGCAGTGACAGCTAACCCTGTCCATAAAATGGTCTCAATTCAAGACATACTTCAAGAGTTGCTGTTATCTAAGGTTTATTGCTTCTACATGATATGTTTTCATATTCAGGACTAGAACGTATAAATGCTATTGTGAAAAGTACTTAATTGTCGAACTGTCTTTTGGAGGTCCCCACCTGTTTTTGTTCTCTTACTGTGCTTGTTTGTGTTTGCAAGGTTGGGAGACAGATATTTTAATAACTTCCCAAGGGAATAAATTAGACTGTAAGAAACTCCATCCAAAACTACTGGAATATATATGCTGGAATAAGTCACTCCTTTATAAAGATGTCAAATAAGATATGGCTGTATAGAGGCACCTGAAAGAATAAAATCCTGTGCATCATTTGCGCACATAATCAACAGCCACAGGTAAAAAGAATCTATTGAGCTACATATCAATCTATATTTGAGTAAATTCATCTGCAAACCTATTTGCAACTGAATGCTGAATTCACAACACCTTTTCATTTCAAGCAACATTTATTTCTAAAGGTCACGCCGATATTTGAGCAAACTTTTGGCATGAGAGCTCAAAAACTAACATGCAAAAACTCACATGATGTAGCAGAAACAAAATTATTCTACACGGTAACAAAGCCCACTGCTTCTCGAAACCAACTCAAGATCAACAACGTTTTGTCACCATGGTACTAAGAGGCTTTCCTCTGCTGGTTTTAACATTTAAAATGGATCCGACATCTGGGCCGAGCACCAGCTCTCCGGCTGGGAGGGAGTTTCACAACAATGACAAAATTATACAGAAGCTTCCTGGATGTTGCCCTAAACAGGGCATTTCTTGAAAGCAACAAACATTTAACTCAAGATGTTTCCCACACTCGAGTCATTTAGTTTCAGTGACATCCGTTTAATTTTGAGAGACTAGGCAATATGAACATGAAAGGCCCGTCTCGTCTCTTCGTGTGTAACGGAAAGGAATCAGATAGACTTCAAGAGAAGCTTCTCTCTTTGATCCCAGAATTTGAAAATGTTTAATTGCACCATGTTGATAGCAGTCATTATACTGTAATCATGATCCCTGAAAAGAGTACACCAGCATAGCAATTCACACACTAGCAAGAGGCAGCTCTCTATGTAACTCTAATTTTCCATACACAGTATTCATCAATTTACAGATTATGGCAATTCTCTGAGGGGTAAACAATTTTTTTTCAAACAGATATAATTTTGCGGTTTTCAAATGAAAGAGCATCACTGTACTGAATTAACGAACTGTCACTTCACCACAAAATAAATAATTATACATAATCAGTATTTTTGTTTTCCTGTTTAAAATATGTAACATATTTGTAAGGTTTAGTCTCTAAAATCTTTGTAATTGAGTCTGTAAAACTTTTTAAATCTGCCGTAATATTGATTGATTTAATTTTAACTTTTTAAAAGTTAATTTTCTTCAGCAAGAGTGCATTTGATCACATGTGACAGTAGTCTTTTACATTGTTACTAAAAAAAATCTAATTCGCGTATTTATGTTTTCTTGAACTTTCTACTCATCAAAAAAAAAAAATCCTGAAAATAAATAAATAAAAATAATGGTTAAAAATATGAAGCGGCACAACTGTTTTCAACATTGCTAATAATATGAAATTGTTCTTAAGCACTAAATCAGCAAATGAGAATTACATTTGAAGTGGATCAAAAAAGTTAATCAAAGTTGTCCTAAGACAAGAAGACATCTTGGTTTTAGCTTTTAGGACAACTTTGATGAAAGGTTTTGATTCACTTCAAATGTTGACTAGTGTATTTATGAAGAATCACGTAGAAAACTGGAATAATGGCTGCTGAAAATTCAGCATTGCCATCACTAAAATAAATATTTAAGCAAAAATTAATATAGAAAATATTTTAATATTATATTATTTTACATTGTAACAATGTTCACTGTTTACCTATAGGCCTACTGTTTTGTGTGTGTGTGTGTGTGTGTGTGTGTGTGTGTGTGTGTGTGCGTGCGTGCGTGTGTGTGTGTGTGTGTGTGTGTGTGTGTTTTATGTGGCCTTCCTGAGGATAATAAATAATAATAAATGACTCCAACCTTGGAATGGTGTTGTAAATTTACCTTCATTTTAAGGCAACCCATTTCAAACAAACGTACTAAAACAGATTTAGCCTACTGTCTATCGGTTAAAAATGATAAATAAATCTCTTCAGTCTAATAGGATCCACTCTGTCCTGCAGTTATGAGGTAGCTAAATTCAGTTTAGCTTTGGCTAAAAACAAAACAAAAAACAAGTAAAGTAAAACACAATCAGCACCATGACAAGACCAGCACTGTAATCCCTGCTGGAACCCCCCCCCCCCCCCCCAATAGAACGCTGCCCAAAACACAATAGAAAATGTAATTGTTTTAATGGTTATAATGGGAATTGTATTGATTTTAATGGAAACTATAATGGTGTCCACTGGTATGTGATGGATTCTATTGGTGGGATGTTAAATCCTATTGGAAAAATGCCCAAAACACACTACAAAAAGGAATTTTGTAATGATTTTAAAGCTAATGGTTTATAATGGTATTTTAATAGAAACCATTGGAATTTCTGGTTTCTATTGGGCTTCTATTGTTTTTTTTTTTTTTTTTTTAGCAAGGATAATATACTATAATGTGACCTCCAATCCAAGTTATAAGTTTTTTTCTCACCCCATTTTTCTGTTCCTTCTGTATTTAATTGGAGACTCTTTAGCTTATTATAAAAATGTTTCAAGTTCACCATGAATAGCTACTGAATTCTTCCGCCGCCATTAACGCGGTTTTACGCGCGCAAGTATCAATTTGCGTTTTCGTTAAGTTTTTCCTGAATTGTCGATCGGTTTTATGGATGAGCGATCAGTCTCGTTAAAGGTCAGACAAGGTCATTGAAAAATATTTCAAGATATGTGATAAGCTGATACTTAGATTCTCTAATGTAAGAAGTTAGGTTTCCATAATTATGCTTATAGGACATCCTCATGATTTATAGTTACCTGCAATGGATCAGTGGAGGCCAAATGGTTTAGAATTCCCTTTTATCCAGTTTCCATTCTTACAAGTTAAACATTTTCTTTTTAATGTCCACTAAAATCTATTCTGCTTTGCAAAATTGCACTTGAACTGGGATAGCCTATATTGTTGTGAATAACAAGTAATCCAGTTCATTGTTTTCACAATGCATATCCAAAGCAGCTTTACAATACAAATAGTCCCTTGTACTCCCACTGATCATGCCGAAGGCGACAATGGCAAGAAAAACTCCCTGATGTTTACATTGATGACAAACCTTGGGAACCAAGACTCCGCTGAGGAAGTCCAACTCCTCAGGCTAGCACATTTTTTAATACAATGCATAAATGTTTTTGATTACATCCAGACACAGAATTAATTATAGACAAATTTGCTGTTTAATTAAATAAAATGGTTATAATGATTTCAATTGGCTATTCACAGTGAGTTTTTATAGCAAACCCAAACAACTGACCTAGCTGATTGCATTTAGCCGCCAGGTCAATATCCTAGTTGATTTTCCATCAATAACCTTGATTACTAAACCTTTCTGTGCACAACACATTAAAATATTTTGTTAGTGAAATGTTTTTTTATTATTATTATTTATTAGACCCCTGACTTGAAATAAGGACATCTTATAGTTCATAGGTTAATAAAAAATTGCGTAGTGTACAACAATGTTTCTTGAAGTAAGGAGAACCCTGTAAATACTAATACTAATAAATACTAACCATGCTAATAAAGACTTGTACCATCACCGCACGATGCCTGTCAAGACCTTAAATGAACTGTTAAATAAATATACTCTTACTAACCCTAATATCTTGACTACTCATAACAATCTGCATTGGCATTACACTATTCATTGGAGCTCCACATCTCCACAATACTCAGTTCATTTTAATTCATAACCTGTATTTATTACTTGATTCTATGTGCACCTGTGATGGACTGGCTGTCAACTGGGATAGGCTCCAGCATCCCAATGGCTCTATGTAGGACAAGCAGTTTGGAAAATGGATGAATACTAAGTGTGATTTAGTTTGGTGTTCCAGTTGTAACATGCGGTTAACTCTTAGTCATTAGTCTGAGTGCTCCACTTGAATCTGCCAAGAAAGACGTGGTATTTAAATACCACCATCAACACAGCATGGATGAGAGATCTTTGCGTGACTGAGATTCTCTTAGGATTGGTTTATTAGTCATCTACTTATAGAAATAGAACATTACTATTAGTTTTACTCATTTTTAGACTTGCATGACTTGTTTTTGTACTTGCTGTCATAGATGAACACACAACCAGCCACAAACATTTGCTTAGCCTATTGTTTTAAACCTTTAAAGCCTTGCTGGGCTGTAATATTTATATAAATTAATAAAAATGTATATATTTTAAATGTATCACCCTGTTATACAATTTAAGTGAATTCATAATAACTGAATGTCATCAGAGTAATATTTACTACTGTTATGCCCTCTGCTGTGCAAAAGAGAGAACAGCCACACTTTTAAATAGCTTACAAATGGTGTTATTATATTTGTTAGGGGAGGGAGTGGATAAGATGATTATCCACTAACATAAGCCTTTTACATTGGTCTAAACTGAAGTGATCTAAACTTAAGAGAAGTCTCTATTGAAATAAAACCTGAACATTTCTCTCAGTCACAATGAAAAAACTACCTCAGACTTTGTTTTTGAATTGGATTAAGATTAAAATTTCTTATGTCTTTATAATATACATTTTCACTTTATTAAATCTTTTCTAGGTTGCTCAAGAGTATCTTCTGTAGCTTAAATGCAAATAACGGGCAGGATATCAAATCTCAAAAATGGTGCAATGCAAATTTATATAGCTTCTAGTTTAAGCAAATCTTCTGTTCATATTAAAAATGCGATTCATTCTTATACTCCCCTAAAATTAATCTTTCAGCAGGCTTACCCACAACTTGGATCATGTTGTTTCACTTTTTCTTCATGTTATGACTTGTCTTCTGGTTTATGCACTTCTGAGCTTGTTCTATATACAAAAATGTACACAACTTGCCTACAAGTTTTCTTTGCGATATGTAACCATCACATTTAAACTAAAATTAAATAAAATGTTCAAATCAATGAAAAGCAGATAAAATGACTTGGTCAAACCAGCTATCCACAAGCAAAAACAGAACGTTTTCAACCACATGAATAAAAATTCACGACCGTTTTTTGTGATCGACTGTCTTTACATCCAAAGCAATCACTGCGTTCAAGATATTTTCCATTATTTAAGAAATCCGAACATCGAAAGTATGGGATTTTGTTTATTCCAGACCAAAAACAAAATATGGTATTACAAGTTTAGAAAATTGAAATTATGCATATTGTGAAAAACAAGGGTAAAAAAGGCAGTTAAGAGATGCATAATGAGACAAGATGGGGTTGCCGTGCTTTGTGCACAAACGGCACACCAATGTAACCCTGAAGCAGGCTGGCCCTCATCAGAAATAAAAACGCAGATTTGTTATGGTGGTATTTAAATATGAACCAAGAAATTAATACATAAACTGCCCCATCCACACCCCGCCCATCAACTTAAGGATTGTGCAAAACGTGGCATCTGAAGGTTTTATTGAAACACCTTGTACAAAACAAAGAGAAAAAGTTACATGGAATTTGTGCTCGAGAGCAGCACAAGATGAACTAAAAAATAAAGGACTAAAGGAGGGGACAAGGAACAAAAATCATTTATCCCGCATAATTTGCCTTGTCATCTGTCCATGCTTGAACAGGACTGGTCGTTTTGATAAGGGTGCCATACTAAAAAGTCTCAAATCAGAGGTAATCATTTTCAGCTTTTTTCCTTGAGGGGGGCTGCTGGGGGAAACAGCAGCACAACAACAGGGTAGGTCAGGTTAAGAGTCGGGGGAGGGAAGGGGTCAGTTCACATCAGCTTCTAGAACCCGTGGACTTTGAGCTGCTCCTCTTTGGCCAGTTCAATCTGTGAAATGAAGGAAACGGGTCGATTAAATAAACTACCATTTAAAAGGCCAACCGGTTACATGCCAAAAGCCATCAAGTTCATACTTACATCAGTGAGAAACTGGCAAATGTTCTTGCGCTGATCACCTTGCAGCTGAAT